>CM069136.1:90100292-90700292 GCA_035221665.1 Okamejei kenojei | reverse complement strand
CCACAGCAATGGTAAGTCCTTTAGAGAACGGCGGGGGGTGGGAGGGAGAGAAGGGGAGAGAAGGGGAGAGACGGGGAGAGAAGGGGAGAGAAGGGGTAGAGAGAAGGAGGGGAGAAGGGGAGGAGAAAGGGGGAGGAGGGGAGAGAGGGGGGAGAGAAGGGCGGAGAAGGGGGGAGAAGGGGGGAGAAGGACTGGAGACACTTTTAAGAAGTATAATAAAGTTTAGTGGGCATTTTACCTACCGGTAGGTCTTTCTGGGTCCTGAAAACTCCAATGAGCCAATCAAAATACCCGGTCAGCGAAGGAGACTACGGCTGCCCTCGAGTGCCTGTAACCAAATAGTGACCCCACTGCACTGCACTATGAGTTAAAAAGAGCCATGCCGACCAAATTTTAATCGCGTACATTTTTTCCATATGCTGAAATTTTTTCCGCGACCTAGCTGAGGCCACGAGTATTCGGGAACTTCCCTCGAGCATGAAGGGGAGTTCCAGTGACCTCTTAGGACCCCATAGGACCTTGTGTCGACCATGCTGCGAGTTTGAGTCAAGGGCAAACTTTTCTAAACTTGCAGATTAGGTCGCCCAAGTGGGACAGGCCCTTTAATGTAATCCATTTCTCACTCTTATTGTGCCTGCACAATACAATAATGTACGAGTTGCTGTGCTTTATTAGGTAATGTCATAGAAGTTCTATGTACGCTGAACTTAACAAATTGCATATTGCACACTGTATCTGCAATGCTTGTGTTCAATGTGAAAGGTATATATAGCTTTGCTTAGGTAAAACATGCATTTGATGGGACAGAACATAAAAGACTTCTGTTGTGCGTGATTGTGCTATAAAGTACCAACAAACTGGTAACAGTATTCAAGTCCCTGATTATCTCCCCAGTTGCTGTATATGACTTCTCCTTTTTACAGGAAACTGTCTGGTTGTAGAACACAGTGGAGACTGTTGAATCATTTGCTCATTCCAGGCAGCATCATTCAATTTGCCCTTCACTGACAGACAGATCAAGAGAGGAAGTTCAAAGCAAATTAAAGTGGCAAGTTTTTTTTTACACAGAGCATGGTAGGTGCCTGGAAAACACTGCCAGGGAAAGTGGTAGAAACAGATCTGATAACAATGTTTAATCTGATGTTTAACAATGTTTAATCTGAAGTTATAATGGGATTGTGCACCTGCAACCATATCATCCCTAGAATGGGAATGGCTTGGATAGCTCTGCAATCTAAATCTTTGCTGCTTTGTGATTAGCTCCAAACTCATTTTGATTTTGGTTGAAGAAGGTTTGAACTTCCTGGTCACAGAAACAGCATGGTCATCGTGAGTGGAACTGCCAAGAGGAACATCATCTCATATTTCACTTGGGCATTTACAACCCAGTGGTATAGATATACATTTCTCAAACTTCAAGTAACCCCTGCATTCCCTCTCTCTTCATCCCTCCCCCACCCAAGTCACACCAGATTCTCGTTCACACCTAGCAAACAGCTAACAATGGCCTGTTTCCTTTATCATCATTATGTTTTTGCATATCTTTCATTCATTTGTTCTATATCTCCCTACACCATCTATATCTCTTGTCTCCCTGTCCCCTGACTTAATCTGAAGGGTCTCAATCCAAAACGTCACCCACTCTTTCTCTCCAGAGATGCTGCCTGTCCCGTTGAGTTACTCCAGCATTTTTAGTCTATCTTTGGTTTAAACCAGCATCTGCAGTTCCTTCCTACATGAGAGGTGGGAGTACATTTTAATGGAGATGGGAAATAATAAAGTACAATTTAATGTAAGAGTAATTAATTCAATGAAAACTGTATTATTCTGAAATTATTTATATAGAATATAAATCAGAGAGTATTAGGAGAGGGTGGTTAAGCTTGGATTGTTTCCTCAGACTGTAGAAGGATTAGGGAACACCTTATGGAATCATATAAAGTTATGAGAATTTTAGAGAGGCATAGACAGCAGTGAACGGCCATGTAATTACGAAGTGTGAGGAGGTTGGGCAGCTTTGTGACATGCTCACTTTATTTGTCACTTAGAAATAGGGATATACCTGGTTAAAAAATCAATGACTTTAATATGGATAATGCTGGAAAGAAAACAGGACTGATCTTAGTCCTATATTGGGAAATGGAAAATAAAAGATTACACTAAAGCAATTCAATCAAATGTAATGAATTGTTAATGCCTTAAAACTGATTATAATCATCATCATAACACCATTTTCACATTGTTCTGGGCACAGATTCTAGAATTGATTTAAATACAGTAGATGGCTTATATTCACTGGAACTTAGAAGGATGAGAGGGGATCTTATAGAAACATATAACATTCTTAAGGGAATGGACAGCTTAGATGCAGGAAGAATGTTCCCCATTTTGGGGGAGTCCAGAACCATGGGTCACAGTTTAAGAATAACGGGTAGGCCATTCAGGACTGAGATGAGGAAAAACGTTTTCACCCAGATAGTTGTGAATCTGTGGAATTCTCTGCCACAAAAGGCAGTGGAGGCCAATTCATTGGATGTTTTCAAGAGAGTTAGATATAGCTGTTACGGTTCACGAAATCAAGAGATATGGTGAGAAAGCATAACGGGGTACAGATTTTGGATGATCAGCCACGATCATATTGAATGGGGGTGCTGGCTGGAAGTGCTGAATGGGCTACTCCTACACCTATTTCTATGTTTCTTTGTTTCTATAGAATAACTTTGATGAGAACAGCTCAATAGGAGGTTAAAGAGAGATCTAAATATCATCATATTAACTGGGACCGGTGGAAGCTTGAACTTGCTAAGCACAACGATTTGGACCAAAGTCATAAATTCAAAGAACAAGGTGAGACTTTCATAAAGATGAGGAACGTTACTGAGACTGGCGCCAGAGTATGATCTTGTTGTGGTCAAGAATGACAATTCATTAGGATTCTACTGTACGGATAAGTTTATAATTTGACTGGATCATCAATCAGACCGAGATCACCTGAGAGTTCTTGTCATATGTAGAGAGGTTATTATTCTGTACTCATGCCTGACCTGAACTAGAATGTTTGATTTGATGGTGCCACAGGAGCTCTTACTGTATTTAGCACTTGTTGCATCTCCGTGGATTGTCACCTTGTCATGGTGGAGAAGCTTGTGTGGACCTAAAATCCTGAGACGATGCTGTCTGGAGATATGCTCCTGGTATGGCCACCCATGGCAGTAAGGTCACAGGGGAGGTCTCTGACAAAGAGCAATCCAACCACGACCTTAACGGTGGAACAGGCGGAGGACTATACCTGACCTTAGTGGAGTGTCGCAACGGCTGGGAAGGAGGATGAAGGCTGCAACAGAAAAGGGTCTCCGGTCTTCTTGGAATCCATGCCACTGGATCCTGACCCAGATCTGTCAAGAACCGTGGCATGGCTGTCTGTTGACCTGTCTCCCCACGTTAAACAAAGTCACGCACAGGCATCGTCCATACGGGAAATAGCACCCTGGAGACACCCATGGTCAGCCATGACCGAAGGGGGCCTAAGAAGAATGTATCTGAGTTGTCCATTCTTGGTGAACCAGAAAAACCTTTACACTCTATCCAACGAGTGCTGCCAATGTACTCTGGAGCAGAGTAATGTACTCAGTTTATAATCTATGGTGTATATGACCCCAGCATTTTTGAAGAGAAAGTTGGTTGTGTACATTATGATGTAACCTCCGATATATCTCCAATTATCCCTCCACTTGATTCTATACTTATTGTCTATGATGCCAATGTTTGCAATAATTCATTGAAAATGTCAGAGCAGTAATATCCCTGCCCCCCCTCCCCCCCCACCCCACCCCACCCCCCCCAGATTTTGTTCTCCCAACCATCCTTTCATTGTCAGTGCAGGAGGAAGGCAAACTACCTGGTACAAGGAGAGTGGTGATCTTTTGATGTAAAGCACCCCGATGTAAATGGTGATAATAATAACTGTGACCTGTTAGAAGACGGGGTGGGGAGAGACATTTGGGCATCATTCCTGCTTGGAACATCCATGGATGAGAGTAGTGTTGAAGGCAGGATTGATTATAAAGCTGCTGCCATGACCAGGAGCAGAAACTGCCTTTTGACCACAAATGGCTGTATGTGTGTGTTGTTTATGTAGGTGCACTGTACATTTGTGTCACTGTGATCATTATATATATACGTGTGTAAATGTGTGTTTGTGTGTGTGTGTGTGTGTGTGTGTGTGTGTGTGTGTGTGTGGGTTACATGTGTGTTCTGCTTTGTATAAGTGTAGGGTTCATGTGGGTGTGTTATATCTGTGTTGTATGTATATGTTTGACAGCACTGGGCCAGTACTCACTGAAGTTTAGAAGAATGAGAGGGGACCTCATTGAAATGTACCGAATAGTGAAAGGCATGGATAGAGTGGATGTGGATAGGATGTTTTCACTAGTGGGACAGCCTAGGACTAGAGGTCACAGCCTCAGAATTAAAGGACATTCCTTTAGGAAGGAGATTAGAAGTAATTTATTTAGTCAGAGGGTGGTGAATCTGTGGAATACTTTGCAACAGAAGGTTGTGGAAGCCTAGTGAATGGATATGTTTAAGGCAGAGATAGATACATTTTTGATTAGTACGGGTGTCGGGTTATGTGGAGAAGGCAGGAGAATGGGGTTAGGAGGGAGAGATAGGTTAGCCATGATTGAATGGTGGTATACTTGATGGGCCGAATAGCCTAATTCTACTATTATGACCTTATGACCTTATGTGATGTTTCTTTTCTACGTTGTTTTTGAGTGCACGTCTATGTGTGCAGCTACGATTGTGCTGGTGTTTATGTGTGCCTACATATGTGTGGTTCCCTGCATGAGCATATGTCACATTTTACTGACTACTCTACTGCGTTCTGAAAGAACATACACTTCTGTGCCTTCACTCTTACACTGTGTACTTCAAGGCGTTTGAGTACCACTTCCAACCTTTCATCATGTGTCTGCCTGTCAGGGACTGAGATGAGGATGCCATCCAAGTAACACATCACAACTTCAATTCCCTCTAGAATTTGTGTCATCACCCCTTGAAAAATCCCTGGGGCTGATGATACACCAAATGGGAGCCTATTGAACTGAAACAATCTCAAATGCATGTTGATAGTCAGCTTGGATTTAGATTCGTCATCTAAACCTAACTGCAAGTAGGCATTTGTCAAGTCAATTTTTGTGAAGACTTGCCACTTGTGAGGATGCTAAAGAAATCCTCTGCTTCAGTAGGGTATCTGATATGCTACCTTCAAGTACCTGGTTTACAGTTACCTTATAATCCCCACAAAATCTAATGGGCCTGTCCCACTTAGGCGATTTTTCAGAGATATAGACGGTGATGTGGAGAGATAAAGAACAATGAATGAAAGATATGCAAAAAAGTATCGATGATAAAGCCATTGTAAGCTGTTTGTGGTGTGAAAATGAGAAGCTAGTGCGACTAGGGTGGGGGAGAGAGATAGGCAGAGAGAGGGAATGCCAGGGCCCGAGGGCTGAGGGAGAGGTGGGAAGGGGAGGAGACAGCAAGGGTTAACAGAATTGAGAAAATTCAATGTTCAAGCCCAGAGGATGCAGACTCCCCAAGCGGAATATGAGGAGCTGTTCCTCCAACTTGCGGTGTTGCTCACTCTGGCCGTGGAGGAGGCCCAGGACCGAGAGGTCGGATACAGAATGGGAGGGGGAGTTGAAGTGCTGAGCCACTGGGAGGTCGTGTTGGTTATTGTGGACCGAGCGGAGGTGTTCGGCGAAACGATCGCCAAGCCTCCGCTTGGTCTCACCGATATAGATCATCTGGCATCTGGCGGATGCAGTAGATGAGGTTGGAGGAGGTGCAGGTGAACCTCTGTCAGACCTGGAAGGACTGCTTGGGTCCCTGAAAGGAGCGGAGGGGGGAGGTGAAGGGATAAGCGTAGCATTTCTTGTGGTTGCAAGGGAAAGTGCCCGGGGAAGGGGTAGAGCGGGAGGGAAGGGAAGAATTGACAAGGGAGTTGCGGAGGGAGCGGTCTTTGCAGACGGCAGATGGGGGGGGGGAAGATGGTAAGATGTGGCGAATGGAGGGGTCACGTTGGAGGTGGCGAAACTGGCAGAGGACTATGTGTTGTATTTGCCGGCTGGTGGGGTGAAAGGTGAGGACCAGGGGGACTCTGCCCTGTTTGCGAGTGGGGGAATGGGGAGAGAGGGCAGTGTTGTGGGGTATGGAGGAGACCCTGGTGCGAGCCTCATCTATAGTGGGGGAGGGGAATCCCCGTTCTCTGAAGAATGAGGCTATTTGTGATGACCTTGTGTGAAACACCTCATCCTGGGAGCAGATGCGGCGTAGACGGAGGAATTGGGAATAGGGGATGGAGTCCTTACAGGAAGCAGGGTGGGAGGAAGAGTAGTCCAGGTAGCTGTGGGAGTCAGTTGGTTTGTAGTGGATGTCGGTCAGGAGTGTATCACCTGCAATAGAGATGGTGAGGTCAAGGAATGGTAGGGAAATGTCGGAAATGGTCCAAGTGTATTTGAGTGCCGGATGGAAATTGGTGGTGAAATGGATGAAGTCAGTCAGTTGTGTGTGGGTGCAGGAGGTGACACTAAAGCAGTCGTCGATGTAATGGAGGTAGAGGTCAGGAATGAGAAGTTATTGAGGGTAACGACCAACTCCGCTAGGCGGAGGAGGGTATCAGTGGACGGGTATGGGTTGCTCCTCTGGTCGAGGAAGAACCGGAGGGCTTTGAGACCGTCCTGGTGGGGATGGAGGTGTAGAGTGACTGGACGTCCATGGTAAAGATGAGGATGGGGGCCTGGAGAATGGAATGCGCGGAGCCGACGCAGAGTGTCTGAGGTGTCTTGAACATAGCTGGGCAGGGATTTAACAAAGGGGGATAGGATGGCATCAAGGTGTGTGGAAATGTGTTCGGTGGGGCACGAACAGGCAGATGAACAGGAAGATTGGCGCTGTATTTAAGATTAAGATTAATGTTAAGCACAGTGTACACTAAGTCCTTTAAAAGATGGGGGGAGAGGTGGTGGTGGTGGGGGGGGGGGGGGTTAGTCATTAACATTACCGGTCGGTTATCCTTGGTTCTGAAAACTACTGCTTATGTTTTTTTTCCCAATGAGCCAATGAAATTCACCGGTCAGCACCGGCTACAACCTACGAGAACCTGCGAGAATCTTTGAGAACCTTCAACCTCGAGTCAACCTACTGGGACCTCTTGGCGACACATGTACGACACGAGAATTGTCGCTACTCTCCATGGCTGCTTTATTCTAGTTGCCGCTAATTTTCAACATATTGAAAAATTTGCGGAGACCATAAAGAGGCCACGACTAGTTCCCAGAAAGCGGGAACTCCTCACGACCATGAAGGCGACTGCCCGGGAACCATCCACGAACATGTGGCGACCATGTGGCGACTGCACAGTCCCCTGCAATCGCCTAAAAAGTCACCTGTGGGACAGGCCCATTACATTAACATCAGGTTTAGGTACAACTACAAAAGGTGTTGCCTATTCACTACTTTCTACCTTACTGATAATGTTCTCAGCCTCAAGTCTTTTCAGTTCTTTCTCAACCTTGTCCCGGCACGGCCCGGGGTTTGCTATGCACTGGTGTCGCATCCTGCTTCACGTGTACTCTCACCTTTTACCCCTTGATTGTTTCTCCCTGGTCGCTGAACACCTTCTGATGTTGCTCGATTACGTCCTCTGGACACTTGAAATCTTCGCGAACGAGGAATATCTCGTTCCCATTTAGCTTCAAGATCTGCAACCTATTCCTACCTAGCAAAGCAGGCTTATCTCCCTTCACAACTAAGAGAGGCAATTCTGTCTGTTGCTCATTATACCAAACTGGTCCCTTTACGCATCCTAACACTAGAATCTTCTCTCCAGAGTAACCATGCAGCTCGATTCACTTCGCTTCCAAAGGAATTTGACTCAGCTTCTCCCAGTACACAGATTCTGGAATCACGCTCACAGATGCTCCTGTGTCGACTTCTATGCTAACATGAGCTCCATTCAACTAAACTTGCACGGACACACTCTTTGTCTTCTGGTTCGCTAGCTCATTGCTGCAGATGGTGTCGAGATGCTCCTCTCTCTGCCTGCAGTTGATCCACAGAATGCAGTGACTGAAGATGCTTACTTGTGGTTGAACCTTTGCTCTGCTTAGCCTTGCAACAAACCTTCGCTAGATGTCCTGTCTTGTGACACGAGTAGCACTCCACCTTGAAGAATGGACAAGACTGCTAGATGTCAGGCCAAACAGCAATAGCATAACTTTGCAGTAGTCTTGCTACCCTTCCATGGATAACGATTCTCTGACATCTTTGTCGACTTATGCGTCTTTGGTTTGCAGGATTGCAGCTTGTTCAACTCTTCCGCTGGTTGTCTAGAAGTTGTCCTGACTTCTCTAGAACCCCTCTCTGCCATATCCATTGACAAAGCAGTTTTACAAGTTGTTTCAAATGTCAGGTCATACACCGTTATCAGCTTACTTCAGATCCGCTCACTTCTCAGTCACCACACAAAACGGTCTCTTAACGCCCGATCTTGGAAATTTCCAAAATCACAATAAATTAATAACCTCATGAGTGCCACAATAAAATGACTAATATCCTCCTCTGGAAGTTGGCATCTCGTTCCAAATCGATAGCTTTCAGCTATTTCTAAGGGCTTAGAGTCATAATGTTCTGTTAACTTCTTAAGAATATCTTTCAATGGTGTGTCTTTTGGTTTGGCTGGAGCTAACAAATTATTTACCATATCATCAACATCGAGACCCATTTCAGCGAGGAAATTCGCTCTTTTCCTAGCTTGAGTTGCTTCATTCAAATGTCTTGATTCCGCATCAGAAGTTTCTACTTCAGTAATGTGTTTTGCAGCAAAGAACATCTCTAAACATTCGATATACGCACTGAATGTTTCCCGGCTTTGCTGGAACTCATCCAATCGTCCGATGTACCCACTGGGCACCACCATTTTGGGTTTCTAACAGTCTCACAGAATTCAAACTTTGCGATCGGATTTTCAGCTTTCCGTGACACCAAAAGTTATACAACACTTCCCCGTGCCTCTGTAGAATTCATTATCTGCACGAACAATTAAAGTTGGGGAATCCGCGATCTCATCCTCATCGCCATGTTGTAATATCTTATGCTCAGACACAGAATACGAGTTGACACACTGGTGACCAAATATCGACTGCACAGTGTACTGTGGTTTATTCAATCATTTAAAATCCTCCGACACAAAGGTGGCGCTATTACGAGATAGGTTGGTGCTTTGTGAGATCAATCGACATTGCTCCACAATTGGATCCTGGCCCTCAGTGATTTCACTTGTGGACAGGTTTATATGGAATTTCAGCAGTAGAAGTTGAAGAGGCATCTGACAGTGACAATGCTTTTACTTCGGAGTCAAGTGAGTGACTACGTGAAGAAGCCCGCCAGCCCACATGCGTGTCAGTATACGTGTGAAGCATTGGGACCCAGATGGAGCATGGATAGCGTCCTCGGGCGTCCCACAAATGTGATGCTCCATCCTGATATGGTCCATGAAATGGGGACATATCAGCGCAGCTCTCCTCGGGGGCCTGCAGCGTCGTTTTCAGGGCTGCTTACAAATCTCCCTCTCTGTGGATGGGAGTGCGAGGGGTCAGTGTGTGACTGACTCCAAATATGGAAGTATGTCCGTGGAACATACTGGAATTCATGCGTGAGGTCAAGAAAATCCGAGGGGGGGGGGCAGAGTTCCCCTCATGTTACAAGCCTTGTAACAGCTACCTCATGTCACAACTTTACAGGAACAGGTGACGGAAAATACCATACACCTGCAAATTGAGCATTCCTGAAAGTGCCGGCAGTGAACAGCGCTATTTGGGGAGACTATGGAGTCCAAATTTGCAGGCTTATGTAAAGCCAGCAATGTCTGCCGCCAAATCTTCTCTTTGGGAAAGACCTATCCAACAGGTAAAGGACCAGGTATGAGGAAGCATGAGCTGTCAGACTAATCAAGGTACCAACGACAAGCAAAGTTTCACCATTTCGGCGACAAACACCCCTACGCCTCCATTGGCAGTAAGCGGTTCACTGAAGCTGGTGGCAGCTTGAAAGCTGATTCTCTGGGCAGAGGTCTTCAGGCCTAGGCCCAAGCCAGCCCTCATGTATAATGTGCAATCCATGCACCCCAGCAGTCATACCCTCCAAATCAAGGACAGGAATAGAACCCACATCAGGGGCCTTTGGGCTTACCACAAGACCACCGGTAACCATGCAGGTACATGGGTCTGGTTCTTTCCGAAACATGGGTTGTATGGACCAGTTATAGTGTATTCTTTTAAGGTATGGCTATAATAAAGTGGATAATAGTTGCCACAGGTCAAAACCAATACATCTTATGAGCTGCAAACTCCTCACAGATATATCTGTGGTCAGGATTGAAGCCATGTCGGGTGCTGTAAGCCCAGGTCTCTGGCAACAGCTCTACCAGCTGCATTATCATGCCAATTCAGTTTATGTTTTAGAAGAGAGAAATTACAAGGAATAATTATTATCACTTCCACCAAAAAAAAGTGTAGTGGAATCGGACCTGCCATGGCAGTCTAGAGCCCCTGGCTTGGGAAGCCTTGTTGAGCTGTGTCTATCAATCACCTGTGGGAGCTACACATGGTGGTGTCATGGTGATTTCGCTCATTAAAAGGGACTGTGGAAGATTCTTCCCAAAGATGCCAACTTTATACATATCAATAAAGTGATCAAATCTCTGATTTAATTGGGATGGGGGTTTTCATTCATGTAAACGTCATTGCCCATGACAAATACCTGTCAGGTTTTTTTCAGCATTTCTCCCACTCTGTCTGGTGTATGGGGGCCAGAGGCGCTCCAGTGCTCCCTGTATGCTGCATTGGCATCGGAAGGGAGCAGGACTCAGAGTCACTAGCACGTGCAGCCTGTTTGGTAAATGAGGATACCAACAGAGCATCGATTTGCACAGCTAGTCCTGGCGGCTGCTGATGGGAGCAACCTGACAGCCCCAACTCAGGGCAAACTGACAAGTCTTGGGACATCAATGTCAGACAAGATTAGGACTTGTCTCAGTTACGAACATCTGACGAATCAAATTATAACACAAGGAATGCTCCGTCTTAAGGCATGTCAGGCAGCAGCTCCTGGTTCAGGGTTGCAAATTTCTTCACACTCAAATGAGCGAGTGGTGAAGATGGTGCTAAAGAAGTATACACACATGCCTGAAGCGACTGTCTGGTCATATGTTGACCATGATCATTGCGGCCTGGAGTGATAGTACCAAGAAGTAGTACATCTCCTATATCAATAAGTGGGAAGTGTTCTGTTTACAGTCCAACATACATATAACACGGCACGTAAAACAGATGTTTTGGAATTCCTCCCTAAACTAATTTTTGATGAGGGATGGGTTATAATGCCATAAATTGTGCCAGAAGTGCCTTGTCATCATACATGATGCTGGGATCGGGACATCGCTCTGTCAGATCTTACCCTCTGATAGCCAGATTTATGAAGGGTGTCTTCAACAAAACCTCCCAGGCCCAGGTACTCAGAGATATGGGATGTTAACTTTGTGCTGACGCTCCTTCGCCGGTGGGCTCCAGCTACATCCCTGTCCTTGGTCAAACTCACTTACAAAGTGGTCATGCTCATGGTGCTGGTTTCAGCGCAACGGATCCAGTCGTTGCATAAAGGTGTGACTGGACAGAATGGTTACAACTGCAGGTGAAATAACATTTTATGTTTATGACTTAGTCAAGCAGAGCAGACCAGAGGCATCTGGTCTCAAACTAGATTTATTGGCATACCCCATGGACCTTCGGTTGTGTGTGGTCACACATCTACAACAGTATGTTAAGGTCACCAAGAGCCTTAGAGACTCTGAACTAGCTAGGTTTGATAGTTACATAAAACCTCATAAAAATGTATCAGTACAGACCATCTCCAGGTGGTTAAAACAGGTTCTGGCTTGTGCAGGAGTGAACACTGACATTTTCAAATCTCACTCCACCAGAGCTGCAACAACATCAGCAGTGAGGGTTATGGACGTTCTGCTAGACCATATCCTAGCGGCTACAGGATGGTCAAACGAATGAACCTTTCCAAACATTTTATAACAAACCCATTGCCAGACCGGGGGTATTTGCCAACTGCGTTTTAGTTTCTGTTTTATAGTTTCCTCCTGGATGAGAGGGGTCACTATTATTATTATTTGTTCATTTAAAAGCATCAGCATGTTTAAATCTATGTCATGTCTGAATGCATTATTAATGTTCACTCATCTGCGGTCAACTGATGCAGTTGTGTTGTGTGGACTCGTGTTCATGGCATGAAATCAGAGAGCTTTGAAATCTTCACGTAGTCACTCACGTGACTCCGAAGTAAAATAGTAAGATTAAACGAGAACTTACCAGATTGAAGTTTGATCTTTATTTTATGAGGAGTTACGATATCCCAGCAACACTAAACCCACTTGCCTACGCTTGGTCCATATTTCTCCAAACCTGTCCTATCCATGTACCTGTCTAACTGTTTCTTAAATGATGGGATAGTCCCAGTCTCAACTACCTCCTCTGGCAGCTTGTTCCATACACGCAGCACACTTGAATGTGCAAGTTACAATGAGGGATTACGTGCCCTCCGCTCCCAACCCTCTCTCATAAAGGTGGTAGTTCTAGTTTCTCGAATCTTCCTATATTCAGTTCAACAACGGTTACCTGTGATTTCACACCGCTGCTTTGAAGGTTGACACGTATGCGGGCTGGCGGGCTTCTTCACGTAATCCCTCATCGTAACTTCTCATAAAATAAAGATCAAACTTCAAACTGGTAAGTTTTCATTTAATATTACTATTTTAATCCATAAAAATTGGGGAAAGTAAAGTAAAATGCAATTTCATGTCAAATTCATTAATTGCACATTAATATTAAACGTGGCCATCACAAAATAATCCCACTTTATTCATGTTATTGATTCTAAGATTATTGTTGATATTTTTTAATATTAAAAGGTTTTTGAAATTAACCTTGCCTCTGGAAGGTTTAGAGCGAAAGGTAGAATTATAATCATACCAGCTTTGTTATGTTTTTGGAGCATGCATTAGATACAAAATTATAAAATATTTAATAGGAAAGATTTAATAGGAATCTGAGGGGTAACGTTTTCACACAAAGTGTGCTGTGTGTATGGAACAAGCTGCCAGAGGAGGTAGTTGAGACTGGGACTATCCCATCATTTAAGAAACAGTTAGACAGGTTCATGGATAGGACAGGTTTGGAGGGATATGGACCAAGCGCAGGCAAGTGGGATTAGTGTAGCTGGGATATTGTTGGCGATGTGGGCGAGTTAGGCTGAAGGGCCTGTTTCCTCACTGTATTATCACTCTATGAGTCTGTGTCTCTATCAATTGTATAGGAAAAATAAAATGTAGTCCAATGATTAGAAAGGCGAGGAAATGTATTTATAATCCTTTTATCTATGGATTATGATAAATTGTACAACATACCATCTTGGGTGAGTTTAGGAGAGTTTGAAAAAATGTCATGTTGAAGACCTCCTTTGACTATGTAGAAGACCTCCTTCGACCTCCTTCGACTATGTTGAAGACTAGCTTCGACTATCTATGACTAGCTATGACTTACTTCGGGAAAATTGGACGCCAAATAGTGGAGAGTGAAGACAACCTCCTTTGACCTCCCTTTGACCTCCATTCATCTATGATGAAGACTATCTACAACTATCTTCGATTACCTTTGATGACCTTCGACTACCCTCGATTACTTACAACTAACATGCCGACCTACTACAACCTACTACAACTAAACCTATAAATAAAAATAGTATCGATTTCATCCATGGCAACCTTTTTTTACTCGCGGACATTTTTCAACATGTTGAAAAATACGCTGCGACCACGCTATGGCCTCGATTACACGGGAACTACTCTCGAGCATGAAGGAGAGTTACAAAGATCTCCTACGACCTCGTGTTGACTATGCTGCGAGTATGAGTCGAGGGCAAACTCGCCAGAACTCATGGATTAGGTCGCCCAAGTGGGACAGCCCCTTTCAGAAAGAACTGCAGATGCTGGAAAAATCGAAGGTAGACAAAAATGCTGGAGAAACTCAGCCGGTGAGGCAGCATCTATGGAGAGAAGGAATAGGCGACTTTAAAAAAAAAATGTTTATAGTTAAATTTTTTATTAGAGGCATGTACATATCATAGTCCAAACCACTACGAACTTTGTTAAACGGTTACATATTTAAATATCCAGGGTTCCAGGGACCCCGCTACCAGTGTAGCTGGGGTCCTCAGAAAATGGTTACATATTAGCATTGACTCTAATTATTATTATTTTTTAATAGATAGAAAAAATAAAGAGTGAAAAAAAAGAAAATTAGAAAAATAGAATAAACTATCCATAATACAACTTATGAGATAAGTTTGTAGGTCAGAGAACATAACTATTCATCTAGTCCTGGGTTCAAGCTTCAGTCAGGCTTCCACGCCGGCCCATTCTACCCCTTCAAATAATCTATGAACGGAGACCATATTCTAGTAAATAATTCTGGTTTGTCAATTAAGAGAAATCTAATTTTATTCAGATTTAATGTCTCTGACATCTCAATAATCCACATTTTGATTTTGGGGGTTGCTGGGTTTTTCCAAAATGTTATTATTAATTTTTCCCTGTTATTATACTGTAATCAAGGAAATTTATTTGGTTTATTGTAAGTTTTAGGTATTGTTCTGATATGCCCAATATTATTAATTTAGGATCGGGCTCCAGTTGAGTATTAACCACTATGGAAATAATTTTAAAAATATCCATCCAGAAATGTTTAATTTTTATGCAACTTACAAAGGTATGGGTTAAATTAGCCTCAGAGTATTGACTTATCACAGATAGGAGAGATATTAGGAATAATTCTATTTAATTTTGTTTTAGAATAATGCAATCTATGTAGTACTTTAAATTGTACTAAAGAATGTCTGGCGTTTAACGAACATTGATGTATATGTTGTAGACTTTCATCCCAAATATTTTTTGTTATGGGTTGAACTAAGTCGTTTTCCTATGCTTGTCTATGTAATTCCGTCGACGGAATCACACTATCTAAAAGAGTATTATAAATGTAAAATATTAATTTGGCTGTGTTGGGGTGTTTATTCAAACTAATTGTGTTGGGGTGTTTATTCAAACATTCATTTAGAATCTCTGGCTCTCTAGTTTGGTATTCTTGTGTATGTGATTTAACATAATCTTTAAGTTGTAAATATCTAAAAAAATTATTTGAATGAATTCATAATTCTGTTGTACCTGAAATGAGAGGAACATACTTTTTTCTATAAAGATGTCCCATCTTTTAAATTCCATAATATTTCCATTGTGCAAAACCTTTATCCAATACTGAAGGTTTAAGCGAAGGGTTATTTGCAATAGAGAGAGAAAGTGATAAATTATCCAATTTGTTTCCAAATTCGAATACCAGTATGTATTATTGGATTTTCACTATAGATTTTTAAATTCAATTTTATGGGAGTTAACAGAATCAGACCAATTTCAAAAGGCAGACAATCCTTCTTTTCCATCTTTAACCAGTCTGGTTGTTGATCCATATCTTCCAACCAGAAATTTATATTTTTGACATTGACTGCCCAGAAATAAAATAAGAAATTTGGTAAGGGGGGGTTACACAAAAAGCTGGAGAAACTCAGCGGGTGCAGCAGCATCTAAGGAGCGAAGACCCTTCTTCAGACTGGTCAGGGATCAGGGAAACGAGAGATATAGACGGTGATGTGGAGAGATAAGGAACAATGAGTGAAAGATATGCAAAAAAGTATCGATGATGAAGGGAACAAGCCATTGTAAGCTGTTTGTGGTGTGAAAATGAGAAGCTGGTGCGACTGGGGTGGGGGAGGGAGATAGAGATAGAGGGAATGCCAGGGCCCGAGGGCTGAGGGAGAGGTGGGAAGGGGAGGAGACAGCAAGGGTTAACAGAATTGAGAAAATTCAATGTTCAAGCCCAAAGGATGCAGACTCCCCAAGCGGAATATGAGGTGCAAAATTTGGTAAGACTAATCCTCCATTCGTCTTGGGTTTACATAAATGTTTTTTGCTTATTCTGTGATTCTTATAATCCCAAATAAAACTTGTCACAATTTTTATTGTCGATTTTTTAAAATAATATTTTTGGGAGATATATCGATTGAAAGAGGTATAGTGGTTGCGGAAGGAAAATCATTTTAATAGCATTAATTCTACCTAGCAATGAAATGAGAAGTGTTTTCCAATATTGAATATTCTTAAGCAATTTATTAAGTAAAGGCTCGAAATATGATTTGAATAAAGAAGTATATTTCTTGGTCACGTAAATTCCTAAGTATTTAAATTTTTCATTCACTATTTTAAAAGGTGACTGTTGCAATATATATAAATTAGGTTCCGTTATTGGCATAATCTCACTCTTATTCCAATTAATTCTGTATCCCGAAAATAAACCAAATTGAGTTATAAGATTTAACAAGTTAGGGATGCTGATTTCTGGGTTTGTAATATATAATAATACATCATCTGCATATAGATAAATTTTATTAACTGCATTTTTAGTATTATACCCATATATTTCTGGATGTACTCTAACTCTTTCTGCTAGTGGTTCAATAGCGAGGGCGAATATTAATGAGGATAACGGGCATCCTTGTCTACAACCTTTTGAGAAATCGAATTTTGTTGATAACATTTGATTTGTCATTATTCTAGCTGTTGGGTTGGTATATAAAAGCTTAACCCAAGTGCAAAACTTCTTACCTAGTTGAAAATTTTCCATCGCTGAAAAAAAGTAGGGCCATTCCACTTGATCGAATGCTTTCTCAGCATCTAATGAGATGACTGCTAAATCTACATTAGCTATTTGAGTATATAATGTTAAATAATCGTCTCAGATTATAATATGAATAACGTTTTGGAATAAAGCCTGTTTGATCGGGGTGTATTAATTTATGAATCACTAAACTTAATCTATGTGCTAAATTTTGGTTAATATTTGCTGATCGGTGTTAAAGAGAGCAATTGTTCTATATGAACCTGGGTCTTCAAGGTCCTTATCTGTTTTTGGTATAAGTATTATTGTTGATTCATTTAAAGTTTCTGGAAGTTTCTGTTGCCTGAATGCTTGAGTATATTATGTCTGTAGGCTTGGCGAGATCAGATCATGACCTTTTTTATAAAATTCGCTATTTAAACCATCTGGGCCAGCGGCCTTTCCATTTTTTAAAGAACTAATAGATTCTTCAATATATTTTACTGATATTTCAGCCCCTAATAATTCTCTCCCTTTCAGATCTAAACCTGTAAGATTGCATTTCTGTAAAAATAATTTCATTCCTGCAGAACTCACTGTCGTTTTGGTTGAGTAAAGTGTTTGATAATAGTGAGAAAATCTATCATTAATATCCTTGGGTAATGTTAATATTTTACCCATATCTGATTTAATTTTATATATTGTTTTTTCCCCTTCCTGCTTCCGGAGTTGACATGCTGTTAATTTTCGAGGTTAATCACCAAAATCAAAGTGTAGCTGTTTAGTCTTTTGATAAAGTTTTATGATTTGGTCTGAATATATTTATTTTAACTTATATTTGAGTGCAGCAATTTTATTATGTATTATCATAGAAGGTGCAATTGCATTTTACATATCTAATTGCCTTATTTCCATTTCCAATACCAGTTGTTTGGCGCGGTTCTCTTTATTACGAAAGGCTTGCACGGAGATTAACGCTCCTCGTATACAGTGGCTTGCAAAAGTATTCATACCCCTTGAACTTTTCCACATTTTGTCACATTACAACCACAAACGTAAATGTATTTTATTGGGATTTTATGTGATAGACCAACACAAAGTGGTGCATAATTGTGATGTGGAGGAAAATGATACATGGTTTTCAAATCTTTTTACAAATAAAAAACTGAAAAGTGTGGCGTGCAAAAGTATTCAGCCCCCTTTACTCTGATACCCCTAAATAAAATCCAGTTCATCCAATTGCCTTCAGAAGTCACCTAATTAATAAATAGAGTCCACTTGTGTGTAATCTAATCTCAGTAAAAATACAGCTGTTCTGTGAAGGCCTCTGAGGTTTGTCAGAGAACATTAGTGAACAAACAGCATCATGAAGCCCAAGGATCACACCAGACAGGTCAGGGATAAAGTTGTGGATAAGTTTAAAGCAGGGTTAGGTTATAAGAAAATATCGCAAGCTTTGAACATCTCACGGAGCACTGTTCAATCCATCATCCGAAAATGGAAAGAGTATGGCACAACTGCAAACCTACCAAGACATGGCCGTCCACCTAAACTGACAGGCCGGGCTAGGAGACCATTGATCAGGGAAGCAGCCAAGAGGCCCATGGTAACTCCCATTTGTGCACTCCACAAATCAAGCCTTTATGGAAGAGTGGCAAGAAGAAAACCATTGTTGAAACAATGCCATAAGAAGTCCCGTTTGCAGTTTGCCACAAGCCATGTGGGGGGGACAGCAAACATGTGGAGGAAGGTGCTCTGGTCTGATGAGACCAAAATTGAAGTTTGTCGCCTAAATGCAAAACGCTATGTGTGGCGGAAAACTAACACTGCACATCAACCTGAACACACCATCCCCACTGTGAAACATGGTGGTGGCAGCATCATGCTGTGGGATGCTTTTCTTCAGCAGGGACAGGGAAGCTGGTCAGAGTTGATGGGAAGATGGATGAAGCCAAATGCAGGGCAATCTTGGAAGAAAACCTGTTAGAGTCTGCAAAACACTTGAGACTGGGGCGGAGGTTCACCTTCCAGCAGGACAACGACCCTAAACATACAGCCAGAGCTACAATGGAATGGTTTAGATCAAAGCATATTCATGTATTAGAATGGCCCAGTCCATGTCCAGACCTAAATCCAATTGAGAATCTCTGGCAAGACTTGAAAATTGCTGTTCACAGATACTCTCCATACAATCTGACTGAGCTTGAGCTATTTTGCAAAGAAGAATGGGCAAAAATGTCAGTCTGTAGATGTGCAAAGCTGGTAGAGACATACCCCAAAAGACTTGCAGCTGTAATTGCAGCGAAAGGTGGTTCTACAACGTATCGACTCAGGGGGGCTGAATACTTTTGCACACCACACTTTTCAGTTTTTTATTTGTAATAAAATTTGGAAACCATGTATCATTTTCCATCCACTTCACAATTATGCACCACTTTGTGTTGGTCTATCACATAAAATTCCAATAAAATACATTTACGTTTGTGGTTGTAACGTGACAAAATGTAGAAAAGTTCAAGGGGTATGAATACTTTTGCAAGCCACTGTAAATGCTTTAAATGTTTCCCAAAGAAGGGAGGCAGATATTTCAGGGCAGTCGTTGGTCTCAAAAAACATATTTATCTGTGTGATAAGATATTCGTAACATGCTTTATCATTTAAAATTTGAGGATTAAGTCTCCATTATGTCTGCTTATCAGTCATTCCACTTAGTTTGATCATAAATGTTAAAGGAGCATGGTCCGAAATTATAATATTATGATATTTTAATAGTATATAAGTAAATGTGTTATAAGTAAATGGGATAAGTTTAGAGTCTACTAAAAAGTAGTCTATCCTTGAATAGATTTTATGTACTGGTGAGTAAAATGAGTATTCCCTTCCAGATGGGTTTTCAATTCTCCAAACATCCTTGAAATTGGTAGTATTAATGTATGAGTTTAATAATTCGCTTGTCTTAGATTTTACTTTTCTTTGTCTTCATGATCTATTGAGATAAGAATCTAGTGTACAATTTAAATCTCCACCGATTATCAAATTATGTTGTGTGAGCTCTGGGATAGTATTAAGTATATTCTTAAAAAACATAGGGTTATCAAAATTTGGTCCATAGACATTGAGAAAAGTCACTTTTTTAGATATAATTCACCCACTAGTATAATATATCTACCATTAGTGTCCGCAATAGTTGATATGTGTTTAAAAGATATACCTTTACGAATTAAAATTGCAACACCTCTGGCCTTATGGGAGAATGAAGAATGATATGTTTCAGCGATACATTTTGCTTTCAATCGATGTTGTGCGTCATTTTTAAGGTGAGTTTCTTGAAGAAATGTCATATCTGCTTTGAGTGACTAAGTGTGCTAATATCTTACCTCTCTTGATTGATTCATTAATTCCCTTAACATTCCAACTACAAAAAGTGATTCCTTGACCCCTGTTTTTTCTATTAACATCTTGCATCTTGTGGTTAGGGTGGTCTATAAAAGAGCACGTAGCTCAGCACAGTAAACCAGACATTACACCCAAACACAGGTCAGATGAGTTGTAAATATAATTCAAATAAATCTTCCTCCCGGACATATCTCCACAAATAATATTTATAAATTAATTCAAGTTCAAAATAGTAATTAAGTAAAAAATACAAAAAGTTAAAAAATAAAAAAAATAATAAAGCGTAAGAAGAAAAATGAAACTACATCTAAAGTTAGTGTAGTTGGTGCTGGTGACACTAGCGTGGCTGGCCATCTAAGGACTTCCGTAGACTTAAAAAATTATTCCTAGCTCCATGCTTTAAAAACAAATTTTCAATGAAAGTAATTTACGGGATTAAATTAGAACTATTTTGGTCCAGAATGTTAGTAATCATGTAGTGAGAAACTATTACTCTCTTAGCTAATTATTAGTCAAATGTTAGTCTGATGTAAAAAAAGGAAAAACATTGCAAATTCCAATTAATAAGATATCTAAATTATACCTTGCTAACATTTCATATTTTTTGTTAATTATTTCAATGATGATAACAAGTATTCTTAATGATTAGTAATTGTTAGTAAAAATTAGTACTAAAATATTAAAAGATATGTCAATAGCAAGAAGGTTTGCTCAGTTGTCGTTATCAGCTTTCATTAGTCCTTGAGTAAAGCGAATTAAAGTTCCATTTATTCTCAGCAAGATGACTATATTATATGAATGTTATTCAGTCCTCACTTGAGTCCACAATCTTCCGAGCATACGCCAATGCTTTCTTGTGATTGTGACATTGTTAATTCAGAAACAATGGTTCTGAACTTAAAGAAAGGTAAATTTGAGGGTATGAGAAGTGAATTGGCCAAGATTGACTGGCAATTAATTCTAAAAGGGTTGATGGTGGATATACAATGGAAGAATTATGAAGACTGCATGGATGAACTACTAAAATTGTTCATCCCAGTTTGGCAAAAGAATAAATCGGGGAAGGTAGTGCATCCGTGGATAACAAGGGAAATCAGGGATAGTATCAAAGCAAAGGATGATGCGTACAAAGTAGCGAGAAAAAGCAGCATACCAGAGGACTGGGAGAAATTCAGAGACCAGCAGAGGAGGACAAAGGGCTTAATTAGGAAAGGACAAATAGATTATGAAAGAAAACTGGCAGGGAAAATAAAAACTGACTGCAAAAGTTTTTATAGATATTTGAAGAGAAGGAGATTAGTTAAAACAAATGTAGGTCCCTTGCAGTCAGAAACAGGTGAGTTGATCATGGGGAACAACGATATGACGGACCAATTGAATAACTACTTTCGTTCCGTCTTCACTAAGGAAGACATAAATAATCTGCCGGAAAGAGCAGGGGACCGCGGGTCAAAGGAGGAATTGAGTGAAATCCAGGTTAGTCGGGAAGTGGTGTTGGGTAAATTGAATGGATTAAAGGCCGATAAATCCCCAGGGCCAGATAGGCTGCATCCCAGAGTACTTAAGGAAGTAGCTCGGGAAATAGTGGATGCATTTTCTGATAATCTTTCAAAACTCTTTAGATTCTGGAGTAGTTCCTGAGGATTGGTGGGTAGCAAACATAACCCCTCGTTTTAAGAAGGGAGAGAGAGAGAAAACGGAGAATTACAGACCAGTTATTGTAACATCGGTAGTGGGGAAACTGCTAGAGTCAGTTATTAAAGATGGGATAGCAGCACATTTGGAAAGTGGTGAAATTATTGGACAAAGTCAGCATGGATTTACGAAAGGTAAATCTTGTCTGACGAATCTTGTGGAATTTTTCGAGAATGTAACTAGTAGCGTGGATAAGGGAGAACCAGTGGATGTGGTATATCTGGACTTCCAGAAGGCTTTCAACAAGGTCCCACATAAGAGATTAGTATACAAACGTAAAGCATATGGCATTAGGGGTTCAGTATTGATGTGGATAGAGAACTGGCTGGCAAACAGGAAGCAAAGAGTAGGAGTAAACGGGTCCTTTTCACAATGGCAGGCAGTGACAAGTGGGGTACCGCAGGGCTCTGTGCTGGGACCCCAGCTATTTACAATATATATTAATGATCTGGATGAGGGAATTGAAGGCAATATCTCCAAGTTTGCGGATGACTCTAAGCTGGGGGGCAGTGTTAGCTGTGAGGAGGATGCTAGGAGACTGCAAGGTGACTTGGATAGGCTGGGTGAGTGGGCAAATGTTTGGCAGATGCAGTGTAATGTGGATAAATGTGAGGTTATCCACTTTGGTGGCCAAAACAGGAAGGCAGACTATTATTTAAATGGTGGCCGATTAGGAAAAGGGAAGATGCAGCGAGTCCTGGGTGTCATGGATAAGCTTAAGGATAAGGGGGAAATCCTTTAAGACCGAGATGAGAAAGACTTTTTTCACACAGAGAGTGGTGAGTCTCTGGAACTGTCTGCCACAGAGGGGGGTTGAGGCCAGTTCATTGGCTATATTTAAGAGGGAGTTAGATGTGGCCCTTGTGGCTAAGGGCATCAGAGGGTATGGAGAGAAGGCAGGTACGGGATACTGAGTTGGATGATCAGCCGTGATCATATTGAATGGCGGTGCAGGCTTGAAGGGCCGAATGGCCTACTACTGCACCTAATTTCTATGTTTCTATGTTTCTACAATAAATGTCCTTCCTATCCAGATATTCCATGGATGAGCGTTAGGTCAGGGGGATGGTATCTACCATGGGCTTGGTTCGGCAACAGGTGAATTTCAGTGGACCTTGACTCCATGGGAGGCTTTTGATGATTTCATCCAAAACATGATCGAATTGCACCTTCACTATCAGCTGCCTTGGGGGGGCGTTCGGGTCCGAGCGACGTCCAAGAACTCTGTGTGCCCGGCCTAATAAGGGCTTTTGATCTAAATTCAAGACTTTTTTAAATAAATCTGCGGCAAAGTCACGGAGATCTTTAGTTTCTTCTTTACCCTCTCGAACAGCAACAATTCTTAAATTCTGACGTCTCTGGCGACCCTCCAAGTCAATGCATTTTTCAGTTACTTTATATAGTAAATCTGGTAAACGCTTGTTCTCGGCAAGGAGTGTTTCTGTAGTGCTTTCCAAGTGAGTTATGTCTTCAGTTTGTTGCTCGAATTGTTGATCTATTGTAGTGAAGACAGGCTCCAGCTTATCATTAAGGTTGATTTCATTCAACTTAATTTTCTCGTTTACTTCATTGATTTGTAAGTCGAAATTTGCAGACATTTCCTCCTTCATGGTAGCTAGTTCCATACGGACAAGATTAGTCATTTTATTTTCAAAATCTGAGAGATCTTCTTTAATCTATTTTTAAAAACATTTCAGTATTTCTTTAATGTTCAATTCTTTTTGAAAGCTTTTCAATTCTTCTTACATACTTGCAATTTCCCTTGAGATGAGGTTGTGAAGTTCCTCCATTTCACTTTTCTTTGTCTTCTGGACCTTTGAGATGTCCTCCTGGGACGACATTAAAACTGAGCCCGAGGCTTCAGTCGGGCCTAATTCCTCCATCGATTGTTTACCTCTTGTAGTTTTTTTAGTCGGTCCCTTTGTGGGGGAGTGCTTTACCAACATTGGGTCTCCAGAGTCGCAGTCTGATGACGTCACGCAAGCTGCTGGAGCGATTTTTGCAGGTCAGTTCTTTATTTTACTCATGTTTTTTCTCGGCTTTTTCGCGTGGAGCTAGCTGATGTAGGGGTTTAGTGTCCCTTTACTCCACGGGATTCCCCTAGGTTCTAGACTTCAGAATTATGCTGGGATATGATAAAAAGGTTGAATTGACCAGAGTGTGCTGATGAGAGAAAACAGAAACCAAGATGGGCTCAAACGAAGTCTAAATTTACAGGCTTTATTAAACAAGGAGAAATCGAATCTTACCAACACTACATAACACGTGGCTAAACTTATGCTTTAAACTAAGACTATGGACGGAAAACTATCGGGCACGTCGTAAAACTTACTTTACACAATTTTACTTACAGTACACCCCCTTTCCCCTTCTTCCCTCAACCTCTATCCGATTTCGGGAACGTCACCAGGTCACCGGGATACTCACAGCTAGGTTGATGCAGGCCCGCGAGCTGTCCAGCAGAGCAGAAAGAAGCGAGTTCTGGCTTGACTCCGGCTTTTATACCTGAGTTTCCTTTGAAACCCCCAGGTGGTCCTCCGGATAAAAGGGTTATTTTGATGATTCCCAGTTTTGACCTGATATGAACAATAGACTTCCAATGATAATGTTGTTTGCTGATGTCATGATACCTCAGCCTGATCGTTATTCCATTGCCTAGATGGGCTCCCATTGTCCCGATGGGTAGGTCATCCACGATGGTGATTGGCATGCTGCTGGGCTGTTTACCACCGTCTTCTGAGGCTCAGTACCTTCCTTTGTGTATCCAAAATAATCGCGTTATCTCCGTCTCAGCCTATAGTGCCCACACTGTTGTGTGATGCCCAAGTCCACAGGCCAGACAGGTTTGAAACTTGAAACTGATTCTTTCTGTGGATTGGGTTTTTTTTGTTGCAGCCAGCAAATCTGTCCTTTTTTAAAATATCCATGTCCTTAACCGAGTTCTTCCATAATGTTGGACGATTTGCCCGAATAACTTACACTGGCACACACCCTACTCCACCATTAGCGCCACTGGAAGTCGGAATAGGCGACTTTTCAATAGACAATAGACAATTGACAATAGGTGCAAGAATAGGCCATTCGGCCCTTCGAGCCAGCACCACCATTTAATGTGAACGTGGCTAATCATCCACAATCAGAAACCCGTTCCTGCCTTCTCCCCATATCCCCTGACTCCACCATCTTTAAGAGCACTATTTAGCTCTCTCTTGAAAGTATCCAGAGAACCGGCCTCCACCACCCTCTGAGGCAGAGAATTCCACAGACTCACAACTCTCTGTGAGAAAAAGTGTTTCCTTGTTTCTTTTCTAAATGGCTTACCCCCTTAAACTGTGGCCCCTGGTTCTGAACTCCCCCAACATCAGGAACATGTTTCCTGCCTCTAGCATGTCCAAACCCTTAATAATCTTATATGCTTCATTAAGATCCCCTCTCATCCTTCAAAACTCTAGAGTATACAAGCCCAGCCACTCTTTTATCTCAGCATATGACAGTCCCGCCATCCCGGGAATTAATCTTGTAAACCTACGCTGCACTCCCACAATAGCAAGAATGTCCTTCCTCAAATTAGGGGCCCAAAACTGCACACAATACTCCAGGTGTGGTCTCACTGGGGCCGCATACAACTGCAGAAGGACCTATTTGCTTCGATACTCAACTCCTCTTGTTATTAAGGCCAACATGCCATTCGCTTTCTTCACTGCCTGCTGTACCTGCAAGCTTACTTTAATTAACTGATGAACAAGGACCCACAGATCTTGTTGTACTTCCCCTTTTCCCAACTTGACACCATTAGGATAGTATCTGCCTTCCTGTTTTTGCTACCAAAGTGGATAACCTCACATTTATCCACATTAAACTGCATCTGCCATGCATCTGCCCACTCACTCAACCTGTCCAAGTCATTCTATCCAAGTCACCCTGCATTCTCATTGCATCCTCCTTACAGCTCACACTGCCCCCCAGCTTTGTGTCATCTGCAAATTTGTTAATGTTACTTTGAATCCCTTCATCTAACTCATTGATGTATATTGTAAATTGCTGCGGTCCCAGCACTGAACCTAGTGGCACCCCACTAATAGAAACATAGAAACAAGAAATTAGGTGCAGGAGCAGGCCATTCGGCCCTTCGAGCCGGCACCGCCATTCAATATGATCATGGCTGATCATCCAACTCAGTATCCTGTACCTGCCTTCTCTCCATACCCCCTGATCCCTTCAGCCACATGGGCCACATCCAACCCCCTCTTAAATATGGCCAACAAACTGGCCTCAACTACCTTCTGTGGCAGTGAATTCCACAGATTCACCACTCTCTGTGTGAAAAACGATTTTCTCATCTCGGTCCTAAAATACTTCCCCCTTATCCTTAAAGTTTGACCCCTTGTCCTGGACTTCCCCAACATCGGGAACAAACTTCCTGCATCTAGCCTGTCCAACCCCTTAAGAATTTTGTAAGTCTCTATGAGATCACCCCTCAATCTTCTAAATTCCAGCGAGTACAAGCCGAGTCTATCCAGTCTTTCTTCATATGGAAGTCGTGCCATCCCAGGAATCAGTCTGATGAACCTTCTCTGTACTCCTTAGGTTTATCTCTTAGGGCTAATGAAATCAAGGGAACAGAATACGGGCATGTGCCAGTGTGGCGTTGGCTCCTGGGTGACCGCTGTGTGCCTCTGTGAAGTATACGTCTCATAGCGATGAGGGTATCACTACCTTGTGATCCTTGACGACAACCCCATCGCGGACTACCAGTGTGAACAGAGAAAGGCTGCACGTGGGCATGTTGGATTTGTTTGGCTGGCAGCCTGTTTGGTGCGTAGCATGTGCATGGCCATTGCTTACAGACTCGACACCGAGGACGTGAATTTTCCTGTTCATACGACAAGCTGCATGCAGCAACGTGCATGCCGTGTAGGTAATAGAGAAATATATACCGCTGGCAAACGAGCTGGCGCGGCGTGGATGGGCTTGTTCAGAATTGTCTCCAGTGGTTGGTGGTCCGTCGCAACCGTGAAAGTGTTGCCAAAGATGAAGTCATGGAATATGGAGCAAGCAAAGACGACAGCCAACATTTTTTTTCGATTTGCGCGTGATGCTGCTCCATGTCGATCATGGTGCGAGAGGCATACGAGACAGGTAGTAGAGTGCCCTCGGCAGATGGTTGCAAGCAGAGTAACTGAATTAAAGTTCAAGACATAGAAGGTCAAATTCCTCGTGGTTTTTTTCAGCACACATTTCAAGTTGGTTTTGCCCAGAGGCACAAGCACCTCCCCTCCAAAAGCATGTAGAGTGGATTTATCCTTGATCAGTGGCTCGTTAGTTCTTATCTTGTTGAAGAGGTTGATTGACATTGTATTTACTTTTGCCCCAGTATCTAATTTCGCGCCAAAATGGACATTGTTTACAGTTACTGTCACGGTCGGATCATAATTCTTAGCAGCAGCAAGCTGTAACGAGTAAACAGACGGGTCCTCTTGTGAGTTAATTGGACTCTGTTGGGGAGTGAGATTGTTGCTGTCTCATTGCAAGAAATTGAGGTTAGACCTGAAGCTAGGCGAATTCTTCCCACAGGCCCGACTTGTTGCCCGACATGCAGAGGCAAAGTGATTTAACTTTTTACAGTAATTGCATGCTTTACCAAAAGTGGGGCAAGCTGATTGTCTGTGTGTGAGTATTTGCAGTTTGGGCATTTATTCTGAGGATCGCCAAGAGCCGCCTGACTAGCTTGGGTCATAAATCGCAGGTTATCTGTGTTGATCCCAAATGGAGGCATGGTTTCGTATCCCACTTCTGACACCATGTAAATGACTTCCAGACTTGGTACGTAATTCAAATACATCTTTAATCAGCACTGTAACTTAACAGTATGAAGGATGATTAGTTGTCAGTACATCCTGGCTGCTCCAACTGTCCGTGCTGGAAAGCAAGTGTTAATATAAGTATTACAGTGGGATGGAGTTAGAGATGATGGCTGGTATGTGATTGGTTAACATGCAACATCAATCTACACATATCATTCAGTATAAAAATGTATTGAATAAATATAATTACAAATTTTAAAATTCTAGCTACAGATGTCAACAGATGAAGTATGCAGGGTCTCATTTGGTAGAAAGGGAGAGCTTATGCTGACTGGGACTGGGACAGGATAATGAAAAACAGTAAAAAACAGGTAATGGAAGTCTGAAATAATCCACAAAAAACTCAGGCATCATCTTTCCATCTTTCAGTTCTGATGAAGGGGTCTTGAAATGAAACATAATAATTTCTCTTTGCACAGATGGTGTGTGACCTGCTGAAAATGTTCAGCATTCTTTGTCTTTGTGTTGGGAATAGATGTTTGGATTCAGTGTGCACATCTGAATGGATCAAGGTAAAACTATATCCACAAATGATTAGAGTACTGTGGCTGGTGCAATTCCTCTAACAGTGTTAAAGAAGCTGTACACAACATTAAACACATGCAGTATGTGACCTGATGTATTGCTATCGAGAAAAATGTATATTGTTCAATGATTCAATGCTTGAATGATTCAAAGATTCAATGATACATTTTGTCACATGTACCTAGGTACAGTGATATTCTTTGTATTTTCAGACAAGCTCATACAGTTTGTAAAAATCTAGGCAGTACATAAAAAGATTCAAAAGTTTTTAGTATGGTATTATCTCACAGCGGCAAACCAGGCTTCCACCGCACATGATCGCAGGCAGCCCACCGAGTCTGTCTTTGTTCTCACGCCCCCCGCCCCCCCGCCAGGCTCCTCTTTGTTCTCGGCGGCCCATCCACTGGGTTACACTCAGCAGCCCCCTGCCAGGTCCCTCTTTGTTCTTGGTGGCCGGCCCATTGGGTTCAGCATGGCAGCCCCCCACCAGGTACCCCTTTGTTCTTGGCGGCCTCCCGCTGGATACTTCTTTGTTCTCAGTGACAATTCTTTGTTTTCGGTGGCCACTGTTCAACTCCGCTGTGCATCCCAGGAGTCTTCTGCCAATGTGCGGCATAACCCAAGAGTCCTCTGCCACTGTGTGGTGCATCCCAGGAGTATTTAACTCACCCTGCACAGTTCCCCAATGTATACATTAATGATTCTGTCCCACTTAGTCTCCTGCATAGTCTCCTGCAGTCGCCACATGGTAACCACTTGTTCATGGGTCGTTGCCGGGGAGTCGCCTTCATGGTTGTGAGTAGTTCCCGCATTCTGGGAGCGAGTCTTTAAAATTAGCGGCGAAAAGAATTAGTCGTAAAATTAGCGGCACGGAGAATAGTGAGAATTCTTGTGCCGTACGTGGGTCGCCAGGAGGTCCTAGTGGGTTGCGACGAGGTTCTCCTAGGTTCTCATAGGTTGTAGCCAGTGCTGACTGGTGAATTTTATTGGCTCATTGGGAAAAAAACTGTAAGCAGTAGTTTTCAGAACCAAGGATAACTGACCGGTAATGTTAATGTCCGCCAAGCTTCACAGCCGTGTATCTCTGACTTCTAAAAAGTTGTCTCCACTCCTTCTCCCCCTTTTTTCCCCCTTTTTCCCCCTTCTTCCCCCCTTCTTCCCCCCTTCTACCCCCTCTCATCCCCTCTTTTAAAGGACTTACTATACACTGTGCTTTAGCCGTCTTAATAACAGTGCCAACCTTCCTGTTCCTGTGGCTTTGCACCGTGTGAATTTCACTCAGACAGCGCTCCCCCGCTTGCTCTGTCCCCCGCCTGCATAATGGGCTGGTGAAGGAAGCGAGGTGTGTGTATGTGAGTTCTACTATGACAGTCGCCATTCCTGTTGCCGGCAGTCACCTGAAAAACGCCTAAGTGGGACAGGCCCATTAGAATGTGATTGAGTAGACATTGTTTCAGATTCATGCCATCCATGAACAGGAAGTGCTTCATGGCAATCATGGAGGTAGCTCTCCTCATTATTCCTTCGTATTGCCTCCAAAGTAAGAGAAAAGAGACTCTCAGATGAGATTTATTGTGAGAAGAGTGGCAGTGGAAAATGAAATGCCACATGAAAAGGAGGAAATAGAAAAAGAACAATTTAATAGCAAAATATATAGTAACTAAATATCATGTAAGTATACTCTAATGCAGATTCTAGAATCAATCTGAATCAAAATCATGGTCAACCAATAATATAGTTACCTCACTTCCCATAACCCCGCCAGTTAACATCAATCATAAACGCCTTCCCCTCAGTTGTAGTTTGAGGGTGTGTGTAATACAGTGCACAGAGCTTGTAAAGTTTTCATTTACATGGTGTCAAAATAGATAAAATGCTGACATCTCTGTACAACCTCGTTCGTATCTGGTCGACTGTGAGGGTTCACACCGACCGACAACACCTGCTGCGGAATGAGCCAAAAGAGCCGGCTCTGGTGTTCATGCTAGGTTAACAGAAGATTTCTGTTTCTTTTCGTTTAATTCTGCTGTTTATTAAACAATCTGTTTTTTGATTTCAAAAAGTTACAGAAATCAATGTAAAACACGAAGGAATACCCAGTGCTATCATTAAAAGATTTACACTTATTGTAAAGTTTTCACTTCAGTCCATTTTTTTGTAGTCATTTTGATAGAGGACGTTACACCAAATGAGAGTTTAAACAAGAATCTGATGTTCTCGTTCTTATGCTGATTCTCCAAAAACTGATTCTCCTGAAGCTTGGGACAAAAGATTTAACTTAAAGATGCCACGAGACTTATTTAAATTCTTTGATGCAGCAAATTTAACAGACTTTGATGCACACGTGCACGGAGCTAGCCCATAGCTCACTTGGGAATGCCTGACACTTGTTTGCTGAGATTTATTTTCTCTATTGTAGACAAAAATGCTGGAGAGGGTGAGGCAACATCTATGGAGTGAAAGAATAGGTGACGTTTCAGGTCGCGATCCTTCTTATGACTGATGTGTGGGTGGGGGGGCGGGAAGAAGAAAGGAAGAGGTAGAGACAGTGGGCTGTGGGAGAGCTGGGAAGGGGAAGGGAAGAGGAGGGGAAGGAGGGAGAAAGCACGGACTATTGGAATTGGAGAAGTCAATGTTCATACCGCTGGCATGTAAACTAGCCAAGCGAAATATGAGGTGCTTCTCCTCCAATTTGTGGTGGGATTCACTCTGGCCATGTAGGAGACTCAGGACAAAAAGGTTGGATTCAGAATGGGAGGGGAAGTTGTGCTGAGCCACCGGGAGATCAGATTGGTTAATATGAACTGAGCGGAGGTGTTGGGAGAAGCAATCACCAAGCCTGCGCTTGCTCTCATCGATGTAGAGCACTTGGCCCCTAGAACAGCGGATGCAATAGATGAGGTTGGAGGAAGTGCAGGTGAACTTCTGCCTCACCTGGAAAGACTGCTTGGCTCCTTGAAGTCGAGCAGGGAAGGAAAAGCGACAAGTGTAGCATTTCCTGCGGTTGCAAGGGAAAGTACCAGGAGAGGGGGTGGTTTGGGTGGGAATGGACGAATTGACCAGGGAGTTATGGAGGGAGCGAGCAGTCTCTGTGGAAAGCCAATAGGGGAGGAGATGGGAAAATATGGCCAGTGGTGGGATCCCGTTTGAGGTGGTGAAAATGTCGGAGGATTATCTGTTGTATGTGATGGCTGGTAGGGTGGAAAGTGAGGACAAGGGGCACTCTGTCCTTGTTACAGGTGGGGGAATGGTGACTGAGAGCAGAGCTACGGGATATAGAGGGGACCCAGCTGAGAGCCTTATCTATAGTCGAAGAGGGGAACCTGCGTCCCTAATGAATGAGGACATCTCCAATGCCCTGCTTTGGAATAACTCATCCTGGGTGCATATGTGGCATAGACAGAGGGATTGGGAGTAGGGGATAGAGTCCTTACAGGAAGAAGGGTGGGAAAAAATGTAGTCCAGACAACCATTTTTTTTCCCTATAGTTATCATTACATGAACTGGTGTATTTCATCAAGATAGTGTAAAGAGAATGTTTTGCTACATTAAATATCCGCTGAGTTTGGGTGGTAGTGTAAATCCTGGCCAATAAATAGAGTTAAAATAGGGCCAAATAAAGCAGAGGATTCATGCATTCACTAGGCCTTTTAGCCATTTCTGTATTTCTGTATAAGAAGACACAGGCTGCTAGCTGGTACCGGGAAGTCTAGGTCCCAGATCAGAACATCAGATAAGGGAGGTCTAAATATCTTTGTAGTTGTTAGTATGTATAACAATCTTGCAGAGGAACTCCAAGGTATTGTAAATGCATGCGTTTGATTGGATTACTGCAAAGGGATTGTAAATAATGTAAATATTGTTGCAAGACAGTTACCCTGCTGTTTGTTGATTGGCCGGAGTGTTAAGACCTGGCAAAATTATTTTGTGTTCCAGGCTAAATGTTGCATTATTCAGTTGACTAGCTTCCTTCCAGAAGCTTCTGTAAGAAACATTGTTTAAGACTCTCTGTAATTGGGTTGGGGAACTGTCAATAATATATTGATTTAATTGGTATGTATGATTAGATTGTTTGGGGAACCACCCCTATGTAGTTTGGCTACTCAAGGTTCGTGGACCTATCAAAGGTAGCCCCCATTTAGATTGGTGTCGATCTTCTGGAAGGGCGCTTGGGACTGCGTGACCTTTTGGGAGTGTCTGCTTGCACGAGGCTGAAGGGCTTGACCAGGCAGAGAAAGGATCGAACCCGTGGTGGTTTAGGTATCGTATAGGAGAATTTGTGTTTATTCTAAAAATAAAGATTAGTTGGTCCAGTTTTGGAATCAGTATTTTTACTTAACTAGACTAGGGGGTAAGCTGTAGGAGCATATTTACATTGGGGGCTCATCCGGGATATCAACGGTCCCCCAAACACAAGTTTGCGATTCCAGATCGTGTTGAGCGATTCCAGATCGTGATTGAAGAAATCGGCGCCATGGTACGGTTTTCACATCGGTTTGCCCCACTTCGTTAGTCGGAGCAGATCGTACATTCGCGGACTTGGGAAAGAGTACCAACGAGATCATAGAACAAGAGTCTAGCAAGCACTGGGGCCATTCGTGCCTTTGGGGTTAGAGGCCTCCTTCTGTTGTTGGGTTAAAGGCCCGTAAAACTTAACCTTAGTCAACAACGACAGCTGCTGCAAAGAAAAACTATTCCATTAAAAAAAAATAACTAATATTTTAACTGACCTATTTCAATGTTAGTTCGAGGCCCTACCCAGATCAGGTATACAAGAATTAAAAAACACTGACAGGGGGATTATTTTAATGTTTTAGGGCACTAACAAACCAAATGTTAAAAATGGAAAAGAAGATTGTCTCCATTTGAAATTAGTTCTATAATATTTGTGCAAAACTAACGTATAAGATATTTATAGTGAAAACTGAAAACGTCATTGCTGGAGGTGCGATTGGAAGCGCACTCCAAGAGTTACAACAAACTTCGGCATCAGAAACTGAAATGCCAGGCGTGAAGAGATTACGCGCTCGCACCCATCATCACTGTTCGCTAAACATGCTCTTATAAAGTTAAAAGGACTAATTATATTTCCAAAATTATCGCCTATATGTGAAAGGAAGCAATTTGTCACAGAAGATTCCTTTTTGATAGGGCGTGCTATGTGGGTTCAAATTTTGGAAAGCCCTCCCCCAACAATTAAATGTGGATACACGGAGACTTCACTTGTGTGAGAGGGGATTTGGTTCCATATATTAAATATGTACTATATCGATCTCTGAAAGCACGGGGGAAATTTGAGTCTTGTAAAAGTATTGGGCACAACTATATAATAATTTAGAAATATAAAGTCATAATATACAAAAACATCTTTTATATGATTAAAATGAATATTATGAAGTTCGGATAGTGTATTATACAATTATACATGGGGTATTTTTGAAATCAAAAATACTCAAATCAATTTGAGAAATTCATATCGGAGCAAATTTGTAATCCAAAGATTTGACAAACTGGGTGTAACGTGCTAAGGCAAAGTCTGCGTCATGCTGGAGGTGCAGATTGGAAGCCACTCCAAAATCGGCATAATTAGTCGTGGCTCGCACCAGTGCCAGAGGTGGAGAGCCTTTTGAGGGCGAGCCTTGGGTTCAAGTCCCCACCTGTGTGATTCTGAATGCACGGGGGAGGATTTGTAAAAGTATTGGGCGATTAGTTGTTTAGATTGTCAAATTTCAATTTGAGATTCTATCGGAGCAAATATTCAAATTGCGTAATCTGCGCACAAAATTGAGTGCGAGTGATTCAAATTTACTAATATTCAGGACAATTTAAAGTGTGCACATTTCCTTTCAGATTAATCTGTGTATGATAATAAAACTTCGCAGTTGTGTATAAAGTGTATTAAAGAATGCCGTTATAGTATTGTGTTTACTGTGTATTGCATTGCCTGTGATTTGAATGTTGGTAAATTCCAAGTGTACGTAATTCTTTTTCAGATTTAACTTGGGTATAAATACTTTGTTATTTGTGGAGATATATTTGAGAGTGTGTTAAGATTGGGGATTGTTTCATTGTAATGATTGTATTACATTGTATTGATATTAGGGTTTTGCATGTTAGAAAAACTGTGATAGAAGTGCTTTAAATTGAATATATAGGAACTTGGTTTGGTTGGGATCGCTATTATCATTGCAGTCCGATTCGTGGTTGTTCGATCAGGGGTTCGTATCCTTCCGATCGTTGTTTCGGGGGAGGGATTGTTCTACGAGGAGGGATTACAATAGTTTGCGATTTACTTTTGAAATAGTGTGGTGCAATTAATGAATGTGATAGTAAACAAATGTTTGGAGTTTACGTTTAGGTGTGTTTCTGCTTAGTTATGATAGGTGGTATAGTTTTTTGCTTGGGTACAGTTTTGCTTGCTTGAGACAAAACTGATAAGAGATTCGGGTGCCCAATTGAATAGAGTGATTGTGTGCAAGAATTGCGAGACTGCAGGCGCGCTTTGGAGCAGTTGGCCATTGTTCGGGAGCGATCTTGATAGCCTCGGAGAATGAGAGGGAGGTGTGAATTGTTGAAGAGGTGTTAGTGACTTAGAAGTTTGTTTCAGCAGGAAGTGCAGATGCTGGAAAATCGAAGGTACACAAAAATGTTGGAGAAACTCAGTGGGTGCAGCAGCATCCATGCAACGAAGGAAATAGGCAACGTTTCGGGCCGAAACCCTTCTTCTGACTGATAGGGGGTGGGGGAGGCGGGAAGAAGAAAGGGAGAAAGGAGGAGGAGCCCGAGGGCTGAGGGAGAGGTAGGAAGGGGAGGAGACAGCAAGGGTTAGCAGAATTGTGAGAAATCAATGTTCATGCCACCAGGATGCAGGCTCCCCAAGCGGAATATGAGGTGTTGTTCCTTCAATTTGCGGTGTTGCTCACTCTGGCCGTGGAGGAGGCCCAGGACAGAGACGTCGGATACGGAATGGGAGGGGGATTTGAAGTGCTGAGCCACCGGGAGGTCAGGTTGGTTAATGCGGACCGAGCGGTGGTGTTCAGCGAAACGATTGCCAAGTCTATGGTTGGTCTCACCGCTATAGATCAGCTGACATCTAGGGCAGCGGATGCAATAGATGAGGTTGGAGTAGGTGCACGTGAACCTCTGTCACACCTGGAACGACTGCTTGGGTCCTTGAATGGAGTTGAGGGGGGGAGGTAAAGCGGCAAGTGTAGCATCCCTTGTGGTTGCAAGGGAAAGTGCCCGGGAAAGGGGTGGAGCGGGAGACACCACATAGTCCTCCGTCAGTTTCGCCACCTCCAACGTGACCCCACCACTCGCCATATCTTCCCATCTCTCCCCCTGTCTGCCTTCAGCAAAGACCGCTCCCTCCATAACTCCCTTGTCAATTCTTCCCTTCCCTCCAGCTCCACCCCTTCCCCGGGCACTTTCCCTTGCAACCGCAAGAGATGCTACACATGCCGCTTGTCCCTTGACAGTTCATTACAGGAACAAAGTGCCGGCAGTGAACAACGCTATCTGGCGAGGCTATGGATCGCGAGGCCAGCAATGTCCAGCCGCTGAATCTTCTCCTTGGAGAAAACCTAGACAAACAGGCAAGAATCCTGGATGAGGAAGTGAAGCTGTCAGATCAGTCAAGGTACCTATGACGAGCAAAAGCCTCACCGTTGCGGCGACTACACCCCGACACCTCCATCGGCAGTAAGTGGTTCACTGAAGCTGGTGGCAGCTTGAAAGCTGGATGAGAAATTAGGGTTTCTCATCCAGCCAGTTAAATTTAAGTTGATACCAACTAGAGTTATAGATTGCTATGTACCTTTAGCTCTATTAATTGTCTGTGACTCCGCCCTGGGGTAAGAGATTGTGGCCAGTGTAAATTGGCAATTTAGTAGTTGTTAAGTACCATGTAGGTCTTCCACATCAAAGCTATGCTATTACCAGCTGAAGCTATGTCACATGATGGACAAACAGTATTCAGCATTTCTCCGGTACTTTTGGTCATTTTACCTGTAGTTATGTTACAACTGTTGCTAGTGCCCAAAGATGGGGAATTACTATCCCATCTCTAGTCACAGAGGCGGATGGGATGTGCATGAGTTACCAATCCATCAGTTATGTGGTATCAACTACCTAAAATCACTAGGTGCATTCTATGGGTTAAAGGCTTATTGTGCGAATATGCATATCTGCATGCTCACCTACAAGTTGACACACTACGGTGGTGGCATATTTTAATCACATGGGTTCAATTAAGTTAATATCCTGTGATACTTTACCTAACCTAATTTGGAGCTGGTGTATCATCATGTAAATCGATGACAACACAATGAATGTTGGATCACAAAGTATTTAATGACATTATGGATTGATGGAACGGCAAATATTGATTTGTTTGCATCTAGTCTCAATCAACAGTTGCAAAATTATCTGGCATGTCGGCCATTCTCAGGCGTGGTGGCAATGGATGCATTCTCGCTACACTGGGGAGGAATGTTCGTTATGTCTTTCTTCCATTTTGCCTCAGTCGGTGTTTGCTTAAAAACCAGCAAGACTCCGTCTCAGGCATGATAGTGCCTGACTGGCCTACACAGCCATGGGTCCACCATACTGCGAATGATAACAGAGCCTTTTATGGCTGTTTCCAAACACAACATTTGCTGGTTACCCCTTGACTGGGGAGAACCATCATCTGCATGAGCTAATCAAATTGTTGGGTTGCAGACTATGAGAAGACCTGCCTGGGGTACGGATTGTCAGGTTGTATGGTGAATGTAATCACGGCAGCCTGAAGAGATAGTACCAAGGTACAGTACATCACCTATATCAAGGAATGAAGTAAGTGTCCTGTTTATAGTCTTATATATTGTATGACACGGTACGTGTAACAGATGTCTTGGTATTCCTCTTGAAGCTATATTTCACGAGAGGTGGAGTTATATAAATTGTGCCAGTAGTGCCTTGTTGTCATACTTCCTGCTGGGGTCGGGACACCACGCTGTTGGGTCTCCATCTCTGATATCCAGGTTATGAAGGGTATCTTCAACTCAAATTCCAACAGGCCCAGCTACTCAGTGATATGGGATGTTCATGTCCTGCTGATGCTGCGTCACCGGTGGGCTCCAGCTACATTCCCGCCCTTAGTCTATTCACTTACTAGGTGGTTATCCTCATGGCTCTGGGTTCAGCGCTACGGGCCCAATCGTTGCATAGCCACGACTGGATAGGATGGGTACAGCTGCAAAAATATGATACTTTATGTTCATGACTTAGTCTTGCAGAGTAGACCGGGGGCGTCAGGTCTCAAACTGGTTATGGCATACCCCATAGACCTTTGGTTGTGTGTGTGGTCACACATCTACGACAGCCATTTTGTCACCATAAGCCTTAGAGGCTCTGAACTAACATGTTTGTTAGTTACAATAATCCTCACAAGAGGGTGTCAGTGCAAACCATCTCGAGGTGGTTAACACAAGTTTTGGCTTGTGCGGGTGTGGACACTGATATTTTTAAATCTCACTCCACCAGGGCTGCAACAACATCAGCAGCGAGGTTTGTGTATGTTTTGCTGGACCTCATCCTAGTGGCTGTAGGATGGTCAAACCAGCGAATTTCCAAATGTGTACAACAAACCCGTTTGCCAGACCAGGGGTATTTGTCAACACTATTTTAGGTTCTATATTTTAATTCCTCCTGGATGAGTGGGTTTACCATTATCATCATTAAAAAGCACCAGCATGTGCAATCTCTGTCATGCTTATTACATTTCACTCACCCCTGCACAATTGGTGCAGTGTGTGATGCAAGGACTCGTTTCCACAGCATTAAATCACAAAACTTTGAAATCTTCATGTAGTAACTCGCTTGACTCCGAAGTAAATCATTAAGATTAAATGAGAACTTACCAGTTCGAAGTTTGATCTTTATTTTACGAGGAGTTACGATGAGGGATTACGTGCCCTCCACTCCCACTCCTCTCTCATAAAGGTCAGCTGGTAGTTCTAGTTCTTGTATCTTACTATATTCAGTTCAACAACTGTTATCTGTGATTTCACACCACTGCTTTGAAGATTGATGCGCATGCGGGCTGGCGGGTTCTTCACGTAATCCCTTATCGTAACTCCTCATAAAATAAAGATCAAACATCAAACTGGTAAATTCTTGTTTAATCTTACTATTAAAATCTGGCATTTAAAGATGGCTTATGAGATCTGGTTCGAAAGTAATTGGAAATTTGATTATTGACCTGATATCTTTTCTTGTCTCACCCCCAGAAAGACAGCCGGAGATGGGATGGGTTTATTTAGCTATCATCAAGGAAAGGACAGATATTTGGGTATTGGCATATATGGAAGAATACCCAGGAAACGTGAAGTATAATATATGAGTAATAAAAGGAATGAGAAAGCTCGAGTGACAGGGCTCCCTTCAAGAGGTCGACGCTAACCACCTAGAAAGAAAAATTACTTTGAGTTAGAGGAAGTACCAGGAGAGTGGGTATTTGTTGTCAGAGTCGATGCATTTGACCGGTGGATCAGAATTCATCCGACCCTTGATCATAAAGCGGCTAGTATTATCAAGGAGTGAAAGAAAATTGTCCCAAGATTTGGCATCCCTATCTGATTTAGTTAAATAATGATCCATAACATATTAAAATAAATTGATGAAAATTATGGAAACAGCTGGGAATTCCGCAGCAATGCAATTGTGAATATCGACCACAAGCTGCTGGTTTTGTGAAAGGGTTAAGACAGACCCTGAAACCTAAATTAGTTAAATTAAAGGCTGAGGCTGAAATTGGCTGGATTAAAGTATTCCCCGTGGTTATTTTAAATAAGAGTTCAGCCTGTAGGGAAATCAGGACTGAACCCAAATGAAATTCATATGAGAAACATTCATTAAAAGTACATTGGAAATTATCACTTTTCACCATGTGACTGTAGAGATGACTGACCACATTCTAGTTTTGATCCTGGTGTTGGAAGAATTGTATTATCGAGTAGTAGCAGTGTCCAGAGAAAGGCCTTCTGTTGAAAGTAGAAGGGAATAATGTGTGGGCACATCTCCACCACTGGAGGAATATCGGTGGAAGTATGGACTGCTAACTTACTTTATCCCAGATTATTTTAGAAACTTTATGCTCTACTATTGATCAAGCACAGATGAATTAGCAACATGGATGGAGGGGACTCGCGCCCATGAAAACTCGGGAGGTGAAGACTCATCAGACGGGAATCCGAAGTTATGCCCACGAAAACTCAGGAAGCGTGATGAGATTCTGGGAAAATACATCATCTTGTTGTTAATATATTTTTTTGAGATGGAACAGTCAACTTTCTACACTAGTTATCATTGATGATAGGTTATCATATGATAAGAGAGGGGAATGTAAATCCTGGCAAAAATAGAGCTAAAATAGAGCCAAAATAAAGCAGAGGATTCATGCATTCACAAGGCCTTTTAGCCATTTCTGTATTTCTGTATAAGAAGATACAGGCTGCTAGCTAGTGCCGTAAAGTCTAGGTCACATATCAGTACCTCAAATAATGGAGGTCTAAGTAGCTTTGTAATTGTTAGTATGTATAAGAATTTTGCAGAGGAACTCCAAGTGGTTGTAAATGCATGAGTTTGATTGGATTACTGCAAAGAGATTATAAATAATGTAAATAATGTTGCAAGACAGTTACCCTGATGTTTGTTGATGGCCAGAGTGTTACGCCCTGGCAGAATTGTTTTGTTTTCCAGGATAAATGTTGCATTATTCAGTTGAATAGCTTCCTTCCAGAAGTTTCTGCAAGAAACATTGTTTAAGACTCTCTGTAATTGGCTTGGGGAACTGTCAATAATGTATTGATGCAATTGATATGTATAATTGGATTTTGTGTGGAAACATCCCTATGTAGATCGGCCCTTCAAGTTTCGTGGACCTATAACAGGCAGCCCCCATTTAGATCGGTGTTGATCTTCTGGAAGGGCATTTGGGACTGCGTAACCTTTTGGGCAGTGTGTGCTTGCACGAGGCTGAAGGGCTTGGCCAGAGACAAGGATCGAACCCGCGTTGGTTTAGGTAATGTGTAGGGGAATTTGCGTTTGTTCTAAAAATAAAGATTAGTTGGTCCAGTGTTTGAGTCAGTGTTTTTACTGAACTAGACTAGGGGATATGCTGTAGGATCGTAGTTACAGTAGGAGGAATGTTTGTGTGGTAGGAGGAAGGGATCTTATTTCTACATTTCTGAGCTGTGATAAAGCTTTCTGCTGATGTTTTTATTGGACAATTGGAGCATAAAACTGCAGACATGAATTCTGAAATACATCCTCAAAGACCGGGTCTGATTCTATCCTCTTAAAACTTGCATGTGCTTCCTTTTACTTTTTGGACAAGTTTACAACTTCTTTGGTCACCCTGCGGTCCCTTACTTTACCATCCTTATTACTGGAATATGCTGGTAATGAAGTTTGATCAACCGGCCTTTAAACAACTCCATATGTAAACCTACGCAATAACAACTGATCCCAGTGTATCCTCCCTAGCTCCTGCCTTATAATGTTTTACTTTGCTTTACTCCAACTTAGTGCATTCTGCCTACTCAAAGCAATCATAAAAATATATGGAGATGTGCTCACTATCCCAAAAATGCCCTTGCACCATATAACCAGTCACCCGACCAGGCTAATTTCCCAACACAAGGTCCAGTCTATTCCCTTCTTTGCTTGGATTATCCGCAAACTGTTTCAAGAAACCTTCTTGGATATACCGCAGTATAATGTGGATAAATGTGAGGTTATCCACTTTGGCGGCAAAAATGGGAGGGTAGGCTATTATCTGAATGGTGGCCGATTAGGAAAAGGGGAGATGCAACGAGACCTGGGTGTCATGGTACACCAGTCATTGAACGTAGGCATGCAGGTGCAGCAGGCTGTGAAGAAAGCAAATGGTATGTTGGCATTCATAGCAAAAGGTTTTGAGTACAAGAGCAGGGAGATTCTACTGCAGTTGTACAGGGTATTGGTGAGGCCACACCTGGAATATTGCAATCTCCTAATCTGAGGAAATACATTCTTGCCATAGAGTACAGAGAAGGTTCACCAGACTGATTCATGGGATGGCAGAACCTCCATATGAAGAAAGACTGGATAGACTCAGCTTGTACTCGCTGGAATTTAGGAGATTGAGGGGGGATCTTATAGAGACTTAAAAAATTCTTAAGGGGTTGGACAGGCTAGATGCAGGAAGATTGTTCCCGATGTTGGGGAACTCCAGAACAAGGGGTCACAGTTTAAGGATAAGGGGGAAGTCTTTTAGGACCGAGATGAGAAGATCTTTTTTTCACACAGAGAGTGGTGAGTCTGTGGAATTCTCTGCCACAGAAGGCAGTTGAGGCCAGTTCATTGGCTATATTTAAAAGGGAGTTAGATGTGGCTCTTGTGGCTAAAGGGATCAGGGGGTATGGAGAGAAGGCAGGTACAGGATACTGAGTTGGATGATCAGCCATGATCATATTGAATGGCGGTGCAGGCTCAAAGGGCCGAATGGCCTACTTCTGCACCTACTTTCTATGATTCTATGATTCTATACCCAACAGATTTTGCCCATCTAATCCTCTGGCCCTGAGCAAGTCTCAATCAATATTTGGGAAGCTAAAGTTCCCCACTAAGACCACCCTGTTGGTTTGACATCTTTCAGTAACTTGTTTACATATCTGTTCTGCTATCTCCCACATGATGTTAGGGGCTAATAGTACAATCCAATTAGTAATCCAAATCCATTCTTATTAATAAGATCTAACCACATTGCCTCAGCAGATCATTCTCCAGTAACTTCTCTCTGTGCCAACTCCTCCACCTCTGTCCCCTCTCTCGATCATGTCTGAATTATCAAACTCCAGGAACATTGAGCTGACAGCTGCGTCTATCTCACAACTACATTCCTGCAATGGCCACAACATCATACTCCCATGCATCAATCCAGCTTCTAATTTCATCTGCTTTCCTCACAATACTCCTTGCATTGAAATAAACACACTTCAGCCCATCATCTTCACCATATTTCTTCATTTTTCCCTGCCTACCCTTCCTTTGGGACATTGGCCCTAACCTCTATCTTCCCAACGTTCCTTCCAATTTCTGACCTACTACTATGGTCCTCAATTCCCTGCGTCTCTAGTTTAAACTCCCCCAAGCAGCATTAGCAAACCTTCCTGCAAGGATATTGGTCCTCCTTCAGTTCAGATGCAATCTGTCCCTCTTGTACAGGTCAACTCTGCACTGTGAGATCCCAATGGTCTTAAAATCTGAATCCCTTGCAGGAGGAGGAGGGGGAGGAGGGGGAGAGGAGGAGGAGGGGGGAGGAGGAGGAGGGGGAGAGAGGAGGGAGGAGGAGAGAGGGGGAGAGGGGGGAGGAGGAGGAGGGTGGGGAGGAGGAGGAGGAGGGAGGAGGAGGGAGGAGGAGGAAGGGGGAGCGGAGGAGGAGGGGGGAGAGGAGGGAGGAGGAGAGGAGGAGAGAGGAGGAGAGAGGAGGAGGAGGAGAGGAGGAGGAGGAGAGGAGGAGGAGAGGAGGAGGAGGAGGAGAGAGGGGGGAGGAGGAGGAGGAGAGGGGGAGGAGGGAGGAGGAGGAGGAGGAGGAGGAGGGGGGGAGAGGAGGAGGAGGGGAGGAGGAGGAGGGAGGAGGAGGGAGGAGGAGGAGGAGGAGGGAGGAGAGGAGGGGGAGAGGAGGAGGGGGAGAGGAGGAGGAGGAGGAGGAGGAGGAGGAGGAGGAGGGGGAGTGGAGAGGAGGAGGAGGAGGAGGTGGGGAGGGAGGAGAGGAGGAGGAGGGGAGGAGGGGGGAGGAGGAGGAGGAGGGAGGAGGAGGAGGGAGGAGGAGGAGGAGGAGGGAGGGGAGGGAGGAGGAGGAGGAGGGGGAGAGGAGGAGGAGGAGGAGGAGGGGGAGAGGAGGAGGAGGAGGAGGAGGAGGAGGGGAGGAGGAGGAGGAGGAGGAGGGGGAGGAGGAGGGGAGAGGAGGAGGAGGGGGGAGAGGAGGAGGAGGAGGAGGAGGAGGGGGGAGGAGGGAGGAGAGGAGGAGGAGGAGGAGGAGGAGGAGGAGGAGGGGAGGAGGGGGGAGAGGAGGAGGAGGAGGAGGAGGAGGGGAGGAGGAGGAGGAGGAGGGGGAGGAGGAGGAGGGAGGAGGAGGAGGAGGGGGAGGAGGAGGAGGAGGGGGAGAGGAGGGGGGAGGAGGAGGAGGAGGGAGGAGGAGGGGGGGGAGGAGGAGGAGGAGGAGAGGGAGGGGGAGGAGGAGGAGGAGGGGAGGGAGGAGGGGGGAGAGGAGGAGGAGGAGGAGGAGGAGGAGGGGGAGGGGAGGAGGAGGAAGGAGGGAGGGGAGAGGAGAGGAGGGGAGAGGGAGGAGGAGGGAGGAGGAGGAGGGGGAGGAGGAGGAGGAGGGGGAGGAGGAGAGGAGGGGGGGAGGAGAGGAGGAGGAGGGGGGAGAGAGGAGGAGGGGAGGAGGAGGAGGAGAGGAGGAGGGGAGGAGGAGGGGGGAGGGAGGAGGGGGGAGAGGGAGGAGGGGGGAGGGAGGGGAGAGAGGAGGAGGAGGGAGAGGAGGAGGGGGGGAGAGGAGGAGGGGGAGAGGAGGAGGAGGGGGGAGAGGAGGAGGAGGGAGAGGAGGAGGAGGGGGGAGAGAGGAGGAGGGGGAGAGGAGGGGAGGGTGAGGGGAGAGGAGGAGGAGGGGGGGAGAGGAGGAGGAGGGTGGGAGGAGGAGGGGGGGAGGGAGGAGGAGGGGGGGAGGAGAGGAGGAGGAGGGGGGGGAGGAGGGGAGGGGGAGGAGGGGAGGAGGAGGAGGGGGAGAGAGGGGAGGAGGAGGGGGGGAGAGGAGGAGGAGGGGGGAGGAGGAGGTGGGGTGGGAGGGAGGAGGGGGGAGTGGGGGGAGGGAGGAGGGGGAGGGGGGGAGAGGAGGAGGGGAGAGAGGAGGAGGGGAGGGGGTAGAGGAGGAGGGGGGGAGACACTTTTAAGAAGGCAGACAGCATAATAATGATAGGCGGGAATTCAAATTACTGGTCGGTTTTTCTTGGTCCGTAAAACTCCAATGAGCTAATTAAAATGCCCGATCAGCGAAGGAGATTGCCTACGGCTGCCCTTGACTGCCTATAACTACATAGCGATCCAACTCCACTGCACTACAAGTTCAAAAGAACCATGCCGACCAATTACTCGCGAGTATGCAAGAACCTCCCTCGAGCAGGAAGGAGAGTTCCAGTGACCTCATAGGACCACCTAGGACCACATGTCAACCATGCTATGAGTTGAGCCGAGGGCAAACTCTTCTAAACTCGCAGATTAGGTTGCCGCAGTGGGACAGCCCCTTAAGACTCCATGACCATTAACGTATTCTTTGATTTGACATTGTTATAAAATATTCTTAAGATCGTAACACAGTTGAAATCCATCCTCATTTTGTGCCAATAACATGCTTAATTTTGCAGAAATAAGTTACACTGGTGTGACAGTTCCTGTCATTACTGCATAATTTGTCTTGCCTTGCTAAGGAAGGTTGTGAATAACAGTTGTTTTATTAAAAGATGCTCAAACTTAAATATTGATTGTGGCTAGATATTGAGTGATGCTTTTCCTGTATTAATTATAGCCTCAGTGCAGCGGACCGCATGAGGACCACATGATTGTGAAGTATTTTGACTCATGCCAGTCATCATACTGTTGCAGACAATAATGCAGACAATCAAAGCTCCCAATCCAAAAATGACTACTAGATGCATTTCTTCTATCCTGCTTATTTTACTCTGAGATATCATGTCAATGGCAGGAATGATGCCTGAGGCAGAAAAATATGAAGGTGGCTGAGATAAAACACTTGGACAATGATGTCATTCTCTAGGAGCCTTTTAATGCAGGGGATTGAGAAAGGCAATGAGGCAATGAAAGCCTAATTAGGTTAGATAAATGATTGTTTGTACAGAAAAGTGTGTCAATGCATTGATCAGATTGCAATTGTGGGCAGCTGAGTGAAGAGTGAGGCTTACATAGATACCGTGTCAAGGATTTCTGCTTTGTTAAGTGTAATATTATAGTCCATTGTTGTTGTAAGTTCTAATGAACCTTTTTTGGAGTCTTGTGAGTTTTCTCATGACTGAACAACTGCGGCTGTCTTTAACTTGAAATCATCACACTGGAGTTTGTTCATCTTCACTAAAGGGTCCAAAGTTGATGAGCTACTTTCAGCAGGTTCAAATGGTTTATGATTATGAAGTAGTTTTAGACCCAGAGAGTGCTATTGATCCATGTACTTTAATTCACTAGGCAGGGTTTACAAGTTGACCATAATCCCGATCAATTCTGTCAATGGTCCATCTTGAACTCAACCCTTCCCTCTGGAACTGTGACTCTAACCATAATCTCAGTATCAACTCATGGCATTCAACCGAGACTCCAGCATGAGTACCCCCCAATATCTTTGTACTGTCTCTTTCTTTGTAACCTGCATGACAGAATCCATTGGTGACTTGTGTCATTTCATGTATTCAACAGGGCTGAGAGAGAGGAAAATGTTTTTTGTGGACAATACACCCATAAATTGTTGTCAATTCCTTCCAACAGCACATCTAGCTTGAACAAATCTAATCAGCAGATCTTTAGGAACTCCAACTCCTTTGTTCTACTGTGTAGGAAGAAACTGCATAATCTGTTTTAAACTGAAGATAGACACAAAAAGCCGGAGTAACTCAGCGGGATAGCAGCCTATCTGGAGAGAAGGAATGGGTGATTTTTCGGGTCGAGACCCATCAGCAGATTGGGGTAGGGTCTCGACCCAGAATGTCACCTATTCCTTCTCTCCAGAGATGCTGTGTTACTCCAGCTTTTTGTGTCTATCTTGCAGGCTGACATCTCCTCTTTTATTTTTCTGTCATATTCCTAATCCTAGTTAGTGGGCAATACTGTTAACCTGTGTGTAGATTGGCTATCTAATACTAGCCAATTATAGTGTTTGTTAGTGGTGACTGCCTACTATGAACTTCATATTATCATGAGCCTGCTTATGCTATTTGGAATGAATAGCAGCTCGGAGATGTGATGACTGCAGATCCTTGCTGTATGTAGATTTAATAAATATGTGTTGTATCTTGATGTGTGTTCGAGTCAACTAATTACACTGTGGACTGGGTTCTTATTGGCTGCAGTTGCTCATTTGTCCATTAGTGGTAGGAAACCAAACACTAGGAAATATGCATTGAGGATAGAAGTGGGGAGAAATGGAGATAGAGACAGGAGAAAGTGGGAGGAACAGACGTGACAGCAGTGTGTAGGAAGGAACTGCAGATGCTAGTGTACACTAAAGATAGGCACAAAATGCTAGAGTAATGCAGCGGGTCAGGCAGCATCTCTGAAGAAAAGGAATAGATGACATTTCATAGAGGACAGAGAGAGAGAGGGAATGCAAGGGTCACTTGAAATGAAATAAATCAAAATTCATACTGCTAGAATGCAGGGTGACTTGGACAGGTTGGGGGAGTGGGCAGATTCATAGCAGATGAAGTTTAATGCGGATAAATGTGAGGTTATCCACTTTGGTAGCAAAAACAGGAAGGCAGGTTACTATCTAAATGACATCAAGTTGGGAAAAGGGGAAGTACAACAGGATCTGGGGATCCTTGTACATCAGTCTATGAAAGTAAGCATGCAGGTACAGCAGGCAGTGAATGTTGGCCTTTATAACAAGAGGAATTAAATATAGGAGCAAAGAGGTCCTTCTGCAGTTGGACAGAGCCCTAGTGAGACCACACCTGGAGTATTGTGTGTAGTTTTGTCCCCTAATTTGAGGAAGGACATTCTTGCTATTGAGGGAGTGCAGCGTAGGTTTACAAGGTTAATTCCCGGGATGGCGGGACTGTCATATTCTGAGAGAATGGAGCAACTGGGCTTATACACTCTGGAGTTTAGAAGGATGAGAGGGCATCTCATTGAAATATATAAGATTGTTAAGGGTTTGGACACGCTAAAGGCAGGAAACATGTTCCCAAGTCCAGAACCAGGAGCCACAGTTTAAGAATAAGGAGTAAGCCATTTAGAACGGAGACGAGGAAACACTTTTTCTCACAGAGAGTGGTGAGTCTGTGGAATTCCCTGCCTCAGAGGGTGGTGGAGGCAGGTCCTCTGGATGCTTTCAAGAGAGAGCTAGATAGGGCACTTAAAAATAGCAGAGTTAGGGGATATTGGGAAGAAGGCAGGAATGGGGTACTGATTGGGAATGATCAGCCATTATCACATTGAATGGCGGTGCTGGCTCGAAGGGCTAAAAGGCCTACTCCTGCACCTATTGTCTATTGTCTAAGAGGTCCAAGCAAAATATGTGCCGCTGTTCCTGCAATTTGCATGTGGCCTCACTGTGACAGTAAAGGAGGCCCAGAACAGAAAGGTCAGTATGTGAATGGGAAGCAGAGTTAAAATGTTTGGCTACTGTGAGATTGCGCAGGCCAAGGTGGACTGAGTGTAGGTGTTCAGTGAAATGATTGGGCAGATGTCATATGTTCCATCATCTCTCATCCCATCCATACAGCACTTCCTTCTGAGTGAATGGAAAATCTGCTCTGATTATGTTCTGCAGGTGCTATGGTGCTGAAAGGTTTGCAAATGGTAGAATAGAATTAGACTGGCTGGGATATTAAAGGGTCAAGAATGGACTGGAATTTTTATCTTATTGCATTGCTATGGGAGCAATGTAATCCTCATGTTCTGGTTTGAACCAGCTGTTGGTGACTAATGAACTGTGTGAACACTGGCCTAAATTAGATGAGGGGTGATCTCTGATATCATTAGAGTTTCCATCAATGTAAAATATTTTTAACTTGGAACAAATTCTTAAAAAATCTACACTATTTTTAAAAGGTAAAATATAATTTTTTATTTCTCTTAATCAATTTTTAATTCCAGTCCTTTGGTTTATTTATTTCCACTTTTTCTATTTAAAATACTGGATTATTTCTTATTGCTTTCATATTCTCCTTACCTTACACTACTGTGATGCCATTATTGATTATTTTTTGTAATTGATCAGCAAGCTTACCTGAACTATGACTAGAATTGATGATGGGATGGTGAGTGGGGCATGAAGAGTGGTGCAAAAATCAATGTGCGCACTATTCTCAAAGTGATTTATCCATCCATTCCAGCATTCCTTGGCATTACCATTACAACACTTTAGAGGGTCAACATCCTGGGGTGATCAAAAACGAAATGTTAATTGGACTAGTCATCCGAACGCTGTACCTTCAAAGTTAATGGATTCTACAGTTAATTATTTACTCACCTCCTTGCTCCACAAGGCCTTTACATCAGCTCCAGGCACAAATTAATGCATCATAGAATATGTTGTATATGTTGCAGCAAGCTGCATCATTGCAGCTACAATAATCAAGATCATCCAAAATATTTTTTTATTACCTGATTTTATCATTTAACTCCCACTAAATTATATCATTTTTTATTGAATACTTTATCTATTTTGGTGAAACTTTCTTCTTTCTGCTTCTTGTTGTTTTGTCTTGTCAGCATTCTGTCTGTACACCAGCAAATTTTGCTCTTATCTTCAAAGTTATCAAGAGCAAGCTTCATCCAACCTGCCATTTAGATGGCTGCACTTATTCATGTTGTGGACCCGCAGTTCAATTCTGAAATGCCATGATGGGCAGACTTTTTAAAAATATTTTAGAATCTAAGATATTTGTGAAAATTTCATATTGATCCACATAATATTTTTTTAAAACTTCAAATTGCTGCAGATTACTGAAAAAATAAAAATAAACTAAGATAAAATAAATTAAACAAACTACCTGTACATATATACCGTGTATTCAAAAAGTATTCAGACCTTCACCTTTTCCACATTTTGTTACGTTACAGCCTTATTTAAAAAATTGATTAAATTCATTTTTTTTATCATCAATCTACACACAATACCCCAGAATGAAAAAGCAAAAACAGGTGTTTAGAAATGTTTGCAAAATAATTAAAAATAAATAATGAAATATCACATTTACATAAGTATTCAGACCCTTTGCTATGACACTCAGAATTGAGCTTAGGTTCATCCTGTTTCCATTGATTATGTTTGAGATGTTTCTATAACTTGATTGAAGTTCACCAGTGGTAAAATAAATTGATTGGACATGATTTGGAAAGGCACACACCTGTCTATATAAGGTCCCACAGTTGACAGTGCATGCCAGAGCATAAAGTAAGCCATGAAGACAAAGAAATTGTCCGTAGACCTCCAAGACAGGATTGTGTTGAGACACAGATCTGGGGAAGGATATAAAACAAGTTCTGCAGTATTGCAGGTCCCGAAGAGCACAGTGGCCTCCGTCATTCTTAAATGGAAGAACTTTGGAATCACCAGGACTCTTCATAGAGCTGGCCGCCCGGCCAAACTGAGCAATCGGGGGAGAAGGGCCTTGGCCAGGGAGATAACCAAGAACCCGATGGTCACTCTGACAGAGCTCCAGAGTTCCTCTGTGGAGATGGGAGAACCTTCCAGAAGGACAACTATATTGACACAAACTAGTACTACCTCATGCTAGTGAGGGCAGAAACAGGGAGATAGGGAATCTGAATGTGTGGCTGGGGGGCTGGTGCAGGGTGCAATGATATAGCTTTATAGACCACTGGGATCTCTTCTGGGGTAGGGATGACCTGTATAAAAGGGACGGGTTACACCTTAAATGGAGGGGGACCAACATTCTGGCAGGCAGGTTTCCTAGGGCTACATGTGTGGGTTCAAACTAACTCATGGGGGGGGGATTGACAAATTGGGAGTATAAAGTTGAATTTAAAGGGGAAGTGAGTACAGGACAAGTTACAAAAGGCTCCCGAATTAATGGGAAGGAAAGTTCAAGAAGGGATAAGAGAGTAAGGTCAGGGCCAATAGTGAGCAGAGTGAGAGGGGAGGTGCATACCGAAGTTAAAGTGTTGTATATGAATGCGCGAAGTATAAGAAATAAAGTGGATGAGCTTGAGGCTCAGTTATAAATTGGCAAGTACGATGTTGTGGGAATTACAGAGATATGGCTGCAAGAGGGCCAGGGCTAGGAACTGAATAGTCAAGGATATACATCCTATCGAAAAGACAGACAGGTGGGCAGAGGGGGAGGGGTAGCTCTGTTGGTGAGGAATGAAATTCAGTCCCTTGCAAGGGGTGTCATTGAAACAGGAGATGCAGAGTCAGTATGGATAGAACTAAGGAATTGTAGGGGTAAAAAGACCCCAATGTGACTTATCTATAGGCCCCATAATCAGTAGCCTGGATATAGGGTGCAAGTTGAATCAAGTGTTAAAATTAGCATGTCGTAAAGGTAAAGGGGCTGTCCCACTTGGGTGACATAATTAGAGAGTTTAGGGGATAATGTCATGTTGAAAACTATGTAGAAGACCTCTTTCGACTAAGTTGAAGACTAGCTTCGACTAGCTACGACTACCTACGACTAACTTGGGAAAGTTGGACACTGAATAGTGGAGAGGGAAGACGACCTCCTTCGATCTCCTTCGACCTCCCTTCGACCTCCCTTCGACTATGATGAAGACTATCTAAGACTACCTTTGACTACCTTCGATGACCTTCAACTACCCTCAAATACCTACAACTAACATGACGACCTACTACGACCTACTACGACTAAACCGACGAGTAAAACATCGCATGTAGATAGGGTGGTAAAGAAAGCCTTTGGTGTGCTGGCCTTTATACATCAGAGCATTGAATATAGGAGTAGGGAAGTAATGTTAAAATTGTACAAGGCATTGGTAAGACCAATTCTGGAGTATGGTGTACAATTTTGGTCGCCTAGTTATAGGAAGGATGTCAACAAAATAGAGAGAGTACAGAGGAGATTTACTAGAATGTTGCCAGGGTTCCAGCAATTATGTTACAGAGAAAGGTTGAACAAGTTAGGTCTTTATTCTTTGGAGCGCAGAAGGTTAAGGGGGGACTTGATTGAGCTCTTTAAAATGATGAAAGGGATAGACAGAGTTAACGTGGATACGTTTTTTCCCATTGAGGGTAGGGAAGATTCAAACAAGAGGGCATGACATGAGAATTAAGGGACAGAAGTTTCGGGGTAACGTGAGGGGGAACTTCTTTACTCAGAGGGTGGTGGCTGTGTGGAATGAGCTTCCAGCAGAAGTGGTGGAGGCAGGATCGATTTTAACATTTAAAAGTAAAGTGGATAGGTATATGGACGTGAAGGGAATGGAGGGGTATGGTCTGAGTGCAGGTAGATGGGACTAGGGGAAAACAAATGGTCGGCACGGACTGGAAGGGCCGAGAGGGCCTGTTTCCGTGCTGTAATTGTTATATGGTTTATATGGTTATATGGTTATAAAAAAAAGTATCGATTTTTTCCCAGGCAACCTTTTTTTACTCTCGGGCATTTTTCAACATGTTGAAAAATACGCCGTGATCTAGCTGAGGCCTCGAGTGCACCGGGACTATTCTCAAGCATTAAGGAGAATTACAAAGGCCCCCTATGACCTCGTGTCGACCATACTGCGAGTATGAGTTGAGGACAAACTCGCCAGAACTCGTGGATTAGGTCAACCAATTGGGACAGCCCCTTAATACTACATTTGTTATGGGAAATTTCAACATGCAGGTAGACTGGGAAAACCAGGTTGGTACTGGACCCCAAGAAAGGCAGTTTGTGGAGTGCCTCCATGATGGATTCTTAGAGCAGCTTGTACTGGAGCCGACCAGGGAGAAGACAATTCTGGATTTAGTGTTGTGTAATGAGCCGGATTTGATAAGGGAACATGAGGTGAAGGGGCAATTAGGCGTTAGTGACCATAATATGGTAAGTTTTAATCTACTATTTGAGAGGGTGACGGATAAATCGGAGTTGTCAGTATTACAGTTGAACAAAGCAGACTATGAAGCCGTAAGGGAGGAGCTGGCCAAAGTTGACTGGGAAGATACCTTAGCAGGTATGACAGTGGAACAACAATGGTAGGTATTTCTAGGAATAATACAAAAGGCGCAGGATCAGTTCATTCCCAAGAGGAAGAAAGATTCCAAGGGGAGTAAAGAGAAACCGTGGCTGACAAGGAGAAGTCAGGGACAGTATAAAAATAAAAGAGAAGAAATACAACATAGCAAAGATGAGCGGGAAGCCAGAGGAATGGGTAATGAGGCCCAGGAGCCGTTGGAGCAAGACGAGGAGGATCCAAATCTGTAACATTGCACACAAGTGTTCTGGTGGAAGCCGCTGATTGGTGGAAGCGGACTGGAGGAAGCAGCTGATTGGGTGCAACCCCTGGTTTGCATTAAAGGCAGAAAGATCCAGGACAAAAAGGGCCACTTTTCAACATAATTGTATAAGGGGTAAGAGTGTTGTAAAAACAAGCCTGAAGCTGTGTCTCAAGGCAAGGAGCATTTGTAATAAGGTGGATGAGTTGAATGTATAGATAGTTATTAATGAATATGATATAGTTGGGATCACGGAGACATGGTTCCAGGGTGACCAAGGCTGGGAGCTGAACATCCAGGGATATTCAATATTCAGGAGGGATAAACAGAAAGGAAAAGGAGGTGGAGTAATGTTACTGGTTATAGAGGAGATTAACGCAATAGAAAAGAAGGACATTAGCTTGGAGGATGTGGAATCGATGTGGTTGCGAAGCACTAAGGGGCAGAAAACGCTAGTGGGAGTTGCTAACAGGCCACCCAACAGTAGTAGTGGAGTTGGGGATGGCATCAAACATGAAATTAGAAATGCGTGCAACAAAGGTAAAACAGTTATAATGGGTGACTTCAATCTACATATAGATTGGGTGAATCAAATTGGCAGGGGTGCTGAGGAAGAGGATTTCTTGGAATGTATGCGGGATAGTTTCCTAAACCAACATGTAGAGGAACCAACGAAAGAGCAGGCTATTCTAGATTGGGTATTGAATAATGAGGAAGGGTTAGGTAGCAGTCTTGTTGTGCATGGCCCCTTGGGCAAGAATGACCATAATATGGTTGAGTTCTTCATTAGGATGGAGAGTGCCATTGTTAATTCAGAAACAAGGGTTCTGAACTTAAAGAAATGTAACTTTGAGGGTCTGAGATGTGAATTGGCCAAGATAGACTGCCAAGTGATTCTTAAAGGGTTGACGGTGTATATGCAATGGAAGGCAACTTTAAAGACTGCATGGATGAACTACAACAATTGTTTGGCAAAGAATGGTAATGTATCCTTGGATAACAAGGGAAATTAGGGATAGTATTAAAAACTAAAGATGAAGCATACAAATTAGCCAGAAAAATAAGTCTACCAGAGGACTGGGAGAAATTCAGAGTCCAGCAGAGGAGGACAAAGGGCTTAATTAGGAAAGGGAAAATAGATTATGAAAGAAAACTGGCAGGGGAAATAAAAACTGACTGCAAAAGTTTTTATAGATATGTGAAGAGAAAAAGGTTAGTTAAAACAAATGTAGGTCCCTTGCAGTCACAAACTGGTGAATTGATCATGGGGAACAAGGACACGGCGGAACAAGGACATGGCAGACCAATTGAATAACTACTTTGGTTCCGTCTTCACTAAGGAAGACATAAATAATCTGCTGGAAATAGCAGGGGACGGGGGGTCAAATGAGATGGAGGTACTAAGTGAAATCCAGGTTAGCCGGCACGTGGTGTAGGTAAATTGAATGGATTAAATGCCGATAAATCCCCAGGGCCAGATAGGCTGCATCCCAGAGTACTTAAGGAAGTAGCCCCAGAAATAGTGGATGCATTAGTGATAATTTTTCAAAACTCTTTAGATTCTGGAATAGTTCCTGAGGATTGGAGGGTAGTTAATGTAACCCCACTTTTTAAAAAGGGAGGGAGACAGAAAATGGGGAATTACAGACCAGTTAGTCTAACATCGGTAGTGGGGAAAATGCTAGAGTCAGTTATTAAAGATGGGATAGCAGCACATTTGGAAAGTGCTGAAATCATTGGGCAAAGTCAGCATGGATTTATGAAAGGCAAATCATCTGACGAATCTTATAGATTTTTTCGAGGATGTTACTAGTAGAGTGGATAAGGGAAAACCTGTGGCTGTGTTATATCTGACCCGCCACAAGATTTTATCCAGCCCGCAGCAAGCTCTTATCACGCTCCGTTTAGCGGGTTCTGTGCTAGCAAGATAAAACAGCACCCCCACTTGCCCACCCTTCCCGTCTTCCTGTCTTCCCCCCACTCCACCCCACCTGACATTATCGCCACCCTGCTGGAGAAGACGGGGCCCGCGGTAGTTTACATTGAGACAGATATAGAGAGTGTAGATTGGTTACTTTACTTACTAATCAATGTAGTGCTCTATTACGAGAAGCTCAGCCACTACTACACTGTTCATATTATCGCAACCCGGCGTGTGCAGACAGTCCATTCTGCTGGCAGGAGATGCAGCATGCTGTGGTGTGTTATATATGCCTTTCAATAAATACTGTTATACCATGCTCGTGAGTATGTTTGATTTGTTCAACATGGTGTCAGACATGGTTGTTGACCCACTCTGTGTTTAAGTATATCGGTTTTTATTTTATTCCCTGTATTTTGTTTTCACCTGTTTTACCCATCCACTCGTGTTGTTATGGCCAGCTCATTTCGCAAGCCAGACCCTCTGATTTTTGACTCAGACATTGCTGAACGTTGGCTGATTTTCGAGCATGATTTCAACCATTACATCCGTGCTGCTCATCACAATGTTCCACCAGAACACCATATTTCTCAACGTCTGGCCCTGAAGCTATCAAACATGCAGAGCATTACGACTATGTGCTTGCGGTTCTGGATAACAACAACATGATCGTGGTACCTGCTGAAACCATTGATGATCCTGAGATCTTGCTCACTAAATTCAGACAGCTGTGTGACCTTCGTGCCAACTCCATACTTGAACGTACTAAGTTTTTTGCTCGAAACCAACAACAAGGTGAGCCTGTGGAAAATTACATTAGCGATCTGAAACATATTGCTGCACACTGCCGTTTTGCTAATCTGTGCGATGAACTCATCCGTGATAGACCGGTGAGTGGAATCCGCAGTGATAAAGTACGCGATGAATTGCTCTGTGATACTGAACTGACACTAGCCCGAGCTGAACATGATTGTTGGATTGCCGAAATTACAGCTGCTCACACGAGATCATTGGGCTCCGGACCGCATTCCTCGTACCATGTCGATGCTACTGACACTTCCTACCATAACAAGCTTTCACAGGCCCACACATCATCTCGACAACCTCAAAGATTTATTGAACAATGCTCTAACTGTGGCGGCTCCCACCATCCTCATCAAGAACTTTGCTTAGCTTTTGGAAAACTTTGCCATTTTTGTAAAATAAAATCATCATTTTATGAAATGCTGCCATTCTCGTATCTCATTGATTTTCGTTCTCGACAACGAGATTCCCATTCTCGTATGACTCCCAAAGCAGCCTGTACACCTGTTAAAACATGGAGCCACTGAAATTGAGCACAAAGAGCTGGCAGCGTCTCCTCCAGTTCTGCTCACCGAGCGTGAAGATAACAGTCAAAACATATACTCTCTAGTTGCTTCCACTAACAAGCAACTTGACTCTGAAGTTTCACTACACATCAACAAAACCATTACTGTTGTAAAGATCGAAACAGGTGCCAAATGCAATGTCATGTCATTATCCTAATTTAAATGGATCAAAAATGGCGAACATATAATAAACACTTCGGCCACTTTGCTAGCCTACGGAGGAGGGGAGTTGCTCCCACTTGGAGAAGCTGAGCTGAACTGCAGCCTGGAGTCACAAGCTGAACTTTTTTGTTGTTCATGGGAAAGTTGCAACTCTGCTTGGCATCAATGCATGCCAGGATCTAGGACTGGTAACTTTTGGGCCTGCCATCTATCAAATATCTCATGCCATGGGCTCCACCCAGCAGCTATTTTCCCAACATAAGGAACTATTTGATGACAAGCTTGGGAAGCAACCCATCAAATACAACATCGCCACTGATACAAATGTCTTACCTGTGCCGCACCACACCGCATTCCACATGCAATGCACGACATAGTACACAATGAGCTCCAGCAGATGGTGTCCCTGGGTGTCATTGCCACGGTTACCAACCCTTCTGACTGGGTTTCCACCATGGTGGTTGCAACAAAGAAAAACAATGATGAAATCCAAATCTGCATCGACCCCAGAGTCCTGAACACAGCGATCAAACGCCCGCACTACTGCCCGATGCGCACAATAGAGGAAGTTGCTGCCCAGCTGGGCAGTGCATCCGTGTTTTCTGCTCTGGATGCCAAAAGTTCATTCTAGCAGATCCCACTGGATCCCGACTTGTCCATCTCACCACATTCAGCACCCCCTTTGGCTGCTACAAATTTCTGCAGATGCCCTTTGGCTTCAACTCTGCCAGTGAGGTAATCCAACGCACAATGGAACAATTATTTGCGGGGTATCCGTGCGCCATCATTGTCAATGATATTCTCATTGCTGGATGCAACATGGCTGAACATGATGCCAACTTAAAAAAAGTACTAGTCCGTGCTAAAGACATCCATCTCAAGCAAAACCCAATAAAATGCATATTTTGTGTCAAAGAGGTCCATTATGTTGAACACATATTCACCAGTGATGGTGAATATATGTCCAATCAGACGGGACCCCTCCAAGACCAATGCCATCAATGAGATGCCAGCTCCCACTGACTTTACGAGTTTACAGAGATTCCTGTGAATGATCAACTACTTGGGGAAGTTCGTTCCCAACCTCAGCAAAATATCTGCTCCCCTATGACAACTGACTCACAAAGACATTGCGTGGGTTTGGTACCTACAACATCAGAGAGCTTTTGAAATCTTCAAATTACAATTGTCCTGTGCTCCGACCCTCGCATATTTTGATTTAAACAGACCGGTGACGCTCACGTGTGATGCATCTCAATATGGACTGGGAGCTGCCTGCCTTCTTACTTCGGCCTTCTCCTTCTGCCTTCAAAACTCCTTAGATTATGGAGTTGTTCCTGAGGATTGGAGGACAGCTAATGTAACCCCACTTTTATAAAAAGGAGGGAGAGAGAAAGAGGGGAATTACAGACCAGTTAGTCTAACATCGGTAGTGGGGAAACTGCTAGAGTCAGTTATTAAAGATGGGATAGCAGCGCATTTGGAAAATAGTGAAATCATTGGACAAAGTCAGCATGGATTTACAAAAGGTAAATGATGTCTGACGAATCTTATAGAATTTTTCGTGGATGTAACTAGTAGAGTGGATAAGGGAGAACTAGTGGATGTGTTATATCTGGACTATCAGAAGGCTTTCGACAAGGTCCCACATAAGAGATATAAACTTAAAGCACACGGTATTGGTGGTTCAATATTGATGTGGATAGAGAACTGGCTGGCAGACAGGAGCAAAGAGTAGGAGTAAACGGGTCCTTTTCAGAATTGCAGGCAGTGAGTAGTGGGATAACGCAAGGCTCAGTGCTGGGACCCCAGCTATTTACAATATACATTAATGACTTGGACGAGGGAGTTGAATGCAACATCTCCAAAAATGCAGATGACACCAAGCTGGAGGGCATAGTTAAGTGTGAGGAGGATGCTAGGAGGCTGCATGGTGATTTGGATAGGCTGAGTGCATGGGCAGATGCATGGCAGATGCAGTATAATGTGAATAAATGTGAGGTTATCCACTTTGGTGGCAAAAAGTTGAGGGTAGACTATTATCTGAATGGTGGTAGATTAGGAAAACGGGAGATGTAATGAGACCTGGGTGTCATGGTACACCAGTCATTGAAAGTAGGCAGGCAGGTGCAGCAGGCAGTGAAGAAAGCAAATGGTATGTTAGCCTTCATAGCAAAAGGATTTGAGTATAGGAGCAGGGAGGTTCTACTGCAGTTGTACAGGGTTTTGGTGAGACCACACCTGGAGTATTGCGTACAGTTTTAGCCTTCGAATCTGAGGAAAGACATTCTTGCCATAGAGGGGGTTCAGAGAAGGTTCACCAGACTGATTCCTGGGATGTCGGGATTTTCATACGAAGAAAGACTGGATAGACTTGGCTTATACTCACTGGAATTTAGAAGATTGAGGGGGGATCTTATAGAAACTTACAAAATTCTTAAGGGGTTGGGCAAGCTAGTTGCAGGATGCAGGAAGATTGTTCCCGATGTTGGGGGAGTTCAGAACAAGGGGTCACAGTCTAAGGATAAGGGGGAATTCCTTTAGGACTGAGATGAGGAAAACATTCTTTACACAGAGAGTGGTGAGTCTCTGGAATTCTCTGCCACAGTTGAGGCCAGTTCATTGGCTATATTCAAGAGGGAGTTGGATGTGGCTCTTGTGGCTAAAGGGATCAGGAGGTATGGAGAGAAGGCGTGTTCGGGATACTGAGTTGGATGATCAGCCATGATCGTATTGAATGGCTGTGCAGGCTCAAAGGGCCGAATGGCTTACTCCAGCACCTATTTCTCTATATTTCTATGTTTCTATTGCTTACGCCTCCCATACCCTGTCCAAGACTGAACAATGTTACACCCCGGTCGAAAAGGAATTACTTGCCGTGGTTTTTGCCTGATTCAAGGATTTTATTTTGGACAAGTCTGTCACTGTTGAAACAGACCACCATTATGAACAAACCCATTCATGCTGCCCCTGCTCGCCTGCAATGGATGATGATGCAGCTGCAGTGCATCGATTTTACCATAGTCTACAAAAGGTGCAAGGACATGCGTCTGGCTGACACGCTATCAAGAGCCCCATGAACGACCTGCAAACAACAGCTCTCTGAGATTGACCAGTTCATAATAATGATGGTATTGTATGTACCTACGGAATGCCTAAGTAACCTGGCAGAGCATGCGACTGCTGATACAATTCTTCAACTACTGTCCTCAGTCATCCGGCATGGTTGGCCAGATAAACAACTTCGTGCTCCACCTGTTATTCGCCCATACCACCTGGTTTGCGACAAACTGGTACTGCAGGACGGTGTCATAATCAAGGGTTACAAAGCAGTCATCCCAGCTGTCCTATGGGACAAATACTTTGATGCCGTCCACAGGGGCCACCCCGGCATGGAGGCAACCTTACTACGAGCAAAGAGCATGTTTTACTGGCCCGGGATGACTGAGTATGTGCGTGAAAAAGTTCAAGCCTACGCTGTCTGCAACAGCCTGATGCCGCACCAACAGAAGCAGCCCTTGCTCTCGCACCATGTTCCTCCTCTGCCTTGGTCCAAGGTTGCTACCGACATATTTGAGTGGCGTGGCAAACATTATCTGGTTCTCGTTGACTCGTATTCTGGCTGGTTCAAAATCGACCTGCTCCAAAGCGACACATCCGATGCAATCATCCAAAAGCTGTCATGCCATTTCTCCATGCATGGCGCCACTGCACGCCTCCCGTCAGTTCACCAGCCAGTTTCAAAAACTTCCCTCAATGATGGGATTTTCGCCATGTTACCAGCAGTCCTGAATTTCCACAGTCAAACAGACTTTCAGAACAGGCTGTCCGGAGTGCAAAACAATTAATGGAGCGCTCACACCTTTCCAAATCCGATGTCTACTTAGACCTGCTCAACTTAAGGAAAATCGTCCAGGACCCAATACTGGGGTCTCCAGCCCAATGCCTGTTGTCTCGACAAACCTGTGCTGCCCTGCCGATGCCCCAGCAGCTGCTGCAGCCACAGGTTCATTCACCACCTGCCATACAGAAATAACTCCAGCTGAAACACGATGTCTAGAAGCAATTTTTCGACAAGTCCAGCAAATCACTTGAACCTCTTTCCAGTGGGCAAGTCGTTCGTCTTCAAACCTACAAGGGCTATGGCCATTTAGGTCACATTCACAGTCCTGCAAAAGAGCATCGCTCATACCTGGTGAGCGCAGATGGAGGGATCTACAGATTCAACCGTCAACATCACCTTCCTGTGAAGGAACCACATCCTGCTGTTACGTATCCCGATGCAACGCGTCCGATCTATCCTTCAGCTGTCGGACTGTCTCTTCCCTCGTGCCCTGCTGCTGAAGACCTATCATTGGTTGTGCCCCCTATTCCCTCACCACCACGTTCAGTGCCCCACTTGCCAGCCTCGCCGTGTTCCTCTCCTGGGTCACCAATGCTCTCGCCGCATGGGTCCTCGGTTATTTCACCGGTGAAGGTAGGAGACGCGGATTTGTAACGTACGCGTGTGGGATGGGTTTGTAGGCCACCCCTGAGATATGGGGATTTTGTTTGAACCATCCGTACTTCCCTGAATGCGCTACTAGCGTTTTGGTTACTGTATTATTCAATCATCACATAGTAACGTGTTTATTCATATATGTCACTTTAATTTAGATGTGTTTCATTTTCATTCCAACAAGGAAAAATTGTAAATTGGTTACTTTACTTACTAACCGATGTAGTGCTTTATTATTAGAAGCTCCACGTACTACTACACTTTTCATATTATCGCAACCCGACGTGTGCAGTCAGTCCATGCAGCTATAGAGTAGATGCAATATGCTGTAGTGTGTTATATGTTCCTTTCAATAAATACTGTTGTACCATGCTTGTGAGTATGTTTGATTTGCTCAACAGAGAGAGAGAGAGAGACAGAGAGTAAGAGAAACAGAGAGAGAGCGAGCGAGAGAGGCAGAGAGACAGAGAGAGAGAAAGACAAAGAGAGACAGAGATAGACAGAGAGAGAGAAACAGAGAGAGACAGAGAGAGAGAGTAAGACACAGAGAGAGACAAAGAGAGACAGAGAACAGACAGAGATAGACAGAGAGAGAGAGAGACAGCAAGAGACAGAGAGTCAGAGAGAAAGACAGAGCGAGAGAGCGAGAGACAGAGAGACAGAGGAAGACAGAGAAAGAGAGAGACTGAGAGAGAGACATATTTATATATATAAAGAGAGAGAGAGAGACATTAAATTTATAAAGCTGACATTTCTTTATTTTTTCCTATGGCCTGCAAAAATGTGTGAAATATATAATGTGGCCCATACTGAAAATTTTGGAGGACCCTGTTCTATACCATGGACTGTGGCAAGTTCAACAGCAGAGTGAGACGTCAGAGGCATCAGGACCCATGATGCCTCTGTGCCAGCCCAAGGCATGTACATTGCAACATTGTTTGATAGGAATCCCTTTCTGCTGATTCTCATCTGCAACTCACCTGTGTTTCTCCCAGAATTGTAATTTAGGCCTGAAGGAAATTGTTCCGATACCTGTCCATGTCCTTTATCTGTCAGAATGTCTCCAACTCATACTCAATTTCTCCTGATCTAGAAGGAATCAAGTAGAAATGCCACACAGAAATAACTTCAGATCATGACTATATTTCGAACTTGAGACACCACATCAGATTTGAGATATAAAATCAGACTTGTCCTTTATTAGTCAAAAATGTAATTTGAGCGTGGTAATAGAATTTGTTTCAATAAGATTCTTCAGTTCAAATAAAGATACAGGAAACATACATATTTATTAATTGTAAAACATTATTGTTGGAGTCAAGAAGCAACAGCGTTCCTCCTACCAAACCCCTAAAGAGGATTCAAACTTATTGCTAACTACAGTATACCTTACTCAATTATCTCATTCGCTGATTACTCTATCTGTTTTAATTTTCCTTCGATTATTATTCTAATTCTGTGTGATCTTTTTACAGGTCATTTTGTCCAGAATGAATTACTGAATAATTCTCCCTAATAACCATCCACTAATTACCAACAGTCACTCTATTCCAAGGGCCCAAAGACATTTATCCTCAATTATTACAATAAATACATGGCATAAGATTGGCAATCCAAGAAGATAAATCAAAGGAAGTCCATTACTGTCAGTCTTATAAACGAGTTCCATTGCTGACTTGAAAAACAGATCCAAAAACAATTTTAGCATCACCAAAAGGGGAATGACTCACTCTCAAAAGACAGAGACAGGAACCTACCTGAGTCATGTGAAGCTTCCAATTTGTAATGGTGGTATCATTCAAATATTTCTAAGGTGTAGGACCTCGTGTCCCCAATCTTGCACAATATTAAAGAAATAGTGAACAAGGCAGCAAAAGTTACTACTTATGTTCAATGTTATACCTTGTTTTCTTCAAAACTGAGGCACTCTATCCCAAACAGCATCTTGGTTGATCTGCAGGAACTGCAGATACTGGTTTACACCAAAGATGGACACAAAATGCTGGGGTAACTCTGCGGGACAGGCAGCGTCTCTGGATGGAAGGAATGGGTAACGTTTCGGGTGAGACCCTCTCGACCTGAAACGTCAGACATTCCTTCTTTCCAAAGGTGCTGCCTGTCCTGCTGATTTACTTCAGCATTTTGTATCTATCCTGGTGAATCTTTTTGATATCCTCTGCAGAGCAATCATCTCCTCTCAGTATATCCAAATGTGGCTGTACTGTACTTCCTTGTTCTTATGTTTTATGCCCTTGCTAATAAAAGTAAACATCCCTTACAAGGTATGTACTTTTCACCACCCTTACCATCAGTATGCCATCTTTAATGGAAAACCTTTCAGTGAATTAACCTTGGAGCAGGCTCTCTGTATAATCTAAGCAGGACTCTATTCACAAGGAGAGGTCTGTGAATGAGGTGTCACTGTGCCTACAGAAGATGGATTAGCTGCAGATTGTTCTATGTTTGTTCATGCAAAATAACCTGTTCTCAAGTGGTAATGCACCCAGTCACATAGAACAACAGCTTGATGATGCATAGCATGTCTTTGGGCTAGCTGCTGAATTGCAGCATCTCCTTGACCCTGAGGAACAACGATCTGTTCACGGGTTGCAAACCTGTCTCCGCTGAAAGCAGCAATCTGCTCACAAAGGAAATCTCTCTATTTAATGAACACAATAACTACTCACCAGTGACAATTTATGCTCCATGAAGACATCGTTGTTAGTAAATGTTTTAAGAAATGGTACAACCACTTAGTAGATCAGGCAGCACCTACAGAAAGAGAAACAAAGCTGACCATTTGGTCCAATGATCCTTCATTAGTAAGAAATAATTATTTGAGCAGGAAAATGTGCTCCGAATGAAAGGTCGCTGACTTGGAACTTAAACTCTGTTTCTCTCTCCACAATTACTGCCTGACCTGTAGATTCTTTTCAGCAACTTCTTTTTCACCCATTTTTTTTCTTTTGGAACTTCAAGCTATTCCTGTGCTGAGGCAAATCAGAGACTGAAATACATGGGTGTGTCAATATAAATTGTATTTATTGGGAAGCAAGTCAGTTGGTTATTTAAAACTGGTCCCAAATGCCCCAAAATATAAATTAGAAACTAAATACCTATGGAAGAGGATACTGCAATAATAATTAAAAAATAGCAGACTTGGGTCAGATAAGAATATTTCTTTGTATATTATTATTTTTATACTGGAAGAACCAGAGATCTCCATTGTTTCAATAGGAGTTGTAATCAGGAAACCTTTAAACTGCAGCAATTTCAGGTCACTCTTTCACAATTTACCTGATATCCACTTCTGACAAGACAGTGAGATCATCTCAATCTTTTTCAATCCTCTTATTGTTTCCACTTTTCTAAAGTAAAGAGAACAATGGAATAGTTGAAGGTAGACACAAGATGCTGGAATAACTCCGCGGGACAGGCAGCATCTCTGGAGAGAAGGAATGGGTGTATTTTTGGGTCGATACCCTTCTTGAAACGGCACCCATTCCTTCTCTCCAGAGATGCTGCCTGTCCAGCAGAGTTATTCCAGCATTTCGTGTCTACCTTCAATTTAAACCACCATCTGCAGTTCTTTCCTATACAATGAAATAGTTGAAGCTGAAGTAATGTTACTCATTTTGTTTCCTTCCAATGTACATTGCCCCCAACATTTCCATAGTGTAAATATTGGAAATGCTTTTTAGTGAATCATTTACAAACAAGATGATGCTGATTGTGTCCAATAACAGCAATTGACTGTAAAAATCAACATTAAAATAAGCACAACATTAACTGAATAATGATTCTTCCAAATATTGAATGATCCTAATACCTATTGTATAATAACAAGACTTATTTGTAAGCAATAGATAAAGCTGCAATTACTCCCCATTAGGAACTCTCTTGTCATTGAATCCATTACTTTGGGTCTGACCCCAGAACATTCTATTCAGACACAACTAACACTCGGAAAAATGACATTGTCTTATCTTTCACATGGGATGCTTTATCTTTCTGCAATTCCAGGTTTGGATGGAAAGTATCTCAAAATGCATAGTCATACAGCATGGAAATAGGCCTTTTGGACCAAGATGCCCCATTGAAGTTAGTCCCATTTGCTTGCATTCAGGTATATCCTCCTCAACCTTTCCTATCCATGTATAAGTCCAAATGACTTTTAAATATTGTTATTGTACCTGCCTGTTGTGTAATGAGACCCAGGAGTAACAGGAGTTACACAGGAGTAACAACTCATAGTCCTTTATTGTAACACAAGCAGAGGAAACATTACATGCTATTGTCTCCATAGTCAGCATCAAGTCTGACCGTGAGATGGTGAACTACCGTTATCAATAGTCCAGGTAGTGATGAAGATCTGGACTGGACCACATATGAAATGTGCAGCATGAATAATATGTGTGGTGATAGATATAGTAAAGGCAGGCTAATATGGTTAATCTACATCCTTCCTCTTAAGGAATTAACCTATAATAAAATAGATATGATAATCAAATGTTAAGAATAGACCACAACATGCAAGATTTAAGTGGCACTGTTTACAAGTGGTAAGTATAAGTAAACTGAAGGGATTAACACCAAGGGGAGTTCAAACGTAATCCTGGTACTTTGGGTTAGGCTTGCAGGTGCAACCTGCATGTGTACAGTATAATCCTGTATTTCCTCCCTTCACCGGAGATGAGAACGGTGGCAGAACAGGAGCAGGAGAAGGAAGCAGCATCACCGGTTGTGAAACTGGAGAACTTGGCAGGGGCCAAGGTGGCATGGTCGTAGGTGAGGTGATCGGATCAGGAGTGGCAGGCCACTGTGGCATAATCGGGCCAGGACGATTGGATGGGGTGGAAGTATGCTTGTGTGGTCAGGTTGATACGGAGGTAGTGCTGGTTTACTCACAGGCAGGATATGCTGTCTATTACATCTGTAGATGCCGCCGTCGGCAATGACCAGATATAAATGTGGTTCGGGAGCAGTTCCAGATATTACACCAAGGCAGTCGTGACCCTTTTCTGTTTGCAGACAGACTACTTGTCTCTCGGCTAGTGGTGGAGGTGGTCTGCTCATTTTTTCAAATCATCTTTTTTGAATGTCGCGTTTTTGTTGTAGCTTGGACTGGATTTCAGCTGGTGTGCGAACTTGTGGTTCTAATGTCTGTTTTGCCACAGGTACTGCGGCAATGGTCTGTCTTAACAGACGCTGTGCGAGTGAACCCAGTACAGGGTCACGGGAGATGTTGCGCAGGTTAAGCAAGTCTAGGAAAATTTTGGATCCTGCTCTGTGGGATTGTTCCATCGCTTGTTTGGCACTCCTGACAGCTCGTTCTACCAGCCCAATTGACTGTGGGTATTCGGGGCTACTGTTGATATAACAAAATTCCCTGCATTTAGCAAAGTCTTTGAAGTACTGGCTGGTAAACTGACTGCAGTTGTCAGAAAGTAGTTAATAGGGGGTCCCGGTGACTTAGAAGAGGCGTGCTAGTTCCTGGTCTACCGCTGCGGAGGTGGGGCTATGCAGTAGATCAATTTCACACCATCCAGAGTATGAGTCGACTAAGACAAGGTATTGTTTGTCATGCCAATCAAAAATGTAATTTGTCACAGTGGATCATGGGAGACGAGGAACCAGGTGTGAGAGATGTGGCTGATTTGGTTGGTGTGGAGCCAAAATTTTGCACACCACACAGGACTCAACCTTCTCATGCATAAATTCAGTCATTCCAGACCAGAAATAAAATGCCTTTCGCTCTTAGAATAGTCACCTCTGCACCTGGGTGTCCCCCATGGATGGTATCAAAGTATTGGTTGTGTGGGGAGGCAGGAACTACAGCTTTGTGGCACTTTACGACCATACCATCTTGTAGTACCAGTTCATCATGAATGGAGAAGAAGGGCCGAATTGGGAGTGGTAGTCTGAATTGCTTGTTTGGCCACCCGTGCTGTATGGCAGAGGAGAGTAATCGTAAGGTATTGTCAGCAGCAGTCTGGGTTGCAAGGTCTTCCAAACAGGACGATGCAACATAGGAGATCATTATGACAACGAAGCTGTCATCATCCATTGATGGTTTCTCGCAGGTCTTACGTGACGCTCATGACAGAGTGTCAGCCAAATGCATCTCTTTGCCATGTTTGTAAATCGGAGTAATGTCATACATCTGTAGTTGTAACATCATAAGTTGGAGACGTGCTGGAGTAGTGTGTGTCAGTTTGTTCAGAATGCTCATCAGTGGTTGATGGTCTGTTTCAATTGTGACTGTTTTTCCGAAGATAAAGTCATTGAATTACTTGCAGGAGAAAATAACCGATAGCAGCTCCTTTCCAATCTGAGCGTAGCGTTGTTCTCTGTCAGTCATAGTGCACGAAGCATAAGCAACAGGTCTCTTACTGTTTCCATTGTTTTGGAGGCAGGCTGCTCCTAAACCATGCCGGGAGGCATCGCAAGTTAGTGTAACAGGCTGTTTAACATCTAAGTAAGTGAGGATGGTGGCACAAGACATTTGTTGTTTATGAGTGTCGAATGCCCTCTGCTGTTTTTCATGCCAGGGCCATACAGTATCTTTGTGAGTTAGCTGGCCCAGTGGGGCTGATATTTTGCTGAAATTCGGAATGAATTTCCCCAAGTAGTTTACCATTCCAAGGAATCCCTGCAGGCTGGTTACATCTGTGGGTGCTGGCAATTCGTTGATTGCAATAATCTTTGATGGATCATGTTTGAGACCATCACTGGTGAATACATGACTTACGTAGTTCACCTCACTCACCAGGAATTTGCACTTTAGGGGATTAAACATGAGGTTGATTTCCTTGGCGCGGTCTAGAAGCCTCCTTAAATTTGCACCGTGTTCTTGGATATGTTGTTCAGCAATGCAAATGTCATCAATAATAATTGAGCATGGGTAACCAGCAAATAGTTGTTCCATGGTGCGTTGAAGTACTTCACATGCCGGGTTTATTCCGAACGGTATGCGTAGCAATTTGTAGCGTCCAAAAGGTGTGGTGAATGCGTTTAGCTTGGAAGAATTGTGAACCAAAGGAATCTGCCAGAAAGAACTCTAGAACTGAGAATACTGTTGCCTTGCTCAGCTGAACAGTGACTTCTTCCATTGTGTGCATGGGATAGTGTGGTCGTTTAATGGCAATGTTTAAATCTTTAGGAATGATAAAAATCCGTATTTCTTCCTTGTTCTTTTTGGTAGCTACAACCATGGTTGAGACGCAGTCCAATGGATCAGCAACAGGAGCAATCACACCTAGAATCTTCATCCTGTTGAGTTATTTATGTATGCAATCCCTCATGGCATGGTGAACCCGGTGGGCAGGACAGACAAATGGCATGACTTCTGGGTCAGTCGTGATTGTGCACTTGATGGAAAGCTTGCCGAGCTTGTCAACGCAGAGATCTCCATATTGTGAGAGAAACTGTTGAGTGGAGCCAGTTGCGGGAGACAGTTGATGAAGCGCTGTACCAAAGGTGACCAGGCCTAGGTCATTGCAGGCATCAATGCCTAGCAGAGAAATCACTTTATCTTGGACAATAAAGAAACTCAGATTGTATAGACGTGATGCTAGATGGCACTGTAACTGGATATTTCCAACAGGGTGCACACCTCCTCCAAAAGGGAGTAATGTAGCAATAGTTTGTTTAATTACTGCATTCCAAATCCTGTGGAGCTTAGATAAGGATGGGATTGCAACAAGCTCCTGTATTGAGTTTAGCAATAACATTCGCTCTGTTAATGAGGAGGGTGACCATGGGATCTCGATGTTTACAAGACAATTCTGACAAGGAATGTATGTTGATACTCAGTCCATCGATAGCAGGCAGCACATCCTCGTAAGGCAGAGGGATTGCTCTTGAAGTTAAGTAGGAAGGTTCTGGCTGTAGCAGGTGCACAGATTGCTTAGTCTCAACTCTGTTCCCATGCAAGTGACAGCAGCGGATGACGTGATTTCTGCATTTACAGTATGACAAATCTTTCCAAAAGCAGGGCATTGTTCACAAATGCCAACATGCGAATCTCCACCATTCCCACATTTATTGATGAATCCGGCATTGGATCTGCCAGGCACTTCTGAAGGCTGGCGCTGACCCTGGTAAAATGTGCCAGCAACATTTACATCATGAGCAGAATGAGGACCCAGACCCAGAGATTTAGTGTGAGAGTCTATCAACTCTGCAAGACAACAGTGATTCTCAGCTCTTTCCAGAGTGAGGTCTGCATCATGTATTAGTTCATCTCGCACCTTGTCATTGAGAATACCATATACCAGTCTGTCATGAATGAGACAATCACACAGGTTTTCAAATTCGCATCGGCCAGTGATGTGCTTTAAAGAACTGATAAAGGCTTTGACTGGCTCACCTTACCTCTGGCAGTGCGCAAAAAATATGTGGAGCTCCATTACGAGATTGGTGAGTAGCCCACACAGTTGTCTGAACTTGTTCTGTAGGCAGACGGGATCATCTATAGATTCCACAGGGACGACCTGAATATCCGCAGGATTAACATGAGCTGGAGTGTAATGGAATCGGCGTGCACATCGAATGGCTTCAGTACCAGCCAAATTGAGGAGAATAGATGCACAAATATCTGGCACCAAATATGCTGCACGGATATATACGGTGAAGCCTTCTTCAAAGGTGCGCCAACACTCAGGGAGGTCACCATCAAACACAAGCTTATGAAATGTAGCAGCCATAGCAAGATAACAAACAGAATGAAAAAAACAAACTTAAAGAAACTGGAACCAAACTAGGCAAATAAGGGGTCCAAACTTTCTGACACCATGTTGTGTAATGAGACCCATACACAGGAGTAACAACTCATAGTCCTTTATTGTAACACAAGCGGAGGAAACATTACATGCTATAGTCTCCGTAGTTAGCATCAAGTATGACCGTGAGATGGTGAAGTACTTTTATCAATAGCCTAGGGTAGTGATGAAGATCTGGGCTGGACTTCATATGGAATGTGCAGCATGCATAATATGTGCGGTGATAGATATAGTAAAGGTAGGCTAATATGGTTAATCTACATTACCTCAACTACTACCTTTGGCAGCTTGTTCCATACACATACCACCCTCCGTTTGAAAAATATGTAACTCAGGTTCTTACCAAAACTCATCCTTCTCATTTTAAATCTCAAGAAATGAACTCAAGTATTGAAGATAAGCCCAGATGTCATGTAAGGCTATACAGTTGACATAATAGAGATAGAGAGATGGGGAAATCAAAGAAGAATATGAAAGCAACAATGACCATGTTTAAATTAAGCAATTCGGTAATAGGAACTAATATGTGAGCATGACCCTGGATGATTTATTACAATTTCTGAGTAAAATGCAAATTAGTACAACAGATTGTGAAGAGGAGGTGGTGTGGACTATATTGGAATTGACAAATCAGAAGTGAAACCAAGGTTTGAAGACGAGCGTTCATGGTTGCTAAAATGAGGGGCTAGTAAATTATGTGGGTTATCCAAACATATAGTCTGAAAGTCATAGGTCTTCAGAAAAGTCCTGACTTGAAATGTCATCAATCCTATCACTCAATCAAATGCTGACTGACTGGATGAGCTTCTCTGTATCCAGTTAGCTACCTCTCCCTGGATCCCAAGTGATCTCTCCTTCCAGAGCAACTGACCATAAGGAACCTAATCAAAGGCCTTGCTGAATCCCATATGGACTATATCTATGGCCCTGTGTATAGATGGGGGAATCCTCCAAGTAGTTTGGCCAATACTCAGTTAACAATGCCAAAACTGTTTATCAAGTTTTTTACTTGTTGCTGTACTTTGAAAATGACCATGGACTATATTTTCTTACAATACAGTTAATGTTTTCTGTAATGAGTACATGGAGTCTATCATCACTCAATTCCCTTTGTCATTGCTTGCCTTGGCACAAATATTTCCCTTGAATTGGCTGCATGTTAAACAGATTCTTCAAATCTATTTCTGGGATGATTCTCAAAAGATAAATGTATTGGTAGAAAGCAATGAGGAAGTGAGAAAATAATACTCAAGGTCAGAGAAGAGGTGGCCCATTAAAAATAAACCTCTCTATATCAGGTAGAAACTTGAGGTTAAAATGAGACCTGGACCAATGATAAATGCAGAAGTCTAATTTTGGTATGAGATAAATAACAAAGTTTACTTTCAGCAGATGAAAGGATGCAGAAACAATAGAGCTAATAAATAATATAGAATTTGTATTTGAAACAAAAATATATAACTAAACAAAAGGTGTAGCCAAGGGTCTGTAAGCTTTCTCTTCTGCAGACGTCCACAACACTTGCAATTTTCAGGAGATTTCACTTGTTTGGTTGCAGTAATCGCTTTTGTACGCCAACTTCCAGATTCACTGCATCCATTTGTAAACAACAAGAAAATACTAAAGTGCTGATTATCCCCATTATTAATATAATAATCCATTCAGACGCCAAAACAATCCTATACATATCACCCAATCTAAACCAAATAGCGTTTGGTCAGCACCACAGCTCATACAAAGTCAGGTAGCCCCGAGACAAGCTGAATGATGAGGAAGAACAAGAGTAATCATCACATTAAGATTTGCAATACTGCTCATTGTAAATATCCTTGAAGCAGCAGCCAAGGGAGAAAATACAGTAGATTATAATTGAATAATCCTAGTTGCTACTGTTTGCAATACTGCTATATGGAGGCCTGTGCCAGGAATACATCGTAGAAAAACCTAGTACTACATAAACAATATTAATGAAAATAAAAGTGTTTTCTTAAAACTAAAGATGTCAAAGCTTTTCCATGATTGGATATGTGCATGTTAAAAACCAATGATGAAGTGCATCAAGAAAACGTTCATGGAACTGGAAATGATGGAATCTTGATTAAAACACAGTGCTGGAGTAAATCAATGGGTCTGGCAGAACTGTGGATAGGCAACGTTTCAGGTTTGGTGCCACCTTCAGTCTGAAGAATGCTGCCAATGTTGAAATCACAAGAAATAAGCAGGAAGTCAGAATTGAAGATGGGAAGTGCAGACATGTAGCCTGAAGGTCATCACAAAGTCAACAATCTCAGCAAGGCTACAAGCCCTGCAATTTTTTTCTTAGGATTTCCATTACTGGCAATGAGTTTTTAAAGCCACACAGACTCTAGATCTTGTTGGTTTATCTCTGAAAGCATGAATTGCTACATAATGCTGGTCAAATGAACTGAAGTTGTCATGTCCCGTTCAGACTACTTCTATATTTTTAGGCATTAATTTAAAAAAAAATTGTTTGGTGCTGATGGTCCAAAGATATCGATTAATTGGGGTTGTATTAGTTATGTTAGATTATGTTAGACAGGCCCAGGGAGCCGTTGGTGCGAGAGGGTGGAGTTACCTGCGCTGTGAGTATAAATCTAGCGTGGGGCTTGCTTTTCCCACAGGCCCGGGGAGCCGTTGGTGCGAGAGGGTGGAGTTACCTGCGCTGTGAGTCTGAAATCTGCAACGTTCCATCTTTGGTTCCATCTTCCAGACAGGGAATCTGGTGGAAGCCTCTGATTGGTTGAAGAGGACCAGAGGAAGCAGCTGATTGGGTGCAACCCGGGGTTTACATTTTTACATTTCATTAATACATTAACTGGGAGTTAAGGATTCTGGGAGTTAAGGGTTCAGTATTTAGTAGTAAAGTTTAAAGGATAACGTTTTGTGTTTAATAAAAATAAAAAATAAAAATATATCTATATAATACAGATTATATATAGACAGAGGCCCAGGAGCGGTTGCAGTGGGAGGAGCCCAAATCCGTAACGTTCCATTCGCAGCTCGCAGTTGAGGAGGCCGCTGATTGGTGGAAGACGACTCGAGGGAGCAGCTGATTGGCAGTCAGATCCCTGCTGATTTCTTTCAGCTAAAATCCTTGCTTTACATTGTATTGTACTGTATTGTATCCAGGGTAAGGGGAAGGATGAGTGCCAGGGCAGTTTACTGTTCTGGATGTCAGATGTGGGAGGTCATGCAGTCAGATAGCTCTCCAGACGTCCACATCTGCGCCAGGTGCGTCAAGATGGCGCTCCAAATGGACCGTATTCGGTAGCTGGAGCAGCAGTTCGATGACCTCCGTCTGGTCAGGGAGAGTGAGGAAGCCATAGAGAGGAGCTACAGACAGGTGGTCACTCCAAAACCACAGGAGGCAGAAAAGTGGATCACGGTTAGGAGAGGCAAGGGGCAGAGGCAGGGATTAGAGAGTACCCCGGTGGCTGTACACCTTGGCAATAAGTACTCCTGTTTGAGTACTGTTGGGGGGCACATCCTACCTGGGGGTAGCAACAGCGTCCGGGCCTCCGGTACAAAGACCGGCCCTGTTGCTCAGAAGGGTAAGGAAAAGAAGAGGAGGGCAGCAGTAATAGGGGACTCTATAGTTAGGGGGTCAGATAGGCGATTCTGTGGACGCAGTCAGGAGACACGGATGGTAGTTTGCCTCCCTGGTGCCAGGGTCTGGGATGTGACTGAACGGGTCCAAGATATCTTGAAATGGGAGGTAGAGGAGCCAGAGGTCATGGTACATATAGGTACCAATGACATAGGTAGAAAAAGAGAGGAGGTCCTGAAAGGAGAATTTAGGGAGTTAGGAAGAGTGTTAAGGAGAAGGACCGCAAAGGTAACAATCTCAGGATTACTGCCTGTGCCACGCGACAGTGAGAGTAGGAATGGAGCAAGGTGGAGGATAAATGCGTGGCTAAAGGACTGGTGCAGAGCGCAGAGATTCAAGTTTCTGGATCATTGGGACCTCTTTTGGGGAAGGTGTGACCTGTACAAAAAGGACGGGTTGCACTTGAACCCAAGGGGAACAAATATCCTGGCGGGGAGATTTGCATAGGCTACTGGGGAGACTTTAAACTAGATCGGTTGGGGGGAGGGACTCAAATAGAGAAGGCAAGTAGTCCGTTTGTGAGTCAGGAGGCAGAGAAGAGAAGCAGTCAGACACAACACGTTGGGAGGAAAGAAGATAAAAATAACAAATGGAGAATAAGAAGTGGAGGGTTTCTTAAATGTGTGAGCAGAGAGACAGAGGGGTGTAAAATGAGGATAGGAGCAATAGGTAGCGAGGTGAAAAGTGGCAGGAAAATAAATCCAGGGCAAAAATCTAAAAGGGCCACTTTTCAACATAATTGTAAAAGGGCCAAGAGTGTCGTATCTCAATGCGAGGAGCATTCGTAATAAGGTGGATGAGTTGAAAGTGCAGATAGCTCTTAATAATTATGATATAGTTGGGATCACGGAGACATGGCTCCAGGGTGATCAAGGCTGGGAGCTGAACATCCAGGGATATTCAATATTCAGGAAGGATAGACAGAGAGGAAAAGGAGGTGGGATAGCGTTGCTGGTTAGAGAGGAGATTAACGCAATAGAAAGGAATGACATTAGCTTGGAGGAGGTGGAATCGATATGGGTGGAGCTGCGAAACACCAAGGGGCAGAAAACGCTAGTGGGTGTTATGTACAGGCCACCTAACAGTAGTAGTGGAGTTGGGGATGACATCAAACAGGAAATTAGAAATGCGTGCAACGAAGGTAAAACCGTTATAATGGGTGACTTCAATCTACACATAGATTGGGTGAATCAAATTGGCAGGAATGCTGAGGAAGAGGATTTCTTGGAATGTATGCGGGATAGTTTTCTAAACCAACATGTGGAGGAACCAATGAGAGAGCAGGCTATTCTAGACTGGATATTGAATAATGAGGAAGGGTTAGTTAGCAGTCTTGTTGTGCATGGCCCCTTGGGCAAGAGTGACCATAATATGGTTGAGTTCTTCATTAGGATGGAGAGTGACATTGTTAATTCAGAAACAAGGGTCCTGAACTTAAAGAAAGGTAACTTTGAGGGTATGAGACGTGAATTGGCCAAGATGGACTGGCAATTGATTCTTGAAGGGTTGACGATTGAAGGGATATGCAATGGAAGGCATTTAAAGACTGCATGGATGAACTACAACAATTGTTCATCCCAGTATGGCAAAAGAATAAATCAGGGAAGGTGGCGCATCCGTGGATAACGTGGGAAATCAGGGATAGTATCAAAGAAAATGATGAAGCGTACAAATTAGCCAGAAAAAGCAGCCTACCAGGGGACTGGGAGAAATTCAGAGACCAACAGAGGAGGACAAAGGGCTTAGATAGGAAAGGGAAAATGGAGTATGAAAGAAAACTGGCAGGAAACATAAAAACTGACTGCAAAAGTTTTTATCGATATGTGAAGCGCAAAAGATTAGTTAAAACAAATGTAGGTCCCTTGCAGTCAGAAACGGGTGAATTGATCATGGGGAACAAGGACATGGCAGACCAATTGAATAACTACTTTGGTTCTGTCTTCACTAAGGAAGACATAAATAATTTGCCGGAAATAGCAGGGGATCGCGGGTCAAATGAGATGGAGGAAATGAGTGAAATCCAGGTTCGCCGGAAAGTGGTGTTAGGTAAATTGATTGGATTAAAGGCCGATAAATCCCCAGCACCAGATAGGCTGCATCCCAGGGTACTTAAGGAAGTAGCCCCACAAATAGCAGATGCCTTAGTGATAATTTTTCAAAACTCTTTAGATTCTGGAGTAGTTCCTGAGGATTGGAGGTTAGCTAATGTATCCCCACTTTTTAAAAAGGGAGGGAGAGAGAAAATGGGGAATTACAGACCAGTTAGTCTAACATCGGTAGTGGGGAAACTGCCAGAGTCATAGAAACATAGAAACATAGAAATTAGGTGCAGGAGTAGGCCATTCAGCCCTTCGAGCCTGCACCGCCATTCAATATGATCATGGCTGATCATCCAACTCAGTATCCCGTACCTGCCTTCTCTCCATACCCTCTGATCCCCTTAGCCACAAGGGCCACATCCAACTCACTCTTAAATATAGCCAATGAACTGGCCTCAACTACCCTCTGTGGCAGAGAGTTCCAGAGACTCACCACTCTCTGTGTGAAAAAAGTCTTTCTCATCTCGGTCTTAAAGGATTTCCCCCTTATCCTTCAGCTGTGACCCCTTGTCCTGGACTTCCCCAACATCGGGATCAATCTTCCTGCATCTAGCCTGTCCAACCCCTTAAGAATTTTGTAAGTTTCTATAAGATCCCCTCTCAATCTCCTAAATTCCAGAGAGTATAAACCGAGTCTATCCAGTCTTTCTTCATAAGACAGTCCTGACATCCCAGGAATCAGTCTGGTGAACCTTCTCTGCACTCCCTCTATGGCAATAATGTCCTTCCTCAGATTTGGAGACCAAAACTGTACGCAATACTCCAGGTGTGGTCTCACCAAGACCCTGTACAACTGAAGTAGAACCTCGCTGCTCCTGAGTCAATTATTAAAGATGGGATAGCAGCGCATTTGGAAAGTGGTGAAATCATTAGACAAAGTCAGCATGGATTTATGAAGGGTAAATCATGTCTGACGAATCTTATTGAATTTTTTGAGGATGTAACTAGTAGTGTGGATAAGGGAGAAGCAGTGGATGTGTTGTATCTGGACTTTCAGAAGGCTTTCGACAAGGTCCCACACAAGAGATTGGTATACAAACTTAAAGCACATGGTATTGGTGGTTCAGTATTGATGTGGATAGAGAACTGGCTGGCAGACAGGAAGCAAAGAGTAGGAGTGAACGGGTCCTTTTCAGGATGGCAGACAGTGACTAGTGGGGTGCCGCAAGGCTCAGTACTGGGACCCCAGCTATTTACAATTTACATTAATGATTTGGACGAGGGAATTAAATGCAACATCTCGAAGTTTGCGGATGACACGAAGCTGGGAGGCAGTGTTAGCTGTGAGGAGGATGCTAGAAGGCTGCAGGATGACTTGGATAGACTGGGTGAGTGGGCAAATGCATGGCAGATGCAGTATAATGTGGATAAATGTGAGGTTATCCACTTTGGTGGCAAAAACAGGAAGGTAGACTATTATTTGAATGGTGACCGATTAGGAAAAGGGGAGATGCAGCGAGACCTGGGTGTCATGGAACGCCAGTCATTGAAAGTAGGCATGCAGGTGCAGCAGGCTGTGAAGAAAGCGAATGGTATGTTGGCATTGATAGCAAAAGGATTTGAGTACAAGAGCAGGGAGGTTCTACTGCAGTTGTACAGGGTCTTGGTGAGGCCACACCTGGAGTATTGCGTACAGTTTAGGTCTCCTAATCCGAGGAAAGACATTCTTGCCATAGAGGGAGTACAGAGAAGGTTCACCAGACTGATTCCTGGGATGGCACGACTTCCATATGAAGAAAGACCGGATAGACTTGGCTTGTACTCGCTGGAATTTAGAAGATTGAGGGGTGATCTCATAGAGACTTACAAAATTCTTAAAGGGTTGGACAGGTTAAATGCAGGAAGATTGTTCCCGATGTTGGGGAAGTCCAGGACAAGGGGTCACAGTTTAAGGATAAGGGGGAAGTCTTTTAGGACCGAAATGAGAAAATCGTTTTTCACACAGAGAGTGGTGAATCTGTGGAATTCTCTGCCACAGAAGGTAGTTAAGGCCAGTTCGTGGGCCATATTTAAGAGGGAGTTGGATGTGGCCCTTGTGGCTGAAGGGATCAGGGGATATGGAGAGAAGGCAGGTACAGGATACTGAGTTGGATGACCAGCCATGATCATATTGAATGGCGGTGCAGGCTCGAAGGGCCGAATGGCCTACTCCTGCACCTAATTTCTATGTTTCTATGTTTCTATATTAAATCCAAAGCTGACTGTAAAGAAGCATTTACCATACTTGGAGAAATAGCAACACTGAAAGTTTCCCTTTCATTTTTGCCTTTATCTTTGGTGGAACGGATTAAAAAGGATTTTGAAGAAGACTGTTGAGGGAGTTCTAATAAGCCAAAAGATTAATGTTAAGCAATGGAATTACCTGACAGTTGTCCCAGTTTATTGATATGGGAATAAAGCCAAATTGTTCTTGACATAGTTATTGATGTAGTCCAAGATTCTCAATGGTGATCAAAGAGGAGTGAGACATATTACCCCAATGTACTCATGAGTCATGTCACAGTGTAAGGATGGCTCAGGCATGGAGATACATGGTCAAATGTCTGCACTTTTGTAACATGCATGATACGGGAAAGGAAGCTGTTTTATTGCAATCCAGGAAAAAAGTGATTTGCAATTGTATTATAAAGCAAAATCAGTATTTTACAAATACATTTCTAGACATATATTCCTGGGTGCAGAAATGTATTTGTAAAACACTGATTTTGCACTATACAGCAATCGAAAAAAACATATGTAATTGTATTGAAAGTGATTCAATTTATGAATCCGAGTTAAAATTTAATGATAAGACTAAAGGTCCCTGAAATCTGTGAATATTACTAACTTTTACACCTATCAATTGTGACTTGGAATCACACAGTTGTTTGATAATAACCTTGTGAAAACCATGAGATACTGAAAAGTATAGTATGAATTAATAGTAAGATTAAATGAGAACTTACCAGTTTGAAGTTTGATCTTGATTTCATGAGGAGTTGCGTTGCTGATTACGTGAAGAAGACCCGCTAGGCCGCATGTTCACCAAACATCAAAGCAGCGGTATGAAATCACAAATAAACAACACCGAAGTACATAGTAAGATCAGTGACTCGAGAACTACCGTATGATCCTTTTATGAGAGAGGGTTGGGTGTGGGGGCAACGTAACTCCTCATAAAATCAAGATCAAACTTCAAACTGGAAAGTTCTCGCTTAATCTTACTATTTTATTTCGGAGTAACGTGAGTGATTCCGTGAAGAGTTCAAAGCTTTGTGATTTCATGCCGCAGATTGCAAATCTCGGCATCCCACTGCATTGATTAACTCGAAAGAGAAATAAATGCATTTGTAGTAACATTGCATTCAATGTGGAAATAGGGTTTATTTAACAATGTAAACAAACAACAGTACCCCTTAAATCTAGGTACTTAAAATGGCATAGGCAAACAGTGCTGGATTGACAATTGGCCGATGATAAAAAATTCTGAAACATCAGCTCATTTGCCCATCCGGCGGCCGACAAAATATGGTCAAAGGTCACTTCCCTCACCTTGGCCGCTGATGTAGGTGCTCCCTTAGTGGAATGAGATGTAAACACACTGTATAAATGATACGCTGATGTTGATACTGACCTGGTGGAATAAGATATACAATTGTCAGTGTTAATATCTGTATAACCCAGAACCTGCTGCAGCCACCATGAAAAAGTCTGAACCGACCTTCATTTGTGTAGTTGTTTGTTAACTAATAAACAATGCTGATTCCATACTTCTTAGGATTCTGGTGGCCTAGATAACATAGAAGTGAGACCATGGGATGTTCAAATAATCATCAATCATTCTACCCCTAGTCTACTCTGGTTGTGTAGTCCAGAATGTAAATGTAATGGCACCTGCAGCCAATTCCATCCTATCTAGCCACAACGTTTGCAATGTTTGCCATTGTTATGCTGATATAAGTGTCATAACTAAGGATGTAGCTGTAACACCTTGGTGAAATAATGTTCACACATTTTCAATAACCAACTGCATAAGCTTGCAGTGGGAAAACTTGTGTCAAGATCTGGGAGTGGCGGCGCTGCCCTGGCAGCAGCGGCTCACCTGCAGTCCATCTGTTTTTCTTTTTATTTGTTGTTTTCTTGTCTTGTTTTTAGCGTTAGTTTGAGTTATTATGTAGTGTGTGTGTGTGGGAGGGGTGGGAGAAACTTTCTTAGTCTCTTCCTTTTGGGGGGACGCGACTTTTCTTGTTGTTTCCCCTGTTTCCATCTCCGTCTGCGCTGAGGCCTATCGTGGAGCTGGCGGCCTCCAACTTTAACTGCGACCGACCCGAGGCTCCGGAGGTAGAGCCAGCAAGGATTTACCAGCGTGGGGCTGGTCGACTTTGGGGCTGCGGCGGGTTCAGGCATTCCGGCGGCCCGACTCGGAGCTGTGGCGGCTTTCCGGTGGCGGTGGCGGTGGCAGCGACTTCGGAGGCCCGGCCGCGGGCCCAGTGGACGACATCGTCGGGAGCTCGCAGGTCACAGGTTGGTGACCTGTTTTTCCGGAGCTCCCGCAGCAACAGCTGCGTCCGCTGGACTGGAGGGCGGCAGCTTCGGCAGCTTCGACCACCCCAAGCCGCGGAGTTGAACCGGCCCGCTCGCGGAGCGCGGTTCACCCGCGGACTTATTTACATCACCCGGTGCGGTCACAACATCGGAGGCCCAGGTCGCCTCAGCGCAGAGGACGAGGAAGAGGAAGAAGGGAAGAGACAAAGATAAGATTTTTGCCTTCCACCACAGTGAGGAGGTGTCTGGTGAGCTCACTGTGGTGGATGTTAAATATGTGTTTATTGTGAGTTTTTGTTATTTACTATATGTATGACTGCAGGCAACGAAATTTTGTTCAGACCGCAAGGTCTGAATGACAATAAAGTTTTCCATGTTTCCAAGTCCTTTCCAAGTTTAACAACTCGATATCCGGGTTGGACCCGAGAGCGTAGTTCCCTTATTTTGCAACTCTAGTGTCTGTATAACTGAATTATTGTCAATACCATTTAAAATGAGCTGGAAATGTCAGTAATCTGTACCGTATTAAATGTAACATTAACATTTAACAAAACACTTCTGATCCCCTCAATAGGAATGTACTGCTTTTTTGGGTGCTCTCCCTGCACACTGCAGTGAGCACCTTCATGGCTTGATGTGGCAACCCGAGGAAAAAGTCAATCCATTCAAAATGTGTAGGTCAATAATTGTTTTAATGTGCAAAAGCCGGTCTCCTGAACCACAGTTTGAACAGCAAGCTCTTGTTTTTTGGCATAACCGTATACCGTTGTGCCATAATGCCTGATGAAGAAGGCAACATGGACGCTTGGCCAGTCCGACAGTACAAACCCAAGCAAGGTCTTGCAGACTGTTTTAAGACCCGGCTAGTGAGGCAAAAAATGAGGAAGACATAAAGACCATTCCTCCTATTGAAGCGAGAAAGTATTTCTCCGCACTGTTGTGCCACATATTTTTTACAATGAATGAAAAACATGCATTAATATGATGAATATTCGATGAAGTATTGAACCATGCTTTCATCATACTTCGAGATCCAACACTTATTCTGTGTTATCATCGATCTGAACTGGATGATACACCAGTGGCAAGGAGATTAATTACAGGATATTTTTCCCTTAATTATCATGTGACTAACATATGTCACCATCGTAGAGTAGCAACTTGAATTTGAGCATGTAGAATATGTATATTCGCTCAAAACCCCTTACTCATGGGTGCATTTATTGTATATATTTAGTTGATACCAACAACTGAAGAATTGGTAACTCACGCAATCTCCACTACCTTTGAGTAGGTGATGATAGTTGGAACTTCTTATCTTAGAGTTCTAAACATCTTCATAATAACTGAATTCAACTGACCACACTACTATAGCGAATTTCAAGTTCAAGTTCAAGTTCAATGAGTTATTGTCATGTTCAGCAATGCTGAATACTGTTACTTCATCATTGTGGCTGAGGTAGCCTCAGCTGACAATAGCACAAGGTTGTGAGCAATGATCTAATTGCTACTTACACAATATCAGTTCCTTGATTTGCTCAGCTACAACACAACTGCTATATTGCCAATTACTCTTAATGAAAATAACTCAGTTTTGTAACAGATTGCTATAACCCCAATCTCTTGCGACAAGGTGGAGACAAGACTAATAATAATTAATGGTAAATCCCAATGACCAACAAACAGTTTATCCCATACTGCAAAGCTTTACTGTTATAGTACAGTTATATTGTCTTTGATAATCTTTGTAATGGGATTTGTATAACATGTATCTCTTACCTTATGAATCTGTTGTAGCGAGGAATAAGTTTTTACATTCAGAAAGTTCATATGCCCGATGCTCTCCATTCTTCATAATAACATGCCAATCCTGCCTTATTGCATGGGTGGTTTGCATGAGAACTTTTGCCCAATTTCCAAACCCTGGCCATAATCCAAACTTACTTGGAATGCTCCGGCTGTGCCTCAACCAAATATTTTTACCCTTTGTGTGTTGTACAAACAATTGTAAATATTACAACTTGTGAATGGTGCACTACCCAAATTTTGGAAGTGCTAGACCCATTTAGTTGAGCATGATTGGAAGGTGCATGGAATTTCTGAGCTATCATGCTGCCCCCAGCTCCAGTGAACCGCTATTGCCGATGAGCGCCTGAGGTGCGTTCTGAACAATAACATTTGCCCATAGTTGGCCGAATTAATTCGTCTGCGAGGCTTCTTCCCCTGTAGAATAGACCTACCTGAATAACCGATTCCGCGGCTGGCTCTCCCCCTTTTGGCGTTGTTCACTGCCGGCACATATGTGCTTGAGTCTGTTCTATTGACATCTTTAGAGCCCGGAGTCATCTTGACCTTTTGCTCTTCCCTCCTCAGAGAGGGTGATTTGTAGGCAACTCTAACAGGCGCTGCCGCAGGCCGTAGGATACAAATACTGATATGAACCCATTGGCCTTAACCCAATAGAATATTTTACTGGGATAGCAACTTTATTGTCAGGAAAGGTACCTCTGACACATGCCCTTCATCCTTTTGGGTATGCCCCACGGCCATACCCTGAGACTCAGTGTCAGCAGGATACTGACCCATCTTGGTCTCGGCCTCCGAGAGGGAGACCTTTGCAGCACTGTATACAACAGTTGCTGTATTTAGGATAGTCGTTTCAACGCACTATCCAGCCCCGGTGAGGAATTCATCCCCAGATTCCATGGGTCTTGCTCTCTAGCCCCGGTGGAGAATCATCTCCCGACTCCGTGGGCAAGCAGATATGTGTGAATTTGAGCAACCCTGTCCCAGGCGTTGCTGGCGCCGCCTTTCATAAAGGCTGGCGCTTTTGACATGAAATAGATAGCCAACCAACTTGGTTAAATATGGAAAAAGAAGATTGTTCTCCTTTTGAGATTAGTTCTATAATATTCGCTAATAAATCTAGCTAAGAAAACTTATAGTGAAAACCCAATAATAGGAAGTGGAATACATATTTGGAAACAAATAAAGAAAACATTAAAACTAAAATCTATACCACTATCTCTTAGCATTGTAAATAATGTTACGTTTAAACCTTCAATGATGGATAAAGCTTTTTTACAATGGAAAAATAATGGAATTATTAAGATCGGTGATCTCTATAGGGAAAACTCCTTCCTTTCATTTCAAGATGTACAACAAATTTATGGACTACACTCTAAAGATTAGATATTTACAAATTAGAGATTATGTTAAAGCAAATACGCAAGAGCTCAGAAATAGAAAGACAGAAATATTTGATGAATGTTTAAATAAACATCTGAATACAGAAAAAATGATTTCATATATATATAACATCTTATTGGAAGGTGATGTTCCATCAACAGAAATACATAGACAATCTTGGGAAAATTAATTATGCCAAACTATTAGACCAGAAGTATGGGATGATAGTTTACAACATATACATCATTGCTCGCTAAATGCTAAACACTCTCTTATACAGTTTAAAATACTATATAGACTATATTATTCAAAATCCAAATTACATAACATGTTTCCAAAAGTATCTCCTATATGTGATAAATGTCAACAGTTAGAAGCCAATTTGTCACACTCATTTACAAACTGTATAAAAATGGCAAAATTCTGGACTGAAATATTTAGGATAATTTTTAATGTTGTTAACAAAACTTTGACACCTGACTCAAAGCTAATAATACTAGGAATACTGGAAACAGAACAATTAGTAACAACGAATCAAAGATTTTTGATTGATTATGGGTTAATAATTGGAAATTAATATTAAAATTTTGGAAAGGCCCTACGTCCCCTACAATCAAAATGTGGAATACAGAAATGTCGGAGACTCTTCATCTGGAGAGATTGAGGCTTGTCCTAATGGACATGTTAGATCTCTTCAGAGGGATATGGTCTCCATATATTGAATATTTACAGAGTCATAATGGCTCGGTACGAGGGCTTGACTGAGGCCTGAATATTAGAATGGATGAAGAAATATATATAATAAATCATGCCTACATCTCCAATGACGGATTAATGATTAACACTCCATTCGCTTTCATAGTTTTTTCATTATTTATCTCTATCTTTTCCTACTTTATAAAAAATAATTAAAAAAGCATATAGAAGCATACAGTCTTAAATTTTAATATTAATAATAATATCAATATTATTAATATAATGAAAGTATATAATGATGTATTTTCGTTTATGTAAAACATTGTAATTTTCATAAATATGTTTCTATAATAAAAATATTTAACAAAAACAAATGTGCCTGATATGGCAAGAGATTTTGCTATACCTGAAGGAAGTGGTGAGGCTATGGAAGAAAACCTAGCTGCCAGTATTAAATATATGGTATTTCACCAACTTCAAGATTCTGTGATGGCTGAAACAGCAGAATTATATAAAACACCGGAAAATTGCACCTCATTGAAGGTACCTACCGTTAATCCGTCTATATGGACACCTATGACATCAGTCAAGCGAGGACAAGAAATAAGGTTTCAAAGAATCCTCAAACTGATTTCAGCTGCCATTACTGCTTTTGGAAAGCAAATGGAAGGGTCAGAAATGATCAAAATCCAAAGAGATATATTGGGCTTATTGTGCAATTCCTTTTATGAAATTAATTGCATGAGGAAAATTGCGATTCGGCCCATATTTCATCCTAGATTTGCAGGTCTGTGTCGATCAAGTGGTGTTCAATCTCCTGGTTATCTATTCGGAGAAAACCTGCCTAAACAAATAAGAGAGATGGATGAAGAGGGTAAATCTATTAGCTACATGAGACCTTTCATTTTTGGACAAAAAAGGTGCTATACATCAAGAAGGGGATCTGATTTTGGAAACAGAGGCAGGAATATGATAAGAAAATATTACCATCCAACACAGCCTAATGTTCACCCGTATACGAGGAGAATGAAACCACCACGTTCATATGGAGAGGTACATAAACTTTATTCTGTTCTTAAAGAAACTGTGGACGAATCTCCAGTTGGTGGGAGGTTACAAATGTTCTGTGATGAATGGCTTTCCATCACATCTGACCAGTTTATTTTACAAACAGTTTCAGGAGCTACAATAACATTTAAAGAAGGTGTTGATTCTCCGGTACAAAATAAACCTACTTATGGTTTCATGTTCTCTGCTATTGAGGAAGCAGAAATGAATGTGGAAATTGACAAATTGTTTAAAAAAGGTGTTATTGAATAAACTGTTGAGCATCAACACCAATTTGTGTCAAATATCTTTGCAAGAAATAAAAAAGATGGTGGTTGTAGAATTATTCTGGACCTTACAAACTTTAATACATTTTTGTCCAGTATAAACATTTCAAGATGGAAACGTTCAACACTGCAAGACATTTGATATCAGCAGGTTGTTATATGGCTACAATCGATTTAAAGGATGCGTACTATTCAGTACCAATACATCGATTTTTTTCGAAGGCATTTAAAATTTAATTGGCTGGGACAGCTGTGGCAATTTAAAGCATTACCTAATGGCTTAAGTTCAGCTCCCAGGCTCTTCACAAAACTGTTGAAACCAGCTTTAGCGCAATTAAGAGCACAAAAGCACATCATTATGGCTTATCTGGATGACATTTTAATTGTCAGTAACAATCAGGAATCAGCTGGAAAATCAGTTTCAGCAACTAAAACTTTATTTGAAAAATTAGGGTTTTTGATTCATCCAATTAAGTCCAAGCTGCAGCGAGCACAGCCAATTAACTATTTAGGTTTTGTGATGAATTCAGTTACTATGTTAGTAACTTTGCCAATGGACAAGATTGTTGATATTTCAACGGTATGTTGGGGCCTCATTCACAAACCCTATCCCCCCATCCGAGAAGGAGCGAAGGTTATCGGTAAACTAGTAGCAGCATTTCCTGCAGTGGAATTTGGTCCATTACATTACCAAAACCTTCAAAGGGACAAATACGAGCTTTAAAAAAGCGAGCAGGCCATTTTGATAGGCCTATACAATTAACAAAAGAAGCTTTATTGGAATTGCAATGGTGGATTTAAAAATGTTCCACATGCTGCTAAAAACATTTTAATACAGCAGCCTGCAGTATTTTTACAAACAGATGCTAGTGCTCTCGGATGGGGGTCGACAGATACATTTACCAGCTGTGGGGGCAGGTGGACTGTCCAAGAGGAATTGTTTCTCCAAACATATGGTATTATTTATTTGGAGTTATTGGGGGCATTTTATGGATTAAAAGCCTATTGTTCTACAAAAAAAAATCTGCATGTACTGATACAATTAGACAATAAGACAGTTGTTGCATATATTAATCACATGGGTGGAGTAAAATCGGTATCATGTGATTGTCTGGTCAATCAGATATGGCAATGTTGTATTAAGCACCAAATTTGGATTTCAGCAAGTTATATCCCAGTTAAAGATAATGTAGTGGCAGACAACAGATCAAGGGTGTTTAAAGACAACACAGAATGGATGTTGAACCCAGAAGTTTTCAGTAAAATTGTGATTCGGTATGGGTTACCAGACATTGATCTGTTTGCATCAAGATTAAATCATCAATTGCCTAAATATGTGTCTTGGGAACCCGATCCAGATGCAGTAGCAGTAGATGCTTTTTCGCTACATTGGGGAAATATGTTCTTTTATGCTTTCCCTCCATTTGCTCTGGTTTGGCAATGACTGAAGAAAATAGAACAAGATTCTGCCACAGGATTGTTGGTGATTCCAAATTGGCCCACACAACCATAGTTCCTGTTGATGTTAAATATGATTAAGGAACCATATATGTCAATTCCTAGCTGCAGTGATTTGTTAATAAAACCAGTAACAAAGGAAATTCATCCATTACATGTTTATATGAATTTGTTAATCTGCAGGTTTTGACCAGACCACTACAAGGGCTTGGATTGTCGGATAGAACCATGGATGTTATAGTCTCATCATGGCGAGATAGCACTCAGAGACAATATATGACACATATAAGGAAATGGGAAGTTTTTATAGACAATCAAATATATCTTATCATACTGTGAACATTTCAAACATATTGGAGTTCCTTGCTGAGTTGTATTTTGAGCAGCACTTGAGTTATAGTGCCATTAATAGTGAGCGTAGTGCTTTATCATCCTATTTAGGACAAATTTCTGACCATGAATCAATTGGATCTCATCCATTAATATCCAGATTTATGAAAGGAATTTTTAACAAAAATCCGCCCAAACCAAGATATACAGAAATTTGGGTTGTCGGCATTGTACTTACTTTGCTTAGGCAATGGACTCCAATCACAGTTATATCATTGGAAAAGTTAACATTTAAATTAGTAATGTTAATGGCGTTGGTATAAGCACAAAGAGTGCAAACATTGCAAATGCTACGTTTAGATTGTATGCATGTGGCTTCAGATAACATTGTGTTTTACGTTTACGATCTGATCAAACAAAGCAGACCAGGGAGAACTGGAGCGAAGGTAATGTTTCAAGCTTACCCTATTGATCCAACGTTGTATGTAGTTAGATACTTGACTCAATATATAAAGTTACCAAGAGTCTTCGAGGTGATGAAAAAGTGTTAATGATTACGAATAAGAAACCACACACAAAAGCATCAGTACTAACAATTTCAAGGTGGTTAAAACAGGTGTTACTTTTAGCAGGAGTAGACACTGATGTGTTCAAATCTCACTCCACCAGGGCAGCAGCTACGTCCGCGGCGAAGTTACAGGGCGTACCACTCGAACACATTTTAGAAACCGCAGGGTGGTGTAAAGAAGAAACTTTTTCAAAGTTCTACGATAAACCTGTTCTCACAATGACAGGCTTTGGACACGCGGTGTTGGGTTCACTATAATCACCTGCTTTGTTTCACTATCGATTTATATTATCGATTATGTTATCACTTATATATTTTATCACTTTGTAGTGATTTTCCCCAGATGTAAAAAAGGGGTTATTATTTGTTCTTTTATCATTAAAAGATTTATGAAAATAAACTAAAACTGATCTGGTAAAAGGTTATTTACACATTTATGTGTTGACCTAGCCGGACTGTCGTATGGAATGACTCTACGACATAAAAAACACAGAAGCTTCAAAATCTTCACGTAGTCACTCACGTGACTCCGAAGTAAAATAGTAAGATTAAATGAGAACTTACCAGTTCGAAGTTTGATCGTTATTTTATGAGGAGTTACGATGAGGGATTACGTGCCCTCCACTCCCGACCCTCATAAAATAAATGATCATCCGGTAGTTCTAAATCTATGTTGAGCCTTACTATCTTACTCCAGCTATTATGTTCTGTGTTTTTCATGCCGCTGCTTTGAAGTATGCTGTTCAAGCACCAGGCGGGGCTTCTTCACGTAATCCCTCATCGTTACTCCTCATAAAATAACGATCAAACTTCGAACTGGTAAGTTCTCGTTTAATCTTACCATTGTCAGTGGCTCCAGCGTTGCTTCCTTGCCATTCCAACGGCATCCCACAGGCTGGGAGCCGCTGAACCCCCTGTCAGCGACTCTGCTTAAATTTCTTGCCGTTTTTACGGCATTCCTGCAGGCTGGGAGCCGCTGACCCCCCTGTCAGCGACTCTGCTTAAATTTCCTGCCGTTTTTACGGCATTCCTGCAGTCTACGAGCCCCTGACTATATTGTCAGCGGCTCCTTTTCTCGCAACCCGATCAATTTTGCCGGTTTATCCGCATTTGCGGTCGGACTGGAATTTCCCCACAGTCCATAACCGGCAACTTGTCGGGCTGCGAAACTGGCAGGAAAAACCTCTGTAAAAAGAGGCTCCTGCCTAAAAACCCCTGGTAAGTAAAAAACGAAACTTACATTTTTAATTTAACTTACCACCGGCAGGAGCTCTGCCCTTCCAGACTGGTGCTTGCGCCAATGCGGCTGACGTAATGGTGCGCATGCGGCCTGGTGGGCCTTCTTCACGGAATCACTCACGTGACTCTGAAGTAAAATTGATTGATAATAGTAACACTGTTATTTGCATGAAAACCTTTGACTTAGCCAGGTCGTACCTCCATTTGGTGAACTTTAGAATCATTATTTCATACAGACCTCATTCAGTCCCCGACCATCATTTGTAGTTGTGAGGATTCCCATATTAACAGCTTGTGTATTATATTAAGAACATTTGCTACACTTTTTGATTAAAGATCATCAACTTGATTTGACAGAAAGCAAGAGCAAGGGAGAGAGAGATAGACAGACAGACAGACAGACAGACAGACAGACAGACAGACAGACAGACAGACAGACAGACAGACAGACAGACAGACAGACAGACAGACAGACAGACAGACAGACAGACAGACAGACGGATAGGGACAGGCAGAGGCAGAGGCAGAGGAAGCGAAATAAAACTATGTTTTTGACCCACATAATCTCATTTGCTGCAGAAGTTGTGTGTGTACGTATCATTTTTAAAAAGGGATGGCTGATAAACCAAGTCACTTCAAGTGACTTGGTTGAATTTAAATAATGATCAAATTATGGGAATCCTTTAAATCCATATGGATTTTAGCGAGGTTTTAGGTAAGATCCCATGGGCGAAGCTGGTCAAAAATGTAATGACTCATGACAGAGCGACAAGTTTGATCCAAATATTTTTTAGTGGGGGGAAGCAAATGATCCTGAATTCTGATCTGCAATGATAGAGGACAAATGAGAGAAAATGCCTTTCAACACGTAATGCGTGAATGGCCCAGTCCACAGCATGCAATAGGTTGGGATTTGTATGGTATGAAACCTGCAACGGTGAGCTCTTGATAAAACACGTTTTTAAATTATGCAGTGCCAAAGTAATATGTCAATGCAATTGCCTTGAAACTGCTGGGTAAAGTAAAATATGAAAACTAAAAAGAATATGACTTTATGATGAAAATGTGCAATGGTTCTTCTTCCATCAGAGTAAATGAGCAAATATTATAAAGAAAGCAGAGAGTAAGAGCATCCACAGACCAACAAAAAAGGAAGATTTTTTGAGAAAACATTGGTTCTCTTATGGTATGAAACAATGGAATAGAGAAATTCTACATAATAATATTTGAATCAGTCAACCGAGAAGATAACACAAAATAATAATAAATAACCAAGGGCCTATACGAAGGAAGGAACTTTAAAAAATAATATTTTAGATGGCTAGAGAAAAATATAAAGTAAATTGATGGTCGAAAGACTAACAAATTCCATGGATTTAAAGGCCCTTTTCTTCAAGATTTAAAGAAAGTGGATGGAGAGGGGATTGATTGTAAATTTAGAGTATTGTATTCAGTTTTGGGCACCATGTTATAGGAAAGATGTTGTCAAGCTGGACAGGGTGCAGAGACAATTTATGAGGATGTTGCAAGGACGCGAGGGCCTGAGCTACTGGAAGAGGTTGAGCAGGCAAGGACTCTATTCCTTGAGGCACAGGAGGATGAGGGGTGATCTTATATGATTACAGAATCATGAGAGGAATCAATTGGATGAATGCAGAATCTCTTGCTCAGAGTGGAGGTCTCTTGAACCAGAGGACAAAGGTTTAAAGTGAGGGGGGAACGTTTTAATAGGAACCTAAGGGATAACCTTTTACACAAAAATGTGTAGACCATGCTGTCAGATGAGGTAGTTGAGACAGGTACTATCGCAACAATTTTTAATTTTTTTTTTTTAATTTTTAATTTTATTTTTCTGAAGGCTGGGAGATCGACCAGTGCAGCTGGTCGATCTCGAACCAATTGGAGAATGAGTCGACGAGAACAAGATAGTGTTAGCCACACCACTCGAAGATGTCCGCCGCCAGCGACGTCCAGGGCAGTGCTGGCGGGGGTTGCTGTAGGAGCGGTTGTCACTGTTGATGAGGCATGAGGCTGTTGCAGGCGGGGCATGAAATACGCGGTCTTGGATATGTTTCGCCATTCCCGGCCAGTAAAAGAGATCGCGGGCTCGCGCCAGCTCCGGGGTGTCCGCTGTGTGCCTCCACGAAGTACTCATCTCTTAGCGACGAGGGCACCACCACTTTGTGGCCCTTGATGATGACACCGTCTTACACAACCAGATGAGGAAGAATGGCTGCACCGCCATGGGCGTGCTGGATATCTTGTCTGGCACCCTGTCTGATAAATGGTCGATTTAAGACTTGGGAGTGTTTCATCGGCGGCAGTTTGTATAGCCAGGTGCGTTAGCTGTCTGCGGAGATGAAGTCACACGAGGACCTTGTAACTTCTCGCTCGTGTTGATGTTATTCTTAGGAAGCCCATGGGGCGCGTGAGAGAGCATCGGCAAGATGCATTGTTTGCCCATCTTATAAGTCATTTGAAAGTTCATAACCCTGCCATTTGCAGGCATATACGTTGAAGGGCGAGCAGGAGCGGCATGGATGGCTTTATTAAGGATCAATAACTAGGGTGATTTCTCGATTAGCATTTAGATGCTCTGTTTCAGTCCAAGGTGCGAGGTTGCCATACGATACTTGCTTTCTGCACGAGGAAATGGATGGTGAGAAATATAAAACTCATGTAAACTAGTCAAAACCGTTGAAACAGTTTGGAACCACTTCTGACTCCATTGTAATGATGTTGCAAAATGATCACAATAGATATTAGATCATTCATAACTTTAATCACTGTTGTACAAGCACAGATAGGAAGACTGTTTCAGCCGACAGGACCTCTGCAGCATCTGACTGTCGGCAGGAGGAGAGGCGTGTGTTATAGCTCTGGTGATGGGGTAGGTTAGTTAAACTAGCATAACATGTGGTTAGTGGCTGAACAAGCATCAACTACAGGTTTGGCCCTTTATCCCTCTAAACCTAACTATCCTGTAACTGTCTCAATGCGATTCTCAATTGTTGCGATAAAACCAAAGTAGATAGGGGGGGATTAACACTCCTAATTTTATGTGTTATTATTGGTCAGTATGTATTGAAATATGATTAAATTGTTGGATAATAATCTTCTTCAACGGAATGGATCATTATGGAGAAAGAGGATGTCCCCTTTTATCTATTGGTGTTCTTGATCCTTCTTTCACCAATGACGTTGTGAATAATACTCAAACTACAAACAAAAACCCAATTATACATAGTACAATCAGGAATTTGGAAACAAAATTAAATAATACATATTTAAATTAAGAAACTTATCTCTTCCTATCCCTATTGCCCTAAAAACCCTCTGTTTAAACCCTAAATTTTACTTCGGAAGTCACGTGAGTGACTACGTGAAGAACCGCCTCACGTGGCAAACGGCATTACGTCGAACGATGACGGGCGGAAGGAGGAGCCTGCAGTAAGGAAGCAGCTCCTCGCGCGGTCGGAACGGCCCCGCTGGTATGTGCAGCAAAGCTCGGGATGTTTTTTAGCGGACGCTGGGTGTTGCCCAGCCAAGAGAAAGTAAAAAGTAAATTTCAGAGTCCGTAAACGTGCTGATTTAGCACTGATTATAAGGAAAAAATTGGAAGAAAATCGGCAAAGAGAAATTCGCGGGTTAAAAAGATCTGTTTTTTTCCCCCCCGGGTGGTGGGTGAAAATTTACAACTACCAATACCTACGGGACATGAAGAAGCTAGTGCGGATCCGGTTCGATACCGGTGGACGCTGGATTTACCGGAGGATAGCGAGTTTTCTTTATTCTCCAGTAATAAAACCACGGAGGGAAATGCTCCTAAAAAAATGCAAAAATAAATCTGAGAGGCTCCGTGGTTTCTGATGACTCTGAAATCTGATATGAAAGTCTCCAAGATAATAAAACTTTTGTGGTTAAAAATGGAGGCTATGGAGATAAGTTTCCAGAAATATGAGACAAGGTAACAGAACCCGAAGGATCCCAAAAAAGCTTCTTGAAGGGGTTTGATTATTCTGAATATGGCTGTGGGGCAAGTTGGGAGTTTGAAATCCGGAACCCAGGATTTGGGCTGGAAGAAGTGTCATGGGTGAAAATCCCATATTCCGGTGGAGCTATGGAGCCCTAAGGTATTGTGCAGCCAGCTCTGCAAAAAAATCGTTAAATAACGGGGTGTTTTTAGAAGACTTACCGGCTGTCGCAACGAGGCTGTTTGTTGTGTACTCAACAGAGTGGACGTCATCAGGCGCGCGTACGGCTCTGTCGGTTCCACGGAGCCCCAAAGATAAGATAAAGCCTCGAAAGTCGAAAACCGGGAGAAGGCCCAAGTGAAGCCTGGGAGTCGATTAGAAATCGTCCCAGGAAGATGTGTCGAACTTGGACTCGATCCCAGCCAAGATGTGTCCAAGAAAAACAGGGACAAAAGTGGAAGGGGAGGAATTGAATCCTTTATTTCTCAGCAGATAGTTAAGTTAAGAAGAATTAAAGGAAGATATAAAGTCAAATAAATAGCTCGATTGATATACAGTGAATCCAGATGAAAAACTCAACTGATGGAGTTAAAAAAGGAAACAATACACAATTATTTTACGGAAAAAAGGTTTAAGAAAATGTCAGATGATTTAAAAAGAAGAGTTATTGGACACGTTTAATGACATGGAGGAAAAGCTGGATAAAAAACTGGAAAGGTTTAAAAAAGACATTAATTAAAAAGGACAAATTGACAACAGATTTAAAACCTATTGAAGAAATGCAGAAAACAAACAGGTGGCTGCAATAAAAGCCTGGAACAGGACAGCAGATGCGAATGCTATGACTACAGCGAATTTGATTACAGAAAAAGATCGTCTGATGAGTATGCTGACTAAACAGCCGAGAAATGTATGAGCTAGAAGGACATCAGAGAAGGCAAAAATCTGAGAATTGTAGGGAATTCCTGAGGGTCGAGGGAATTATCGACGGCCAATCGAGTGTTCAATGCTAAATTACTCAAAGAAGTCTTATCTCTGGAAGAGATGCTTTTATTAGCTCGTGCTCACAGAGTAAGTAGACGTCAGGACCGACCCGGCGTCCTCCCTGGAAATGATCATTATAAGTACAGTTTGATTTTGTTTGGATGAGATTATGCGGAAAGCTTCGAAAACTAAAAACTTGGACATTGAGGTCAAAGGATTAGTAATTTATCGAGACTATCCACCAGAGGTCGCCAGGAAACGATAAAAGCATTCAATGAAGCCAAAAGTTCTTATTGCGTGGAGTAGAAAATCTGAGATACGGTTTGAACTACCCTGCCGACTTTAGAGTTCTTATAAGAAAAAGTGGAGTAAGTATCTTTTTTTAAGACCCCAAACACAGCATTGGGGTTTTGCTCAGCAGTCAGACTAGAAGAATACCTACAAGCAAGTTATACTGACTTTTACCATCTTCAGATAATCATACATGGAACTTTTAATATTTATGAGGCTCTTCAAGAGGATATTGGACTTGGATGGAATAGACAATGTCGAAGGAATAAAATTTTGGATGGGGAATAAAACAAGATGTGACACGTATCTGGATAATCTGGGGTCATTGATAATTAGTTCTAAACTTATAAACCCAACAAAAATATTTAATACACACATTTAAGATTATAATACAGGTTTTATTTTCTGTTTTTCCCACCCTATTTTTTATTAATTAGGAATGTCTATTATTACTAATCATATTACTAATAATTGTAATAAACTAATTTTCCCTTTTTTGAACTGAATTTATTGTATGTTATTTCATCTTTTTATATAGCCTTTGTATTTTTTATGTCTAATATTAGTTAGATTTCTAAGTTAGCTTTAGATATTGATATTTTTAAAGGAAGAACCTTTTTTTTTTTTAAATTCTTCCTTTTCTCTTTTTCTCTCCCCTTTCCTGTTTTTTTTTTATTATTATCCCCTCCCCCCCAACCTTTTTTTAAATTATATATATTATACCCCCGTTAAAATATTGTTAAGGAATAGTAATTCCCTAATTCAAGGAGCTGGTCGTTTGTAACATCGATGACGGAAGTCGTTAGATATATAGTCATCTTAATGACTGGCTGGCACAAACTACATCGATTGCTAGATGTAGTTCTTTTTTCTTTTACCACACAGTACTTCGATTATTTGCTTTCTATCTTTTATATCTATAGTAATTTTGGTTTGATTGGAGTATAATATAATGTACCATAGGAGATATTTCATGAGGGGCAAAAAAGGAGATTTTTAAACTAATTCCGCTCGGGTTCAGGTGTAAGGTTGGTTCTTTATCGCCGCTGAACCTTTAGATCCTGCGATCCCATAAATCTAAAATGCAAGACTTATAAAGAAATAGGGAATGAGGGATTAACATTCGGCAGTTGGAATGTTAAAGGTTGTAATGAAACCGATAAAGAGAGGAAAGTATGTGACATACTTAAAGCAAGTAAAAGCTGAGGTAATTTACTTCCAAGAGAACCATCTAAAAAAAGAGGCAGGAAAACAGGTGAAAGCTAAATGGATAGATAAAAATATATCACTCTTCTGTTTACACATAAATAAAGAGGCGTAGCAATATTATTCGTAAAGGTACTTTATTTAAGCATACATTAACCATAGATGATAAAGATGGTAGATATATTTTTGTGATAGGGAATTAAATACAGAAAAAAGTAATTCTTGTTAATTATATATGACCAATTTTGATAGTCCCATTGTTTTTTAAAAAAGTATTTAATAATATTCCTGAATTAACACCAATTTAATTTGATATTGGTGGAGATTTCAACTGTTCTTAGACCCTACTTAGACAGATCTAACAAAACAAAGAAAAAACAAATCACGGTCTAGTGAGTTGCTAATGCATATATGCAAACAACCAACATTAAAGATGTTTGGTGAACAGAAAAATCCTACAGGACGGATATTCTTTTTTCCCCCAGTACATAAAAACTTACTCAAGAATAGATTATGTTTTGGTGGATGCAAAAACTTATCTCACTTACTTATGAGCTAAATATGATAATATAATAATCTCAGATCACGCTCAGTAACGTTTAAAATTTAAAATAATAATAAACATAGAAAATTTAAGACAGTGGAAATGTTATAACCACAAATTTTAAAAAAACAAAGCCATCAGGAATATATCTTATAACTCAAATTAAAAATTTTTTTGAAATAAAATGATCAACCAGAGATATCGCGTTTTTCTTTTTTTTTTTTTTATTGTGGGAAACATTTAAGGCATATCTTCGAGGAATAATGATTTCTCACAAGCATTTGACAATAAAAAGACTCGGAAAGAACAACAAGATCTAAAAAAGGAGATTAAGGAATTAGATATACAGAATGCAATAAAACAGATACGACATTACATAATAAAATTTGTTATATTGAAATATAAATTAAATAAAATATATACAGATCAAGTGATAAAATTTTACTAAACATACTAAACAATTACAGTTTGAATTTGGGGATAAGCCCCAAAAAACTGCTGGACTCGACAATTAAGGAAAATTGAAGCGGAAAAAATTATACATAGGATTTAAATCACAAATTGGTGATTTTTTTAATACAACCTAAAGATATTAATGAAAGATTTATGCAATATTATAAAAATTTATACACTGCTAAAACAACAGTAAGTAAAATTGAAATAGATGCATTTATAAAAAAAATGTAACTTGAAAGGACTGGATTTACAAAATAGAAAATTATTTAAATGCTGATATTTCAATAAATGAAATTATAGAATCTATTAGATCATTAAAAAATGAGTAAAACACCAGGACCTGATGGTATTAGGTTCGGAATTTTATAAAACATTTCATGAATATATAGTTTCCATATTTAAAATCACACTATATGACAGAGATATATACAGAACAGAAGCTTCCAGATATATTGAACGAATCGATTATAACACTCATACCTAAAATAAATAAAGACTTAGACGAACCAGGATCATATAGAGCAATAGCTCTATTAAATACAGATCAAAAGATATTAACAACAATATTAGCAAAAAGATTGAGTTCAATTGTTGATGAATTGAATACATCCGGATCAAACTGGATTTATACCAAAACGATATTCTTCATATAATCTAAGACGATTGTTTAATATTATATATTCGAAAAGAAGTGATAAAAAAGATTTAGTAGTTATTTCGCTTGATGCAGAAAAGGCTTTTGACCAAGTGGAATGGCCCTATTTATTTTCGGTGATGGAAGCTTTTAAATTAGGAGATGGAGTTTATTACTTGGATTAAAGTAATTTTATCTGCAAATCCAATAGCTTGAATAACAACAAATCGAATGTTTTATCAATTAAATTGTTAATTTATCACGAGGTTGTAGGCAAGGTTGCCCTTTATCACCTTTATTGTTTGCATTAGCAATAGAACCACTTGCTCAGAGGGTAAGACTACACCGGAAATATATATGGATATGATACCGCAAATTACTAAGAATAAAATTTCCTTATATGCAGATGATGTATTACTTTATATCACTCAACCAGAAATAAGTATTCGAAAATTTGTTAAAACTAATAACGGAATTCGGATTCTCTTTCAGGATACAGTATTAATTGGAATAAAAGTGAACTTTTGCTGATATACATGAATAAGTTACATATATTACAACAATTTCCTTTTAAGATAACAAATGAAAATATTAAATATCTTGGGATTTTTGTTACAAAAAGATTGAATTCTCTATTTAAATCTAATTTTCCCCCATTACTAGATAAATTAAATAAGAATATTTATTACTGGAAAAAGTTTACCTATTTCGATGATAGGGAAAATTAATGCAATAAAAATGATTTTTCTTCCCCAATTATTAAATTTATTTATTTCAATTAATCCCGATTATATCTTCCAAATTTTTTTTTTTAAAAAGTAGATTCTTTAATTACGAATTTTATTTGGGATTATAAAGATTCATTAGAATAAATAAAAACAAGTTTATGTAAGTCTAAAATAAATGGAGGATTAGCGTTACCAAACTTGATGTTTTATATACTGGGCAGTCAATATTAAAAACATGAATTTTTGGTTTAGGAGAAATAGATAATAAACCAAATTGGTTAAGTATGGGAAGAAGAAGATTGTTCTCCATTAGAAATTAGCTCTATAATATTTGCTAATATTAATGTAGCTAAGAAAGTTTATAGTGAAAATCCGATAGTAGAAAATGGAATCCGCATTATGGAAACAAATAAAGAAAGCATTTTTAAAACTAAAATCTATACCGTAAGTTTCTTAAGATTGTTAATAATTTTATGTTTAAACCTTCGATTTTGGATAAGGCTTTTTTACAATGGAAAAAATAAAGGAATTTCTAAGATGGGTGATCTTTATAAGGAAAATACTTTTCTTTCATTTCAAGAGTTGCAACAAATTTATGGGCTACATAATAAAGAATATTTCAGATATTTACAAATTAGAAACTTTGCCTCTGTATAAATATATATGAATTTAGAAATAGAAAAATAGAAATTTTAGATTGAATGTTTGAGTAAACATTCCAAATATGGAAAAAATTTGATATCATGTATATTATAATATTTTTACTGGAAAACGATACTCCATCAACAGAAATATTCAGAGAATCTTGGGAAAAGGAATTAGGCCAAATAAAAGACCAGAAATATGGGATGAAAGTTTACAACATATACATTTATTGTTCATTAAACGCTAAACATTCTCTTATACAGTTTTAAAAATTTTACATAGATTACATTACTCTAAATTAAATTACATATTATTTTTCCCCAAAAATATCTCCAATATGTGACAAATGTCAAATTTCAGAAGCAAATTTGACACATTCATTCACTAACTGCATAAAAAATTGTAGAATACTGGAAGGATAATATTTAAAATTATCTCGACTGTTATTTATATAAATATAATCCCCGACCCAAAGCTGATTATACTTGGAATAATTGAAACTGACCAATTAATAACAACGAATCAAAGAACTTTTATTGATTATGGTTTAATAATTGGGAAAAAATTTAATATTAAAATTTTGGAAAGGCCCTGCATTCCCAACTAATCAAAATGTGGAATATATAGAAATGTCGGAGACACTTCATTTGGAGAGATTGAGGCTTGTCCTTATGGTAGGTTAGATCTCTTCAGATGTATTTGGTCTCCCATATATTAAATATTTGCAGGGGTCGTAATGGTTCGGCGCGGGAACCTGACTGAGGCGCTGGGACATTTGAGTGGATGAAGAGATACGTATAATAAAATCATGAATAATATCTATAAGGACGGATTATTGACGAATATTTTATTCTCCATCAAACCTCTTCTTATTCTTTATTCTATTTTCTTTTCTAAATTTCTCTATTTTCTTATATCTAAATTAAAAAAAAAAAAAATAACATAGAAACACACTAGCTTAATATTAGAATGAATATAAATATTCATTAGATTTATAAGAACATTGTTAGTATTATTAGCATTTCCTAGTATTTTATATTTTTTAATTATATAAATTATATGCTTTTAATGGTTACAATAATTTTTAATTTTAGCGATAAAATAAATATTGTTAACATTTAGAAGAAATAATAAGAATTTATATAGATTTACTAACTTTTTGTATCAATAATATCATAAAATTTGGTATTATACTTAATAAAATTAGAAAATAAAATGATAATTACTAATAGTACGAGTATAATGCTAATATGTGAATGTATTAGTAGTATTATGTATCTTTATTATATAAAATACATAACTCTGAAATCTAAAACTAAGGATAATACAGTAATAAATAATATTATTATTATGAATCAGTTATTAGGACTATGTATTTTTACTACTGAAATATAATGTAACTGGTTGTTATTTTGTTTCTATAATAAATAAATTATAAAAAAAAAAAAAAGAAATCCCAATTGATTTAGGGCTGCAAAAGACAGACCCTGCTGGTGGTGATTTGGATTTTGAATGCACACCACAAAGTAAAAAGAAAAGGCCAAATGTGCCTGGGATAGCAAAATAATTTGCTATACCTGAAGGAAGTGGTGAGGCTATGGAAGAGAACCTAGCTGCCAGCATTAATTATATGGTGTCTCATCAACTTCAAGATTCTGTGATGATTGAAACATCAGAATTATATAAGACACCAGGAAATTGTGCCTCATTGGAAGTGCCTACGGTTAATCCGTTGATATGGACATCCATGACTCCAAGTATGAGAGCTCAAGAAGTGAGATTTCAAAAAACTCTCAAACTAATTTCTGCTGCCGTTACGGCCTATGGAAGACAAATGGAGAGAGTGGAGATGGATAAGATTCAAAAAGATACTTTGGGCTTGTTGTGCAATTCTTTCTATGAAATTAACTGTATGAGGAAAATGGCGATTCGGCCCATATTTCACCCTAGATTTGCAAGCCTGTGTCGAACAAGTGGTGTTCAAGCTCCTGGGTATCTGTTTGGAGAAAATCTGCCTAAACAACTGAAAGAGTTGGATGAAGAAGCTAAATATTTTAGCGGTGTGAAGCCTTTCGTCTTTGGACAAAAAATATATTTTTCGCCCCGAAGGGGTTTTGACTTCGGAAATAGAGGCAGAAATTTGTCAAGGAAGTATTATCGTCCTGCACAGCCCAATGCTTACCCATATTCAGGGAGAAGGAGACCACCACGCTCATATGGAGAGGTATTAAAGACTTGTGTTATACTTAAAGAAACTGCAGATAAAAACTCCAGTTGGAGGGAGATTACAAAAGTTTTATAAAGACTGGCTTACTATTACTTCTGATTGATTTATATTACAAGCAGTTTCAGGAGCCATTTATTTACATTTAAAGAAGGGGTTAATCCACCTGTACAGAATAAACCTGCTTATGCTTTCGTGTTTACTGCTATTGATAAAGCAGAGATTAATGTGGAAATTGACAAATTATCTGAAAAAGGGTAATTGAAAAAAACTTATGAACACGAGCATCAATTTGTCTCTAAACATTTTTCGGAGAAATAAAAAAGATGGTGGTTGCAGAATTATTCTGGACCTTACAGATTTAAATAAGTTTGTAGAATACAAACATTTTAAAATGGAAACTTTTAATACTGTAAGATATTTAATTTCAGCAGGTTGTTATATGGCTAAGATTGACTTAAAAGATGCTTATTATTCTGTACCTATACATCAGAGTTTTCGGAGGTACTTAAAATTTAATTGGCTGGGGCAATTATGGCAGTTTAAAGCTTTGCCAAATGGATTGAGTTCAGCTCCCAGGCTCTTTACGAAAACTGTTTGAAACCAGTGTTAGCCCAATTAAGAGCACAAAAACATATCGTTATGGGCTTATCTCGATGACATTCTAATCATTAATGATAATCAAGAGTCAGGTGAGAACTCAGTTTTCAGTTACTAAAGCTTTGTTTGAAAAGCTAGGGTTTTTGATTCATCCAATTAAGTCCCAGCTGCAGCCAGCACAATCAATTAACTTTTTGGGGTTTGTAATTGATTCAGTGACTATGTTAGTAACTTTACCAACAGATAAAGTTAATGATATTTTGGTAACCTGTAAAAATCTCATCCACAAACCTTATCCTTCCATCCGAGAAGTAGCGAAAACCAGTGGGAAACTAGTAGCAGCATTTCCTGCAGTAGAATTTGGTCCATTACATTATCAAAATCTTCAAAGGGACAAAATAAGAGCTCTCAAATAGAAAGCAGGCCACTTTGATAGGCCTATGCAATTAACAAAAGAAGCTGTGTTGGAATTACATTGGTGGGTTGAAAAATGTCCCACAAGCTGCTAAAAACATTCTGATTAAACAGCCTGAAATGGTTTTTACAAACAGATGCTAGTGCTCTCGGATGGGGGGCAACAGATTCATCCTCCAGTTGTGGAGGTAGATGGAAAGTTCAAGAAGAAATGTTTCTTCAAATTTATGGTATTAACTATTTAGAGTTATTGGGTGCTTTCTATGGATTAAAAGCATATTGTTCTTCAAAAAAGGGTCTACATGTATTAATACAGTTAGACAATAAAACGGCGGTTGCATATATTAATCACATGGGGGGAGTTAGATCAGTATCATGTGATTGTCTGGTCAAAGAAATATGGCAATGGTGTATTGACCACCAAATGTGGATTTCAGCAAATTACATTCCAGGTAAAGACAATGTGGTGGCAGATAAAAGATCAAGGATATTTAAAGATAACACAGAATGGAAGCTTAATCCATCAATATTTAAGAATATTATAACCCAATTTGGTTTACCGGAAATTGATCTGTTTGCATCAAGGCTTAATCATCAATTGCCTAAATATGTGTCTTGGGAACACGATCCAGATGCAGTAGCAGTAGATGTTTTTTTCATTAAATTGGGGGAATATGTTCTTTTATGCTTTTCCACCATTTGTTTTGATTCAGAAATGTCTGAAGAAAATAGAACAAGATTCTGCCACAGGATTGTTGGTAGTTCCAAATTGGCCAACACAACCTTGGTTCCCATTAATGCTGAATATGATTAAAGAACCATATATGTCAATTCCTAACTGTAGTGATATATTGATTAATCCAGTAACCAATTAAATTTATCCATTATATGCATATATGAATTTATTAATCTGCAGGTTTTGACCAGACCACTACAGGAGCTGGGATTGTCGGACAAAACTATGGAAGTTATAGTCGCATCATGGCGAGATAGCACACAAAAACAATATATGACACATATAAAGAAATGGGAAGAATTTTGCACACAGTCAAATATTTCTTATGATACTGTGAATATTGCAAATGTTTTGGAGTTCCTTGCCAGATTGCATTTCGAGCAACATTTAAGTTACAGTGCTATTAATACTGCACGCAGTGCCTTATCATCTTATTTAGGACTAATGTCTGACCAGAAATCAATTGGATCACATCCATTAATATCTAGATTCATGAAAGGAATCTTTAACATCAATCCACCCAAACCAAGATATACAGAGATTTGGGATGTGAGCATTGTACTTACCTTACTTAGGCAATGGACTCCAATTGAAGGATTGTCATTGGAAAGATTAACATTGAAATTAATAATGTTAATGTCATTGGTCTCAGCTCAAAGAGTGCAAACTTTACAAATGTTGCGCTTAGACTGTATGCATGTGACTACAGATAACATTGTGTTCTATGTTTACGATCTGATCAAACAAAGCAGACCAGGGAGATCTGGAGCTAAGGTAACCTTTCAAGCTTATCCTATTGATCCTACTTTGTGTGTGGTTTAAACATTTGAATCAATATGTTAAAGTTACTGAAACTCTTCGAGGAAATGAAAAAAACGTTAATGATTACGCATAAAAAGCCACACACAAAAGCTTCAGTTCAAACTATCTCAAAATGGTTGAAACAGGTGTTGCTTTTAGCAGGAGTAGACACTGATGTGTTCAAATCTCACTCCACCAGGGCTGCAGCTACGTCCGCGGCGAAGGTGCGGGACGTACCACTCGAGCATATTTTAAAAATCGCAGGGTGGAGTAAAGAAGAAACTTTTTCAAAGTTCTACAATAAACCTGTTCACAATATGTCAAGCTTTGGCCACGCGGTGTTGGGATCAATATAATCACCTGCTTTGTATACTATTGATTACTATAACCAGTTATGTAGTCACTTATATCGTCTATCACTTGTAATCATTCCCTCAGATATAAGGAGGGTTATTATATGTTCTTTAAACCATTAAAAAAGTTAATTATGAAAAAGAACTAATATTAGTCTGGTTTCTCATGTATGTATTTACTTAGCCGGACTGTCGTACTAATTAAATATTACGACATAAAAAACACAGAAAGCTTTAAAATCTTCACGTAGTCACTCACGTGACTCCGAAGTAAAATAGTAAGATTAAACGAGAACTTACCAGTTCGAAGTTTGATCGTTATTTTATAAGGAGTTACGATGAGGGATTACTTGCCCTCCACTCCCACCCTCATAAAATAAATGATCAATCTGGTAGTTCTAAGTCTTTTTATGAGCCTTACTACGTTACTTCGGCTTTGGTGTTCTGTGTTTTTCATGCCGCTGCTTTGAAGTATGCCGTTTGCCAGCGTGAGGCGGGTTCTTCACGTAATCCCTCATCGTAACTCCTCGTAAAATAACGATCAAACTTCGAACTGGTAAGTTCTCGTTTAATCTTACAATTATAGACAAAGCATTTATACAATGGGAAAGAGCAGGAATTAAAACTTTGGGAGATTTGTATGATACCGGAAAACTAATATAATTTAAACAATTACTACTAAAATATAATCTGGGTAATGATCAGTATTTTAAATATTTCCAAATATGTGATTATCTGAAAAAACATGCACAAGAATTTCAGACAATGCCATTAGTCTTAATAGATGAAGTAATACAGAGGTTTCCGTTCAGGTTTCCTAATGCCCCTGTCCCACTTAGGAAACCTGAACAGAAACCTCTGGAGACTTTGCGCCCCAACCAAGGTTTCCGTGCTGTTCCCGCAGGTTCCCGGAGGTTTTTGTCAGTCTCCCTAATGGTCGAAAGTGGTTTCCGTTTTAAAAATCGGTAAATTTTTAGTCGAAGCCGGTTGCAATGCTAGTTGAAGGTGGTTGCCGGAGGACAAAAACCTCCGGGAACCACACGGGAACCTTGGGTGGGGCGCAAAGTCTCCAGAGGTTTCTGTTCAGGTTTGCTAAGTGGGACAGGGGCATGGGACGGGGGCTTTATTCTCTTGTAGTTAGGGATGCCATAGGCAGTAATGATGAATCTTTTATTTTCTGACACATTTTCTGTGGTTTATTGAATGATGGGTCTTGAAATGCCAGGGTTATTTCCTTCAGCTTTGAGTTGAGACACTTTTATACCAGTTGAAAATATCAGGTAAATGCAATCCTCAATATCAATACCGAGTATTTTTCACAGGTAGACAAAAATGCTGGAGAAACTCAGCAGGTGAGGCAGCATCTATGGAGTGAAGGAAAGAGGCATTGTTTTGGGTCGAGTCCCTTCTTCAGATGGGTCTCGACCCGAATAATATTGCTGTTGCAAATTCTTTCCAACTGTCAGATTAATTTCTTAATTGGGAATTTGAAAACAACCAGTGAGTTTGTGAACAGTTCCAGCTATATGCACACAATGCTGTCAATTCCAAATCACTTTGTATCATAATTAAAGAGTCTGAAGAAGGCTTTTGGCCCGGAACGTTGCCTATCTCCTTTGATGCTGCTGCACCCGCTGAGTTTCTCCAGCCTTTTGTGTACCCTTGTATCATAATTAAATCAGCAACATGGCAACCTTCCTTTCATCAAAAACGGTACTATTATTCATCTTTAGAAGTTGACATTATGCATGTGGTTATGCTAACTGCAAATAATTTAGCCCTTTAAAGGCATTGGATGCTATCTACATTTGATGCTTCCTCTTGGTTACATTATATGAGGGGAGACTTCAGGAGGTGAGTTTTATTTTACATGGCTCCACAATGGAGAGAGAAATTTGTGCAAATGGACATCCGCGAGACTCTCTTAATTACTGAAGGGCCCACTGCCTCTTTAAACTAGATCATGAGACCTCATTTAATCACATTTCCTGCATGAAGATAGGTTTCTCTTAACTTATTTTGGGGACAATGATGTCTTCATTGAGAAGATTACTTTCTTTGGATAACCTGTCATTTTTACTCATGCCTTCCCTCCACCAGCCCAGATACTCAGTTGGTCTGCTATGTTGCATTTGTACATAGCTTTTTACACACTGCAGGAGCAGATACAAATAGTTTGATGGTATATTCATATGGACGGTGCAGGATCAACAAAACGTGCTCAACCAGAAGATGATGGGAGAACTCCAGAAGCCACTGAACAAAAGGATACTTCTAGGACAGCAACAAAGAGTGTGTGAGGTGCGGAAAGGCATTGAAGGCTTGCAACGCATCCTTGCAAATTTGAAAGCGTCTGTCTTGAATGTGAGTCTTTTATGAAGATGTCTTCATTCATGGAAATAAATAGAATGTAATGTATAGGCAGGCCCAGAATTTATTGAAATTGAACCACGAAACTGATGTGCACACTAATTTTCAAACACCCATTCCCAAAGTTTGATAAGGAAAGGAATGTCTTGAAGGAATTCTTCACAAAATCAGGCAGCATAATAGCTGTGAAAATAAGGTATTTATGGACAGATAGATGGCTAATTCTCATTCCCCATCCATGACCATTCTGCCCCAATCACATTTCCACTGGCAAATTGAGGCCTAGAAAACCCCAGCGTCTAAACTTAATGTAAAAACTGCTATTGATCTGTCCTAATGAATAATTACCGTATTCGCTTGATGTACATTCGCAGCCCTGGTTAATGTCATATTATAGCGTGGACTCGCAGGGGTCCAGCAAAAAACTAAGAGGACACAAGTTGTGTGTCCGAGATGTGTTTTCTTTGGTATGATACAGCTCCCTACTCCTCAAATGGGCACGGGCATTTCCCAACCTAAATACCCCTATGATTCAACCCCATGACCTGCGCCACCCACACCGAGACACCTAACTCCTCCCTCCAGAGCCCAGGGTTTGCCCTGCCCGTGGCCTACCACCATGTGCTGCCACATGAAGACCCCCCCCCCCCAGAACCAGAGGCACTAAAACGGATGGGACGCCGAACGAGCGGCCAGGTCGCGTAGATAGTCCCGTCACACAGGGGACTTGCCCGGTCTGGAATAATTCAAGGGGATCTGGGACGGTGGGTGACCGCGACGGGGAGGTTGAGTCACTTGTACTGGCTCACTCAGGTCCAGATGGCTGGCTTCAAACGAGCCACGGACACAGTTTCCTGCCGGCCCCCCATGTCCAAGGCGAATGTCGTGTGCCCATGCCGCAGCACCCGAAAGCGCTGCAATGGTGACCTATCGGCGTCAAGGCGCAGAAAGATGAACGGACAGTCTACCAACGTCATGGCATATGGGATGGGACCACCCCATGATGAGTTATCAGGACGGGAGCCAGAGTTCCAACCCTCTCCTGCAATTGCACCAACACAGATGCTGGCGGTGCCTGGGACCCATCAGCGGCCTGGACAAACTCCCCGGGGATGGTGAGCGGAGCGCCATACACTAGTTCCACCGAGGACGATGACAAATCCTCCTTGGGGGCATTCCGAATCCCCAACAGGACCCATGGCAACTCGTCCATCCACTCAGTGCCCGTGAGGCAAGTCTTCAGGGTGTCCTTCAGATGGCGGTGGAACCACTCCACCAACCCATTCAACTGGGGATGGTATGCTGTCAAATGGTGGAGCTGCATCCCCAGCAGGCGGGACATTGCAGACCACAGTTCAGATGTGAACTGGACACCCCGGTCCACAGCAAAATCTTGAACCGGCACCCGGACGTGTCGATGTACCTTTGATGTTTGGCACAGAATGCATACCTAGACCCAGCGTCTGATTTGCTTCAGCAGCCGTGCCATATAAACCTTGCGGCCACCATGGCAACCGTGTCCTGGATAGACAGGTGAGCCAGCCCGTGGATGACATCGAACATACGACGGTGACAGGCCGCTGGAGCAACAGGCTGTAGCTGGCCTGTGGAAACGTCGCACAGGATGGAAGTACCTGAGGGACCCAACGACACATCCTCTAGCACCAAACCCAAGATCGCGGTCCAGTATGTTTGCATCTCTTCAGACACCAGCTGCACCACAGCCAAGGCGGCGTAGTCTATTCCGGAGGCCGGGTTGAGAATGGCTGTGATCGCCGGGCGGAACAAGGCGTCTGCAACCAGGTTAGATTTACCGGTGATGTGTCGGACGTCTGTCGTAAACTCCGAAATAGGCATTAGCTGGCTCTGCTGATGGGCGCACCAAGGATCTGAGACCTTGGCGAATGTGAAGGTGAGGGGCTTATGGTCCATTAAGGCTACGAATTCCCGGCCCTCCAGGAAATACCGTAAAGGCGAGCAACTCCCGGTCGAAAGCACTGTAGCGCTGTTCCGCAGGGTTGAGCTGGCGGCTGAAAAAGGCGAGATGCTGCCATTTGCCATTGACTGACTGCTGTAGAACGCTGCTGACAGCAGAGTCCGAGACATCCACGGTAAGAGCTGTAGGGGCATCGGCCCATGGATGAACGAGGATTGTCGCCTGAGCCAAGGCTTCCTTTGCCCCTTCAAACGCCGCCACGGCGATGGTGTCCCATTGCACCTCCTGCCTCTTGCCAGTCAGCAAGTGAAAGAGTGGATACATAATTATAGCCACCGTCGGCATGAACCAATGGTGGAACGTTACCATGCCCACGAACCCCTGGAGGCCCCGCACTGTGGAAGTCGCGGAAACTGGTGGATTGCCTCAACCCTGTGCGGTAGATGCACTGCTCCATGAAAGTCGATGGCCCGGAGTCTGAACTGGCATTTGCCATGATTAATCACCAGGCCAGTTCACTAAGGTGCTGGCACAGTAAACGTAAGTGGGCGCAGTGCTCCTGTGTTGAGCGACTTGCCACGAGGATGTCATCTAAATAAATGAACAGGAAATGGAGCCTGGGGTCACCACGGTGTCCATCAAGCGTTCGGAAGTCAATTTTGGAACATAGCTTAGCGACGGCTAGATCGGCTGAGAAAACTTGTATGTGGGGAATGGGGTAATGATCAGCGGCTGTTGCCTCGTCCAGCCCCCGGAGTCCTTCGGCACCATGTGCAGCAGGGAGGCCTATGTGTTTTTCGAGCGTTGGACGATGCCCATTGTCTCCATTTTCCAAAACTCCGCCCTCGCTATCAGGAACTTGTCGGGGGCATGCCTGCGGGCGTGGGGCGGTTGACCCGATGTAAGAATATAGTGCATGACACCATGTCTCGGGCAGACTGAGTCGAACTGCGAAGCGACAATGTCCTGAAACTCGGTAAGTATCTGAGCATATATTTTGTCCACCGCCGCCACTGGATTGTGGATTGGTGCGGCGGACGCAGTAGGGCGCATGGAAATCTCCCCTAATATCGAAGCATGGACAAGGCATTGCCCTCACACGTCCACTAGGAGGGATTGCGCCTGCAAGAAATCTGCACCCAGCAATGACTGGACCAAGTCGGCAACAATGAATGACCAGGTGAATTGGCACGCAACAAAGAAGATCAGGATACTGCTGACGCCATAAGTGCAGAAGTTAAGGGGAGCCCCCGCTTACCAGCATGCGTGTCCACTCTGGAGGGGGGGCAAAATGCTGACCACCACCTCAGTATCCATCAAGAACCCGAGACCCAAGAGTTTATCCCAGGCAAACAGACGATGGATCCTGCTGGCCACTGCGATGACTATTGGTGGCCGGCACTGACCTTTCCCGGAAACGTGCATGGCTGGTAGCAATGGCGGGCCGCTGAATCCCAGCGTGGTAAAAACACAGCATCCTTTTTGCTAGATCCTGCTCAGCCATCCTCCTCTCCTGTGCCACTTGTCTGGTCTGCGGTTCTTGTGGGCGTGGGCCTCTTGTGGGCCTGGACCTGGGTCGCTGTGCCTTCCAAGGCACTGAATCAATCCGGTCCAGCAATTCCAGCGCGCCCACTTGCTGCTGGTCGGACAGCCACAACTCGTTGCCGCACGGCGCTAGCTTCAGCGGATCCTCGAAGCTGGCGGATGTCACACGACAACTGCTGCAGGTAAGTACATTTAAACAGCGGGCAGGGCTGGTTGTTGCCCATGAGCGTGAGCATCTCATTCATAAGGGCCGAGGACTTCCTGTCACTGAGCCCACCCATGTTGAGGACGCGACACACTCGCTCCATGTGGCTAGGTCCGTAGATCCGTAGCAGAAGCTCCTTGAGGCCTGTGTATTTCTCTAGCGTATTATCGAGGTAAGGAATGACCCGACCAGCCTTCTCCTGATCAAGAGCGCTTATCACTGAGTGGTAACGGGTCTCACGGTCGTTATGCCGTGGATGTAGAATTGGGACTCGGCTTGTCGGAACCAAATCCCTGGCTGCGAGGTCCAAAATGTAGGCAGCTTCAGGGTGTTCAGGTCGGCCTCATAGAAACATAGAAAAAAGGTGCAGGAGGAGGCCATTCGGCCCTTCGAGCCTCGTAGGCCTCGTAGTTGGCTGCGGCGGAATGCATTTTCTTATGAAATTTCCCTTCCAGGATTACACTCCTGGGCGTCGGGGTCACCAGAATAATAGGGACTCGCAAGAGTCCAGCACAAAAGTGGTGTGCTGGAGACGTGTTTTATTTGGTATGATACAGCTCCCTACTCCTCAAATGGGCACGGGCATTGCCCAACCTTAAATACCCCTATGGGGCAAACCCGTGACCTGCACCTCCTACACCGAGACACCTAACTCCTCCCTCCAGAGCTGAGGGTTCACTCTGCCCGTGGCCTACCACCAGGTGCCGCCACAATATTTCCAATGTTATCATCTCTTATCCCTGTTTCTTTGAACAATCATGCTCAGGAATTAAAATCCACCCAGCTCTATTCAATTTGTGTTTGTTCTACTGAGAGTGGCAGGGAACACATTTTATAATGTTGATCACACAGTGTTTGAATGTGTGTAATGACCTGGATTTTGAATGCATTGAACAAGGGGACAGCATAACCTTTACCAACTGCAACCACATCAAATTTCATCTTTCCATTGTGAAAGCATTCAGGTGGAGAAGTCCATTTCATTCATAGAGCAGTTGATAGACTTGTAATTTGTCTGACTGGAAGATTAAGCTGAATCAGCCTGCCCAGTGTAGACATAGAACAACGTCCACTATATAGCATTTAAATGGCATGATGCAGTCTTTGGGAAACTAGCCCTCTTGTGGCTCATTCACCATTATCCAGCACATCCATATAAGGTTTCAATATTTTTCTTTGTTGTGATTTATGTTCTGGTTCTGGTCTGATAACATCTTCATATTCAAAAGAAAGCTTAAAAATAAATCAAGTTTTAAACCTGACCATCGCTCCTAATCAAGTGATCTATGTTTGATTCTCCTCGTCCATTCAAATATGTTTCTTTCCTCATAAGTTTTTCAATGTGACATATGAAACACAAATTTATATGCTTTGGGATTTATTCAATGTGTGATTTAGTTTATTACTGAGCAGTGCTATCTGTTATATTATGAATGCCTGAAAATTTAAAGCAAAAGGCACTCAGTGTCATACATCACAAACAGAAAATGAAAGCATAATTAAAAATAGCTTTGTATCGAAACATTTGTCAGATTTAATTTGATTTTAAGTGTAATGTAATTCATAACATTTCCTCAATGTGACCTTTGAACAACCATTTTTAAAAAGTGTGAATATACCAGGATGAAAGATTGTAGAGAGATTAATTTTCATGGCATCTGCTCCACATCAATACAATAATTGTGAATGGCTCTCTTATATACTGAACATTCTCCACTTTTTATGATCTCATTCCTGCAATAATTTTTGTTTCCAAAAACATGGGAACTCTTCTGATGAATTTTCAAAATGTAGTACAACTACTGTATATTGGGGGCAATGATTCTGTTTGGACACTACTGGCAATCTGGACCCAAATTGTGCTATAAAGCAAATTAGTTTTCCAAATGAAAATTTATGCTCCTGCCTCCTGTCAATTTCCATATTGCAAAAACGTCCTTGAACTGGCAAAATCAGAGAGCACTTTAGAATGTCATATTTCATTTAAAATATTTTTTAATATTTTTCATGGGAATGCATAATATTGCATAATTCAAACCAATCCTATCGCATTTCAAAGTAGCAAAGATGAAATTCCTCTGAGCAATAATGACAACGTGTATTTGTGGTTTTGTATGAAATCCCTTTGTAATTTTTATGAATGAAGTTTTCACTCCAATTAAAACTACTGAGGAGATATATTTTCTTACAATTTGCAACCAAACAAAAGATATCACAATTTTAAATATTAAAGATTTGAAAAGTAGGTGTGAAAAAACTGGCAGAATTATAAAGTTCTGAGAATTGTGATCCTGATTTGTGCATCACTAATAGGCCTGTCCCACTTGGGCGATTTTTCAGCAGACTCTCAAGTTGCCGGCAGTCACCTGAAAAAACAGTAACTGGAACAGCGACTGTCAGAGTGGAACACACAAACACAAACACAAACACATCGCTTCCTTCACCAGCCTGTTATGCAGGTGGAGGACAGGGCAAGCGGGGGAGCGCTGTCTAAAAAATTAACACGGTGCAAAGCCAAGGTGAAATCCTTGGTTCTGTAAACTACTGCTTACCTTACCTTAGCCAATGAAATCCAACGGTCAGCACCGGCTACATTCTACGAGAACCTTCGACCTCCTGGCAACCAATTAGGACCACCTGGCAACCCACCTATAGCTCAAGAATTCTTGCTACTCTCCATGGTGGCTTCATTCTCGTTGCCGCAAATTTTTCAACATGTTGAAAAATTCACAGCGACCATAATGAGGCCGCGACTAGTTCCCAGAATGCGGGAACTCCTCACGACCATGAAGGCGACTCCCCGGCAACCACCCGCAAACATGTGCCAATCATGCGGCGGCTGCATAGTCTCCTGCAGACACCTAAAAAGTCGCCTAAGTGGGACAGGCTCATAAATCATACAAATTGCATGCAAAGTCATTGAAATATTTGAGTTCAAATAGTTAATGTCTGACATTCAAAACAATAGAGCTATTTTTTCCTATCCAGCTGCACTCACTTCATTAACTTAACTGCCAATTTCCATCCTGCACTTAAATTTACTTGGACCTCCCTCCCCTTTCTCCCTCCCCTTCCTTGATCTCACCATCAAGAGATAGGCTATTGATAGATAGTCTATTACAAACCTACTGACTCCCACAACTATTTCAACTATTCTTCCCACCCTGCTCCCTGCAAAGACGATCACCTTCTCCCAATTCCTCTGTCTATGCCGCATCTGCGCCCAAGGTGAGTTGTTCCATACCAGGATATCTGAGATGTCCTCATTCTTTAGGGAACAGGGGTTCCCCTCTTCCATCATAGATGAAGCCCTTACACCTCTCCTCGGTACCCCACAGTTCTGCCCTTGCTCCCCCTCCCCCTAGTCAAAACAGGGACAGAGTATCCCTGGTCTTTACCTTTCACCCCATCAGCTGTCGCAAACAACACATAATCCTCTGACATATTCGCCACCTTCAACGGAATCCCACCACTAGTCACATCTTTCTATCTCCACCCCTTTCTGCTTTCCGTAGAGACCATTCCCTCCACAACTCCCTGTTTAACTCGTCCTTTCCCACCCAAACCACCTCCTTCCCAGGTACATTCCACTGCAACTGCTTGAGATGCAACACCTGTCCCTATACCTCCTCCCTTGACTCTGTACTGGGACCCCAACAGTCCTTTCAGGTTAGGCAAAGGTTCACTTGCACCTCCTCCAAACTCATTTACTGTATCCGTTGATCAAGATGTGGACTCTTATACATTGGCAAGACCAAACGTAAACTGGGCGATCGTTGCCAAACACTTTAATTCCCCTTCCCATGCTGTACTTTCTGTCCTAGGCCTCCTCCATTGTCACAGTGAGGCTATACGCAAATTGAAGGAACAGCATCTCATAATTTGCTTGGGAAGCTTACAACCCAATGGTATGATTATTGAGTTCTCTAACTTCAATTAACCCTTGCATTTCCTCTCTGTCCTTCCCACCCCACCCAAATCGCGCCACCTAGCAAACAGCTAACAATGGCTTGTTTCCTTAATCATCGTTACTTTTTTTTTGCATATTTTTCATTCATTTGTTCAAGATCTGTCTTCATTACCATCTATATCTCTCATTTCCCTTTCCCCAAACTCTCACTCTGATGGGTTTTGACCCAAAACATCATCCATCCTACTCTCCATAGATGCTGCCTGTCCCACTGAGTTACTCCAGCATTTTGTGTCTATCTTGGATTTAAACCCTGCATCTGCCGTTCCATCCTGCACATTTTGTTCACTCACTGTGAGTACATATCAAGAAAACATTGGGATGCTCCCACAAATTGATTGGAATGGATGTAAAATAATGGGGAATGCTGTCATGTTGATTCCCTGTGGAAACCAGAACCAACTTTATGGCAGGATTAACCTTAGAATTCTTCCAAATAAATTTTTAATTACAGAAAAAAATGTAGCTATTATATTGATTAAGACACTGCTGAGAAGGTACACAGACACCTTAAGGTCTTCACTACTTTATTAATCATACATCATATAGCCCTAGCTGTACGTGGTCTGTCATGATCACCAGAGAGAGAGCTAGGGGCGTGTGGGTTACAATTATACTAACTGGTGGGGGGTTGTTAGCATGGACATCATCACTATCAATTAAAGGTGTATACACATATCATCTACATCCTTCCTCTACCAAAACAAACAGTGAGTGACAGGGCGACCACGTCTCATGCGCTAGGGTAAATGCAAACAGTAAAGCACGGGAATACAGAATCACACGTAATCACCGTAACGGACCGGCGGCCTGACCAGGCGACCAGACCGGGTCCACACCTCGCCATCACCTCCTCCCCGACGGGAACAAGTGGGGACAACGCTGGGGCATGGTGCGGGCTACGGACAGGAGATCACCTGGGTGACGAAGGCATCGCGGGGGGGGGGGACGGCGAAGAGAAGGGCAAGGAAGCTGGAGAAAGCGGGACTGCAGCCGGGAGGCGGACAGGAGGAGGACGAGGGGGGGTGACCCCAGAGGAACGGGCAAAGCACTGGGCCACGACAGTGGCGGGGGGGGGGGGCATACGGAGCCGCCGGGGGAGGGAGAGGCTCGTTCACGAGCCGGAGATGCTGGCGGGACCGGCGGTACAGAGATTTGTCGTGGTTAACAAGGTACGAACGAGGGGAACTGGCAGAACCGATGACCACGGCCAGCTTGGAACAGCCAAATGTGGACCTCATACGGATGACCTGGCCGGGGAGAAGAGGGCGGAGGGGGACAGGGACTGCTGAGACACCGGGACCGTGGGCCTCGTGACTCGGGACATGAGTCGCTGAGCCGGGGAGCCCAGGGGATCTCCTGTCCTATCTTCTTCCTGCGTCTCCAGTCTATCGCGTTTTATTTTCTTAGTCCCAGTTCCCCCTCCCTGAAGGCCGTGATGGCTTCTGCCTGTCATAAACCTGACATCCTAGTCTTTGATGCAGACATCACTCATCACTGGAGTGTGTTCCAAAGTGTCTTTGAGCATTATGTTACAATCGCTCACCCTGCTGTGGCCCCCGCTGTCAAGGCTTCCCTGCTGCTTAATCTAGCTGGTCCCGAAGCGCTTGAGCGATCAGAGTTATTCATCTATAGACAGGGTGAGAGTATCCAGGACACGGTATGTCTGCTTGCTAAATTTACGGCGATGTGTGACCTTCCCACTAACCACATCTTAGAGCATTTCAAACTGCTCTCCCAACGCCAAAACCCTGGGGAATCTATTGACAATTTCGTGGCCGTGCTGCGCCAACTGGCTCGCCGATGTGACCTGCATGTCCTGACCCCTGATACTTGGACCCGTGACATCTTGGTCTTTGGTCTACGGGATGATAAGCTGCGCTCTGAGCTGCTACGTAAGCCTGATCTGGCATTCAATGAGGTGTTGCATGCCTCTCGTTTAGCTGAGGCTATCTCCTCCGCTGTACCTGACCCTGTGGTCCATGCAGCCAGTCTCGCTGGTCACCAGTACAATGCTCCCCGGCGACAGAGGGCAAGCCCACTGCAGGGCTTCAGACCGCCTCAACAATGTCCGAATTGTAACTTTGTTTCACACCGTTCTAATGTGTGCCTGGCATTGGGGAAAACCTGTAATTTCTGCAACAAGCCCAACCACTTCTCGGCAGCATACCGTTCCCATGGGAACCCGGCACAGCCACAGCAGAAACCGTCTCGCTACCTGACACGTGATGATACAGCGTCTTTTTGCCATCTCGAGCATGATGGACTCTTCTTAGAGCGAGCTGAGTGTGTTTTCCTTGCAAGGTGCAGCTGCTCTGATAACGGACCAGACCGTCTGAGTCATGGTGAATGGCATGGCCTTCTCTGCTAAGGTGGATACGGGGGCTGCTGCTAATGTTACGTCAACAAGCCTGTTCAGGAAGATAAGAAATAATGAGCCTGTTTCCACAGACAGTGCTGTTTTACGTGCCTATGGGGGTGGTGTACTTGTTCCTGTGGGGAGGGCCACTCTCCACTGCAAGGTGCTGAAGACCTCTCGGCCCCTCTCTTTCTTCCTGCTAGATGGTAAATGTGACCCCCTGCTCAGCGAGGAGGCCTGCCAGGACCTTGGATTGGTGAGCTTCCACAGCGATGTCCACCTGGTAGAGGCACCCCTGAAGCCGAATTCCCTGACCTGTTTGACTCAAAGCCGGGGAAGTTGTCCTGCAGCTACAAGATTGCCCTCAATCCCACTTCTGACACCATGTAGAGAAGGTACACAGACACCTTAAGGTCTTCACTACTTTATTAATCATACATCGTATAACCCCAGCTGTACGTGGTCTGTCACGATCACCAGAGAGAGAGCTAGGGGCGTGTGGGTTACAATTATACTAACTGGTGGGGGGGTGGTTAGCATGGACATCGTCACTATCAATTAAAGGTGTATACAGATATCATCTACAGACACCACCCCACATAAAGAAGCCTCCTGAAATTGTCGAATTTAAAACAGGTATTTGTAATTCCATAGCAAATTTGTAGATGACACAAAGCTGGGTGGCAGTGCGAACAGTGAGGAGGATGCTATGAGAATGTAGGGTGACTTGGACTGGTTGGGTGAGTGGTCAGATGCATGGCAGATGCAATTTAATGTGGATAAATGTGAGGTTATCCACTTTGGTATCAAAAACAGGAAGGAAGATTATTATGTAAATGGTGTCAAGTTGGGAAAAGGGGAAGTACTATGTGATCTGGGGGTCCTTGTTCATCAGTCAATTAAAGTAAGCATGTAGGCACAGCAGGCAGTGAAGAAAGTGAATGGCATGTTTGCCTTCATATCAAAATGAGTTGAGTATTGGAGCAAAGGGGACCTTCTGCCCTCTAGAGGCAGGAAACATGTTCCCGATGTTGGGGGAGTCCAAAACCAGGGGTCACAGTTGATGAATAAGGGGTAAGCCATTTAGAACAGATATGAGGAAACACTTTTTCACTTTGTGAGTGTGGAATTCTCTGCCTCAGAGGGCGGTGGAGGCCAGTTCTCTGGATACTTTCAAGAGAGAGCTAGATAGGGCTCTTGAAGATAGCGGAATCAGGGGATTATGGGGAAAAGTCAGGAACGGGGTTCTGATTGTGGATGATCTGCCATGATCATTTTGAATAGTGGTACTGGCTTGAACAGCTGAATGGCCTACTCCAGCATCTATTGTCTATTGCCTATTGTCTAATCAATTGTACAGAAAGTTAAATATTTCCAGGTTTTAGATAAAAGTAGTATATTTGAATTATGACAATTTCAGCCATTGTCTACTGTGCCATGTCCACCACACCCACTCACCCCCATCACTGAGCCATAGCATATTTATGATGTCTTGATAACAAGTTACCATCTGTTCTACATTTATATAATTTTTAAAAAAGTTATACTTTTTATATTGTAGCATCGCTGGTAAAGTCCATCCCCAGCTATCCATGAGAAGTTTGTGCAAATCCAAAGTTAACAAACCTGTCATCCTTTTCGAGGGTGGGATCAGGAGGGTTGCCACTAGCCAATCCCACCTGTGGTTGAGCTTGTTAATGGGATGAGTTTGGTTGGGAAGTGTTCCTTGGATTTGCTACTTATTTGTATCTTCACCATTCCAACATCTGTTGGGGCTGAAAAAAGGAGAAGTCCAGCCACCAATTATTGTAGCATTGGACAACTGATGGTTGGGTGGGGAGATGGGACCAGCGAGACTGATGGTTATAAAAATGGATCCGAGAGGCTGTTGCTGTTGGGCAGGGAATCAAAAGAAGACATGATCAAAGTAGTTTTTGGAGAGTGGGAGAGACATTGAAAAACAAAGGTAATTCTACGTTTATTATTGTAATAATTGTTTACTTCGATCAGAAATTAACTGAATTTAAGTGATTTCAAGATCACAGAAAGAATCCATAAAGCACATTCAATTAGTTATTAAATAAAATATTTTATTTTGTATGAGTATTTTGGAATTTAATGAAATGGTAGTTGTTGATTATGGGCTTTTTTGGATATTAGCACACATCCATTTTATATACAAAAAAATGTTGTTTTGCTTGGTCAAGATAGTAAATTAACACACATAAAAATAACGAATAATTCAAACTTTACTGGAAATTAAAGAAAATAAAGTAACACCTTATGGAATAAACAATAGCAGCAACACAAATCAAATAAACGCCGACCGACAAGTCGTTCTCTGTTATAGTGAGACCTCAAATTTATAAAGAAGGACTTCAAATTTGATTGATTAGTAGCAAATTAGAAGTAGCTTGTATTTTGAGGAAGTTCCATAAATCATCCGAGTAAATGACTGTCAAACCACAGTGTGAGGCAAACTGAAAGATTTCAGGGCCAAGGACATGCATATTTCTCAAACAATTAGCTAAATGACATGATACACCAGAATCAAAATGAGTTTAATTGATTTACATAAAGGTCAACAGTTCAAGGGGATGCAGCTGTCGTATTTCAGAGAGAGAAAAAATTGACACTGATAGATTTTTCAGTGATTCCTTGCTCTTCTGCCTTATTGAACAATCATCAATTAATCTAATATGACAGCTACAGTTATAGTCTAAAAGCTCGAACTAGGTATTTGTAACAAAATGAAAGAGGAATTTACTTACAATGCATAAGGAACATTTTGTGCAGTTTACATAGAAATGAGCATGGCTGATTTTTCCCATATCCTGAGATGTGGTAGTCCAATTTAAAGTATAAAATAGATTGGTAGTCAAGTGATAGTCCTTAACCTGCATGGTCACTCATATTGCCCCATCATTTAATATGGTTTACAGTGCAGTGAGCAGCATTGTGTTGTGATACCATACTGAGCTCCTCCAGCACTTAGTTTTTACTTCAAGATACCAATGTCTGCATTTTCCAGTATCTCTATTGTGATTGCATTACTTTTAATGTTTTGTCTTTTTCTGAGTCAGACAAACCATACATTGTCCACCCAAAACCCATTAATGCAACATTGAATATTTGAACATTTTGTTTTCACTGTCAATCTGTTATAATATAAAGTCAGATAAAATGCTGGTGTGTTTTTTTGTGGATTTTTAAGTGGCTACAATTTTCAAGATTTCTTTCAACGAATCTGATGTATGCGATAAAGCTTTCCACACTGATAGAAAAGAAACAATAGTGCAGATAATTAAATAATTTGTTCCATTTAAAGGGTTAATTTAGGTCAATGTTATTTGAAATGTAAATAACATTAATTTAAATCCAGATTAATCCCATTCTAGGCAGCAATATATTTCAATCAAAAAACAAATTAATACAGCTTATAGTGCAGATTGTGTAAAGTCAAACATGGATTTATATGGGTCACTGAGCTAAATTCTGCAGTATTCAGCTTCTGTAACAAAAATGTCCATTTTACAGGAGCCAAGATATTTATATTCCATTATAGCAGCAAATAGAAGGTGAAAATTGATTGATTGGCTGCCATTTGTTCCTTTAAAAGAACAAAAAATAAATGGCAATTTTAGGTCTTTGATAGACCATCGATGCCAAAGCTGATTTCAAGCATAAAACAGAAACTGTTGGAAATACATGGGAGATCAGTCACCCGCTGTGTAAAGGAAAGATGGGTCATTGATATTCCAGGAGTTTGACCTTTGTAGGAAATGAAAATTATTATTAGGTAAACAGACTTTTAGAAAAAGTTGGAACAAATGAAGATTAGCATTTTGCATTGGATGCCATGTATTGGAGCATGGTCTACGAGTGATCTTAATTTTATACTATTTTTACTCTTCTGATTTACGGAAAACATATTTTTTTCATTTTCAATTTTAGACGTGATGCATTGCTGTTTGTCAATTGTTCATCTGTTTCCTCTGTCTTCCCACTTTTTCCCTCTTTAATATTACTATTCTTTCTCTTTGTTTCTTTTGACACTTTCTATTAGGTTTACAGATTATTCATTACTCACTCCCTGAATAGCATAGGTTTAGATTATATCATTTTGTCCTTGCCATTCATTTTCTTACCATAAAAAATCCCCATCTATTTTCCAGCCTTCCATTCTGATAAAGGATCACTTTCCTGTCTTTTCACTTTACAGATGCTGATTAATGGCTTTGAAAGTAAGTGCAAACACATAATAATATATGCTCTGATGATTTGCTTCTTCCAAAACTTTATGCAAGATAACTTGGTTGACATGCATTCCAAACAAAAGACAATTCAGGTGAAATCAACCACATGGTTAAACATCGGACAAGTTAACTGGTTTCTAAATTATGAAGTTGGCTTGACTTGCAACCACACCATTGATTGAAATCACTGCCCTCGCGAACATGCTGAGTTCATAAGAACAACCAGCCTACTCCTTTACACCCGAGCAGTGCCCCAAGAGATAGAATGAACTTTAGGATGCAAGTAGGCCTAAGCCCACTAGCTGAATAAGTTTCTGAATAGCAGGAATTAATTAGTGACATCTCCAATGAGTCCAAACAAGATGTACAGGCCTGGACTGGGTAGATTGGGTTGGGGCTGGAGTGGATTACTAAGGTTTATTCCTGAATATATTTGGGCGGTATTTACTCTCAACAATTTTATGGTGTGATTACTTAATATGTTTATGACAAGGTCAACTCCACTTTTTAACTGAAGCATTATTATAGCTTGACATCTAGAGGATAGATATTTAAGGAGGCTGGCAAAGGATTTGGATAAAGAAAAGTATTTTCATGCAGTGAACCTGAACCCGAGGGCATCAGAACCTGAGTCCTTGCCCTCACTGTACCCCCTCAGTCAAAGATAACCAACTGCTGTCAAAAGCAATTGTTTTACAAACCGACACTTTTCAAAGTATTCAAATATATTTAATTAACAATATGTAACATAAATTAAACTAATGATAAACTGACACTTAAAATATCAGTGATTTAAAAAAAAAAACCATGAATATAGAAATACAATAAATAAGTCATCTCCAACATCTATCTTCTCAATGCTGGAGTCAATGTGCATTTCATCCAGTACCCTGCATAATTTAATGTTTCATTGACCTCAATATTGCATACGATTAAGAGTACAAAGAGAGGGAAAGATTTGGAGGTAAAATTTAGATGTTGAATAGCCAGGCAGCATCTCTGGAGGGGATGGATGGCAGTGTTGTGGGTTGGAACTGTTCTTCAGAATGATTGTAGTAGTGGGGAGAATGCTGGAAAAGAGGTGGGGGCAGCACAAAGCCTAGAAAGTGATTTCAGGACCATGTGATAGTTGCAAAAATGGATGTGCAACAATGTGGTGGTGGGGGGAAGGGGTAGGGGGTCATATGAAAGTGAAAGGGGGAATGGGGCATATTACTTAAAATTGGAGAATTCCATCTTCATGCCATTAGGTTGTAATCCATGTGTCATATTCCAAGCGGATTAGGAGGTGCTGTTTCTCCAGTCTTGGTGTGGCTTCATTCTGGCAATAGAGGAGGCCCAGACAAAAAGGTTGATATGGGAATGGGAGAAAATGGTTAGCAACTGAGACATCCAGGAGATCTTGAGGGAAGGGCAAAAGTGTGCCCATTCTACGCTTGGTCTCGTTGATGTGGTCTCTTCGAAAGGAGACCACATCGGAAGCACCGATTGCAGTAGCCAAGGATTGAGGAGGCGCATGTTGCACCTGGAAGGGCTGCTGAGGTCCATGAATGGATGTGAAGGCAGATGTATATGGATAAGTGTTACATCTGCAGTTGCAGGAGAACATACCTGAGGAGGGGATGTGATGGGTAGGAAGGGATGAATGAAACAAACAGTCATGGAGTGAGTGGTCTCAGTAAAAAGCAGAAAGGAGTGGAGATGAGAAGATATGTCTGGAGATGGAATAGTATTGATGGTGGTGGAAATGTTAGAGAAAGATACAGAGGATGGTGGGGTGAAAGGCTGGAAAGAGGTGGAGCACGAGCAGAAGTCTGGGACGCAGAGTAGACATGGGTGAGGGTTCCATACACAACAGCAGAGGGGAACCATGTTTACTGAAGAAAGAGGATATCTGGGATGTCCACAAGTAGAAGCAGATACAATGGAGGCAGAGATATAGAGTGTAAGATATGGCGTTCATGCAAGAGAAAGGGAGGGGAAATGTGATCAAATTAACAATGGGAGTCAGGGGTGAAGTAGACATCAGTCGATAGTCTGTCCCTTGTGATGGAGGCAGAGAGATCAAGAAGGAACGAGAGGTGACAAGGACAGCCCAAGTGAATCTAAAGGTAGGGTGGAAGTTAGCAGTAAAGATGATCAACTCAATGAGTTCAGTATAGGCATAGGAGACAGCACCGATGCACTCATCGATGTAGCAGAGAAAGAGTTGTGGAATGGTGCTGGGGTATATTTGGAACAAGGACTGTGAAAGGTGAAAGGAGTCAAAGGTGAGTCATTGTTAAGGAAGAAGGAAAGCATTATTTCTGTCAAAATCACTCATCACTGTAGTAAATACAGTGATGCAGGAACTGGGAGATGTGTATGGAATCTTTATAAGAGTCAGATGGGCAGAAAAATGGCAACTGTGATAATAAAATTTCCATGATTGTTGATTTGAGATATTATAGCTCACTTATCAGGATGATTTATTTTGTTCTATCCCACCTCACCAGTCCCCCAACCCCTCCCCCCCTCCCGACCCCCCACCTTTTGTGTGACTGGAAACTAACTTGTCCATGTTCTTTGTCATTTTAATGAAGGCTCAAGCACCTCTAGCACATTAACTGTTTCTTTTTACACAGATGCTGCCTGACCGGATGATGGTTTCCAACATTTATTCTTTTTTGTAATCTTCGTGTTGCTATTTTTCTATCTTTAATATCTAAATTTAAATTCTTCAAGTTTGAGATACTATACAATCACGTACATTAAAGAAGCTGAAGAATGACTTTTGGTTGGTAGAATGACAGTTTAAGGCAATTGGTGGTGAAGTTTTAAATTAAAAAACTGTGTAACTAGAACTGTCTTTAAAAGATGTTCCTCAACAAATTCTATTCATTAATGAATTGTGGTAAACTGTTTTTATATTGAAAGAAATTGAAAGACAGGGAGGTTAATGGGAGTCAAATTGGAATAGCATAAATGACTCAGGGGAGTTTTCACAGAAGTTAACATAACTTGGAAAATTAAAAGCTGCCTGCATTATCATTCACAAACCTTTCACTTCGGGTAAGGTCACAGGGAAGGATTCAGTTTTAATAACTAAAACATTGATTACCAGTGACATGAGGGAATAGCTGAATTTGAGATGGATCATGGTGGGGTGGGGAGAGGGGGAGATGGAGGAGAGGGGGAGGCAACGGGCTATTGTCAGCAACTCTCCTGAATTAAAGTGAACTGAGGAGTGAAATCACTGAGATTTTTGCACAAAGTCAAGAGCTCAACATGATCTACCACCTCAAGGGAAGATGGAAATGCTATGAATCATCATAATCATTTGAAGATCTGTAACCATAGAAAAAGTAGTCCAATAAATTGTCAGCCTCGGAAAAGGTTTAAAAATATATATTTTTTTACCATTTTAGTGGGTTTCCAGGGACGACAGTAACTAATGACACATTAAAGAGTGTATATCTATCTTCTATCTATCTTTATTACTAAATGTCTGATCTTGACCACTTCCTGTTGTTGTGTATATTGATTTTAGAAAAGATGCTGCCACTTACGGCTGTGATATTTGGCCATCTTGCTCCCCTTCCGCTGTGCAGGACAAGAGGATTTTCCCCATCGATGAAAAATAAAGAGTTATTAGTGTTTAAAATATGTTGAGATTCTCTCTGCTGAAGGCCACGCCCCTTCCGGAGGGACTATAAAACCCGGAAGTGTCGAGTGCCTCAGTCAGTCTTTGCAAGATGGGGCAGCGAGAGGGTCACGTCTCTCTGTCTGAACTGTGAATAACACTGAACAATTTTTTACTGAACTGTGAGTGTGGTTTTACTGACCTTGAGTTCCCTTAATGTGGTTTGAAAATGAAAATGTGGTTGGTTCGAAATAAAGCACAGCAAATGATTGTTGGTGGTGGTTCATTTGAAATAAAGCTCAGCAAATGGTTGTTGATGGTAGTTCATTTCAAATAAAGCACAGCAAATGGTTGTTGATGGTGGTTGGTTCAAAATAAAGCACTGCAAATGGTGGTTGGTTTGAAATAAAGCACTGCAAATGGTGGTTGGATTGAAATAAAGTTCTGCAAATGGTGGCTGGTTTGAAATAAAGCACTGCAAATGGTGGTTGGTTTGAAACAAAACACTGCAAATGGTTGTTAGTGGTGGTTGTTTTGAAATAAAGTACTGCAAATGGTGATTGGTATTGGTTGGTTTGAAATAAAGCACTACAAGTGGTTGTTGGTTATGGTTGGGTTGATATAAAGCACTGCAAATGGTTGTTGGTGGTGGGTGGTTTGAAATAAAGCACTGCAAATGGTTGTTGGTGGTGGTTGGTTTGAAATAAATCACTTGATTAAAAGTCTAAACTTGACAACTTCCTGTTTGCACTTTATATTGATTTTAGATAAAGTGCTACCACTTATGGCTGTGATTTTTGGCCTTCTTAGTCCCCCTCCACTCATCAGGTTCAAAGGATTCTTCCCATCGATGGAAAATAAAAGTGTTATTAGTGTTTTTTTGGTGAATCTTTGGCGAATCTCTCCACTGTCAATCACGCCATGAAGGCCACGCCTCTTCCAGTGGGAGGGAGGGAGGGAGTGATTATAAAACCCAGAAGTGTGGGTGTGGCTCAGTCTCTGCAAGATGGGGGAGGGAGAGGTCACGACTCTGTCTGAGCTGTGAATCAACTGAACACACTGAATGTCTACTGATCTGTTTGTTGTTTATGTGGTGATTTTGTGGTGTTATGTGTGGTTTTATGGTGGATTTATGATGGTTTCACCCTGCATGAAATGTGGTGGCCTTGCACCCTGCATGAAATGGCATGAAACTGCATTTGAATTTGATGGCCTTGTACCCTGCATGAAATGGCATGAAACTGCATTTAAATTTTGTTGCCATGCTCCCTGCATGAAGTGGTATGGAACTGCACTTGAATTTGGTGGCCTTGCACTCTGCTTGACGTGGCATGAAACTGCATGAGTTTGGTGGCCCTGCACCCTGCTTGAAGTGGTAGGAAACTGCACTTGAATTTGGTGGCCTTGCACCCTGCTTAAAATGGAATTTCAAGGAATAGCCACGAGTCAAATGTCATACTTGCTCTCTGGAAACCAGTCCCTTCAGCCCACGACAGTAAAAAGCTTGGATCGTGCGTTGCAAATACTTTCCTTCCCGCTCGTGGACACGTGAAAAGTGACTTCTGCGTGCCAGCTCCTCCGCCCCTCCGCCATGAGCCCCTCTCTTCCCCCATCTTTCCTCTGAGCTAACTCCCCATCCCCCCCACAAACCCACGCCCCCCACTCGCCCCCCACTCACACCCCACCCCCCCCACAACTCCCCCTCCCCTACAAACCCCCCCTCCCCCACAAAGCCCCCCACACACTCCTTCCACCACAATCACTCAGTCTAGTATGAACTCATTTTGTGGAGCAGAGATGAGTAGAGGCACAGCAGGTATGTGTTCAGTTGGAATTGGCAGTGTTGCCTGTGGAATCTAGTGACCTTACAGCTTTCCACTGCTACTTCTCTTATTCCCACGTCCCAGAGATGTACTGGTTAGTAGGTTAATTTTTATGATAAATTACTCCTGATGTAGGTGGTTGTGTTTCAGGAGTTAATGTTGCCTAAAGAGAGAAGGTGGTAGAGACCCAGTTGCCTTGTGGCCTCCTTTATCTTTCAGGAATGTGCAAGAAAACAACTGTTTGATTGCAAATACTTTGGGAATGCTGTTTTATTAAGTGGATGTAAAGATGATGGTTGAAGTTGTAACTCCTGCATCCTCCTTCAGCGGGCAATTAGACAGTCTGCCAGCAAGGTCTACTGTCTACTGATTAGATTGGATGATATACATATTATCCACAAGAGCTCGTAACAAGAAATGTTGAAAATGGCATTCTGGAAGGGCACTAAAATAACCTTACCAACCGACTTGTTTTATAGGTATCATACATATCATATGGCATTGCACATTGGGTGATACTGTATTAGTATTCAGGGGAGACCTGAAAAGTTGAAGATGGCTCTCATATTGGCCATAAACATCAGACCAAATGTGTATATTGCAATTAGCATCAGGTAATAATACATGGATGAAACACTAAGAAATAACTGCTAAATTTTCAGAATACACAAAAGCAGGTGGGAAAATAAGCTGCAAAGAGGTCATATGAAAGCTACAGAGTACAGATGACAGTAGTAATGGGGAGAAGGCAGGAGAATGGGGTTAGGAGAGAGATGTAGATCAGCCATTATTGCATGGGCGAGTATTTGGCCTAATTCTGCTCCTATCACTTATGATCTTATGACCTTATGACTAGTAGAAATAGATTAAGCAGATGGAAAAAGATCTGCCAAATAGATTATAATGTGGGGCAATGCGAATTTGCTCATTTGGACAGAACTCAGAAATGCAGAGGTAATGGGTGTCTTTGCACATGATTTGCAAAAATATCCCATGCAAATATAAGAGCAATTCTGTATTCAGCATCACAGGCACATGGACACAGAAAAACATAAATTTAAAAATAAATTATTGGTAAAATTCTTTAAGAAAAAGGAAAAGAGACAAAATGTGGGACTTAAGGCTTCTGCTCATCCTGCCCCATGGTTCAGCGAGATGGTTGGGATTGGGTTTTTTATTGATAGATGCTGCCTTCTTAAGGCAACGTCTCATGTAAATGCTTTCTGCGCTCTTTATAGAATGGGCTAAGTCCACCACTCTCTGCAGCTTCTTGTATTCCCATGCTTCCTGTGGGACAGGGATATATTGTTATTGGACAGGTACAGATAAAATTGTCCAGTATTTACGATGGGGAAATATGTTCTGCTATGTGAAGAATGTTTGCGAGGGCTGGGTTTTGCTCAGCTTGTTTTTAATAATTTTGATGGCATGGCCTTCCCAGGCTTTTGATTTTGTTAAGGATATCTTGGGGAAGGCATAGATCTTGGGGAAGATTAGTTTGCAAAACAGCTCCATGATTAAAAAGACAGTCATTTGGAGAACGCTTTTCCAAAGTAGGAACAAATATTTTCGTGAAAAGACCCACTGGCTCCAACAATATATCCAGATCTTGGGCTCAACAACAACTAAACATAGCTGGATGGTCTGCCAGGAACAACCTGCCACGTTTTAATAAAAAAAAAACAAAAAAACTTTATAAGCTCATAAGTTCTTGGAGCAGAATAAGGCCATTCAGCCCATCAAGTCTACTCCATCATTCAATCATGACTGATCGATCTTTCACTCTCAACCCCATTCTCCTGCCTTCGCCCCATAACCCCCGACACCCTTACTAATCAAAATTCTGTCAATCCATTTATTGACTGAAAGGCAGAGTTGCTGCAGACTACTGACATCATAAAGAATCTGGTCCTGTGCAGAGTGGCGTGTAAATGTATATGAAAAATAAATATTTTGACTTGCTAGAATCTGCCGCAAGATGGAGCAGCAATTCCCCAACAATCCACTATGATCTGTGGTCAGGTTGTTCGGATATATTGCCCAAACAGATTTACTGGCCATACAGATTTATGCAAAGTAGAAGACGAGAAAATACTTGCCAACTCTAACTCATTTGCCAGAGAGTTGTTCTCTAAACACTATTCATTGACTGTCTGGCCTATAAAGCTATCATCAATATTCACCTGAAGGGGCATATAAATAATTCATTTAAAATTTTACGTTCCCTGAAGAGTTATAGCCTCCATTAAACAAATCAGCTTTAATGAACACTCAAGGCCAAGGTACATTTTAACAATTGGTTGTCGTATGCCATATCCTGCCTGCTATGTGGTATAATAACATACAACAAAATCACCAGAGCAACATGGATGTAACAAACAGAGTTGAAAGAGGAAATATATTTGTAATATTTGAATTTTTAGAAGGCACTTAACAAGATTCCACATAAAAGGTTGGTAGTATTGAAGCGTTAGAATGGATCGAATGGATTATTTCATAGTAGACAGAGAGTCAGAATAGAGTGATATAACTAGTGAAGTGCACCAAGGATTAATTCTTGCCTCTCAATTGCTTAAGAATTGTACTAAAATTCTTGAGGAGAAGGGGACATATGAGTTTGCTGAAGAGAAAAAGGGTGACACAGTGGCACAATGGGAGAATTGCTGCCCTACAGCACCAGAGACCCAGGTCAATCTGACTATGGGTGCTTTCTATACGGTGTTTGTATGTTCTCCCTGTGACCTCGTGGATTTTCTCTGGTTGCTCCGGATCCCTCCCACAATCTAAAGATTTGCAGGTTTGTAGATTAATTGGCTTCTGTAAATATTCTCTAATATGTAGGATAGGACTAGCGTATAGGTGAATGCTGGTCGGTGTGGACTCCGAGGACTGAAGGGGGTGTTTCCACACTGTATCTCTAAACTATCTCAAAACTGATATCTAAACTCCAAACTAAAAAAAAGTGTGAGGACATGTTTTGTTGAGGATATTTGGAATTTTTAAACTGGATAAAGATAGGTTGAAAGAGTGACTCAAGATGGCGCCTGCCTGCGGCAACTTTTGCGGAGCTCCGGAACATAAAAGGCTCAACTACAACTTTCAAAAACTTACCTGGATCAGGAAAATGGCAGTAAACTGTGCCGTTTTGGATAAGTTGCTTGAGCACCTCTCTCTCAATTTCACAATCTCCCGCAGCTGCGGGAGCCCCGGACTTTAAGTGTTCCCACGCTCGCTGGAAATCACCGACCCGACTGAGGAACCCAGGTACTGTACCTCGGAACCCCAGGATGACCTCCAGACCCAACGGGCTGGATCTCCCAGGAACAATGGAGCTGGAGCTGCAGCTGCCGACGCTGAAAGAGCTGGAGCTGCCGTCTGTGAAGGAATCCCCGTTCCAGCGCAGGTACGCAGAAACCGCAGGTACAGTAAACACAGTACTTGGAAACAAAGGGAATGCCTCCATTGTGTCCGGAAACGTGGCCGGCAGGCAGGACTTCTGGTCAGACTGAAGCGGAGGGGTCTTGGACCCCTCTCCCTACTATCCTACTGGCCAATGTACAGTCCCTTGAAAATAAAGTGGAGGACTTAAGGGCAAGACTGCTTTATCAAAGGGAGCTGAGGGAATTCTATGTGTTGTTTCAGAGACATGGCTCACCCCCAGCTCCCCAGACTCAGCGGTCCAGCCTGAAGGGTTCTCCATCCACCGTATGGACCGTACACTGGCACCTGGGAAAGAGAGAGGAGGGGGCGTCTGCCTCATGGTCAACTCTGCATGGTGCTCAGATGTAGCAGTCCTATCCAACTCGTGCTCTCCGCACCTGGAACATCTGGCGGTGAAGTGCCGTCCCTTCTACCTTCCGAGGGAATTCACCTCCATCATCCTGACTGCGGTCTACATCCCACCCCAGGCGTCAGTCTGGCACTGGAGGAGCTGCACGCCATGGTCAACAAACACCAGACGTCTTACCCCGAGGCGTTTACCACCTTTGCTGGGGACTTCAATGAGGCAAACCTAAAGAAATCACTCCCCAACTTCCACCAACATGTCTCCTGCTGCACCAGAGGACCAAACACCCTCGACCACTGCTACACCCGCATCAAGAATGCCTACCGTTCTATCCCTCGCCCTCACTTCGGTAAATCCGACCAGACTGCGGTGCTGCTTCTTCCTGCCTACAGGCAGCAATTAAAGAGCGCACCCCCAGAGGTGAGGACAGTACAGAGCTGGTCGGGGGGGGGGGGGGGGGGGGGGGGGGGCAGAGGAACAACTTCAGGACTGTTTGGAGTCTGTCGACTGCGCTGGGCAATGTTCAAGGACTCGGCAACGGACTTGAACAAATACGCCACAGTCGTTACAGACTTCATTAAGAAATGTGTGGAGGACTGCATCACACAAAAACCTTCCGAGTGTTTTCCAATCAGAAACCTTGGATTAACTTTGAGATCCGCACGCTTCTGAAGACCAGACACCGGGCATTCATGTCTGATGATACAGTGGTCTACAAGAAGTCCAGATACGACCTTGGTAAGGCCATCAAAAAGGCCAAAAGGGAGTACTGCTCGAAGCTGGAGGATGAGACAGATGCTCGGCAGCTGTGGCGGGGCCTGAATGCAATCACCTCCTATAAGGCGAAATCAGGAGGCAGCTCAAATGTCGGCGAAACAACACGCCCTGAGGAGCTCAATACATTTTAAGCATGCTTTGATAGGGAGAACACCAAAGTGCCTTCCCGAGCCCCCATTCGCTGTGATGGTATTTCAGTCTCAGTCACAGAGGCCGACGTCAGGAAAACCTTCAGAGGGGTGAACCCTCGAAAAGCGCATGGACCTGATGGTATACCTGGTCGTGTTTTAAAACCTGTGCGGACCAACTGGCTGGAGTTTTTACGGGCATTTTCAACCTCTCACTTCCGAGGTCTGAGGTTCCGACCTGCTTCAAAAGGGCATCAATTATACCAGTGCCCAAGAAGAGCAAGGTGACGTGCCTCAATGACTATCGACCTGTCGGCACTAATGCCTGTGGTGATGAAGTGCTTCGAGATGTTGATCATGGCGCAAATCAACTCCTACTTTGACAAAAACCTGGACCCACTGCAGTTTGCTTACCGCCACAACAGATCAACGGTGGATGCGATCTCGCTGGCTCCCCACTCCGCTCTGGACCACTTGGACAACAAAAACATATGTCAGGCTGTTATTCATTGATTACAGCTCGGCATTTAATACTGTCATCTGCTCCAAGCTGGTTACCAAACTCGAAGAACTGGGTCTCTGCGTATCCCTCTGCAATTGGATCCTCAGCTTCCTCATTCACAGACCACATTGGTGGAAATGTGTCAGACTCAATAACAATCAGCACGGGAGCACCTCAAGGCTGCGTGCTCAGCCCTCTGCTGAACTCACTCTATACTCATGACTGCGTAGCCGGTCATAGCGCGAACTCCATCATCAAGTTCGCTGACGACACCACTGTTGTGGGACTGATGGGGAAGAGACATCGAGCAACTGTCCATATGTTGCCAGCACAATAACCTGGCCCTCAACACCAGCAAAACCAAGGAACTGATTGTGGACTTTGGAAGGAGTAGGATGGGGACCCACAGTCGTGTTTATATCAACGGGTCGATGATTGAAAGGGTCAAGAGCTTCAAATTCCTGGGCATGGATGCAACACTGATGCAATTATCAAGAAAGCACATCAGCGCCCTCACTTTCTGAGAAGATTACGGAGAGTCGGTTTGTCAAGGAGGACTCTCTCTAACGTCTACAGGGTGCACAGTAAAGAGCTTGCTGACCGGTTGCATCGTGGCTTGGTTCGGTAACTTGAGCGCCCTGGAGAGGAAAATACTACGAAAAGTAGTAAATACTGCCCAGTTCATCATCGGCTCTGACCTTCCTTCCATCGAGGGGATTTATCGCAGTCGCTGCCTCAAAAAAGCTGGCAGCATCATCAAGGACCCACACCATGCTGGCCACACACTCATATCCCTGCTGCCTTCAGGAAGAAGGTACAGGAGCCTGAAGACCTGCAATGACCAAGTTCAGGAATAGCTACTTCCCCGCAGCCATCTGGTTATTAAACCTGGCTCGGACAAAACCCTGACATTAATAATCCATTGTCTGTTATTTGCACTTCATCAGTTTATTTATTCATGTGTGTATTTACGTATATAATGGTATATGGACACACTGATCTGTTTTGTAGTCAATGCCTACTATGTTCTGTTGTGCTGAAGCAAAGCAAGAATTTCATTGTCCTATCAGGGACACATGACAATAAACTCACTTGAACTTGAACTTGAGATTTTTAAATGGGAAAGTGTGATGTTTGGTAAGAGGATTTTAAAGGCAGATGTTTACCTAAGTGGAGGAAGATTTCAGAATAACAAGTATAGAAAGTTCCAAGTTAGTTTTCCTTTTCTAATAAATCAACAGGCGGTAGGTTGTTCTTCGCATTTCATTAACACATTTTCTGTTACTCTATCAGCGATAGTCTTTGACATGTAAACGTTCATCAACCAAATTGTGGAAGATCACACTGAGCAACTCTTAAATCATTTCCTGATATGAAGATTATTTCATTTAGACATGCAACAGTTTTGAAATGGAAATATATTTAGTCCCTCACCTACATTCTTCATAAAGGAGGGATGGGATTAATCCAAATAAACAGTGCATGTCTTATCTTATTGTTATAGTTGGAGGACATTTGGCTCATGAAAACCATGCCATCTCCCTGAGGTGTAACCACTTCAGTTACATTTCTTCTGTCCTTATTTCCCTGCACCACACAGCTCAATCGTAGTCCATCAATGCCACTTTGATTCTCTTGATTCCTTTGAGGGCATGTCCTTCGAATAATGGAGAAACCACATCACCCACAGGAAACCCAACAGGCTGATCAAGAATGTGTAATTTCACATAGCATTCCAAGGTAGGTCAAATCCATACATTTAGGCTTTGAGGCAGGAACAATAACCTTTGCATCACCAACCCCAATATTATTCAGATGCCAGTTAATGTCAGAATGTCTAAGGCATGATACCTCACTAACATGTTTTAATCACCCCAACAATTACAGCTGCTCTGTATGGTTCCCAGAATTTAGGGCAGCACAGAGCTGTAGAGTTCCTGTCTCTCAGTGCCGGAAATGGCGTGAGAGATTGCAACCTTCACGTGGTCCATCCTGTTTCGACGAATACGATAAACCTGGCGTGCACAGTCAGAGGATCAAACAGAACAAGTCTTACAACGTTAGGCTGTGCACACCATATGCAAGAAGAAAGTGCCAGAAACCCAGATGAATACTAACCTCAGATTCTGTCTGTGTGGAGTTTGCTCATTCTCCCTATGACCATGTGAGTTTCCTACAGGTTCTCCGGTTTTCTCCCACATCCCAAAGATGTAGGTTTGTAGGTTAATAGGCCTCTGTAAAAACAGGCCCCAGTGTGCAATGAGTGGATATGGAAGTGAAATAACATATAATTAGTGTGAATGAGTGAGGGGACCGTTTCCATGCTGTATATCTAACTTAAACCAGTTTTTGTCCGTCTCCCTAATGGTCGAAAGTGGTTTCATAGAATCAAAGAAAATAGGTGTAAGAGTAGGCCATTCGGCCCTTCGTGCCTGCACCGCCATTCAATATGATCATGGCTGATCATCCAACTCAGTATCCTTTACCTGCCTTCTCTCCATACCCCCTGATCCCTTTAGCCACAAAGGCCACATCTAACTCCCTCTTAAATATAGCCAAAGAACTGGCCTCAACTACCTTCGGTGGCAGCGAATTCCACAGACTCACCACTCTCTGTGTGAAAAAAGATCTTCTCATCTCGGTCCTAAAAGACTTCCCCCTTATCCTTAAACTGTGATTCCTTGTTCCGGAGTTCCCCAATATCGGGAACAATCTTCCTGCATCTAGCCTGTCCAACCCCTTAAGAATTTTGTAAGTCTCTATAAGATTCTCCCTCAATCTCCTAAATTCTAGCGAGTACAAGCCGAGTCTATCCAGTCTTTCTTCATATGGAAGTCCTGCCATCCCAGGAATCAGTCTGGTCAACCTTCTCTGTACTCCTCAATGGCAAGAATGTCTTTCCTCAGATTAGGAGACCAAAACTGTACGCAATACTCCAGGTGTGGCCTCACCAAGACACTGTACAACTGCAGTAGAACCTTCCTGCTCTTGTACTCAAATCCTTTTGCTATGAATGCCAACATACCATTCGCTTTCTTCACAGCCTGCTGCACCTGCATGCCTACTTTCAATGATTGGTATACCATGACACCCAGGTCTCGTTGCATCTCCCCTTTTCCTAATCGGCCACCATTCAGATAACAATCTACCCTCCTGTTTTTGCCGCCAAAGTGGATAACCTCACATTTATCCACATTATACTGCATCTTCCATGCATTTGCCCACTCACCCAACCTATCCTAGTCACCTTGCAGCCTCCTAGCATCCTCCTCACAGCTAACACTTCCCCCAGCTTCATATCATCCGCAAACCTGGAGATGTTGCATTCAATTCCCTCATCCAGATCATTAATATATATTGTAAATAGCTCCGGTCCCAGCACTGAGCCTTGCGGTACCCCACTAGTCACTGCCTGCCATTCTGAAGAGGACTCGTTTACTCCTTCTCTTTGCTTCGTGTCTGCCAGCCAGTTCTCGATCCACATCAATACTGAACTACCAATACCGTGTGCTTTAAGTTTGTATGCTAATCTCTTATGTTGGACCTTGTCGAAAGCCTTCTGAAAGTCCAGATATAACACATCCACAGGTTCTCCCTTATCCACTCTACTTGTTACATCCTCAAAAAATTCTATAAGATTCGTCAGACATGATTTACCTTTCATAAATCCATGCTGACTTTGTCCAAAGATTTCACCGCTTTCCAAAGGTGCTGCTATCCCATCTTTAATAACTGACTCTAGCATTTTCCCAACTACCGATGTTAGACTAACTGGTCTGTAATTCCCCGTTTTCTCTCTCCCTCCCTTTTTAAAAAGTGGGGTTACATTAAATAAAATTGGACCATTAGAGAACCAGAATGGACAGCTATCTGCAGAGCCAAAAGAGATGGGGGAGATATTGAAAAATTTCTTTTCTTCGGTATTCACCAAGGAGAAGGATATTGAACTCTGTGAGGTAAGGGAAAAAAGTAGAGTAGCTATGGAAACTATGAGATTCAAAGAGGAGGAAGTACTGACACTTTTGAAAAATATAAAGGTGGATAAGTCTCCAGGTCCTGACAGGATATTCCCTAGGACATTGAGGGAAGTTAGTGTAGAAATAGCAGGAGCTATGACAGAAATATTTCAAATGTCATTAGAAACGGGAATAGTGCCGGAGGATTGGCGTACTGCGCATGTTGTTCCATTGTTTAAAAAGAGTTTAAAGAATAAACCTAGCAATTATAGACCTATTAGTTTGACGTCAGTGGTGGGCAAATTAATGGAAAGGATACTTAGAGATAATATATATAAGCATCTGGATAAACAGGGTCTGATCAGGAACAGTCAACATGGATTTGTGCCTGGAAGGTCATGTTTGACAAACCTTCTTGAATTTTTTGAAGCGGTAACTAGGGAAATTGATGAGGGTAAAGCAGTGGATGTTGTCTATATGGATTTCAGTAAGGCCTTTGACAAGGTTCCCCATGGAAGGTTGGTTCAGAAGGTTCAATCTTTGGGTGTTAATGGCGGAGTAGCAAGATGGATTCAACAGTGGCTGAATGGGAGATGTCAGAGAGTAATGGTGGATGGCTGTTTGTCAGGTTGGAAGCCGGTGACCAGTGGGGTGCCTCAGGGATCTGTGTTGGGTCCACTGTTGTTTGTCATGTACATCAATGATCTGGATGATGGGGTGGAAAATTGGATAAGTAAGTATGCAGATGATACTGAGATAGGTGGTATTGTGGATAATGAAGTAGATTCTCAAAGTCTACAGAGAGATTTGGGCCATTTGGAAAAGTGGGCTGAAAGATGGCAGATGGAGTTTAATGCTGATAAGTGTGAAGTGCTACATCTTGGCAGGACAAATCAAAATAGGACGTACATGGTAAATGGTAGGGAATTGAGGAATGCTGTGGAACAGAGGGATCTAGGAATAACTGTGCATAGTTCCCTGAAGATGGAATTGCATGTAGATAGGGTGGTAAAGAAAGCCTTTGGTGTGCTGGCCTTTATAAATCAGAGCATTGAATATAGGAGTAGGGAAGTAATGTTAAAATTGTACAAGGCATTGGTAAGACCAATTCTGGAGTATGGTGTACAATTTTGGTCGCCTAGTTATAGGAAGGATGTCAACAAAATAGAGAGAGTACAGAGGAGATTTACTAGAATGTTGCCAGGGTTCCAGCAACTATGTTACAAAGAAAGGTTGAACAAGTTAGGTCTTTATTCTTTGGAGCGCAGAAGGTTAAGGGGGGACTTGATTGAGGTCTTTAAAATGATGAAAGGGATAGACAGAGTTGACGTGGATAAGCTTTTCCCATTGAGGGTAAGGAAGATTCAAACAAGAGGACATGACATGAGAATTAAGGGACAGAAGTTTAGGGGTAACGTGGGGGGGAACTTCTTTACTCAGAGGGTGGTGACTGTGTGGAATGAGCTTCCAGCAGAAGTGGTGGAGGCAGGATCGATTTTAACATTTAAAAGTAAAGTGGATAGGTATATGGACGTGAAGGGAATGGAGAGGTATGGTCTGAGTGCAGGTAGATGGGACTAGGGGAAAACAAATGGTCGGCACGGACTGGAAGGGCCGAGAGGGCCTGTCTCCGTGCTGTAATTGTTATATGGTTATATGGTTATAACTACCCTCCAATCCTCAGGAACTACTCCAGAATCTAAAGAGTTTAGAAAAATTATCACTACTGCATCCACTATTTCTGGGGCTACCTCCTTATGTACTCTGTTTCCGCTTCTTCTATGTTCCGGCGATTATTTCAAAAAATTCAAAACCGGCAGTGACTAAAAATAGGTTGACATTTTAATAATCGGTAATTTTTTAGTCAAAGCCGGTTGCGATCCTAGTTGAAGGTGGTTGCCGAAGGTTGCAGGTAACCCTTCCTTACTCCAGATTCCCTCTTGTTTCCCGAGTCTCTTCATAGAACCAAAGGAAATAGGTGCAGGAGTAGGCCATTCGGCCCTTCGAGCCTGCACCACCATTCAATATGATCATGGCTGATCATCCAACTCAGTATCCTGTACCTGCCTTCTCTCCATACCCCCTGATCCCTTTAGCCACAAGGGCCACATCTAACTCCCTCTTAAATATAGCCAATGAACTGGCCTCAACTACCTTCTGTGGCAGAGAATTCCAGAGACTCACCACTCTCTGTGTGAAAAATGTTTTCCTCATCTCGGTCCTAAGGGAATTCCCCCTTATCCTTGAACTCTTACCCCTTGTTCTGGACCTCCCCAACATCGGGAACAATCTTCCTGCATCTAGCCTGTCCAACCCCTAAAGAATTTTGTAAGTTTGTATAAGATCCCCCCTCCATCTTCTAAATTCTTGCGAGTACAAGCTGAGTCATGAGTCAAATGACATTGTTAATTCAGAAACACGGGTCCTGAACTTAAAGAAAGGTAACTTTGAGGGTATGAGACGTGAATTGGGCAAGATGGACTGGCAATTGATTCTTGAAGGGTTGACGGTTGAAGCGATATGCAATGGAAGGCATTTAAAGACTGCATGGATGAACTACAACAATTGTTCATCCCAGTATGGCAAAAGAATAAATCAGGGAAGGTGGCGTATTCGTGGATAACGAGGGAAATCAGGGATAGTATCAAAGAAAAAGATGAAGCGTACAAATTAGCCAGAAAAAGCAGCCTACTAGGGGACTGGGAGAAATTCAGAGACCAACAGAGGAGGACAAAGGGCTTAATTACGAAAGGGAAAATGGAGTATGAAAGAAAAACTGGCAGGAAATATAAAAAACTGACTGCAAAAGTTTTTATCGATATGTGAAGCGCAAAAGATTAGTTAAAACAAATGTAGGCCACTTGCAGTCAGAAACGGGTGAATTGATCATGGCGAACAAGGACATGGCAGACCAATTGAATAACTACTTTGGTTCTGTCTTCACTAAGGAAGACATAAATAATTTGCCGGAAATAGCAGGGGATCGCGGGTCAAATGAGATGGAGGAAAAGAGTGAAATCCAGGTTAGCCGGAAAGTGGTGTTAGGTAAATTGAATGGATTAAAGGCCGATAAATCCCCAGGGCCAGATAGGCTGCATCCCAGGGTACTCAAGGAAGTAGCCCCAGAAATAGCAGATGCCTTAGTGATAATTTTTCAAAACTCTTTAGATTCTGGAGTAGTTCCTGAGGATTGGAGGGTAGCTAATGTAACCCCACTTTTTAAAAAGGGAGGGAGAGAGAAAATGGGGAATTACAGACCAGTTAGTCTAACATCGGTAGTGGGGAAACTGCTAGAGTCAATTATTAAAGATGGGATAGCAGCGCATTTGGAAAGTGGTGAAATCATTGGACAAAGTCAGATTTACGAAGGGTAAATCATGTCTGACGAATCTTATTGAATTTTTTGAGGATGTAGCTAGTAGAGTGGATAAGGGAGAAGCAGTGGATGTGTTGTATCTGGACTTTCAGAAGGCTTTCGACAAGGTCCCACACAAGAGATTGGTATGCAAACTTAAAGCACACGGTATTGGTGGTTCAGTATTGATGTGGATAGAGAACTGGCTGGCAGACAGGAAGCAAAGAGTAGGAGTGAATGGGCCCTTTTCAGGATGGCGGACAGTGACTAGTGGGGTGCCGCAAGGCTCAGTGCTGGGACCCCAGCTATTTACAATTTACATTATTGATTTGGACGAGGGAATTAAATGCAACATCTTGAAGTTTGTGGATGACACGAAGCTGGGGGGCAGTGTTAGCTATGAGGAGGATGCTAGGAGGATGTAGGATGACTTGGATAGATTGGGTGATTGGGCAAATGCATGGCAGATGCAGTATAATGTGGATAAATGTGAGGTTATCCACTTTGGTTGCAAAAACAGGAAGGTAGACTATTATTTGAATGGTGACCGATTAGGAAAAGGGGAGATGCAGCGAGACCTGGGTGTCATGATACACCAGTCATTGAAAGTAGGTATGCAGGTGCAGCAGGCTGTGAAGAAAGCGAATGGTATGTTGGCATTCATAGCAAAAGGATTTGAGTACAAGAGCAGGGAGATTCTACTGCAGTTGTACAGGGTCTTGGTGAGGCCACACCTGGAGTATTGCGTACAGTTTTGGTCTCCTAATCTGAGGGAAGACATTCTTGCCATAGAGGGAGTACAGAGAAGGTTCACCAGACAGATTCCTGGGATGGCACTACTTCCATATGAAGAAAGACTGGATAGACTTGGCATATACTCGCTGGAATTTAGAAGAGATTGAGGGGTGATCTCATAGAGACTTACAAAATTCTGAAGGGGTTGGACAGGCTAGTTGCAGGAAGATTGTTCCCGATGTTGGGGAAGTCCAGGACAAGGGGTCACAGTTTAAGGATAAGGGGGAAGTCTTTTAGGACCGAGATGAGAAAATCGTTTTTCACACAGATAGTGGTGAATCCGTGGAATTTTCTGCCACAGGAGGTAGTTGAGGCCAGTTCATTGGCCATATTTAAGAGGGAGTTGGATGTGGCCCTTGTGGCTGAAGGGATCAGGGGGTATGGAGAGAAGACAGGTACAAGATACTGAGTTGGATGATCAGCCATGATCATATTGAATGGCGGTGCAGGCTCGAAGCGCCGAATGGCCTGCTCCTGCACCTAATTTCTATGTTTCTATATTTCTATGAGTCTATCCAGTCTTTCCTCATATGAAAGTCCTGACATCCCAGGAGTCAGTCTGGTGAACCTTCTCTGTACCCCCTCTATGGCAAGAATGTCTTTCGTCAGATTTGGAGACCAAAACTGTAGGAGTAGACCTCCCTTCTCCTATACTCAAACTCCAGGTAGTGGAAGGTAAGACCTCCCTGGTGGAATAAAGCTATGTGAAAAAAAGATCTTACCTTCCACTACCTGCAACCTCCGGGAACCACCGTCAACTAGCATTGCAACCGGCTTCGATTAAAAAATTACCTATTTTTAAAACGGCAACCTATTTTGAGTCGCAGCCGGTTTTGAATTTTTTTAAATAATTACCGGAACATAGAAAAAGTGGAAACCACATTTGACCATTAGGGAGACTGACAAAAGCCTCCGTGAACCGCACAGAAACCTTGCGTGGGGCGCAAAGTCTCCAGAGGTTCCGTTCCGGTTTCCTAAGTGGGACAGAGGCATAAAGAAGCCACCAAATCCAATTGCAAGCTTACACAACCACATCCCATCTTGGCTCCCGCTTTATCCTTACTAACTACCTCGCTTGTAGGTCTCTTCTATCTCCCAGTTATGACTGTCAGACTTATCAGGGTGGAACAGTTTTAGTCTATGTTTTACAAAGAAATATAGAAAATAGGTGCAGGTGCAGGCCATTCGGCCCTTCGAGCCTGCACCTCCATTCAATATGATCATGGCTGATCATCCAACTCAGTATCCTGTGCCTGCCTTCTCTCCATACCCACTGCCACTTCCACTAATGTTGCCACAATGGATGGTTATTTACTGGGTAAAGAAGGGATATTAAAAAAAATGTAAATTCTGATCTCTTACTGGGATTATTAGAACCCGAGTGTCCCAGTCTCACTAGATGCGATGACAGATTTCAGCCTCATCTCTACCTTTTCCACCTGGCCGTAGCTGTCAGGACTGCCAAGTCTGCAAATATACAAGGTGAAAAATCTTTTTGAACAATGTATCTTATTGCTCGAATTTCACACTGTCCTCTGTGAAAAACAATACATCTTCTATGACATAGGCAGTTCTGTTAAGATGAATAGAACCCCTGGGTTAGGCAAGGTAAATAGTGATAGCAGTGTCCTACACTCATTAGCTGCATTTCATAAGTCAAACACAACCTTGCCAATGATGCAGGTGCTGACAAATAAGGACAGCTTCACAGACCAATGTTATTAAAGTCTGATGGATTGCAGGCTTCGCAGAGTATTCCTTTTCGTAGTTTCCAGTCGGAATTATGCTCAACAAAGCATTCACATATTTAATTCACATGTTTAATCAATAATGTTTTATTATTAATGTTTAATGTTTATGTATCATTCTTAACTGTCACTGTATGTCATGTTGTCATTTGGGAGCAGAGCACCAAGGCAAATTCCTTGTATGTGAATACTTGGCCAATAAACTTAAACTTAACTTCTTATTATTTTCTGCTTCAAAAAGTCACAAAACTATACATATTCACCAATCAAGACATGATATATATACCACAATGACATGCAGCAAAATTATAATACAGTATCTCGCCTCTTTTGACACGTTGCAAGGAATGCAATTCTATTATTTCCTTCCACTTCCAAACAAAAAATGAGGTTGGATTATTCAGCATATGATCAACCTCGGTGCAGGCTTGGTGATCGCTTTGCACAACACCTCCACTCAGTTCGCAATAATCAACCTGATCTCCCAGTGGCTCAGCACTTCAACTCCCCCTCCCATTCTGAATCTGACATTTCTGTCCTGGGCCTCTTCCATGGTCAGAGTGAGGCCCACCGCAATTTGAAGGAATAGCACCTCATATTTCACTTGGGTAGTAGCGGTATGAACATTGGCTTCTCCAATTTCAGGTAGTCCTTGCTTTCTCCCTCCTTCCCCTCCCATTCCCAGCTCTCCCACAGCCTACTGTCTCCATCTCTTCCTTTCTTTTTTGCGCCCCCCCCCCCCCCGACATCGAAGGGTCGCGACATGAAACGTCGCCTATTCCTATGCTCCATAGATGTTGCCTCACCCGCTGATTTTCACCAGCGTTTTTGTCTACCAACGGGATCCCACCACTGGCCACATCTTCACATCTCCTCCCCTGTCGGCTTTGCGTAGAGACCACTCCCTCCATAACTCTCTGGTCAATTGATCTCTTCCCATCTATACCACCCCCTCTCTTGGCACTTTCCCTTGCAACCGCAGGAAATGCTACACTTGTCGCTTTACCTCCCCCTTGACTCCATTTAAGGACTGAAGTAGTCTTTCCAAGTGCAGCAGAGGTTCATCTGCACCTCCTCCAACCTCATCTATTGCATCCACTGCTCTAGGTGTTAGCAGCTCTACATCGGTGGGACCAGGCGTAGGCTTGGCGATCGCTTCGCCCAACACCTCTGCTCGGTTCACAATAACCAACCTGATCTCCCGGTGGCTCAGCACTTCAACTCCCCCTCCCATTCCGAATCCGACCTTTCTGTCCTGGGCCTCCTCCATGGCCAGAGTGAGACCCCCCGTAAATTGGAGGGGCAGCAACTCGTATTTTGCTTAGGCAATTTACACACCCAGCAGTATGAATATTGACCTCCAATTTCAGGTAGTCCCTGCTTTATCCTCCCCTTCCCACCTCTCCCTCAGCCCTCTGACTCCTCCTCTTCTTTTTGTTTCTTATTCCCGCCCCCCCACCCGCTCACATCAGTCTGAAGAAGGGTCCCGACCAGAAACATCGCCTATTTACTTTGTTCCATAGATGCTGCCGCTGAGTTTCTCCAGCATTTTTGTCTACCGATTCACACAAGTTCTGTTATCCCACTTTCCTCACCCACTCCCTACACATTAGGGGCAATTTTACAGATACAACTTAACCTACAAAGCAAATGCTTCTTTGGGATGTGGACGGAAACCCACACGCTTGCAGGGAGAATGTGCAAATTCAACACAGGCAGTGCCCGAGGACAGGATCGAACACAGATCTCTGGCGTGTGAGGCAGTAAGTCTACCAGCTGTGCCACTATATTTTGTTTTCCAACACACAAAAAAATTGTAGGTTGATAACTTTGGTTACTAAAAAAAAGAAACTATCCATTTTCAGTCTTAAATTGCTAAGTGACGCTCTGTCCTCCTTTACAGCTACTGTATGTGTTAATTCAGTTCAAGACTATGGGGCAGTACATTGACCAGAAAGTTGCTGCCTAAAAGTGCTAGAAACCCGGAATTGATCTTGAATATGGGTGCTGCCTGTATGGATTTTGCTTCTTTTCCCTTTGATCGGATGGGTTTTCTCCCGGTGCTCTTGTTTCCTTCCACATTCCAAAGGTGTTCAGGAACCTTTTTCAGACCCAACCCAAAACGTAATATTTTTCCTTTCATCCAGAAATTCTGTCTGACCTGTTGAGATACTCCAGCTTTATGTGTCTATCTTCAGTTTAAACCAGCATCTGCAGTTCCTTCCTACACACACAATATTATACGATAAAACTTTATGAATACCAGGAAGGAAATTGTATGTGTGGGTATATATATTATACACATACAAATATAGTGTACAGGTGAACAGTGGTTGGCGTTTACGCGGTGGGCCGAAGGGCCTGTTTCCACGCTGTATCTTTAAATTAAACTAAAAACATTAAAACCAGAGGGAGTCTAAAGAAGGGCTTCTACCCAAAACGTCACCCAATTTCTTCTATCCAGAGATGCTGGCTGCTCCATGGAGCTCCCCCGCACAATTAAAGCATGGAACAGTCTTCAGCTTACCATAGTTACGCAACCAGACGCAACTAAATTTAAGGCAGCTCTTTTTTTCCCCAAGAACCCAAGAAATCCAAGTCAAGAGTCAAGAGAATTTTATTGTCATGTGTCCCAGATAGGACAATTAAATACTTGCTTGCTGCAGCACAACAGGATATGGAAACATAATACAGAACAGGAGATAAAAGTTCAGTGTGTCTATATAACCATAGACCATATATATGCACAATAAATAAACAGATAAAGTGCAATAGACTGTTATTGTTCAGTGTTTGGAGTAGTGGAGCTATAGAGTGTGGCAGCCTCGCCTGCAGCTGTTCGTTTTTCACCCTTTTTAACATTTTTAGTGTGTTAAAAGTTTTGTTCTGGAGGCCTTTTAAGGGGGGGGGATGGGACGGGAGGAAGGGGCAAACCGTTTTTTCCAGTCCCTACCTACCGAGCCGCATCTTCACCCCCTCCTCGCGGCCTACCACCTGGATTGACGCTGTCTTTCCTGCCAGAGACAGCCCAGAGCTTCGAGCTGCAGCGGCAGCGCAGCACTGAGGTGCCATCGCGGAGCGTGGCAATGCCTTACACGGGTCGCCATCTGGAGCTCCGGAGTACTGGGACTGCCGACTTCAACATCCTGGAGCTGTGGTCTGCGGAGGTTCCAGCTGCAGCGGCACTGACTTTAAACACCGCGGAGCCTGGGATTTTTTGCCTAGATCGCCAGTGTTGGAGTTCCGACCAGCGTGGCCAATGGACTTCGGGAGCCATGGTCTCCAGTAGGAAGCGGCCATTTCGAAACTCCAAGCCGCTGAGAGAGTTCCTCCGATGCCGGAATTCCATCATCCGATGAGAAGGCCTGAAACATCGGGCCGCCGTCGCAGCGACTGCAGAGGCCTCAATAGGCCCCGACAACGGGTGAACATGGAGGAAGTGAAATTAACTTTGCTGCCTTCCCTCACAGTGGGAAACGTTGATCCTGCTGTGGGGGGATGTTTTTATGTTTAATGTTAAATTTTATAATGTTGTGTTTGTTTATTTTATTGGTGTGCTGCAATGGCAACTCATATTTCACTACACCAAATTGGTGTATGTGACAATAAATGTCCTCTGTTGTTGTCTTTGACCCTTCACCACCTCCGGTTTAAATTCCATTTGGAATATTTTTGGAGTAACTCTTGCTCCCTGAAGCAAGAGTTACTCCAGGGAGTTTCTCCAGGGAGTTTCTCCAGCTCCAGGGAGTGATTCTGCGTTGGTTTTCAGCGGTTATGGAGAGGCAGCAACCGGACAGCAGTGATGGCCAGATCTCCCACAAAGCAAAGGTTGGGAGAAAGTGCCCGCCATCGATTAGTTGCCGTGGCAGTGCCCATGTGCAAGGCGGCCGATGATAGAAACATAGAAACATAGAAAATAGGTGCAAGAGGTGGCCATTCGGCCCTTTGAGCCGGCACCGCCATTAATTGTAATCATGGCTGATCATCCCCAATCAATAACCCATGCCTGCCTTCTCCCCATATCCCTTGATTCTACGAGCCCCTAGAGCTCTATCTAACTCTATCTAATGATGTGCTGGCCGTGGTTCTGCGCATGTGCAGGGGGAGGATGTGCAGGCCATGGAAGCGTGCATGTGCAAGGCAGCCGGCCATGCCAGAGGATGAGGAACGGACGGATAGCGGAGACCCGAGACCCGGCCAAAGATCATAGAGTGCAGCCCGGCGGCCCGGACACAGATGGCGGGCAGAGTCGGAGAGTGACAGAGACAGATAGAGAGGGGGTCCCGCTCAGAGTTGAATGGATTGCCAAGCTGGGCAAAATGGCACAGCTTTTAGGTTGCCCGGCGGGACTTTAGGTGGCAATTGGCACCCCGGCAACCATTAATTTTGTTCCCTGCTAACACAATATTGAACTGACATCTCATTAGCTGCCTGTGAAAGTGGTGAACTGAACCAAGTGACCAACTGATTCACAAGAGGTAAGAATCCACACAGAATGGTAAATGCTGACAAGTAATTAAACAATTAATGGACAATGATAAAATAGTGAATGTTCACAAACATTGGGTCAGGACTGAATCATGTGCTTATGACAATTAAATTCCACATTAAACCCCAGAAAAACTGAACACCTTCCATACATTGAGAGGCATCTTTGGATGCACCCCTAGTGCATTGTCAGAGCTTTGTCATTCTGAGGAAAAGGGTATTCACAGATCAAACCCATGGCAAAGCTTTTTGGTCGACCAAATAGCAGTGATCCTCAACCTTGTACACTTCTGAGACATAGAAGGCATACAGCAAGTATCTCATAACATAACATAACAAATACTTTATTAATCCCCTTATTCAGGGAAATTCAGATGTCCTTGCAGCACACTAATAAAAAATACAACATAGCATTGAAGAAATTTAACATTAAATCATCCCCCCACAATGGTTCCCACTGTGGGGGAAGGCACAGTCCAGTCCCCATCCCCTTGTTCACCCAAAGTAGTCGGGCCTATTGAGGCCTCCACACTCGCCGTTACGGAGGCCCGATGTTCCCGGCTGTTCTCACTGGGTGATGGTACTCCGGCGTCGGTAGACCGTCTCAGCGGCTTGAGGTGCCAGGAACAGCCAACAGGCCACAGCGGATGAAGCTCCACACACTGGCGATCTCGGCCAGATCCCTGGCTCCGCAAATGCAAAGTTCAGTGCCGCCGCAGGTCGCTCCACTGACCCGCGGCTCCGCGATGTTATTTTTAAAATCGGCGGTCGCAGCATACTGGAGTTCCAGCACCGAACCCAGGCAAGGCATTGCAAGCTTCGCCCCGCGATAGCGCTCCAGCACTGCGCCGCCTCCAAAGCCGAGGTTCTGGCCAGGTCTCCCCTGGAAAACGCTACTCCAGACCCCGCTGGAAGGCTGCGAGGACGGATCGAAGTTGCTGCTCGAGGAAAGCCGCCTCTCCGACTAGGTAGGGACATGAGAAAGCAGCTTCCTCCTTTCCCCCCCCACACATAAAAAGATTAGACCCCCCAACTAACACTTTAACATACTAAAAATAAAGAAAATAAGTGAAAAAAAAACGGACAGCTGCAGGACATAGAAACATAGAAAATAGGTGCAGGAGGCCATTCAGCCCTTTGAGCCAGCACCGCCATTCATTGTGATCATGGTTGATCATCCGCTATCAATAACGCGGAGCTCCAGAGCTCCGTGTCAGACTCGATAACAATCAGCACGGGAGCACCTCAAGGCTGCGTGCTCAGCCCCCTGCTGTACTCACTCTATACTCATCACTGCGTAGCCGGTCATAGTACAAACTCCATCATCAAGTTCGCTGAAGACACCACTGTTGTGGGACGTATCACTGATGGGGATGAGTCAGAGTATAAAAGAGAGATCAAGCAACTGTCCATATGGTGCCAGCTCAATAACCTGGCCCTCAACACCAGCAAAACCAAGGAACTGATTGTGGACTTTGGGAGGAGTAGGATGGGGATTCACAGCCTTGTTTATATCAATGGATCGATGGTTGAAAGGGTCAAGAGCTTCAAATTCCTGGGCGTGCACATCTCTGAAGATCTTTCATGATCCGAGAACACAGATGCAATTATTAAGAAAGCTCATCAGACCTCTACTTCCTGAGAAGATTACGGAGAGTCGGTCTGTCAAGGAGGACTCTCTCTAACTTCTACAGGTGCACAGTAGAGAGCATGCTGACTGGTTGCATCGTGGCTTGGTTCGGCAACTTGAGCGCCCTGGAGAGGAAAAGACTACAAAAAGCTGTAAACACTTCCCAGTCCATCATCGGCTCTGACCTCCCTTCCATCGAGGGGATCTATCACAGTCGCTGCCTCAAAAAGGCTGGCAGCATCATCAAGGACCCACACCATCCTGGCCATACACTCATCTCCCTGCTACCTTCAGGTAGAAGGTACAGGAGCCCAAGGACTGCAACGACCAGGTTCAGGAATAGCTACTTCCCCACAGCCATCAGGCTATTAAACTTGGCTTGGTCAAAACTCTGAACATTAATACCCCTTTATCTGTTATTTGCACTTGATCAATTTATTTATTCGTGTGTGTATTTACGTATATAATGGTATATGGACACACTGATCTGATTTTAGTCAATGCCTACTATGTTCTGTTGTGCAAAGCAAAGAAAGAATGCAATTGTCCTGTCAGGGACACATGACAATAAACTCTTTTGACTTTTGACATTTTTGAACCCGTGCCTGCCTTCTCCCCATATCCCTTGACTCCACTAGCTCCTTGAGCTCTATCCAACTCTCTCTTAAATCCATCCAGTAATTTGGCCTCCTCTGTGGCAGGGAATTCCATAAATTCACAACTCTCTGGGTGAAAAAGTTTTGTTCTCACCTCAGTCTTAAATGACCTCCCCTTTATTCTAAGACTGTGGCCTCTGGTTCTGGATTCACCCAACATTGGGAACATTTTTCCTGCATCTAGCTTGTCCTGTCCTTTTATAATAAACAACAGTGAATACAAGCCTAGTCTTTTCAATCTTTCCTCATATGACAGTCCCGCCATCTCGTGAACCTACGCTGCACTGCCTCAATCACACGGATGTCCTTCCTCAAATTAGTAGACCAAAACTGTACACAATAGTGCTGATGTGGTCTCACCAGAGCCCTATACAGGTGCAGAAAAACCTCTTTACTCCTATACTGAAATCCTCTTGTTATGAAGGGCAACATTCCATCAGCTTTCTTCACTGCCTGCTGTACCTGCATGCCAACCTTCAGTGACCGGTGTACAAGGACACCCAGGTCTCACTGTACCTCCCTTCTGCCCCCCTTGTTTTTTGCTGCCAGTGGATAACCTCACATTTATCTATACTATACTGCATCTGCCACGCATCTGCCACTCACTCAACCTGTCCATGTCACCCTGCAACCTCCTAACATCCTCTTCACAGTTCACACTGCCACCACAGCTTTATGTCATCTCAGACCATCAAAGTGGAATCACCAAAGCCATCTCTGCAAACTCTTCCAAATCCACTGTAACGACCAGTCTTCTCTTCCATGAAAATGTTCCCAGCATTGAGACTCAGATGGTGCTGACAGGCAGAATACATTGTTTCCATACCTAACCCCAAATTGATGAATCAATCACAAAGTTATTATACTATCCTGCCTAACATAGAAAAGTTAAATGTTGATATTATTACCAAATAAAGACAAATCCTTAGCACTACCTTAGGAAACAAAATCATAAAAGTAAGCATTCATTAATTAAACAAGCATTCTGGATTAATTCACATAAATTATTAATAAGGTATTTGCATTTTTGTGCAATCATTTTGTGTCCAACAACTATGTCTTGTACATCCTCGCCCCGATGATGTCTACATTCGCACAATTTCTGGCAAAAATTATCAACAACATACATCAAAACTTATCAGTACATTCCCAGAAGAACCAGTCTAAGGCATGATACCTCACCAACATGTTTTAATCACCACAACAATTACAGCTGCTCTGTATGGTTCCCAGAGTTTAGGGCAGCACAGAGGCACACCTGCAGAGTTCCTGTCTCTCAGTGCCAGAAATGGCGTGGGAGACTGTTGCCTCCCTGGTGCCTGGGTTCATGATGTCACGAGCGAAATTCAGAACATCCTCGAGATGGAAGGTAAACAGCCGGCAGTAGTTGTGCATGTAGGCACAAAAAAACATCAGGAAGAAGAGGAAGGAGGTTCTGCAACTTGAGTTCAGAGATTAAATGCCCCTGTCCCACTTAGGAAACCTGAACGGAAACCTCTGGAGACTTTGCACTCCACCCAAGGTTTCCATGCGATTCCCAAAGGTTTTTGTCAGTCTCCCTAATGGTCGAATGTGGTTTCCGCTTCTTCTATGTTCCGCCGATTATTTCAAAAAATTCAAAACCGGCCACGACTAAAAATAGGTTGCCGTTTTAAAAAATCAGTCATTTGTTAGTCGAAGCTGGTTGCAATGCTAGTTGTAGGTGGTTGCCGGAGGTTGCAGGTAGTGAAGGTAAGACCTTCACTACCTGCAACCTAATCAATTTTCATTTTAAATACTTCAAATTATTCAGTTTCCATTACCACCTCTGTGAGAATGTTTTTGTTACCTCAGTTTATAGTGACCGGCCTCTTATGTTCTCATCAGATCATAATTTCAAGAATCTCCCACTAGTGAAAATATCTCAACATCTACCCTGCCAATTCCCCTCAGATCTCATTTATTTGAATATGGACACCTCACATTCTTCCAAAATGCAAGAAATAAAGTCCCAAACTATTTAGGCACTTTAATTAACTCTCTCATGCCAGGAATTAGCCTTCTGAAACTCTGTTATACTGCCTCCAATGTTACAACATCTTTTTAGATAAGGGAATTAAAACTGTATGCTATATTCTGGGTGAGGTTTCACCCATATCCTCCATATTTTTACCAACATCACCCTATTTTAAAATTACTAGAACTTTGTGTAATTACCAAAGTGCATGTCCTCACACGTTCCCTTACCACAACATGACCTTCCGACTTTTTTTGTATCACTGGGAAATTTGGAAACACTACATACTGATTATTGCTCCGGGTCATTATTGTAAATGGTCAACAAATCTGGGCCAAGAACTGATTCCTGTGGTACTCCACACATTACCTGCTTCTATTCTGAAAAGGATCAATTTATTCCAAATGAGACAGAAAATAGTTTATAAAGGAACTTAATGAGAAATTGTGTGCCTAAAATTTGACACTTTACATTGTTCTCAGAGGAAAGAAACAATACCCAAGGTGACCCACTCGTGGAATTGGAAATTATAAATGTATTTCTGAAGGGTGATATTTAACAGCCTTTGTGCATGAAAATGATGCAGATGAATGTCTAGGTCTTGTTAAAACAAGGAACTATAGATACAGAAATGGGAATGTATGAATACATAGTAATTTAAATTTCAAACAAGAACTTACTATCAAGGGAAAAGTGCTGAGTGTACTTATCTGACCCATGCACCTTTAACAGTTCATTCATTCTGCATTGAATTCAGATGTCAGTTTAGCTGCTACCTAAGATAGACACATAAAGCTGGATGAACTCAGTAGGACAGGCAGCATCTCTGGAGAGAAGGACTGGGTGACGTTTTGGGAATGGGTGACGTTTCGGATCGAGATCCTGAAGAAGTCACCCATTCCTTCTCTCCAGGGATGCTGCCTGTCCGTTGCATTTGTGAGATGTATTTCAGTGCCCACAATCATGATGCCAGAGACAAAGTCGTGGAAACAAGAAATGCATTTATTTATAAGTCTGCAGAGTCAGGTGCCTCTCCAAACCGAGACATACCGAGGTCAAGCAAATATTCCCCCCTTATACAACACAATTTCACTGAATCATCCTCCCCTTCTGGCTCCTTCCATTCGGAGCGCTGAGGTGCGCAATCTTCCTGTACCGCCCTGAGTACCTCCCAGATCATACATCGCACGTTGATGGTTATTAGCAGTTTCCCGATCAGGTGTGTATAAGCAATATTCATTTACCTCATTAAGCAAGCGCAGTATTTATTCACCTAACCCATTTAATCCCCTTTAGCCTAGTAGCCACTTTCTTAAGGTTACAGCTGCCTCCACTATCTCTTCCCGCTTTCGTACAATGCAATCAGTGGTGTTCAAGGACAGGGGCGGTTTACGCGTTCTGTCCTTCACAATGTGGTTTAATCATTCTGTCTCTCACAATCCACCCTTTTTCTTTTGCTACGCATTCCCTGATTAAACACCAATTTCAAACCCCTTCTGCTCCAATTGAAATAGCTGGGACCCCAGCTATTTACAGTATATATTAATGATCTGGATGAGGGAATTGAAGGCAATATCTCCAAGTTTGCAGATGACACTAAGCTGGGGGGCAGTGTTAGCTGTGAGGAGGATGCTAGGGAGACAGCAAGGTGACTTGGATAGGCTGGATGTGTGGGCAAATGTTTGGCAGATGCATTATAATGTGGATAAATGTGAGGTTATCCACTTTGGTGGCAAAAACAGGAAAGCAGATTATTATCTAAATGGTGGCCGATTAGGAAAAGGGGAGATGCAGCGAGACCTGGGTGTCATGGTATACTAGTCATTGAAAGTAGGCATGCAGGTGCAGCATGTAATGAAGAAAGCAAATGGTATTTCAGCTTTCATAGCAAAAGGAATTGAGTATAGGAGCAGGGAGGTTCTACTTCAGTTGTATAGGGTCTTGGTGAGACCACACCTGGAGTATTGCGTACAGTTCTGGTCTCCAAATCTGAGGAAGGACATTAGTGCCATAGAGGGAGTGCAGAGAAGGTTCACCAGACTGATTCCTGGGATGTCAGGACTGTCTTATGAAGAAAGACTGGATAGACTCGGTTTATACTCTCTAGGATATAGGAGATAGAGAGGGGATCTTATAGAAACTTACAAAACTCTTAAGGGGTTGGACAGGCTAGATGCAGGAAGATTGTTCCCGATGTTGGGGAAGTCCAGGACAAGGAGTTACAGCTTAAGGATAAGGGGGAAATCCTTTAAGACCGAGATGAGAAATACTTTTTTCACGCAGAGCGTGGTGAGTCTCTGGAACTCTCTGCCACAGAGGGTAGTTGAGGCCAGTTCATTGGCTATATTTAAGAGGGAGTTAGATGTGGCCCTTGTGGCTAAGGGGATCAGGAGATATGGAGAGAAGGCAGATACAGGATACTGAGTTGGATAATCAGCCATGATCATATTGAATGGATTTGCAGGCTCGAAGGGCCGAATGACCTACTCCTGCACCTAATTTCTATGTTTCTGTGTAACATTCTCCTTATTGCCTCTCTCTCTGGATCCAGAACCTTCCCCGGTCACATTATCATTATTTTCTGTACCCCTTTTGTTCCAATGGGCACCGCTACAGCCTGCATCTGGCTTATGTAGCTGGTTATATTCCTTCACCAACTGGGAACCCCCATCCCCCATTGTCCAGCTTTCCGTAAGCAAAGCAATCTCTCACCCTCATTACTGAGTACCCAAAATTCTGCACTAAGTAATATTCTACTCCCCCCTCACAACTGGTTCTGGTTCTATAACAGGTCATGCACATTAGAATGATAGGTAAAGGACCTTCAGGTTTGTCAGCCATACCTGATGGGGTGGTAACATTTATCACAGCTGCCCATGCATTTACTTACAGTGACGCCCATTGGTAGCACAAGTGCGAAACACTGCATTTTAATCCTTTAGTTAAATCGTTCTTTCTCAAAGATCATAGTCAGTGGTTTCTTTCCTTGTCTCACTGTCCAATCCTCCTCAGCCGGAGGTTCCACTGGTCCCATTATTCACACTGCGTGTGTCCACCCTTTTTCTTTCGTCCGCACTGCAGTTTCCATGGTCAATAGTACCAAATACGGACCAGTCCAACGGGGTTGCAACTTTTCTTCCTTCCACGATTTTACAAGAACTCAGTCTCCCACTTTCACAGAATGGATTGGAAAGTCGAGAGGGGGACTCTGTGCCAGCAGCCCCTTGGCTTTTAATTCTGTAAGAGAACGAGATACTGCCAGTAAATAGTTCCTTAAGAATACATCACTGCCCTCTATGGTGGGTATTCCTTCTATCTTTCCCAAATAAGGTAACCCAAACAACATTTCATAGGGGGAGGGTACACAAAAGGCTGGAGAAACTCAGCGGGTGCAGCAGCATCTAAGGAGCGAAGGAGATAGGTGACGTTTCGGGTCGAGACCCTTCTTCAGACTTCATAGCAGGATACTGCAGTATCCTTCCATGGAGCAGTTCGAATTCTAAGCAAGGCTATTGGCAAGCACTTAGTCCAGGTCAGTTTAGTCACCTCCATTAATTTGGTAATTTGTGGGGGGGTAGGGGGGTGTCTTCAAGGTGGCATTCATCTCTCCACCATTCCCGAGCTCTGTGGATGCCAGGGAGTATGCAACTTCCATTTTATCCCTAGGGCATCACAGATGAGCAAATGGATCTATGATGCGAAATCGGTTCCTCGATCTGAATCGAGAGACTCGATGATTCCATAACGCGGAATTATTTGTTCCAATAGAATTTTGGCTACTATCTGAGAAGTGGCATTTACTGTGGGGAACGCTTCCACCCAACGGGTGGAACCTGAGGGTCTGATCAGGAACAGTCAACATGGATTTGTGCCTGGAAGGTCATGTTTGACAAACCTTCTTGAATTATTTGAAGCGGTAACTAGGAAAATTGATGAGGGTAAAGCAGTGGATGTTGTCTATATGGATTTCAGTAAGGCCTTTGACAAGGTTCCCCATGGAAGGTTGGTTAAGAAGGTTCAATCTTTGGGTGTTAATGGCGGAGTAGCAAGATGGATTCAACAGTGGCTGAATGGGAGATGTCAGAGAGTAATGGTGGATGGCTGTTGTCAGTTGGAAGCCGGTGACCAGTGGGGTGCCCAGGGATCTGTGTTGGGTCCACTGTTGTTTTGTCATGTACATCAATGATCTGGATGATGGGGTGGAAAATTGGATAAGTAAGTATGCAGATGATACTAAGATAGGTGGTTGTGGATAATGAAGAATAGATTTTCAAAGTCTACAGAGAAATTTGGGCCATTTGGAAAAGTGGGCTGAAAAGATGGCAGATGGAGTTTAATGCTGTTAAGTGTGAAGTGCTACATCTTGGCAGGACAAATCAAAATAGGACGTACATGTAAATGGTAGGGAATTGAGGAATGCTGTGGAACAGAGGGATCTAAGGAATAACTGCATAGTTCCCTGAAGTGGAATCGCATGTAGATAGGGTGGTAAAGAAAGCCTTTGGTGTGCTGGCCTTTATAAAATCAGATCATTGAATACAAGTAGGGAAGTAATGTTAAAATTGTACAAGGCATTGGTAAGACCAATTCTGGAGTATGGTGTACAATTTTGGTCGCCTAGTTATAGGAAGGATGTCAACAAAATAGAGAGAGTACAGAAGAGATTTACTAGATGTTGCCAGGGTTCCAGCAACAATGTTGCAGAGAAAGGTTGAACAAGCTAGGTCTTTATTCTTTGGAGCGCAGAAGGTTAAGGGGGACTTGATTGAGGTCTTTAAAAAATGATGAAAAGGGATAGACAGAGTTAACGTGGATACGTTTTTTTTTTACCCCATTGAGGGTAGGGAAATTCAAAACAAGAGGGCATGACTCAGAATTAAGGGACAGAAGTTTCGGGGTACGTTGAGGGGGAACTTCTTTTACTCAGGGTGGTGGCTGTGTGGAATGAGCTTCCTAGCAGAAGTGGTGAGGCTGGATCGATTTTAAACATTTAAGAGTAAAGTGGATAGGTATATGGACGTTTGAAGGAATGGAGGGTAAAGGTCTGAGTGCAGTAGATGGGACTAGGGAAAACAATGGTCGGCACGGACTGGAAGGGCCGAGAGGGCCTGTTTTCCGTGCTGTATTGTTATATGGTTATATGGTTATATGGTAACGAGTAAAGTGGTCCACCACCACTAGGAGGTATTTCCATTTCTGAATCCTGGAAGTTCGGTAAAATCTACCTGTATTCTCTGGAATGGCCTGATGGCTAACTGCTGCCCTCATCACTTCTTATTTACCTTCTGACAGATCACACAGCTTGAGACTCAGCTTGTTTAGCAGAGTGTATATCGCTCTACAAGCATACGTACGCAAGAGAGTATCACATAGTGCCTGAGCCCCTCCAGTGCAACTGGGAATGTAATCTTCCCAATAAATCTCTGATAACCTCCTTAGTCAGCAAATGCTTCCATCCGGTGTCCACCACACGTCCATCTTCTGTAATTTTCACTACTACCTCATTCATCCTACCTATATCGAATTTGGAGAACATGGGCATCTTCTTTATCCCTTCCCCGAGAGGCATTAGAGACATAATTTTTTACCGTTCCCTGTAAAGCAACCCGTTTTGCCACCTTGTCCGCGGCTCTGTTTCCCCAGGCCTCTGGAGAATTTCCCTTCTGGTGTCCTGCCACATGTACTAAGGCTATTTGCTTTGTTACTGGTGGTCTGATGCTTGCTGTAATGGCGGTCGGAAGTGGTCCCAGCCATGCAGCTACTGCCTCAGTCACACTGATCGATCCTCACATGACTCCGTATGCGAGGCCCACTCTACACAAAAGGCACTCGGAAACCACTGCGATGAAGAACTGCCTCGGCTCTCTGTAGGAGGAGCGAGCTCCAATCTTCATCACTTTCCATCCACTCATTTTGGTCGGCCGCGAGCATTGGCCAGTCGATCTTCTAGGAGGCGGCCTGGATTTCCCTCTCTTCCACCTAATCAGTCCTTTCCTCCTGTCTTTCATCTCCCTCTACTCTTGGTCGGCGATCACTGCTGCACTCAGAGCCTGCAGTTCGTCCAAGAGAATCTTTGCAGGAGTCCTTGGCTCTGGGCCTCGATGCCTGTGGCGACTGTAGGGGTGTAGCTAGATCAGACAGGGCAGCGGAGGTGTGTACAGCTGCAGCCCGACTCTTCTTGAACTGGCTGAGCAGCCCTTCCCGTCTCAGCGTGGCATCCAGCAGGGTCTTGTCCCTCTGCAGCTGCCGCAGCAGTCCGCTCAGGCGCTGCCTCTCCTGGAGTTTCCCCTGGCTTCCAGTCGCTCCTTGTTTTTGGCCGCACACTCTGTGTCCATGCTGCTTTCACCCACAATTGGCAACACCACCACCACTCCGTCCTTCCAGGCTCTTCTCCCGCTCGCTCCCAGCCTCTCCCGGCCTGTCCCGGACTCTCCCGGCCTGTCCTTGTCCAGTTGTTCCTGGGTGGTCTTCAGCATCTGCTGTAGTTTGCTGGCCGCTTGCCCCTAATCCTTGGTCTTTTTAATTTCCTTGTCAAGCCTTTCCTTTAGCTGAAGGAGGTCCTCACTATCGCCGCTCCCCGTTGCCCGCAACTTCTCCAGCTCTTCCTGCAGTCCCAGTGCAGATTGTTGGGCCTTTTCAAATTCTTCAGCCAGCTTCTGTCTCTGTGCTGCTCACAGTCTGCTTGTAAAGTGCTTTGGGTTTCTTCTGCTTCTCTTAATTTCAGTACTGCACCAGAGGGATCTTTGCACCTTTGGTTCAGAGACTCCATAGCCATCTGCCTGAACTCCTGCAGCCACTCACTGTGGGGCTGTGGTGAGGACACGGACAACTCTGGGAAGAGCTCCAGCAGCACCTCTAAAGGTTTGCGTGTGGGACTCCTGCAACTGCTGTTCTGTCTGCTCGTTGTTTCTTCTTCATTTGGTGTTCAAACGGTTTCTTTGAGCCGCAGCATCTCCTTTTCCAGGATGGAAATGTGGGCATCTTTATCCTTCAGCCTGTTCTCCAGCTGTTCCACTTCCACTTGTTTGGTGGCCTGGTCTCACTCCATCTCCTTGCTCTGGCTGGCCTCGAGCAGGGCGTCGATAGAGCATATCCTCTCCTCCAGCTGCCCTTTCTCCACACTGACCTCCGACAGCCGACTGCCCAGCCACTCCACCTCCTCCGCTTTGCTCTTCAGCTCGGCCTCACATGCTGTTAGTTTAGCCTGAAGATCGGCGCAGGTGCTGACAGCTGCTCCTCCCTCTCTCTCTCTCTCTCCAGAGTCTGTAAATGGACCTGGGGAACCCAGCAGCCTGCATAACCACTTTCCTCCAGATTAGGGGAAGTTTTTTTGAATTAACAAATGCATTCAGTGCCTGACACATCTTCCTTTTTCTTTTTATGTCCCTTGGTCTGTTTATCTCCATATTTCTGTACTTCTTTAATTAATTCTTGTAGTTTTTGTACCAGATCTAAATGGCTACTGGCTAGTTTTTCTGTTGACAATTTTAAAACTGGTGCAAATGTTCCCAACTGACTGTTATTTTTGTTGATATTTGACCATTCATTTATGTAAAGTACATCAAAGCCTTTCGTAAATCCATGCTGACTTTGCCTAATAATTTCACCACTTTCCAAATGTACTGCTATCCCCATCTTTAATAACTGACTCTAGCAGTTTCCCCACTCCCCGATGTTAGACTAACTGGTCTGTAATTCCCCGTTTTCTCTCACCCTCCTTTTTTTAAAAAGTGGGGTTACATTAGCTACCCTCCAACAACTGGTTCCCTCGGTTCAAGTGCAACCTGTCCTTTTTTATACAGGTCACTCCTTCCCCAAAAGAGGTTCCATTGATCCAGAAATTTGAATTCCTGCCCTCTGCAACCAGTTCCGTCAGCCAGGCATTTATCCTCCACCTTGCTCCATTCCTACTCTCATTGTCGCGTGGCACAGGAAGTAATCCTGAGGTTGTAATCTTTGCGGTTCTTTTCCTTCACTCTCTTCCTAACTCCCTAAATTCTCCTTTCAAGATCGCTTCTCTTTTTTTACTATGTCATAGGTACCAATAAGTACCACGACCTCAGGCTCCTCTCCCTCCCTTTTCAGGATATCTTGGACATGTTCAGACACATCCGGACCCTAGCACCAGGGAGGCAAATTACCATCCGGTCCTCCGGATTGCATCCACAGAATCGCAATCTGACCCCTAACGATAGAATCCCCTATTACTAATGCCCTCCTCTTCTTTTCCTTACCCTTCTGAGCAACAGGGCCGTGTCTGTATCGCAGGCCAGGTTGCTGTTGCTACCCCCAGGTAGGCTGTCCCCCTGAACAGTACTCAAACATGGAGTACTTATTTCCAAGGTGTACAGCCACTGGTGTGCTCTCTAGCGCCCCGCCTCTCCTAACCGTGACCCACTTGTCTGCCTCCTGTGGTTTTGGAGAGACTACCTCCCTGTAACTCCGCTCTATGACCTCCTCACTCTCCCTGGCGAGACGGAGGTCATCGAGCTGCTGCTCCAGGTTCCTTACACACTCCTTTAGTAGCCGCATCTCGACACACCTGGCACAGATGTGGACTTCTGGAGGGCAACCCGACTCCATGACCTCCCACATCTGACATCCAGAACAGTAAACTGCCCTGGCACTCATACTTTCCTTACCCTAGATACAACATAAAATACAATATACAATACAAAAATACAATTCAAAATACAAAATACAGTACACTACAAACTGCTGGAATCTGACTGCCAATCAGCTGCGTACTCTAGTCCACCAATCATGGCTTCCTGAAGCCCAGTTAATTGAATGGAACATTACAGATTTAGAATGTTATGGATTTCGGTTCCTCCCTCACCAATGGCTCCTGGGCCTCTGATAAAACAAAGCCCCATGGCTGGGTTTTTATACACTCACCGCTCGGACGTCGCTCCTCCCTCACCAGCGCTCCTGGGCCTCTGAAAAAACAAAGCCCCACGCTGGGTTTTTACACTCACCGCTCGGATGTCGCTCCTCCCTCACCAATGGCTCCTGGGCCTCTGTAAAAACAAAGCCCCGCGCTGGGTTCCGGATATCACTCACTCAAACCTCTGATGGCAAGCAAGGAGATCAGAGACTGCTGAAATCAGCAGGGTGCACCTTCCCTTCCTTCCATACCTCCGCCGAGCGTCCAAAGTGGCAATCCTGGACGAGCCCCCAAGCTTGAGAGATGCATTTCAGTGCCCACAATCACGTGCCAGAGACAAAGTCCGTGGAAACAAGAAATGCATTTATTTACGAGTCTGCAGAGTCGGGTGCCTCTCCAAACCGAGACACACCGAGGTCAAGAAAATACCCCCCCTTATACAACACAGTTTCAGTGAATTATCCTCCCCTTCTGGCTCCTTCCAATCAGAGCGCTGAGGTGCACAATCCTCCTGTACCGCCCAGAGTACCTCCCAGATCATACATCGCACGTTCATGGTAATTAGCAGTTTCCCGATCAGGGGCGTATAAGCAATATTAATTTACCTCATTAAGCAAGCCAGTATTTATTTACCTAACCCAGTTAATCCCCTTTAGTCTAGTAGCCAGTTTCTTAAGGTTGCAGCTGCCTCCACTATCTCTTACCGCTTTTGTACAATGCTATCAGTGGTGCTCAAGGACAGGGTGGTTTACGCATTCTGTCCTTCACAATGTGGTTTAATCATTCTGTCTCTCACATGTTATTCCAGCTTTTTGTGTCTATCTTTCGTTTAAACCAGCATCTGCAGATCAGTCCTACACATTAGCTGCTGCCTAACAGCTTCATTTAAAAAATAAAATAAAAAAATAAATAAAAAATTGTATTGAAAAATTGTGGTCAGTTATGGTTCTCACTTTCAACATCCTTCCCTTGACATAGAATATCAGCAATCAGAGTCTGGAACTTGCCAACTTCAAACACATCTTTTTCCTTTCAGAAACAGCATATTTTCAAGTGAATGCCTCATTCTTCTTTCATTCTAAGTTGAGAAAGGATATTGCTGGTGAAGCAGTGCAGCATAGATTCATGAGATTATTCCCCGGGATGGCGGGACTTTCATATGAGGAAAGATTGGAAAGACTGGGCTTGCATTTACTGGAATTTAGAAGGGTAAGAAAGACTTGCCTTTACTGGATCTTATGGAAACATAAAAATTATAGAAGGACTGGACAAGCTAGATGCAGGAAATTGTTTCCCAATGTTGGGGAGTCCAGAAACCAGGGTCTGCAGTCTAAGAATAAATGGGAGGTCATTTAAAACTGTGATGAGAAAAAATGTTTTCACCCAGAGAGTTGTGAATTTTTGGAATTCTCTGCCACAGAAGGCAATGGAGGCCAATTCATTGGATGCATTTAAAAGAGAGTTAGATAGAGCACTTGGGGTTAGCGGAAACAAGGGTTATGGGGAGAAGGCATGCACGAGTTACTGATTGTGGATGATCAGCCATGATCAGGATGAATGGTGATGCTGGCTCAAAGGGCCTCCTCCTGCACCTATTTTCTATGTTTCTATGTATTAACATTCTCACTTTGAAAATTATTTATCAAAAATACAAAATATTAGGTTAATATTTCTTCCTCACCTTTAGTCCACACTTGGATTCCTTTGTTCCAAATCGGAAGCAAGCAAGAAATTATTATTCCACTAACCCTTCCTTTTCAGTCTTATTTGATGCAATGCACCATCACATTAATATAAGCTCTTCGCTGGAGTGACATTAATTGACAAAATGAGTGGGAAATTGCTTAACATTTATTGCTTTCTACCCAGAACCCAAAATCCTTCTAACCTGGCGTCTCAGTTCCAATCCCTCACTGATTCCTTCACTGAATAAGCATCAACCATCCATTTACACTAATCTTACAATTGTCCTATTTTTATTCTCCTCCTGTTCTCATCAACTTGACCTAACTTCTAGCACTTCTGACCAGCTAATCTACCTATCTGGATGTCTTTGGCATCAAGGTGGAAGCCAGAACCCTCCAGAAGAAACCCTCATGATTACAGGGAGATCACGCAAACCCCTCACAGAGAGGTGGATGGAACCCAAGTCTCTGGCACTGCACTCTGAGAAAGCAGTTCTACTAGCTGTGTCACTGTACCATCAATCAAGATGGATTGGTGCCAAATGACTGAAATAAAAGTAATGGAGTTACACTTCAATTCAAAACTTTAAGGCAGAAGAGGAATATTTACAAGAGGCAAGATCATTAATTTCTGATGAGGTTGCAACTTACCTTGGGTATGACCAATGTTGCATAAATGAATACATTGCCTCATATAGACGTGAAGAGCATTAAAAAAAAAAAAGGTTGTATTAGGCAGATTTATGAAGATACACAAAACCAAATTTACTAATTTGATTCCCCAATTATACCATCATTAAATCTCATCCTCTAAGTGCATTTAAGCATTTCACATGAATGGTTAATACAATTATGACATTTAGCTCAAAGTTGAAAACTTTAACGGTTTGATAAGTGAATAGACCATTCAATCATGAATTTATGTCGAATAATAGCCTCAGTTAATAAGCACTCCAATGTTTTAATGAACATTGATCACCATTATTTTCAATATCCATAGACAAGGCATAAACTGTCAATCATTACAGAGTGGAGCTTGAGAGATTCCTGATGATTGACAGATTACTCTCCACATTCAGGAACAGAAATCATAATTATTCCCATTCAGCAAAGATAAACTTATTTTAATCAACCCATAGCTGTCATCAGCTGTATGTACATCAGGTCTGTGCTGACTGATGTGTCAGGTCTCTTCATGCATGTCATGCAATACTCCTATCTTACTCTGATAGATTTTTGATAAAATTAACATAAATATGGAAAATACTTTTACCGTTTAATTTAGAGATACAGCGCAGAAACAGGACCATTCGGCTACTGAATCCGCACCGACCCCCCGCACATAAACACTGTCTTACACACACTAGGAACAATGCTGCAGAGGAGCAGCAGCCAGGCCAGCAAGGGAGTGGATTGGCTGAAGAAATGCTTTCCCCGAGGCGAGTAACTTTCAGGAGCTTTAAAAAGATCGCCGAGAGACAGCTAGGCACTTACCTTGAAGGTCGCAGAGGAGCAGCAGCCAGACCAGCGAGGAAATTGATTCCTAAGACATGGATTACTGAGACATCCTAATTAGTTGAGTGGATAGTTGTCGTGATTAGATAAAATTAAGTGCAGGTGTAGTGGATCAGCCTGTTGGGTGTGGCCCTGTTGAGGCAAAGTGCCTTGGAGAGGAAAAGGATCTGTCCCACTTATGTGTCCTTGGCACACAAATTATGTGACCTCGTGGTCGTGTTGAGCCGCGATAGTCTGGCGAACGTCGGGCGTGATTACATGCGTACGCACAGCTGTCTGGAGTGCGTGACGTCATTTGAAGATGGACACAAAGCTGGAGTAACTCAGCGGGACCGGCAGCATCTCTGGAGAGAAGCAATGGGTGACGTTTCGTGTCGAGACTCTTCTTCAGTCTGAAAAGTGTCTTGACCCGAAACGTCACCCATTCCTTCTCTCCAGAGATGCTGCCGGTCCCGCTGAGTTACTCCTGTATTTTGTGTCTATCTTCAATTTTCTTGGCCCCGCTCTGGGAGTAGAAGTGGGGGTGGATCCGGACTGCAGTGGCCGTGAACCCCAGGCCAAGTTCGGTGATTGGTTGCCTGCTTCTGCTGCTGTTGGAGGCGAGATGTTGCATCGCGCCAGGGTCTTGGGCCTGTCCCACTTTGGCCGTCAGTTCCGTGACAGGCCGTTGGCGCGCGAAGATTTTGTTCACTACAAAAATTTCGGAACCCTGTGTGATGTCCCGCACAACTACATACCCCTCCCCACTTCTAAGTGGGACCGGCCCCGTGCGGCCATATGATGTCCGTACACCTCAACGCGACCACGAGGTTGCGTAATTTGCATGCCAAGGACACGCAAGTGGGACAGGCCCCTTAGTCTTTGGCTCAAGGGTCTTCTGTGAGGAGGCTACCTTTATTTGGTTGTGTGTTTAATTTAATTTAAATATTTAAACTTATTGACATGATGGCAGGAATATTTGCTGCAGGATGTGGGAAGCCAGAGGTACTGCTGTTGTCAATGACCACTTCACCTGTGGGAACTGTGTCCAGATGCAGCTCCTCAAGGACCGAGTTAGAGAACTGGAGCAGCAGCTGGATGATCTGCATTCCATCTGGGAGGACAAAAACTTCCTGGACAGGACCTACAGTCAGGTTGTCAGTCCATGAGTACAAGAGATGCAACGGTTATGGATGGAAAAGGGGATGAATTTAGTGCAAGAGACCTTGGTGGAAGTACCCCTTGAAAACAGGTACACCCTCTTGTGAGCTGTCAGGGCAGACAATGCTTCCACTTTGAGCGGTGTACAGGTCTGTGCATCCCTGGTGCCAGGGTCCAAGATGTCTCAGACCAACTTCAGAACATCCTCGAGAGGGAAGGTGAACAACCGGAAGTAGTTGTGCATGTATGCACAAATGGCATGAGGAAGGAGGTTCTGCAACATTAGTATGGAGAACTAGGTTGGAGGCTAAAAAGCAGGATTTCTAGGATGTTTATCTCTGGGTAGCTTCCAGTACCTTATGCTAGTGAAGGTAGGAACAGGGAGATAGGGGATCTGAATGTATGGCTGAGGAGCTAGTGCAGGGGGCAGGGATTTACATTTCTAGATCACTGGAATCACTTCTGGGGCAAGGGTGACCTGTACAAAATGTACGGGTTGCACCTTAATTGGAGGGGGTCTGACATTTTACTTCAGAGTCTCGTGTGTGACTACATGAACCCCATACAACTGTTTGTGCATCATTGCGTCAGACGCTTTCGTGCAGACTTTCCTCCAACGGTAAGTCTAAAAAACTTCAGGTAAGTGCTATTTCTTACCTGTTGTAGATCTCCTGCAGGTACCTCTGAGGGTGTTGCGGGTTTTGTTTTTATAAAACAGCTTTTCTAGTTGTTAGATTAATTTAATAGTATAGATGTGATTCAGCTGTGCAAGTAAGTCAACTTATCTTGTTAAATGGTTAACTATTAAGTGCCATATAGGTCATTGTTAACACACCTTGTTTCACCAGCTGAAATTAATAAAGTCACAATGATGGACAAGCAGTATTCATTACTGCTCCAGTTGTTGTTAAGTAAATCTTTAATTATATTGCAAAATGGTGCTAATGGCCCTAAATGGGAAATTGTGTCAGCAGCGCTTTTTAGCAGGTGCTCTCCTCATGTAGGAGGAAAGCATGCTGCATCAATATTATTCTGATGCTGGGGCCATAGCAAAGGCGGCGTATTGCTGAAGCTGCGCCAGCAGCACCTTGTAACCGGGTTGCTTAATGGCTTCCTCATGTAAGAGGAGAACATGTGGGATCGGTATAGTTTAACGCCGAGTCTGAGGGTATAGCCGTAGAGCATGCCCAAGGGATACAGGGCATGTGCCAGAGGTCTATGCCTGGCAAGAAAGTTACCATCCCAAACACATATGCAGTGAATACCGCTCTCAGGGGGACATTACAGTTGGCTGCTGAATCTTCTATTCAGGTAAGACCTTTCCATAGGCGAAACCTGGAGGACAAAGCACAAGCTATTGGAAAGAGCAAGTTCAGTGACAATGCACCCCACATCTTTATTGGCAGTAAGCGGTTCACTGAAGTTGGTGGCAGCATGAAAGCTGGCCAGAGGTTCCACGTACTGTACCTGTGCTATTCTACAATTAAGGGACCACTTACAGCTTGGTAAGGTGTATACTTAGTTATACATTACAAATGATTGAGACATTATCAGCTACTTTGAGGGATCTAACCATGTAAAATGGACTATACTAGCTTTTCAAGCAGGTTAGAATTGGGCAGGTTCAGTAGAAGGACCAATATTGTCTTGCAAGACTGGCTCGGAAATCGGGCACAGTTGCTGTTTACGGTAGATACCAAGTTGCAAATATCATCTCGAGTTTGGAGGTGGAGCAGACTTGCATGACTAGCAAAAATTTCTGTTATGGGTATCAACTATCTATCGACCCTACGGGCATTGTATGGGTTAAAGAGTGATTAGACAAATATGCATGTTGTGATGCTCAGGTTCAGGTTGATACATTATGATGATGGCATATGTTAGTCATGACAATATATATATACGTTCAAATTATGTTTTGCAGGTTTAATAAACTGCCCTAAGGGTTGGGTTGTTATATCTATCCTTCCATGTGTTAAGGGCTTGGATAGCACCAAACCACAGAATTTTTCTTTTCCAGGAGATTAAATAGTTTGTTATGCTCATGTTCCATTGAAAGGTATAAATTGCTAATGTTTGTAGTTCATGCTAAATGATCGTTTGTTCATTATGGAGTTATACTGCCATTAATTGGGTCAATGAGCTTTCTCATTGAGTTGGCTGTAGCAAACAAGACTCGCTCTGTCAGGTCCACACTGGTTATCAAGGGTAGGTCCCAGGACCAAAGCCATATGCGATGGTGACATTTGTGAACACTATTTCACCAGGAGGCTGCAGTCATATCTTTAAATTTGGATGGAGTTTTATTAGGTGGTTATCTTTCTAGCACTGGTTTAGTGCAGCAGGTTCAGTCGCTACATAATTGTTATGGTACAGCACGATAACCATTTGTTTTCATCTCTACCCTGTCAAATTATAATATATAATTTATTTATGTTATAAATACCTGCCTCCAGCAGACGAGAAGGGGTCTCTCAAAATAGTCACACAGCATACCAGGGGACCTTTGATAAAGTAAGCACACATATATACGACATTGTGCCAAGGTCATCAAGAGCCTTGGAGTTTGACTGCAATGTGTTAGTCACAAACAAATTTGGGAGAACGTATTGTTCAGGCCATTCCAGATGATAAAGAACATAGAAACATAGAAACATAGAATTAGGTGCAGGAGTAGGCCATTCAGCCCTCGAGCCTGCACTCTCCATTCAATATGATCATGGCTGATCATCCATACTCATATCCCGTACCTGCCTTCTCTCCATACCCTCTATTCCCTTAGCCACAAGGGCCACATCCAACTCACTCTTAAATATAGCCAATGAACTGGCCTCAACTACCCTCTGTGGCAGAGAGTTCCAGAGACTCACCACTCTCTGTGTGAAAAAAGTCTTTCTCATTCGGTCTTAAAGGATTTCCCCCTTATCCTTAAGCTGTGACCCCTTGTCCTGGACTTCCCCAACATCGGGAACAATCTTCCTGCATCTAAGCCTGTCCCAACCCCTTAAGAAATTTTGTAAGTTTCTTTATGTTATGTTATGTAGGAATGGATTCTGATTCCAGATCTCATTCCACCAGGGCTGCTACAACATCAGCAGCAAGGGTATTTATGTTCTGCTGGGTCGCATTGTTACAGCTGCAGCATGGTCCAACGAACGAATCTCCAAACATCTGTAATGACCCATTGCTGAACCAGGAGTATTTGTTAATTCTATTTATGTTCTGGTTATATCTTCCATCTGGGTGATGGATGGAAATATTATTGTTTCATTTAAACAGCATCAGCATGTTTTACATCTACGTCATGACTGTATGCATTGTGAATGTTTTCCCTTCATTTGTCAATGAAGCAGCTGTGGTTGTGTATACTCGTTTCACACGGCATGAAATCACTGAGCTTTGAAGTCTTCACGTAGTCACTCACGTAACTCCGAAGTAAAAGTAAAAAGTAAGATTAAATGAGAACTTACCAGTTTTGAGGTTTGATCTTTATTTTCTCATTTAATCTTACTATTCTGGCAGGCAGGTTTGCTAGTGCTACACAGGTGGGTTTAAACTATACAGTGGGGGAGTGAAGTCAACAACGTAGAAGCATATGTGTGAAGTTAACGGGAAAAGAGTGTGGGAAATGTCACGTTTGAACGAACAATGCAGGGGGATGGGAACAAATGCAAGGAGACAGAGGGGCATAAAAGGAGGACGGAAGCAAAAGGTAGAAGGGAAATAAGAAAAACAAACCTGAAAGCTGTGTGCCTTAATGCGAGGAGCATTCGTAATAAGGTGGAAGAATTGAATGTGCAATTAGTTGTTAAGGAATATGATACAGTTGGAATTAGGGAGACATGGCTCCAGGGTGAACAAGGCTGGGAGGTAAACATGCAGGGGTATTTGAAATTCAGGAAGGATGGGCAGAACTGAAGAATAAATGGGGTGGCATTGCTGGTTAAAGAGGGGCTTAATGCAATAGTAAGGAGAGACATTAGCTTGGATGCTGTAGAGATCTGTATGGGTGAAACTGTGGTACAGCCAATGGCGGAAAACGCTTGTCGGAGTTGTATACAGACCACCAAACAGCATTAGGGAGGGGGATAGCAGCAAGCAGGAAATTAGGGATGCATGTAATAAAGGTACTACAGTTATCATGGGTGATTTTAATCTACATATAAATTGGCCAACCAAATTGGCAGCAGCGCTGATGAGGTGGATGTCCTGGAATATATACAGGTTTTTTAAACCAATATGTAGAAGAACCGACTAGAGGACAGGCCATTCTAGACTGGGTATTGTTAAATCAGGAATTATTAGTCAGCGATCTTGTTGTACAAACACCCTTGGGCAACAGTGACCATAATATGGTGGAATTCTGCATTAGGATGGAAAGTGACACAGTTCATTCAGAGACTAGGGTCCTGAACTTGAATAAAGGAGAATTTGAAGGTATGAGATGGGAATTGGCCAGGATAGACTAGCAAATTATACTTAAAGGTTTGATGGTGGAAATGCAATGGCAAAGATTTAAAGAGTGCATGGATGAACTCCAACAATTGTTCATGCCTGTGTGGCGAACAAAATAAACGGGTAAGGTGGCTCAACTGTGGCTAATGAGGGAAATCAAGGATAGTTTTAGTTTAAAACACTGAATCAAGCACTTGAAACAACTAAATTTTATTTTACCAAAAGTGAGTTACAGATCATCTACTGTACCTATCCCACATGGGTTTGATCCTTGTGTCTGCCTCTAGGCCTCGCTCAGACAGAGACACTCCAGAAGTTCACGCAGTCCCAAGTGTTCTTCCAGAAGATCGATGCTGAGCCTAGTGATCACGGACTTTTACATGTCCCTGGAACTTGAGGGGCTGAACCACATGGGGGTGGTCTCTCAATAACCCAATTACAGATATCTATTAAATACATGCATAACAGGCATTCCCCTAACCCAATTGTACAACAGTTCAATACATTGTATTCAAAACGGACTTCGAGAGGAAGCCAACTTAGAAACATTTACCCTGATTTACAGAAAACCGAGACAAGGCTAAATCAGCACTTGGCAAAATCAAACTACAACATTATTTACAAGGTCTATGTCTGGTTTGCAGCCATCCAATCCATTCTATACTTTTTGCACCAAATTGACAGGGTTTGCAAATCTTTCCATTCTTTGCTTGCAATTTGTGTCTAAACTCCAGACACTCTGGCACCTCTTCACAACTTGTCCGAACTCTGCTGTCAATTTGACCAAATCTCTCAGCAACCCAGAAACTTAACCCCATTTTGAAGTCCTAGCTTGCTCCAATTTAGCCAGGATTAACAATCCTCCTTTTATCATAATGATAACCCATCATTAATGATAACGAGTGGCTCAATAATCACTAACCAGATATACATAAGTGTGCTTTACATTTCCCATCTATCAGTAACACAAGATGATGATGTTTCTTCTCAAAATCTTGTCAAGTGTCCTGAGTTTTCATGGGCATAACATCACAAGTTCTGTCTGAGGAGTCTTCACCTCCTGAGTTTTTGTGGGCGCAAATTCCCTCCATCCGTGTTCCTTCCCAGTCTTCCATCACCTTACACAGTCGAACCTAACCCTAAGAAGCTTGGGACAAAGCAAGTTACCATCATGCACTCAAGCTTTCCCACACATTTGCTATTTATATTTATATTTCACTTGAACCTATTCCTATTCTATAATCTATTGAACATATTATATTGTGCTCTATTACTGTTTCCTATTCCTATTCTGTTTCCTAATATATTGTTTATTATTCTAGAATCAACACTAATTAGCCTTCTCATACCCACACAATGTAATAATATGCATATCTGATGTCGGTAAGCATATCATTTTCAGCTGGGTTCAGTCCAGATTCCCCTGCAGGTGTGACCTTAATTAAAAGCAAACCATGATCAATGTTCCAACTTAACCAAATTCAGTCTCAGCCTTCAATTTACTATTCCACAGCATTGGAGTCAATAATACAATTCCATTCCAATTCCTGTGGAATTCTCAGCTGTTCAAATTTAAACATTCAATTTCCTTTTCTATTAATTATATCCTAAGTCCAATCAAAAATGCCAAATCCAGGGACAATTTCTTTCCACCTTGATAATATAAGCCATTTTACCATTGGGGGTTTAAACAATTCAAATCCATCGGGCAAATATACATCGGCTTTGCTATTTACAATACCATTCAAGTTTCTCCCTACAGTTAACCAAATCTTTCCTCCAGCACCTCCTCTTATTTATACATGCACTCCTCACTATGGTAACTTGTTACTATGTTGATTCTCCATTATATTGGCTCTTTACTATGTTGGCTTTGTTCTCTGTCTAGGGGTTCTCACTTTTACCTGTTTGTTTTCCTATTAGGTAATTTCCTAGATGGTTAGCATTGATCTTCCGAGGGGCTCATTATCTAAATTTCCAATCTACCTCATCATTTTATGTACCACCACCTTGTGTCCCCATGATACTTTTCTTAGCTACTAAATCGGTATTACGATTTCCAATGTCCACTGGGGTCTGTCCTTTAGTATGGGCACTATATTTTATTACAGAAATGTGTTTGGGTAGCATTAAGGCTTTCAATAACTTTGTCACCAATTGTTTATGTGATATTTGGGTTCCTGCAGAAGTTAGAAATCCCCTATTTTTCCATAATAGTCCAAAATCATGCACCACCCCAAATGCATATCGAGAATCAGTGTAAATGTTTACTTTTACATCTTCCCAATAATACAAGCCCTAATTAAAGTGAATAATTCAGCTTGTTGTGCTGAATAGGGTGATTCAAAACCAGCTGCTTCTACAATTTCAATTTTATGATTAGTAATTGCATACCCAGACAAATTCTCACCCCGTGGTCCAATGGATGCACTACCATCCACATATAATGTGATGTCAGGGTCTTCCATGGGTACATCCCTCAAGTCCTCTCACTGATGTTTCCTCCTCTATAACAAATAAGCAATCGTGTCCTGCTTCTGCTCGCTCTTCTGGGGGTGAAATAGGAAACGAGGCTGGGGTGCCGTCGAGTATGGCTGCTCTGCCTGCAGCTGTCTGTCCTTTTCACCTTTTTTTTTGTTCTTTAGTGTCTTCAATGTTTTTGTTTTGAGCTCTAGTCTTGTGTGTGTGGGGTTGGGGGGGACTGTATTCTCAGTACCTACCTGGTCGGAGTTGCGGCTTTCCACCGAGCCGCAACTTTGCCCCTTCCTCCCGGCCTACCAATGGGCCTGGAGCAGCATTTCCTGCCAGGATCAGCCAGAACTTCAGTTTCGTTGGTGGCACAGCGCTGAAGCACCATCGCGGAGCGGGCGATGCCTTACCCGGGTCGCCGTATGGTAAGCTCCGGAGTACTGAGACTGCCGACTCCAACATCGCAGAGCTGTGGTCGCGAGGTGTCCAGCTGCAGGCGGCGCTGAGTTTAAACACCGCGGTGCCTGGGATCTCTCGTTGAGATCGCCAGTAGTGGAGCTCCGACTAGCGCGGCCTGTGGACATTTGGGAGCCGTGGTCTCGGGTAGGAAGCGGTCGTTCCAGACAGTCCAGGCCGCTGAGAGTGTTCTCCCAACACAGGAACTCCATCATCCGGTGAGAGGGCCTGTAACAGCGGGCCATCATTGCAGTGACTGCGGTGGCCTCAATAGGCCCGACCATGAGTGAAACTAGAGGAAGAGGACTGGACCATGTTGCCTTCCCTCACAATGGGAACCATTGTGGGGGTGATGTTTTTATGTGTTTAAGTTAAATTCTTTGATGTTGTGTTTTATTTTATTGGTGTGCTGCAGATGGCTCGGGGAAAACATGGCTGCTGGAGGTGAGAGTGAACGCTGGCGCTGCTCTCTCTCCAAATTGTGTATTGCTGCTGTATGTGTTGTTTTTGTTTCATGTTTGTTTAATTGTAAGGTGTCAATTTTCGTTTAATTGTAAGGTGTCCTTGAGAGTCCTGAAAGGCGCCCTATAAATAAAATGTATTATTATTATTGTTAATTAATGTGCAGTGTTTAAACTGCAATTTTGGATTGTTTAGCAGGTAGATCTCATACTTATTTTGTCGGGCCATTTTCAAATGCTGGGTTTGAAGCTGCCCCAACAATGCCTACCGATTTGTGGAATGTACATTACAATTTCCTGCTGGGATGTCAAATTAGCAGCCGATTGTAACTATTGTAAATTGCAGTTAAGTTTTGATGGAAAAATCACATATCCTAGATCGACTAGATGATTTATTAATTGTGCAGTGTCTTCCCGATTACTGGATTCATCTTTACTTGCCACCTGTATGTCATCAACATACTGCACTAATGTTGAATTCATTTTAAACTTTAAAGTACTTCGCTGATCCTGCAGACACCTGGAAAATAAAGTAGGCGAGTTGACCAATCCTTGAGGCAACCTGGTCCAGGTATATTGTGGTCCCTTATAGGTGAAGGCAAACAAACATTGGCTGTCATCATGAAGAGGAAGAGAAAAGAATGCATGTTGTAAGTCGACTATTGAAAAAACTTTGGCTTCAGGCAGTATCTTGGCTAGGGTATGGGCGGGATTTGGCACTAGAGCATCTTCTTCTTCTTGCATATGGCGTGCACAGCATAAAGTTATCAGACAACTTGTTCTATTTGATCTTATTTGATTGTGCATGCCGGGTTGATTGCATTTGTCAAAACAGGGCAGACCACATGAAGTTTGCAATCTCCCACCCCGGCACTAGGGCATGAAGTGGTTCTACAACAGATTTGTTTTAACTTAAGTCTTGTACGAGTCTATATTGACCCTCCTTTCCCGGTTTCAGATTTCAAAATTGCTTTTGATAATTATTCGGGTTTGGCAAGGTAACTGCCTTTCTTACCAGCGTTCCTAGGTCTTTAGCTCTAGCCGGGAAATTCACATTTTGAGTGATGTGAATAACAGCCTCTTCAATTCTTTTCCATTATTGTGCTGGTATTTTAGCATATTCAGCAGCTCCCCCTTTTCCTTCCACTAGTGCCATTACTTCTATTTCCCATTCCTGTCTTTCGAATGATTTAAAGAAGGTTTCCAGCTCCCTGTCCTTTCCACTCCTTTTGTAAGCCAGTGTCATTATATAATTCAGAGAATCGCTCTAAAAATTCATCCACTTCTCCACGTTTTGGTCTTACATCTAATATTCTGGCCAAATCGATGGGTTTCTGAAGGGTGTTGGCAAGAACTGTTATAACAGCTTCCTCCCTTGTCCCATTATCCGCTATTATATTTGCAAGAGCTTCATGTGACGGATGTCCTAAATTCGTTAGGAATCTGGCATGTTCACTTGGGGTAATTATTTGCTTGATCACCGCCCATAAATCCTGGGAATCAGCATGATACTCGCATTGTAGTTCTTAAGTGATCCACGAAATGTGATTTTTCTACGATCGGGTATTTGACTCAAAGTAGCCATCTTGTTCCCATAGTGAATAGACTCCATTTGTACGGGGATTATTTGCGCTTACAGCATGGGTTGGATACAAAGAAGGATTAGGCATTTCCCTTACAGGGAACTGTGTAAGGGTTGTTGGGGTAGCTTCAGGACCTACCTCGGCCTCTTCAATTATAGTCTCACATGCAGATGTATCGTCCCCTTCACCAGGGGGTTCATGGTACTTTCTAAAGGATTTTCTTCCTTTCTTAACTGCTCGTTCAATTTGGTTAGGGGCATGTTCTTCTTTTTCCATAACTAATTTAGTATTTTTCTGAGTTTGGCTTCTGGTACCGTGAACTCTAGGACTGTCTGTGATGGACAGAGTGATCGGGGTTAAGGAAGTTTGTACCCTGGGATTTGATTGTCCATTCCTATTATGAACTTTGCGATGTGCATTTGAGGTATTGGGATCGATGAATAAGGTGGTGGCTCTGAATTTCTAGTTCTAACACTCTCCCAGTCTTCTAAATAGTTATCGTCATCTCCCTCGTAACCAGTGCCAACTATCAGGACCTCCAGCCTAAGCCTTATGGATGATAATCTTTCTGTGAAAGATTTTTCGTTTTATCTTTAACACTCTCAGGCTCTTCCCTTATGGCCCTGTCTCATGGTGCGAGTTGACCCACGAGGTACCCCGAGTGAAAGACTCGTGGTTGTGTACGAGACTTCAAGTTTATGCTCAAGTGTTTAACCGAGTTCCCACGGGTATGTCATTTCTGCGTTGTTCCAAGTTCCTCCTCCGAGTTACCAAGTTCCTCTCCCGTTACTCTTGAGCCAACCGTGAATTAAGGTATGTTTTAATAAAGCAACAATGTTAAAAGACATCTCCATCCTGTGGCTTTGAGTTATTTCAGCGCGGCCGCATCTATTGATACGACCTACAAAGGGAAAATGCGCACCCTCCAGCAACCAATAATGTGGTAAGTGCATTTCTTGGTGCTTTGTTTTTAAATACTGTATTTCCCGGGGTGGGGGGAGAGCTCCGTTCATAGTATTTGGGGAGTCTGGCGTTGTGAAGGAGGGGATTGGGGTCAGTAACCCACTTGCCACGCACCAGTCTGAGTGCAGGTAGATGGGACTAGGTGACAGTAATTCAATTCAATTCAATTCAACTTTAATGTCATTGCACAGATACAAGTATGGGTACAACAAAATGCAGTTTAGTGACAGTACGAAGTGATAGCAAAATATAGGTAAATACAGATAAATAAATACAGATGTGGAAATCTATCGGCGGGACTCCGAGTTCAGCAGTGCGATGGTATTATTATAGAAGCTACTCCTCATCCTGCTGGTGCGGGACCTGAGGCTCCTGTACTGCCTCCCCAATGGTAGGAGGGCAAACAGTCAATGGTTAGGGTGGGAGGGGTCTTTGATGATCTTCCCAGCCCGTCTCAGACACCGTCTTCGGTGGAGGGCATCCATGGCAGGGAGCGGGGCCCAGATGATGTGCTGGGCGGTTTTCACCACTCGTTGTAGTGCCTTCCTAACTGCTACGGTGCAGCTTCTGTACCAGACCGTAAAGCAGGTGGTTAGGATGCTTTCAATGGTACATCGGTAGAAGTTGGTCAGGATCTGGGGGGACAGGTGGGCTTTTTTGAGCCTCCTCAGGAAGTAAAGGCGCTGCTGCGCCTTTTTGATCAGCTTGGAGGTGTTGAGGGACCAGGACAGATCCTCCGAGATGTGTACCCCGAGGAATTTGTAGTTGGAGACCCGCTCCACCTCAGTCCCGTTTATATGGATGGGGGTGTGTCTGCCCCCTCTGTTCTTTCTGAAGTCGACAATGATTTCCTTCGTCTTCTGGGAGTTGAGGACGAGGTTATTATCGGCACACCAGGTTGTCAGGTGCTGGGACCTCCTCCCTGTAGGCTGACTCGTCGTTGTCGCTGATCAGTCCTACCACCTGTGGTGTCGTCGGCAAATTTCTATGATGGCGTTGGAGCCATACTTAGGGATGCAGTCATGGGTGAAGAGAGAGTAGAGGAGAGGACTGAGCACACAGCCCTGTGGCACACCAGTGTTCAGTGTTATAGTGGAGGAGGTGAGGTTGTTGATCCTAACAGACTGTGGTCTGTTAGTGAGGAAATCCAGTGTCCAATTGCAGAGGGAAGTGGAGATGCCAAGACCGCTGAGTTTGGTGATCAAGCTAGCGGGTATGACAGTGTTAAATGCGGAGATGAAGTCAATGAACAGCAACCTGATGTAGGTGTTTATTGCTGTCCAGGTGGGTCAGGGCAGAGTGTAGGGCTGCCGATATGGCGTCCTCTGTAGACCTATTGGTCCGGTAGGCAAACTGATGGGGGTCCAGTGTGGGGGGGGAGGCTGGCTTTGAGGTGAACCAAGATCAGCCGCTCGAAGCACTTTGGCTATGACAGGGGTGAGTGCCACTGGCCGGAAATCGTTGAGACTCCCTGTCGCTGATTGTTTGGGCACTGGCACAATGGTAGATGTCTTGAGGCAAGTGGGGACGACACCCTGGGCCAGTGACAGATTGAAAATGTCAGTGAGGACCAGGGATTAGTTGTCCAGCACATGCCCTGAGCACCCGCCCTGGGATGCCCATCGGGGCCGGCAGCTTTGTGCTCATTCACCTTGCTCAGTGCATCTTGTACAGCAGAGGTGGAGAGACTGAGGGGTTGTTCATGCGGGGGTGGAGCAACTTTGATGGCTGGAATTTTGGTTGTCCCGGTCAAAGCGGGCGTAGAAAATGGTTTAGCTCGTCAGGAAGGGAGGCATTGTCTGGGGGGGGTGGGTGTTGACTTTATGGTAATCGGCAATGGATTTTTCCTTGCCACATGCGCCTGGGGTCAGAGTTGTTTCGGAACTGCTCCTCGATCCGCCGTTTGTGATTGAGTTTAGCATTCCTAATTCCCTTTTTCAGATTGGCCCTGAGATGAGCTGTATCCCTCAGCATCGCCAGATTTGAAAGCGGCGTCGCGAGCCTTCAGCAGGAGTCTGACCTCCCTGCTTATTGTCGGCTTCTGGTTAGGGTAGGTCTTTATCTCTTTGTGGGTAGTGACATTGTCCATGCAGAATTTTATATAGTCCAGAACGGTTGAGGTGTATGAGTTGATGTTCACTTGGGAGTTGAAGGTAGCCTGAGTGGCAAACAGACAGAAGACAGAGACAGCCCCCGCAGGCCAGACCTTCACTGTCCTCACGGAAGGTTTCACACGTCTGATCAGAGGTGTGTAATTTGGGGAGCAGGAACAGAGAGAGGTGGTCAGACTGTCCCAGGTGGGGGAGGGGGAGGGCTTTGTATGCTTCAGTAATATTGGTGTATACTAGGTCCAGAGTCTTGTTTCCTCTGGTTGGGCAGGAGACATGTTGGTGGAATCTGGGGAGTACAGTTTTAAGGTTGGAGTGGTTAAAATCACCTGCAACAATAAAAGCCCCCTCTGGGTGTGCAGTTAGTTGTTTGCTTATAGCATCTTGCAGCTCTTCCATTGCTAGCCTGGCATTAGCGTCTGGGGGTACATATACTGCAGTGATAACAATCGATGTAAATTCCCTGGGCAGATAGAAGGGCCTGCACTTTATCATCAGGTATTCCAGGTCAGCAGAGCAGTGGCTACCAATCCTGACAGCATCTGTACACCATGAATTGTTCACATAAATGCATAGTCCACCGCCCTTAGTCTTACCGGAGTCCACCGCTGTTCTATCGGCCCTGAAGACAGTGCGCCCCTCCAGCTCGATGGTGTTATCCGGGGATGTTGTCGGTGAGCCTTGTTTCTGTGAAGACCATGGCGTTGCAGTCGGCGATCCGTTTGTGTGTGGTGATCCGCAGCCGCAGTTCGTCGATTTTACTCACCAGGGACCGGACATTCGCAAGGAAAATGTTGGGCAGAGCTGGCTGCTCGTGCGAGTTTTGATCTCAGCCCTCGCTCGACAGCCTCCGCGCTTCCCACGTCTTTGTTCGCGGTCCCTGCGCCGCCATTATTATATATAACAGAACTAAAAATTTTAAAACAAATCTAAACGCGACGCCATCTGGATCTCATATATATTAGATAGAGATAGAGATAGAGATAAGAGATAGAGATAGAGATAGAGATAAGAGATAGAGATAGAGATAGAGATAGAGATAGAGATAGAGATAGAGATAGAGGAGTTACCCAGCAGTAGGCAACCCAGGAACCACTCAAAGTGTATATATACATATACGCATACACATATACATATACACATACACATATACACAGGTCTGGGGAAGACGGAGAGGGGAACAATGAGGACACGGAAGTTTAGTGGGGAATCTCATTGGTTATTATGAAGGAAGTCCAGATGCTGGTTTAAAGATAGACGAAATGCTGGAGTAACTCAGCGGGACAGGCAGCATCTCTGGGTAGTGGTCTAAGAAAGGGTCTCGACCCGATACATCATCATTCCTTCTCTCCGGAGATGCTGCCTGTCCCGCTGAGTTACTCCAGAATTGTGTGTGTGTGAGTTACTCAAGCATTGTTCGTGTGTGTGTGTGAGTTACTCCAGCATTGTGTGTATGTGTGTGTGAGTTACCTTAGCATTGTGTGTGTGTGTGAGTTACTCCAGCATTGTTCGTGTGTGTGTGTGTGTGTGTGAGAGAGTTAATCCAGCATTGTGTGTGTGTGTGTGAGTTACTCCAGCATTGTGTGTGTGTGTGTGTGTGCGAGTTACTCCAGCATTGTGTGTGTGTGTGAGTTACTCCAGCATTGTGTGTGTGAGTTGCCCCAGCATTGTGTGTGTGTCACTCCACATTGTGGTGTGTGAAGTGTGTGCGAGTTACCCCAGCACTGTGTGTGTGCGAGTTACCCCAGCACTGTGTGTGTGTGTGTGAGAGTCACTCCAGCATTGTGTGTGTGTGTGTGTGAGTTACCTTAGCTTGTGTGTGTGAGTTACTCCAGCATTGTTCGTGTGTGTGTGTGTGTGTGTGAGAGAGTTTAATCCAGCATTGTGTGTGTGAGTTACCCCAGCATTGTGTGTGTGTGTGTGTGCAGTTACTCCAGCATTGTGTGTGTGTGTGCGAGTTACTCCAGCATTGTGTGTGTGAGTTGCCCCAGCATTGTGTGTTGTCACTCCAGCATTGTGTGTGTGCATGTGTGCGAGTTACCCCAGCACTGTGTGTGTGCGTGTGTGCGAGTTACCCCAGCACTGTGTGTGTGTGTGTGAGAGTCACTCCAGCATTGTGTGTGTGTGTGTGTGCAAGTTACTCCAGCATTGTGTGTGCAAGTTACTCCAGCATTGTGTGTGTGTGTGTGTGTGTGAGAGTCACTCCAGCATTGTGTGTGTGCGAGTTACTCCAGCATTGTGTGTGTGAGTGAGTTACCCCAGCATTGTGTGTGTGCGTGAGTGAGTTACCCCAGCATTGTGTGTGTGCGTGTGAGTTACCCCAACATTGTGTGTGTGAGTTACCCCAGCATTGTGTGTGTGTGAATCATGAATTGCCAAGACACAAGGCACTGTAGATACATTTAATATCATACACAAGAAAGGGCAGATGCTAGTTGAAAAAAGTGAACACATGGGGCTGGAGAAATTTGGAAATGTCATCCCGTCACCCATTCCTTCTCTACAGAGATGCTGCCTGCCCGCTGAGTTAAAAGAGTTCCCACGGTAGACTCACGAATCACTAAGGTAAACGCACGGGCCACCACGTTATAAATGAGTTTAAAATGTTTCAATTTTTAACTTGAACTGTAAATTTGACTCGTGGAAAAAATCGAACATGTTTGATTTTTTTCACGAGTTACCACGTTTCACGGGTACCTGCCATTAGCGCCATGAGTCGCTAATATGCTCGCAAAAGTTCCGACGTTCCCGCTACGTTTAGTATACGTGATTACCGCGAGTGACAACTCTGGGTCACTCGTGGTTCAACTCGCACCATGAGACAGGTGTTTTAGGCTACCCGGAGGTTCAAATGCTTCAGTATCTTGTAATATTATCCCCTATTTTAGAGATGCTTCCTTCCAACTTGCCATTCTTTCCTCCGCTCTACTCGCTTTCTGTTTGCTGCACTGCAAAATAATCTGCTCAATGTATTTTAATCCCTCTACTGTATCTATGCCCACTTGGGGCCATAATTTGTTCCCTAATTCTCTATTTAGCGATCCAGATCAGCTTCTTTTGTGGAAATTCACTACATATTTCTTGCAGAGGACTGTCAGAGTCAGCGGTCATACCTTTATTGGTGTGATTTCGCATTTCATTTCGGAGTCACGTGAGTGATTCCGTGAAGAAGCCGCCAGCCCGCATGCGCGTCAATACGTCGATGCATGGCCCAACACTGACTGGCAGGCGTGCTGCTCCTGCCAGCGGTAAGTTTAAACCTGCAGGTAAGTTTTTAAACTTTCCAGGTTATGTTTCTATTGCAGGAATCTCTTCTTGCAGAGTTTCCTGCTGGATTACGGTGCCAAGTCAGGATGGGCCATGGGGAAACCTTTAAGGACCACGTCCCAGTCACGGACCGTGAGGAATCCCGGTCACGACCTTGGGGAATCCCGGCCACGGACCGCAGGTAACCCGCTACGGAGACCGCGGAAGTGCAGGTAGTGGCAGCGGTTAATTTCGCCTTCCGAGCCACTAGCGGTGGAGCCAGCAGCTTCAGACTGGTGCCGGCAGCAACTTGGCAAACCCACTTGGAGGGCAGCCACGGAGAAAGTCCGTATGGCCCGTTGACTGAAACGAGTCGGGCCAGGAGGATTCCTGATGGAGAGGATCCCCCATTCAATGGGTAATGTTCTTCTGAAGTCAAACCCACATGGAGCACCTAATGGAGAGGTGTTCCATAATGGTATGCTCCAAGGAGGGAGTTATATCCTCGCGGGTTTCTGCGGGACCCACGGCAACAGCGCCTGTGTACAGGGCTGCACACTGTCTCCCTCTCTGATGAGGGGAGCAGTCGGGGTCAGTTCTGTCTGACTCGGAGTTTGGAGGTATTGCCGGGAGCATACCACAAGGCACGAAGGATATGGTCCATGGAGGGGCCACAACAGCGCAGGTCTCCTTGGGGCCTGCAGTAACAGCACCGGTGTACAGGGCTGCACACTGTCTCCCTCTCAGAACAGGGAGCAGTCGGGGTCTGTGTAACTGACTCCAAACTTGGAAGTATGCCCGTGGCACATACTGGAGTTCCTGAAAGTGCCGGCAGTGAACAGCGCTATCAGGGGTGACGTTGGAGGCGCATGGTACCCCAGGAAACCAGCCACCATATCTGCTATTCGGGTAAAACCTATTCAACAGGTGAGACCTGCATGAGTGAGCTAAAGCTGTCGAACTACAAGTACAGCCTCATCGTTTCGGCGACAATACACCCCACACCTCCATCGGCAGCAAGCGGTTCACTGAAGCTGGTGGCAGCCAGCAAGCTGGGCAGAGGGCTTTAGGCCAAGGCTCAAGCCGGTCTCAGGAAAAATATGGAATCCACGTACCCTACCAGTCCTCTCCAATCAAGGACGGAAATAGAACCCGCATGAGGGGCCTTTGGGGTTACCATAAGACTACCGGTAACATTGAAGTTAGGTGGGTCTGGTTCTCTCCGAAACATGGGGTATGTGGACTATTTACAATTTGGAAACACTTGTAAAAACCTGTAAACAACCTTGTTATGAAGCAGCCATGTTCATCAAGAGTAATTGGCAATATAGTGGCTGTGTTTTCATCTGTGCATTTGGACCTTTGCATTTTAAGTGCCATGTAGGTCGTTATTAACAGACATATTCCTATTACCAGCTGAAGCTATCAAAGTCACAATAGTGTATTCTACATTGCTCCTGTACCTTTGCTCAGTGACTCTTCAGTTATATTACAAACTTTTACTAGTACTCAAAGATGAAAAATTACGAATACCATCTCTAGTTACGGAGGCGGATGGGCTTTGCATGCTCAACTCCAAGTTGATACACTATGGTGGGGGCATTTATCGCTGGTGTATCATCACGTAAAAATCTATGACAACACAGTATGGATGTTGTATCACAACATATTTAATGACATTGTGGTTCGCTGGAACACCGAATATCAATATGTTTGCATCCAGGCTCTATCACCATTGCAAAAATATGTGGCACAGTGGCAATAGATGTATTCTCGCTACACTGAGGAGGAATGTTCTTTATGTCCTTCCTCCATTTTGCCTCCTCAGTTGGGTCATGCACTAAAACCAGCAAGATCTCGCCTCGGGCATTTCATACTGACTGACTGGCCTATGCAGCCATGGTTCCTGCTAAATGTTGGGAATGATTATAAGACCTCAGATGGTTGTCCTAAACAAAAAAGTTGGTGGTTCACCTCGTGACTGAGGAAACCATCCTCTGCATGATAAAATCAATTTATAGACTTTGAGTCTCTGAGAAGACCATTCGGCGGTATGGGTTGCCAGACCGATCCATGTTCGTGCTCACTGCAGAATGCAGGGATAGCACTGAGAAAGCAGCACATTTTTCCTCATCAGGAGATGGGAACTGTTTTGGTTTTAATGCCAATGTTGCATATAATACGGCGCAGATAACTAACGTCTCTGAGTTTATTTCAGATGGGTCTTTGACAATCAATTAAGTATAGTACCATTAACTGTGCCGACGTGCTTTCTCATCATAGTTGCTGCAGCGATCAGGATCCACTCTGTCGGGTCTCACTCTCTGATATCCAGATTTATAAGGATATCTTTAACATAATTCTCCCAGGCCCAGGTACTCGGAGATTTGGGATGTTAGCATTGTTGTTAAACTGCTTCACCAGTAAGGCCCAGCTACATCTCTATCCCTGGTCAAACTCACTTACAAAGTGTTTATGCTCATGGTGCTAGTCTCAGCGCAACTGGTCCAGCCACTACTTATATTGCGACTGGACATGATGGACATCTGCTAATAATATAATATTTTATGTTTATGATGTAGTTAAGCAGAGCAGACCAGGGGTGTCGGGTCCCAAACTATTTCTCATGGCTTACCCCATGGACCTTTGGTTGTCTGTAGTCACTCATTTACAAAAATATGTCAAGGTCACCAAGAGCCTTAGAGGATCTGCACTAGCAATGGTTGTTAGTTACTAAAAACCTCATAAAAGGAATCTATCCAGACCATCTCTAGGTGGTCAAACAGGGTTTTGGCTAATGCAGAAGTAGATACTATATCTTCTATCTCACTCCACTAGGGCTGCTACTACATTAGCAGCAAGGGTCATGTACGTTCTACTGGACCACACCCTAGCGGCTGCAGGATGGTCAAACAAAGGAACTTTCCAACATTTTATAATAACCCATTGCCAGACCAGGGGTATTTGCCAAATTCAATTTATGATTTGTTTCATAGTTTCCCCCAGGATGGGATCACTATTATTCTCCTTTGATGATTAAAGCATCAGCATTTTTAACAAACTGTCAGGGCTAAATGCATTAATCTTTTTCACTCATCCGTGGTCAATTGATGCAGTGTGTGACGCTTGGATTTGTATCCGGCATGAAATCACAGAGCTTTGGAGTCTTCACGGAATCACTCATGTGACTCCGAAATGAACAGTAAAATAAAACTAGAACTTACCAGTTTGAAATTTGATCTTTATTTTATGAGGAGTTACGATGAGCGATTACGTGCCCACCGCTCCCAACCCTCGTATCATAAAGGTCATCTGATAGTCCTCAAGTTCTCTCCAATCTTACTATTTTCAGGTCAACAACAGTTATCTGTGATTTCACACCGCTGCTTTGAAGATTCATGCGCATGCGGGCTGGCGGCTTCTTCACGTAATTGCTCATCGTAATTCCTCATAAAATAAAGATCAAACTGGTAAGTTCTCATTTAATCTTACTATTCTGTTGGAAAAGGAAGCAACTCTAAACTACTCGCTCCTCTTAACAATTTCCCTTTTTAATTTCAAAATTAACAAAGTAGTTTTGGACAATTTTCAAATCAAAATGCTCCAGGAAACAACCAATCACACTCGCATACATTTTCGCAGCCCATCTCCTACCCCCATCTTAATCTGAATGCATGCAAATTAACTCTAAACACATGAGCAAAATTGAACACAAAAATAAATTAGTCCACTTATCAGAAGTATATCTAACCATATTCCTGCATAAATCAAAAACATTCACTTATTACAAATCACGCATCCCAAAAATCCTCCTCGTGGAGCAATCATTCAGCAGGATGACTCCTCCCCGACAGCGATCGAAGGAGTACAACCCCTGATTGAACCACCCCAATTCAGACTCTTACAAAACGATATTATACAAATACGAATATCTAACTTAAACACTATGAGTATCTAACTTAAACATACTCTCTCTTCAAGTTTTAAATCTGTAAACATACAAGCAGCAACTCAAAAGATGGTCCGTGGACTTAGCACAATCTAAATCTTAACTTTTAATTACTCTAAGTTTATTTACATACAGAGAATATTAACAAAATCCGGATCCTGTGACAAAACGGAAAGCTAGATTCTTACAATTCATAAAATGATTTAAGTGTTAGCGCACAATTCACGAACACTCAATCTCAACGCCGCATCACGCTGTTATCAGGCAGTGAACCTCTCCCTCTAATACTGAATATTTTCCCATTCCTAGTCTACTCTTTGCTGAGGGGTGCTATACATTAAATGATTACTTTTCCTCCCGAATGTTACTATTCCTCTGCTAAGAATGGACTTCCATGGGAGACCACTGTCCCTCTCAAATTTCGACAGAATTAGGGGTACCCTTTGATATTCGGATTACTTTTTATCAAGTAAACAGGTTCCCGTCTCTCAGGTACCCTTTGCTCTCAGGTACTAGTCAACAATCGACCAGAAGGTTACTATTCAGCTGCTATTCGGAATCAATCACGGACATGCACCAACTTCGAAGTTCTATATACAGGAATTTGAATTCCACTTTACTAGCAGAACTTCAATATGAAATCCAGTATTTGAAAATTTGGCTGCAAACATAGACTCAAACTCAATCTCCTAATTTTTAGTGCATATCTCACTTATTATGCGGGCTCTCGAATCAGCTAAAATTGCTCAGTTAAATTCTTGAACGAACTGGAGTATTCCAGCCAATCGATACTCTGTCCGTCCAAGCCCAGTACATTCTCGAGATTCTTCGTCCGTCACTTCAGGGAGAGACTCGGATACCTACACACAGATACACCCTTCTGCTAAGTACCGAGGATCCTGCGCCTACCACTTCGCACTGTGAATTATCGATGCCGTTTTTTGAAGCGTACCTTTTCAATTCACGTTCCTGCCAACAATCCGATCGAAGGCGAGACCTGTCTTTTATTACCCCACCAATTCAGATACCAAGTCTAACCCTGGGCCACTCCTCACCCAATTAAGCGTGTTTGGCTCTCGTTAAAGGCAGCTGCAGTCTGCCCAACTACGACTAGTTTTGGGCCTCTAAACCAGGAAAGGGCCTCTAACCCAACTCCACCAGGGCCTCTAAACTCAGCACTGTTCTATGGGCCTCCAACCTAAAATCGTGCAAACTATTCCCCCGTGCTTGCTAGACTGTTCTAATGATCTTGATTAGACCCTTTCCGCTCTGACGAAAATCAATGCGAAAACTGCACCTTGGGCCCAATTTCTACACTCCCGATCGAAACAGCTCAGCACCCTTGATCGCAATCTTGTGTTTGGGGGTTTTTTTGGGATCCCGGATGAGGCCCCAATGATAATTGCTTGGTTCTAAGTTTGCCCCAGTCTAGTTTCACTAAAAACACTGAATCAAGCACTTGAAACAACTAAATTTTATTTTACCAAAAGTGCGTTACAGAACAACTACAGTACCTATCCCACCCGGGATCGATCCTCGTATCTGCCTGTTCAAGCCCTCTAGGCCTCGCTCAGACAGAGACACTCCAGAAGTTCACAAAGTCCCAAGCGTACTTCCAGAAGATCGACGCTGAGCCTCGCGATCGCGGATTTTTACATGTCCCGGGACGTCGAGGGGCTGAACCTCATGGGGGTGGTCTCTCAATAACCCAATTACAGATATCAATTAATCCCATACATAACAGGCATTCCCCTAACCCAGTGATACAACAGTTCAATACATAGTATTCAAAATGGACTGCGAGAGGAAGCCAACTTAGAAACATTTACCGTGATTTACAGAAACCACAGACAAGGCTCAATGCCTCATCCAATCAACACTTGGCAAACTCAAACTCTGCAACATTATTTACAATTATTTACAAGGTGTATGTCTGGTTTGCAGCCATCCAATCCATTCTATGCATTTTGTACCAAATTGACAGGGTTTGCAGATCTTCCCGTTCTTTGCTTCCAAATTGCATCAGCAACCTTGAAACTTAAACCCATTTTGAAGTCCTAGCTGCTCCAATTTAGCCAGGATTAACATTGACAGCACTAATCTCCCAGAAATACTAGGGGACCGAGGAGCTCGTGGGAGGGAGGAACTGAAGGGAATCCACATTAGTCAGGAAATGGTGTCAGGTAAACTGTTGGGACTGAAGGCAGATAAATCCCCAGGGCATCCTAGAATAATCAAGGAGGTGGCCCTAGCAATCGTGGATGCATTGGCGATCATTTTCCAATGTTCTCTCGACTCTGGCTACCCTCCAGTCCACAGGAACTGATCCAATGTAACCCCACTTTTCAAGAAAGGAGGGAAAGAGAAAATGGGGAATTATAGACCAGTTAGCTTTGCATCGATAGTGGGGAAGATGCTTGCGTTGATTGCTAAAGATGTTATAGCAGCGCATTTGGAAAGCAGTGACAGGATCAGTCAAAGTGAGCATGGATTTATGAAGGGAAAATCATGCTTGACTAATCTTCTGGAATATTTTGAGGATGTCACAAGTGGAATAGGTAAGGGACAGCAAGTGGATGTGGTGTATCTGGACTTTCAAAAAGCCTTTGAGAAGGTCCCACACAAGAGATTAGTGTGCAAAATTACAGCACATGGTGTTGGGGGTAGGGTATTGAAATAGATAGAGTACTGCAGACATGAAGCAAAGAATAGGAATTAACGGGTCCTTTCCAGAATGGCAGGTAGTAACTAGTGGGGTGACACAAGGCTCGGTGCTGGGACCCCACTTATTTACAATATAAATTAACAATTTACAATATAAATTAACGTTATTTACAATATAAATTAACGATTTAGACAAGGGAATTAAATGTGAAATCTCCAAGTTTGTGGATGACACAAAGCTGGGTGGCTGTGTGAGCTGCAATGAGAATGCTATGAGGCTGCAGGGTGACTTGGATATGGTGGGTGAGTGGGTAGATGCATGGCAGATGCAGTAATATGTGGATAAATGTGAGGTTATTGACATTGGAGGTAAGAACAGGAAGGCAGATTATTATGAGATTAGGAAAAGGGGAGGTGCAACAAGACCTGTGTGTGGCTGTACACCAGTCACTGAAAGTTAATGGCATGTTGGCCTTCATTGAATGAATGAATGAATAAATTTATTAGCCAAGTATTCACATGCAAGGAATTTGCCTTGGTGCTCTGCCCACAAGTGACAACATGACATACAGTGACAGTTACGAATGACACATAAAACATTATTAATTAATTGATTAAACATGTGAACCAAACAAAATACCTGAACGAAAGGATGCTATTGGCTATTGAGTAGAGCTGCAACTCGTGGGAAAAAAAGCCGTTTTTATGTCTGGCTGTGGCAGCTTTGACAATCCGGAGTCGCCTTCCAGAGGGAAGTGATTCAAAGAGTTTGTGGCCAGTGTGAGAGGGGTCAGAGATAATTTTACCCGCTCGTTTACTGACCCTTGCTGTGTAAAGTTTGTCAATGGAGGGAAGGTTGCAGCCAATAACCTACTCAGCTGATCGGACGATTCGCTGCAGCCTCCGGGTGTCGTGCTTGGTGGCTGAGCCAAACCAGACCATGGTGGAGAAGTTGAGGAGCGACTCTACGATGGCTGTATAGAATTGAACCATCATTGCCTGTGGCAGATTGTGCTGCCTCAGCTGCTGCAGGAAGTAGATCCTCTGTTGTGCCTTTTTGACTGTTGACTCGATGGTAGCCCCCCACTTAAGGTCCTTGGGGATGATAGTTCCCAGGAATTTAAAAGACTCCACAGATATGACTGTGGTGTTGTTTATTGTGAGTGGGGTGAGGGGAGGGGGAGCTCTCCTAAAGTCTACAATCAATTCCATTGTCTTAAGACCATTGAGCTCCAGGTTGTTGCGATGGCAGCAGGACTGCCCATCCTGGATCAGTCCAATCAGGGTTGTGTCGTCCGCAAACTTGAGAAGATTGACAGAGGAGTCAGTGGAGGTGCAGTCATTGGTGTAGAGAGAGTACAGGAGAGTGGAGAGTGGAGAATACGCAGCTCTGCGGTGCTCCTATGCTGAGGGTTTGTGGGTCCGAGATGTACTTTCCCAGCCTCACATGCTGCTTCCTGTCTGTCAGGAAGTTGGTGATCCACTGACAGAGGGGTTCATGCACAGTCAACTCTGAAAGTTTGGAGTGTAGTAGCTCTGGCACAATGGTGTTGAATGCAGAGCTAAAATCAACAAACAAAATCCTCGCATTGTCCTCTGGCAGTCTAGGTGCTGGAGGATGATGTGGAGGCCCAGGTTGTACTGCATCATCTACAGATCTATTGGCCCAATAATGCAACTGCAGAGGGTCCAGCAGGGGTTCGTGATATTTTTTCAGCCTGGCCAGCACAAGCCTTTCAAGGGTCTTCATGACTACAGGGGTCAGTGCGACAGGCCTATAGTCATTTAGACCAGTAATCCTTGCACAATCGTGTTGGGTACAGGGACAATAGTGGAGACTTTGAAGCAGGCAAGAACAGTACAGGTTTGCAAGGACTGGTTAAAAATGTCTGTGTAGACCGGTGCTAGTTGTTCGGCACAGAGCTTGAGTGTAGAGGGGGAAACATTCTCCGGTCCTGGAAATTTCCGGCTTTTCTGTCTTCTGAAAAGTCTTTCCACCTCCTCTATTTTTATTGTTGATGATGGAGAAGTGATGTTGTGCAGCACGGAGGGTGTGGTTAATTGGGGGTGAAGTGGTGATTGGAGAGGGGTGGGTGTAGAAGTGCCCAGTCTTTGCCGAGTGAGGTCAGGCTGTGAGTGGGAATGAAGTGTTGGTTGGGGTTGGAAAGGGTCCAGTCTCTTAAGACTGGAGTCTTGCATTAAGTAGCTGTGAAATGGTGAATGTAGAGGAGTGGGTGCAGAAGCGTCCATTCTTTGTTGGAGAGGGGGGGGAGGGGTACCAGGTGCTGCCATTCAATGTGATCATGGCTGATTATCCCCAATCAGTACCCCGTTCCTGCCTTCTCCCCATATCCCCTAACTCCGCTATCTTTAAGAGCCCTATCTAGCTCGATCTGTAGAAATATCTTCTACAATCAAAATATATAGAATGAAATAACATTTTCAGCAGTGAAAGTGCATTGCAAAAAAATACCTGAATCTACATCTGTTGTGATTCAATCTTATTGTAGCCTCTGTATGGGTGGATCTGGATTTGCTCTGAAGAATCCAAGTTTGCTTAACTGATGCTACAGGTATAAAGATGAAAATTAATGCCAGCGATGAGATTCTTATAAGTTTCTGCACAGCTAATTTGAAGAAGTGGAAACCAAAATCACGTCATAAACAACATAAAATTGAAACTTCATTGTCACCAAAAAAATAAAAAATCTGGACATAAATCACAGAGGGAGTGAGGTTCACTTAACCGTGACCCTGCTGTGCGGTCTTGGTTCTTGGTTTCTTGGTCCTCCAAAATATTCCAAATGGAATTTAAACTGGTGGTGGTGGAGGGAGGACTTAAGCCAGAAAGGGTTTTTGGGAAGAAAGAGCTACCTTAAATTTAGTTGCATCTGGTTGGGTAACTATAGTAGGGTGGAAATTATTCCATGCTTTAATTGTGCGGGGGAAGAACAAATTGCTGTACACATCTGTCTTGGTAGCTGGAATCACAAATTGGATCGAATGCCCTCGTCTGCTCCTAATTGGTTTGGGTTTGGTGTAGGTCTTGTAATCTATGTCAAGCTGACCATTTAACATTTGTAAAAACAGGTCAAACGGTGAGCTTCACATCTGTCTTGGAGAGGGTTCCTCCCCAGAGAATTCAGAAGTTTGGTAACACTCGCTTCTCTCTCATAGGTGTTAGTAACACATCGAGCTACCTGTCTTTGGACATGTTCGATGGAAGAAATATTTTTATTTGTGTATGGGTCCCATGCTGTAACTGCGTAGTCCAAATGAGGTCTAGCGAGGGTGAAGTATAGCTTATCCTTGACAGAAGTTGAACAATGATGAAAGTTGCGCCTGAGAAAATTTAGGACACCTGTTGCTTTCACCGTTGCATGATGAGCCTGAACATTCCAACGCAGATCATTCTGTAATTTGATGCCAAGTTACTTGGTTTGTTTGGATTCTTCAAGAGTGGCACCACATATATTGTAAGATGTTTCGCCTGGATTCCTCTTTCTGGTGACGCGCATGGTTTCACATTTGGGCGGGTTGAACTGCATGCCCCATTGTTGTGACCACTCAACCATTGTATCGAGATCCTTTTGGAGAGCATCTTCATCATCAGCTGACTTAATTGGACGGTACAGCTCTGCTCTGTAACTGCTCTGTCTTTCTAACTCGTGCTAACAAGCATCTACCATTGGTGAGCAATGCCAACCATGGCATTTCCTAAGGATGACATATGAGAGCTACTAATGGTAAATGAGTCAGCAATTTTATAACATACTGCAACAATTGTATGCATTTTATGATGGAATTGAATCTAAACTCTGGTCATTAAAATATATATGCTTTTATGCAACTGTGGGCAAATGTGCATTTAATGCCTGATTACTCAAACCCCTTATTTCCTTTGGAATGCACATGACATATTCATTGTACTTGTGGCCTTGAAAAAAATTGAGTCCATTAATTGTATTGGGCCAAGGCAACTGTTGTCATGAGACAGGAATTTGCAAAAGTTGGAAGAGTCTGTGTGCAAGCAAAGGGACATTTGCCAATCAGGAGGTTCTTAAAACTGAGGCAAGGAGAGTTCAGGGACAACATGTTCTTGTTAGAGTGAAGGTCAATAATGGCAGAATTTAGGAATCCTTGTTCAACGAGGGATATTGAGGCTGCATTCAGAAAACGAGGCACATGGCAAGTATTGAAAGCTGAGGCAAGTAAATTGTTTGAGGAATAAGAGATTTAGGAGAACACTTAAGAGGGATATTTTAAGGAGAACAAAAAGAGGACATGAGATAGTTTGGGCAGATAAGGTGAAGGAAAATCCCAAGAAATTCCACAGATATGGTAAGAACAAAAGTATAAATGGGAGAATAGGTTCCCAAAAGGATCAACTATGTCCGGAGTCACAGGAGATGGGTAAAGTCTTAATTGAATATTTATCCTGTGTACTTAACATGGAGAGGATCATGGCCAAGCAATTAGCTAAATTATAGTAATGTAATGTAACATATCCACAGAGTAAAACTGGAGGATCTGGCTGTTTTGAGGCATAATAAGGTGGGCATTCCCTGCAGCTTGATGAAGTGTATCTTCAGACATTGGGGGAAGCTAAAACAAATTGTATGGAGCAATATTTGAATTGTCTTTGTCATGGGAAATTACTGGAAGATTGGAGGGTGGGTAATGTCCTTTTATTTAATGAAGGTCGCAAGGACAAAATGCCGCCTAAAGTTATCCACTTTGGCGGCAAAAAACAAAAACAAGGGGGCAGATTATTATCTCAATGGGGTTAGGGTTAGTAAGGGGGAGGTGCAGAGAAACACACCGGTCACTGAAAGTTGGCTTACAGGTACAGCAGGCAGTGAAGAAAGCTAAATGGCATGTTGGCCACTAGAGGATTTCAGTTATAGAGTAAAGAGGTTCTTCTGCAGTTGTATAAGACCACATCTGGAGTTGGTATAGTTTTGGTCTCCTTATTTGAGAAAGGACATCCTTGTGATTGAGCAACGAGATTGATCACTGGGATGGCAGGACTGTCATATGAGGAAAGATTGAAAAGACTAGGCTTGTATTCACTGAGTTTAGAAGGATGAGAGAAACATATAGAAACCTATAAAATTATAAAAGGACTGGACAAGCTAGATGCTGGAAAAATGTTCCCAATGTTGGGCGAGTCCAGAACCAGGGGCCACAGTCTTAGAATAAAAGGGAGGTCATTTAAGACTGAGGAGGGAAAAAACTTTTTAACACAGAGTTGTGAATATATGGAATTCCCTGCTGGAGGCCAGGATAAAGGATGGATTTAAGAGAGCGTTAGACAGAGCTCTAAGGGCTAGTGGAGTCAAGGGATATGGGAGAAGGCAGGCCCGGGTTATTGATAGGGGACAATGAGCCATGATCACAATGAATGGCGGTGCTGGCTCGAAGGGCTGAATGGCTTCCTCCTGCACCTATTTTCTATGTTTCTATGTTTCTAAACCAGGGAACTAGAGGCATGTGAGCCTAATGAAGTGGTGGCAAAGTTACTGGAAAGAATCCTGAGCCGTGGGATTAACCAACATTTAGAAAGACACAGTCCAATTAGCAACAGCGAGTATGTCACCGCACGTGGGAAATCCTGTCCCATGAAATTGATTCAGTTCTTATGAAGAGGATGGAGAAGAACTGAGCAGTAAATGATGTATTGTTGGGACGCCTGCTGGCGCACGGAGGTATCGAACCCGGCATTCGGAAGCCGCAGTCAAGTGACTCGGGAGGGGCTTCTGTTTTCGACGGTTTTCGCTTTCACGCAGCAGTTGAGCGACTGACCACCATGGTGGCCAGTTGCATGTGTGTAGAGCTGTTGAGCATAAAACAATTTTGTAATAAAATCTGTTTAAATCAACTGGTCGTCGATGGAATCAGCGATCCCCTGCACCTCATGGAGAGAGCTGATGAGCTATGGAACACCAGACGACGAGACGTTTGCACCTTCACCTGCCAGGGTACAACCTAGGAGAAATCGAGAAGGAGGACCAAACTCGCCCAGCCCAAAGATGTCGCGTTCCCTGTTCGTTTTAGGGAAATACCTCGGCCGATCGCCCAGAAAGACGAATGCCATCGGCCTGAACAAACGCCTCTACGCCCGTGATCGCCACTCTGGCCACCGTTTCCTGGTCGATTCCGCTGCCATAACCAACATCCTGCCCCCGACTGCTCAAGATACCCGCGTCGGTAAGGTAGGACCTGTCCTCTTGGCCGTTAACGGGAGCGACATTCGCACTTCATGTACGCGGACCCTGGACTTAAATTTCGACTCCCACCCGTATAGGTGGAAGTTCACCGTTGCTGACGTCGCCCAGCCGATATTGGGGGCCGACTTCTTGCGCACATTCTTCCTGTTAGTAGATGAGCAGGCAAATGGTTCTGTTGTCGGACCAGCGCCCTGCCAAGCCGCGCAATCCGTTCACGCCCCAACAGCAACTCGATGAGGTAGCTGAGATCCAGCAACCTTTCGCAGCCCTTATCACTGAATTCCCAGGGTTGCTCACACCCTGGTTTGACGGGGCCGTGCCTTGTCATGGCGTGGTCCACCACATTCCCACCGATGGCCCACCAGTTCATGCCCGCGAGCGCTGCCTCCCGCCCGATAAACTGCGTATCGCACGAGACGATTTCCAGCTTATGGAAGACATGGGGATTGTATGGCGGTCGGATAGCCCTTGGGCTTCCCCTCTGCATATGGTGCCCAAAGTGTCTGGGGGTTACATAGAAACATAGAAATTAGGTGCAGGAGTAGGCCACTTGGCCCTTCGAGCCTGCACCGCCATTCAATATGATCATGGCTGATCATCCAACTCAGTATCCTGTACCTGCCTTCTCTCCATACCCCCTTATCCCTTCAGCCACAAGGGCCACGTCCAACTCCCTCTTATATATGGCCAACGAACTGGGTTGAGACCTTGCGGTGATTACAGGCGTCTATACGCGGAATCCACAGCAGATCGGTACCCAGTCCCGAACATCCAAGATTTCTCGGCCCATTTGGAGGGCGCTACCTTCTTCTCAAAGGTCGACCTGGTCCGTGCGTATAATCAGATCCTGGTCCGTCCCGTCGGCGTCCCTAAGACGGCTACCATCACCCCTTTCTGCCTTTTTGAATGGCTAACAATGCCTTTTGGCCTGAAGAACGCCGCTCAAGCATTCCAAAGGTTAATGGATCATATCAGGCATGTTTTGCCGTTCATATTAATCTATCTCGTTGATATTCTGGTGGCCAGCAGCTCGCAGGCTGAACATGTTAGGCACCTCCTTTTTAGGTCACAGGTTAACCTGCCAATGCGCACAACAGCTGCCTGAGAGGGACGACGCAATCTATTGTTTCCCGAGGCCACTATCCATCAAGGGACTGCAGGAGTTCATCGGAATGGGCAATTTGTACCACCGATTCATCCTGTCAGCAGCCGCCATCATCCGGCCGTTGTACCAAGGTCTGGCGGGCAAGCCCAAGGACCTGGTCTGGTCCAAGGAGGCTGATATACCTTTTGAGTGGGCTAAGACCACGCTGACCAATGCCACCATATTTGTACACCCGAGGGCATCGGCCCTCACAGCTCTCACCGTGGATGCGTCGGACGTCGCGGTGGGTGCTGTCCTCGAGCAGCGGGTAGGCATCCGCTGGCTGCCGCTGGCATTTTTCAGCAGGCAGCTGTGGACCCCGGAGATCAAGTACAGCGCTTTAGATCGGGAGCTCCTCGCGCTTTACCTAGCAATCCACCATTTCCGTTATTTCCTAGAGGGCCACATTCTAGGCCCTCATTCACGGACCACATGCACGGACCACAAGCCGCTCACGTTCGCTTTGAATAAGGTTTCCGACCCCTGGTCTGCCAGGCAACAGTGGCATCTCGCCTACATATCCAAATTCATGTGTGACATTCGGCATGTGGCGGGGAAGCTGAACGTTGGGGCCGATGCTCTCTCCCATCCGGCGGTCCCTGAGGTTTCCGTTTTAAACCTAGGCGTGGTTTATGTGGAGCTGGCAGCGGCTCAATGGGCCGATGCCGGCATGGAGGATTACCGCAATGCTGAATCGGGACTCAAGCTGACTGAAGTGCCTTGCGGCACTGCAGGTGTGCGAGTCATTTGCGATGTCTCAATGGGTAAAGCCCGCCCGATCGTCCCGATTGCCTGGAGGCGTCGGATTTTCGACACCATCCACAGCCTAGCTCACCCATCCATTTGCGCCACCTCTGCCCTGGTTGCTTCCAAGTTCATCTATCAAGGGTTACGATAGCAGGTTGCGCTTGTATCCCCTGTCAGACTTCCAAGGTGCACAGGCATGTGTGCCCGCCCGTGCAGGGTCTTCGATGTTCCAGACGGCAGGTTCCTGCACATCCATGTTGACCTGGTGGGTCCCTTGCCGTGTTCGCGTGGGGCCACTCACTAATTATTGTGGCTAGGTTCACCAGGTGGGCGGAGGCGATACCGTTAACCGATACCTCCACTGAGGCTTGTGCCCACGCTATTGTCCCCAATTGGATCGCTCGTTTCGGGGTCCCTTCAGATATCACTATCGATCATGGGGCCCAGTTCACGTCCTCCCTGTGGTGTGGCATGGCGCAGCTGACGGCGTTGAAGACCCAGCTCACCGGCCCCGATTGGGTTGACCAGTTGCCCTGGGTTCTCCTAGGCATCAGAACTACACCTAATGAAGACCTCAACGCCTCCTCGGCAGAGCTGGTTTATGGCTCGGTTTTGCGGATACCTGGGGATTTTCTGTCCACCACCCGTGATCAGGAGGTCCCAGTTTCAGCAGTGGGTCCCCACCTCCCAACATGGGTCGTCCGCGGTGCATGTGCCTACTGTGTTATGGGATTGTGCATATGTTTTCCTTTGTAGGGATGCTCACCGCTCGCCATTACAGAGGGTTTACGAAGGACCGTACAAGGTGCTAGACACTGCGACCTCGACATTCACGTTGGACTTGGGTGGCAGGGAGGAGTTTGTCTCTGTCAGCCGCCATAAGCCAGCCTATGTCGACGAGGATAACCTGGCGGTGGTGGCCACTCCGCGGCATAGAGGGTGTCCGCCGGCTGTTTTGCCGCCCTCTGCACCTGTTACCCCCGGTTATGTTTCACCGGTCCCCTCTGTTACGCCTGTCCATCATTGGCATTTATCGCGCCCCTCCGGTTTTTTTTGCCGGCCTCGAATGTTATGCTTGCCCCGCGACCTCGGACTACGCGTTCTGGGCGAACCGTCTGGTTACCCGTGCATTTCCGTACCGCGGATTCTGGGGGTGCGGATGTAGCGGGGCCTGCTGGCGCACGCAGGTATCGAAGCCGGCGATCGGAAGCCACGGTCATGTGACTCAGGAGGCGCTGCCGTTTTCGGTTTCGCAAGGCAGTTGAGTGACTGACCACCGTGGTGGCCAGATGCATGTGTGTAGAGCTGTTGAACATAAAACAATTTCGTAATAAAATCTGTTTAAATCAACTGGTCATCGTCTCTGCACCGCTAAAGTATACACATACTTTTGCCAAGCCTTTGATAATGGAACGTGGAAAATAGAAGATGGCATTTGGAAGCTGATCTGGAAGATTAAGGGCCTGTCCCACGTGTGATTTTTCCAGCGACTACCGGTACCTGTCATTAATTCCACCAGGTGGCCGAAATTTTCAACGTTAAAAATCCAGCGGGGTGGGACATGTGTGGTCGTGAGTAGTCGCCCAAAGAGTCATATCTTTTTCTGGTCGCTGTTGGATTTTCAACATGTTGTAAATTTTCAGCCACCGGCAGGGTACCGGCAGTCGCCGAAAATATTGCATAAGCGGTTCAGGACCTTTAGATCAGATGGACGCAGGATGAACTAGTGCACTGGATATAAAATTGGGAGAGTGAAAGGAGTCAGAGGGCAGTGGTGGAGAGTCATTATTCAGATTAGAGGCCTCTGAGCAGTGGTATGTTTAAACAATCAATATTGTATACACTATTACATGTCATCTATTTTAATGATTTGGATGAGACTGTCATTAGTGTGGTTAGTAAATATGAGGATAACACAAAATCTGATGGTTCAGTTGACAGGGTAATGGCAATGTAAGATTACAACAGGATCTGGCTATCAATTTCAGGAAGGGAGGTACAGACCACTAGTCTGTACAGACTCCAGATTCTTCGGCTGAGTTGGTGTATGGGGCCCCGCTGACAGTGCCCGGTGAGTTTATTCCATCAGCATAGGGCCAGGCGGAGCAGCCATCACCGGTGGCACCGATGCCGACGTCTCGCCACGGATTGTTCAGGCTGCACGTTCCTTCCGCTCTCCAGGACTGCCCGTTTGTTTTCCTGCATTGGGATGCGCACGGGACGCCCCTTCAGCGGCCGTACGAAGGACCATTGAAGGTCCTCGAGTATGACCCTTTCACTTTCATTTTGGACATGGGTGGTCGTCCTGAGACAGTCTTCGTTGAGCAGCTGAAGCCGGCGCACGTGGACATTCGTCATCGCTAGCCGGTGCTGCTAGCGCGGCCTCGCCCTCAGGGTCGCCCTCCATTCCGGGCCTTTCCCCAAGCGCCCAAGCCGCCACCTTCGCCTGGCAGTGTGTCTCCGGTTCCTGCGCTCGCCGTGTTGCGCAGACGAGCTGGTCGTCTCATACGTCCCCCTGTCTGTTTTGTGCCTCCGGTTCTTGGTGGGGATCCTGTGCCGGTTCCTCGGCAGTAGGCCACTCCCTGGTTCATTCCCCTCGGCACTTGATGGACAGGTCTGGGGGCGGCTTCCAATTACCAAGATAAGAGCAGGGATTTTTGGCGTGAGACCAGTTTTCAGTCTCTCACTAAAGTGGAGAGTAGTGTGCTGTGCTCATTAAAGCCTCTACAGAATTTGCCTGGCTTCTCGCCTTCAGTCCGGGCTCTCTCACGCACCCGCTACAAGATGCATGTATTTCTGCAGATACAAAGCATACTATCCAGATGCATCACTACTTAGTAGGACGACTGCTCTGACCAAGATTACAAGAAATTGCAGTTCTAAAAACAGCCCAGTCCATTACGTCAAACAGCCACCCTCATTGACTCCATCTACTCTTCATGCACCCCGTGAAAGTAGCCAACATAACCAAGCACTACACACACCCTGTAATTCTCTCTTCTCCACTCTCCCAATGGGCAGAAGATCAAAATGCTTTAAAACGTGCATAATCAAACTTGAGAATGGCTTTACTTAAGACTTTAGACTTTGGAGAAACGGTGCAGAAAAAAGCTATTTGACCACCGAATTCGTGCCAACCAGCAATCAACCCCTACTTTAACACTATCTTACACACGAGGAACAATTTACATTTTTTAACCAAAGACAATGAATCTACAAACCTGTACGTTTGGAGTGTGGGAAGAAACCGGAGCACCAGGACAAAACCTATATGGTCACAAACTCTGTACAGACAGCATCCGTAGTCAGGATCAAACCCTGGTCCCTGGCGTTAAAGAGCAGCAACTCTACCTCTTTCATTTCTTTTTAAATCTTTTAATTTTTTTTTCTTCCCAAAGAAACAACAAAAATAAAACATAAAAAAACAGAGCAAAAAGAATAATGATAAACATATCAATTATACTGATACATAGGGATCAGGATTACATTAATAACAGATATAACCCAGTATGAGACCAGTGTCAAAATACACATTGAATATACACCTCCCGGTCTCTATGTAAATATAATTAAATCTGTAAAAGAAAACTTAAAAATGTAGGAAAAAAACACAAAAATAAAAAGACAAAAAGAAAAGGAATAAGGGGAAAAAACAAAACCCCCCTAAACTAAAGAGGAAAAAAAAAGAAAAATAATAAAATAAAAATAAAAATAAAATACATTTAAAACAACTAAGCAAAGCAAAACAGAATCTGAACTGAGAATTTCAACAATTTAAGTCTGTTGGTCATCAAGACCGTTCCACCCTATAGAGGTAAAATAGTTTTTTAAAACGGTTAAAGAGGAAGCCATTTATGTTGTATGAAAATGTTCAATACATTTTCCCCAAGTCTTATCAAATTTAACCAGGGGTTCCGCAATGTCACTCCTAATATTTTCTAAATTTAAACATGATATTGTTTCAGAGTACCACTGGAGTGTGGTCGGAGGGTTGGAGTCTTTCCATTTAAATAAAATAGATCTTCTGGCAACTAATGTGGTAAAAGCAATCAACTGATGGGCAGAGCGGGACAAATGAATAAAATCTAACATTGGTTGGGGTTGTAAATCGATACCTAAGACTACAGAAATAGTATCAAAAATGTCTTTTTTTGACCATAATTCAAAATAAGATTATTTAATGGAAAAGGTTCACTCTTACTAAGATTTAGCTTGAAAACAAAAAAAGTACTAAATTGATTAAATCATGCTTGTATTGCCGGAATAGATTTCTCAGGGTTAGAAATGAATCATAACAGATCATCTGCATAAAGAGATAGCTTGTGTGGCTTATTCCCACGAACAATACCAAAAATATTAGGGGATTCCCTAATAGCGGTAGCTAAAGGTCCCAAAGCAATATCAAATAGTAAAGGACTTAAGGGACAGCCCTGTCTAGTACCTCGAAAGAGCCTGAAGAAAGGGGATCTCTGATTATTAACTCTACCGCAAAGCCACTGTACCACCTATACTTCCTCCCCACTGTTATCAAATTATTGAATGTACCTCTCATATATTAAGGATAAATCTCCTCGATCTCCCAATCTAACTTATGACACTTGCACTTTTTTTTCTATCTGCACTTTCTCCGTAGCTAGAATAATGTATGACAGATGACATTTAAATACGAGGTGTTGCATAATGGTAATTTAAACCAAGGCAGAACTTAAACAGCAAATGGCAGGGCCCTGAGGAGTGGTGTAGAACAGGGAGACTGATGATGCACACAAATAATTCCATGAAAGAAGTGTCAGATGTAGACAGGGTGGTGAGGAAGACATTTGGCATGCATCAATCAGGGGTGTTAGTACAGAAGTAACCCAGCAAGCCAGACAGCACCTCTGGAGAAAAGGAATAGGTGACGTGTTGGGTCAAGATCCTTCTTCAGACTGAGAGTCGGGGGAAACGGAACTTCCTTCTTCAGACTGACTCTCAAGTAACTCAACAGATCACCTATTCCTTTTCACCAAAGAACCTGTCTAATCAGCTGTTCCTTCCTTCACAGTACAGGACAATAGAAAATAGGTGCAGGAGTAGGCCATTAGGCCCTTCGAGCCAGCACCGCCATTCAATGTGATCATGGCTGATCATCCCTAATCAGTACCCCGTTCCTGCCTTCTCCTCATATCCCCTGACACCGCTATCTTTACGAGTCTCGCTATCTTAATTGGACATTATGTTACAAATATATCCATTCACTGCTGAGATCACATTTGGAATATTGCGTGCAGTTCTGGTCACCCAGCTATAGGAAAAGTGTCATTGAGGTGGAAAGGGTGCAGTAATGCTCTCGGGAGAGATGCGTCTGGATTATAAGGAGATGCTGGATAGGCTGGGACATTATTCTCCAGAATATAGGAGTGGTGACCTTAGGGAGGTATCGATATTCAAGAGGGGATTGTGGGTGGCCACAATCATTTGCTAAGGTCGGGTTTAGATTTAAGGTAGGAGATGAAAGATTTATAAAGGACCCATGGGGGCAAATGTTTCTCAAAGAGGGTGGTGGTTATATGGAACAAGCTGCCAAAGGAAGTTAAGGAGGAAGGGACCATTGGCATGTTAAAAAAGACACTTAGACAGGTAAATGGATAGGATATGTATAGAGGGATATGGGCCAAAAGCAGGCAAATACGACTTAATCTGATAGATATCTTGGCCAGTATTGATGAGTTGGGTCAAGTGATCTGTTTTTGTGCTGCATACATTTATGACTCTTGGACTGCCGCTAGGGGCGCCATATTGATGGCAGCCTCTGCAAACAGTCTGTCTGTTTCTTAATATTTTTTAAACATTTTTGTCTGTTTTAAAAGTATGCTTTGGAGGTTTAGTTTTTCTATGTGGGGCAGGGTAAGGGGGAATCCATTTCCCAGTCACTTCCTGGCGAGGATGCGACTATTCTCCGAGTCGTGACTTCGCTCCCCTCCTCGCGGCCTACCAACTGGATTGGCGTGGCATTTCCTGCAGCGGACCGGCCAAAGCTTCAGCGGCAGTGCTGCGGTGGAATCACCGCTGAGCAGGCGGTGCCTTACCAGGATCGTCGTTTGAAGCTCTAGAGTGTTGGGCCTGCTGTTTCAACTTCGCGGAGCTGTGCTTTGTAAAGCTTCCAGCGTGGGCGGCACTGACTTCAACATCGCAGAGTCCTGGGATCCCTTTGCCGAGGGTGAAGCTCCGCCCAGCGCGGCCTGTGGACTTTGGGAGCCTCAGACTCCAGTAGGAAGTGACAGATTCGGATGTCCAAGCCGCTGAGGTTGTTCTCCCCTTCTGACGTTGGAGTTCCATCATCCTGGCGAGAGGGCCTGAACATCGGGCCTGAACATCGGGCCGCCCATAGCGGCGACAGCGAGGGGTGCGGGAGCCCCCCAACCACGGGTGAACAACAGAGAATAACAGAGGAGGATGACCGAACTTTGGTGCCTTCCCTCACAGTGGGAAACTTTCATTCCGCTGTGTGGGGATGTCTATTTTTAAAGACTATCGTGTTCTGTGCTTTTTTTTATTCATATGGCTGTATGGTGAACACACATTTCACTGTACCAATTGGTACATGTGACAAATAAATGTATCTTGTATCTTGTATCCATTTACACCCAAGACATTTCATAGAATAGTACAGCGCAAGAACGGGCCCATCATCCCACAATGTCTGTGCCGAACATAATGCCACATCCATCTCTTATCTACCTGCACATAATACATATAAGGTCATAAGGAATAGAAGTAGAATTATGCCATTTGGCCCATCAAGTCTACTCCGCCATTCAATCATGGCTGATCTACCTCTCCCTCCGAACCCCATTCTCATGCCTTCTCCCTGTAACTGCTGACACCCGTGCTAATCAAGAATAACCCTCCCTACTGATCCATATGCCTCTTACTTCTTCCAGAATAAGCATCAGCACAGGGGAAGCTCAAGGCTTTGTGTTCTGCCCCTCTACTCTAATCACGCTATACTCATGACTGTGTAGCTGGTTACAGTTCCAACTCCATCTTTAAATTTGCCGAAAACAATACTGTTGTTAGACAAGTTATGGATAACGATGAATTAAAGGATGGGAGGGAGATCAATCATCTGGATCGTGCCAGAACAACAACCTCAATGTCAATAAAACCAAGTAACTGATTGTTGACTTTAGAAGAGGAATGCTGAGTATCTGCAAATCTGTCAATGGTGGAGACTCAACAAATTTAAGTTCATGTGCATGCAACTTCTGAAGATCTGTCCTGGACCCAGCACATTGATGCAATCATAAAGAAAATCCATCAACGTCAGAATTGAGGAAAGCCAGGTGAATAATCTCTTGAAATGTTACAGTTGTATGGTAGAGAGCATATTAACTGGTTGCATCACAGCTTAGTTTGGCAACTTGAATACCCAGGAATGAAACAGATTAGAAAAAAGTGGTGAATACTGCCCTGACCATCATGGGTACCACGAATGAATGTCTTCCCACCATCAAATGAATCTATAAGAGCGCTGTGTCAAAGGTGCAGGCAGCATCAACCAGCTTCAACACCACACTGACCACGTTCTCATTTCACTCCGCCCATCACAAAGAAGGTATAGGAGTCCGGAGACTATAACATGCAAGTTCAGGAACAGCTTCTTCCCAACATTAGACTATTGAACTACACTACGAACTCCAACTGAACACCAAAGTACGAACAAACATGTCTACATTTATTTATTTATTTATTTATTTATTTATTTATTTATTTATGTATTTATTTAAATAATTTTTTTTATTATAGAAACAATATATACAGAGTACACTCTTATACGGCATTGAAAATTATATAATATACAAAATTATATAATATTGATTATCAATTGATACTGTTTGTGTTAATTGTAATGTTATCCATTATACATTTCCTGGTTATTTATTTTGTATAATTGGGAGTGTATGTAGTATATTCCTAAAATAAGCAATATACTCACACTTCTCATACCACACATATTTCTTCTAATTACCAAATACAAATCCCCCCTAATATAACTACATAATACCCAATCTTAACCAAACTTCTATGATATTCATGATATTTTCATAATATTAAGAGTGTTTGTATTATTATTAACTTTATATTTCAAAATTATTATATAGTTGAAAATGCACAATTTTATATAATTACAAATTTAAGACATCTATAATATTTTCATACAACTAATAATAGGTGTATTCATACTAATATTAAAAATATATGTAATATGTTTCTATACTTTTTTTCCCTACTTAAAGATAGAAAGATAGAGATAGAAAGTAGAAAATAGAAAAGAAAATGTGAAAAGTTTGATGGAGATTAAAATATTACTAAATAATCCATTCTTGGAGATACATTCATGATTTATTATATGTATTTCTTCATCCATTCAGATATTCAGGCCTCAGTCAAGTCCCCGCGCCGAACCATTATGACCCTGTAAATATTTAATGTATGGAGACCAAATCCCTTTGAAGAGATCTAACCTATCCATAAGGACAAGTCTCAATCTCTCCAAGTGAAGTGTCTCCGACATTTCTGTGTTCCACATTTTAATTGTCTACATTTATGTCCAAGTAATTTATATGTTAGAGAATAATTGTGTTCACAGAATGGAAACAGCCCCTTTGGCCCAACTTGCCCACACCAACCAACGTCCCATCTACACTAGTCCCAACTGCCTGCGTTTGGCCCACATCCTATAAACCTGCCCTATTCATGTACCTGTCCAAATGTTTCTTTTTTTTGTTGAATATTTTTATTATAAAAACATATTTGTGAAAATTACAATATTTTACATGAACGAAAATACATCATTAAATACTTTAATAATATTAATAATATTACTAATATTGAAATTTAGGACTATATGCTTCTATACGCTTTTTTAATTATGTTTTATAAAGTAAGAAAAGATAGAGATAAATAATGAAAAAAATATGAAAGCGAATGGAGTATTAATCATTATTCCGTCATTGGAGATATAGGCATGATTTATTATATTTCTTTCTTCATCCATTCTAATATTCAGGCCTCAGTCAAGCCCTCGTACCGAGCCATTATGACTCTGTAAATATTCAATATATGGAGACCATATCCCTCTGAAGAGATCTAACCTGTCAATTAAGACAAGCCTCAATCTCTCCAGATGAAGAGTCTCCGACATTTGTGTATTCCACATTTTGATTGTAGGGGATGTAGCGCCTTTCCAAAATTTTAATATTAATTTTTTCCCAATTATTAACCCATAATCAATACAAATTCTTTGGTTTGTTGTTACTATTTGTTCTGTTTCCAATATTCCTAGTATTATTAGCTTTGAATCGGGTGTCAAAGTTATATTAACAACATTCGAAATTATCCTAAATATTTCAATCCAGAATTTTGTTATTTTTATACAATTTGTAAATGAGTGTGACAGATTGGCTTCTAAATGTTGACATTTATCACATATAGGAGATACTTTTGGGAACATATTATGTAATTTGGTTTTTGAATAATATAATCTATGTAATATTTTAAACTGTATAAGAGTGTTTAGCATTTAGCGAACAATGATGTATATGTTGTAAACTATCATCCCATATTTCTGGTCTAATAGTTTGACATAATTCATTTTCCCAAGATTGTCTATGTATTTCTGTTGATGGAACATCACCTTCCAATAAGATGTTATATATATATGAAATCATTTTTTCTGTATTCGGATGTTTATTCAAACATTCATCTAATATTTCTATCTTTCTATTTCTGAGTTCTTGCATATTTGCTTTAACATAATCTCTAATTTGTAAATATCTAAAGTACTCTTTAGATTGTAGTCCATAAATTTGTTGTATGTCTTGAAATGAAAGGACGTTTTCCCTATAGAGATCCCCAATCTTAATAATTCCATTATTTTTCCATTGCGAAAAAGCTTTATCCATCATTGAAGGTTTAAATGTAACATTATTTACAATGCTAAGAGATAGTGGTATAGATTTTAATTTTAATGTTTTCTTTATCTGTTTCCAAATACGTATTCCACTTCCTATTATTGGGTTATCACTATATGTTTTCTTAGCTAAATTAATATTAGCGAATATTATAGAACTAATTTCAAAGGGAGAACAATCTTCTTTTTCCATATTTAACCAAGTTGGTTGGTTATCTATTTCTTCTAACCAAAAATTCATATTTTTAATGTTAACTGCCCAATAATAAAACATAAAATTTGGTAGAGCTAGACCTCCATTTATTTTTGATTTACATAAATGTTTTTTGTTTATTCTATGGCACTTATAATCCCAAATGAAGTTAGTGACTAAGGAGTCCACCTTTTTAAAGAAATTTTTAGGGAGATATATCGGGATTGATTGGAAAAGGTATAATAATTGTGGAAGAAACACCATTTTTATTATATTAATTTTGCCTATCATCAATATAGGTAAAGTTTTCCAATATATAATATTCTTTTTTAATTTGTTCAATAATAGTGGGAAATTAGCTTTAAATAAGGAGTCAAATCTTTTTGTTACAAAGATTCCAAGATATTTAAATTTTTCATTTGTTATCTTAAAAGGGAATTGTTGTAATATATGTAAATTGTTTACCGTTATTGGCATAGGTTCACTTTTATTCCAGTTAATACTATATCCTGAATAGGATCCAAATTCAGTTATTAATTTTAACAAATTACGGATACTAGTTTCTTGTTTTGTGATGTAAAGTAGCACATCATCGGCATATAGAGAGATTTTATTTTTAGTATCTCTAGTATCGTATCCATATATTTCCAGATGTGATCTCACCCTCAGAGCTAACGGTTCGATTGCCAATGCAAACAATAAAGGGGATAAAGGACAACCTTATCTACAACCTCGAGATAAATTGAATTTAGGTGATAACATTTGATTTGTTATTATTCTAGCTGTCGGATTTGTATATAGCAATTTGATCCAGTTAATAAACTTTTCTCCCAGTTTAAAAGCTTCCATAACTGAGAACAAGTAAGGCCATTCCACTTGATCAAAGGCTTTCTCTGCGTCTAACAAAATAACTACTAGGTCTTTATTAATATCTCTTTTCGAGTATATAATATTGAATAACCGTCTCAAATTATACGAAGAGTATTGTTTTGGTGTAAATCCTGTTTGATCAGGGTGAGCTAATTTAGTAATAACTAAACTTAACCTTTGTGCTAATATTTTAGTTAATATCTTTTGATCGGTATTTAGGAGAGCTATTGCTCTAAATGATCCTGGTTCATCCAAGTCATCCAAGGTAAAAAATGTTATAGTAGATTTATTTAATGTTTCTGGTAGTTTTTGCTATATATATATATGTTCATATAGTAATTTCAAACGTGGTACAATCTGATCATAAAATACTTTATAAAATTCCGAGCCAATGCCATCTGGTCCCGGTGTTTTACTCTTTTTTAGTGATCTAATAGATTCTTCGATTTCTTTTATCGTAATATCAGCATTCAGTAACTCTATATTTTGTGAATCCAATCCTTTCAAGTTACATTTTTTTTTAAATGCTTCAATTCCTATTTTATTATCTGTTGTTTTCGCAGTGTATAAGTTTTTATAATAGTGCATAAATCTTTCATTAATATCTTTAGGCTGTGTTAACAGTTCGCCTTTATGTGATTTAATCCTATGGATTATTTTTTCAGCTTCCATTTTCCTTAGTTGACGAGCCAGTAATTTTTGAGGTTTATCACCGAATTCAAACTGTAATTGTTTAGTATGTTGATAAAGTTTAACAACTTGGTCTGTAAATATTTTATTTAATTTATATTTCAATGCTGCAATTTTATTATGTAATATAGTAGTTGGATTCATTGCATTCTGTATATATAATTGTTTAATCTCCTTTTCCAAATCTTGCTGCTCCTTACGATTCTTTTTATTATAAAATGCTTGAGAGGAAATCATGATTCCCTGGAGGTATGCTTTAAATGTTTCCCGTAGTAAGGAACAGGATATTTCCGGTTTATCATTTATTTCGAAAAAAATCTTAATTTGTTCTGTGATATATTCCTGGGTAATTTTATTTTCTAATATTTGTGGGTTAAATCTCCACTGTTCTGATTTTTGTAGTTTACCATTTATTTTGATCTTAAATGTTAATGGTGCATGATCTGAAATTATGATATTATGATAATTGGATTTATAAGTAAGCGAAATAAGTTTAGCGTCCACCAAAAAATAATCTATTCTTGAGTAAGTTTTATGTACTGACGAGTAAAAAGAGTATTCTCATCCAGTAGGGTTTTCAATTCTCCAAACATCTTTGATATTAGTAGTTTCCATATATGCATTTAATAAATCACTAGAGTGTGATTTAGTTTTTCTTTGCCTTGTAGATCTATCTAAGTATGGATCTAGTGTACAATTAAAGTCACCTCCAATTATTAGATTATGTTGTGCTAATTCCGGAATATTATTAAATACCTTCTTAAAAAACAATGGGCTATCAAAATTTGGTCCATATACATTAACGAAAATCATTTTTTGTGTATTTAATTCCCCTATGACGATAATATATCTTCCATCTTTATCAGTTATAGTTGATGTATGTTTAAATAAAATACCTTTACGAAATAATATTGCTATGCCTCTTGATTTATGTGTAAAAGAAGAGTGATACATTTTATCAATCCATTTAGCTTTCAATCTATGTTCAGCATCTTTTTTTAGATGTGTTTCTTGAATAAAAATCACATCAGCTTTGTTTGCCTTTAAATGTGCAAAAAACGTTTTCCTCTCTTAATCGGTTCATTAATACCTTTAACGTTCCAACTACAAAAAGTTATTCCCTCATTCCCTATATTTATTTTTGGGTCTTGCATCTTATGACTATGGAGGTCTGCAATAGAGTCTATGGTTCAGCACGTCAGACCCGACCTTACACCCGAATATCAAATAGATGAATTTTAAGTCTCGTACATGTCTCTCACGTATATATCTCCATTGATCCAGTATATAACTCCATTCAAATTGAAGAAAACCATAATAGATTATATAAGAAAAGAACAAAGGATAGATTAAGAGGTTAGTAATGTGCAAAAAGAAAGGAAAAACTACATCTTGAGTTGTTGCAGTTAGTGCTAGCCATACTAGCATGGCTAACCATCTACCGACTTCCGTCGTTGATGTTGGTAACTTAACCAGCTCCCAGGTTTTTGGAATTGTTATTCCATAAAAATATTTTACCGGGGGTGTAGTATTAGAGAAAAAAGAAAGGGAAAGGGAAAAAAGAGGGATAAAATCGAAACATTTAATAAAGGCATATTTAACATAGAAACATAGAAACATAGAAATTAGGTGCAGGAGTAGGCCATTCAGCCCTTCGAGCCTGCACCGCCATTCAATATGATCATGGCTGATCATCCAACTCAGTATCCCGTACCTGCCTTCTCTCCATACCCTCTGATCCCCCTAGCCACAAGGGCCACATCCAACTCACTCTTAAATATAGCCAATGAACTGGCCTCAACTACCCTCTGTGGCAGAGAGTTCCAGAGACTCACCACTCTCTGTGTGAAAAAAGTCTTTCTCATCTCGGTCTTAAAGGATTTCCCCCTTATCCTTAAGCTGTGACCCCTTGTCCTGGACTTCCCCAACATCGGGAACAATCTTCCTGCATCTAGCCTGTCCAACCCCTTAAGAATTTTGTAAGTTTCTATAAGATCCCCTCTCAATCTCCTAAATTCCAGAGAGTATAAACCGAGTCTATCCGAACATAATAATTAAAGGTATAGAAATACAATTATTTAAAACTTATTTAAACATCTAATTATTATAAACAATTATAAAGGTATAGAAATACAATTACTTAAGACTTGTTTAAACATCTCATTATTATAAACATGAGAAACAAAAAAAAGAAAGAATATCAAAGTACATATTTAGAACTTAATTAAAAATCTATCAATTTTAACAGAAAGAACAAAATAAAGACTTATTTAGTAAAGGCATATTTAACTTATAACAATTAAAGGTATAGAAATACAATTATTTAAGACTTATTTAAACATCTAATTATTATAAACAATTATAAAAGTATAGAAATACAATTATTTAAGACTTATTTAAACATCTAATTATTATAAACAGGAAGAACAAAAAAAGGAAAGATATCAAAGTACCTATTTAGAACTTAATTAAAAATCTATCAATTTTAAACAGAATGAACGCAAGAAAAAGGATAAAAAGAAAAAAGAAAAAAAAAACCAATCCATCCTAGAAAAAAAGAAGAGAAAAAAAAACAGATATTAAGAATGAAAATAAAAAGTTGCTGACAAAAAGGAAAAATCTCCAAAGGAAATCAATCCCTAATTTTAACTCTATTCATTCCAACATAGAAAATCATTAATTATTAGTAAGAGTAATTAATATTAATTAGTAAAAATGGTGTTAGTAGGAATACCGCCTTGTGTCTATAATGTATATTAGTTATTTATATTAGTAGTATAATGATATTAATTATTAGTATCCAAGTAAAGTTTACCGATCCACTTCTTTCTCTGACTTCCATCCAACGTTGCCCAGTTCAGTCCAGTCCTGCATTGTTTTGTAGGGTCTTGCGAAGTCTTAGAGATTCTTGTGGCATTCTTAAGAGTCAATATATTTGAAAGTAGCTGCTTCTCAGGTCTGAATCTGACGTGCAAAGACCATTGCTGCTTCTGGGTTGGAAAAGAAATGCTCCTCGTTATTGAAGGTAACTCTTAGAGTAGTTGGATAATTCAAACCGTATTTCCAATGTGGCACTCTTCTCATAAGACTCTTAGCCTCATTGAATGCTTTCCGTTTCCTAGAAACATCTGCAGGATAGTCTCGGTAGATACTGATCCTGTGACCATCAAATTCCAGGTTTCTATTTCTCGAGGATCTCCGCATTATCTCATCCAAGACATAGTCGTATTGTAGCTTTATAATCATTTGTCTTGGAGGGGCATTTGCTCTTGTCTGACGTCTTCTGACTCTGTGAGCACGGGCTAATAAAGGCTTTTGTTCCAGAGATAAGACTTGTTGTAATAAGTTCGCAGTAAATTCTCGAGGATCTTCATCTTTCTCTCGTCCTTCAGGAATACCTGTAATTCTTAGGTTTTGTCTTCTCTGGCGACCTTCTAGCTCAGTACATTTCTCTGATATTTTAGTCAGTAAGTTCGTTAGACGTTCGTTTTCTATAATCAACTTAGCTGTAGTCGTAGCACTGGTAGCAGCTAGTTCTTCAAGGCCTTTTATACCGACCGTCTGTTGTTCCAGTACCTCTTCCATAGGCTTCAGCCTGTTTTCAAAGTCATTTTTGACCTTTTCAATTTTATTATCCATCTCCTTTCTCATTTCGTTCATCATTTCTGTAATTTCTTTCTTCAAATCTGCCGATATTTTCTTGGTCTTATTATTAATATTTGAATTCGGTTCCTGTTGGAATTCTTTCATTTGAGTATTCATCTGGTTTATTTGCGTATTCATCTGGTTTATTTCTTCCTTTAAGCCAGCAATTTCGCGAGAAATGAAACTTTTCAAATCTTCACCTTCCGCTTTTTTCCCTGTTCTCTTTGATACATCTTCCTGGGATGAGGCCCTACTTGAGTCTGAGGCTTCAGTTGGGCTTTCTGCCGTTTTCTGCCGGGTGGGGCGAGTTTTCTGTTTATCGGTAGGGCTGCGTGTTGCAGGCATAATTAGTCGCGCGCCTGATGACGTCACTCACAACAATCGGTGCAGAAACGGCAAGCAGCAGGCAGCAGGTAGGTCTGTTAATCCCCCGTTTTTTCCTGTTTTTTTCGCGGAGCTGGCTGGCGTTATCCTCTAGCCCTCCATAGCGCCACTGGAAGTCTGTCCAAATGTTTCTTAAGCGTTGCAATACTACCTGCCTCAACAACCTCCTCCAGCAGCTTGTTTCATTCACCTGCACTCTGTGTGAAGAAGTTACCCCTCAGGTTCCTACGAAATCTTTCCCCCCTCACCTTAAACCTATGTCCTCTGGTTTTTGATTCTCCTATTCTGGACAAGAGACTCTGTGTGTCTACCCAATCTATTCATCTTATGAATTTGTACAGAAGTTTGAGGAAAAATCAAAAACTATAGAGCAGAAGCTAAATCTGAACACTTGGGGTCTGCAGGAAACCAGGTTGTATGGGTTTATTGCCTAATTGTGTAAGTTCTGTCTTTTGGTGTCCAAGTAAGCTTGCTTTTTGGCAATGTACATTAGCTTTAGTAATGAGGAATTATTTAATTAACCTAAACTAAATTTATCATATACTAATGAGCGTAAGTTAAAAAAATACATGTGGCATTGCTAGACAAATTAATGGCTCATCTCTTGAGTCCTCTGAAGGAGAATGCCTTCTTGTTTTAAGGTGGAATGCCGAAGTTATGCAACATGATGGAGGATTTATTTGCGAAGCTTTTGTTATATCTTCAAATTAAAACATTATTTGTTTGAGGCAAACTGTGCATTTAAAGCTGCTCATATCTTGATGACTCCCTTAAGTGGAACATAGGTGATTTACTTGAACAATGGGAGAGCGAGAGATGAGATGACACATGGGGAAAGGATGCCAGTTATTCTTTTATATGAAGTGCTGAACATAGATAGAAGAATATTATTTCAATATGTTTGAGGATTTGGATAAATAACTTATCAGAGGAGAGTGGTCTGGGCTTTGCAGGGTGAGGGATAAAGTAGGGTGGACTTACTAATATTTGGCAGTCTTTGTGATATTAAATTTATTAACAGTCTGATCATACAACCAGAGTCGTGCCTGATTATTTGGGATCTGTAAGGAAGCAAGTAGTATAAGTTTATTGATTAATAGGGAGGCACAGTGGTGCAGCGGTAGAGTTGCTGCCTTACAGCGCTTGCAGTGACGGAGACCCAGGTTCGATTCAGACTGCGGGTGCTGTCTGTGTGGATTACACATTCTCCCCGTGACCTTCTCTGAGATCTTCGGTTTCCTCCCACACTGCAAAGTCATACAGGTTTGTAGGTAAATTGGCTTTCTAAATGTAAAAAAATTGTCAATAGTGTGTGTAGGATAGTGTTAATATGTGGGGATCACTGGTGAGCGTGGACTCGGTGGGCCAAAGGGCCTGTTTCCATGCTGTATCTCTAAACTAAACTAAAAACTAAACTCAACTAAAAACTAAACTAAACTGTGCATTTTCCATTCATTGGAGGCCGTAAAGCCTATATCTGGCAGACACATTGAAGAATCAATCACAATTAATTTTTAAGGAAGAGAATTCTACAACGTCCTTTCCCAAGAGAGAATTAATTAACTATGGGTTTTCAAACCAACAAGTTGGAAAATAAAATGATTCTTCATAATACAACCAAATGATTGAAGGCATGTTCAGTATTTACTTCTGTTTCATACCAGCAACCTCCACCCTGAACCTATTAATGGAAATAAAATGTTGTTTATAGAAAATGAAAACATGTTCTCTTCATGCTCTATAATTACAGACATATGCAGGGGAATCTTCCTGGGCTAATGGCTCTGGCTAAGGTATCTATAAATTGAGGTCCCCTACTCCTACAATTACCAGCCTGTTGTAAGGCTGCATTCTTCCACTATGGCAAATTGGATCTGCAAATAAGAAAAGCAAAAGTGAATGCTGACAATATGGGGTCCTTTCCATATATTTTTATTTTTCAGGGAATTGGATATGGGAATCATATGGTTTAATTTTTAACTTTTATAAAACTATGATGCAGAAATAATGTTCATACATTTAGCCATGTTTTTATATATTGTTCTCATGAAGAATATCTGCATTAAATAAAAGGGAGTAAAATTTGCTCAAGGTTGCTCGGCTCCAGTGCCATTCACTCAAGTTCAACCAAACCACCATAAAAGATGATACAATTTTAAATCCAAATTACATTTCATACCTAAGTTTAATTTGATTTTCCTTAATGTAGAAAACATTACACTGAAATCCAGCTGAGCTCAAAGCTGGCCTTGCACAATATTCAAGTAAACTACATGGCAAACTTCTCCTAATAAAGTCAATTAGTGGTTCTTTGAGAAAGCTTGTAAATTTAATTTTATTTCCACACAAGGATAATACCAGCTATCTTTTAAACATTTAAACTTTTAACTGTATTTAATGTATATAGAGACTGCCTGGCCAACATCACTGAAACTAATACTAAACACAGAACCTGACAACACAGGAACAGGCACTTTGACCCATCATGTCTCTGCCTGCCATGATGCCAGTCTCAACGTATTCCATCTATCTACACATGTTGCATGCAGTATATCTGCCTGTTTATATGCCTGCTCAATTCCTCTTAAACATTACTAATCTATCTGTTTTACTACCAACTCATTTGTCAGTGTATTTCAGGCACCTACCACTTTCTGGAACAAATGTGCCACACATCTCCTTTAAACTTTCTCTCTCTCAAATTAAATCAGTGTCCTTTAATATTTGACATTTCCATCCTGGGAAAAATAAATGTATATGACTCTTACAGTCCTACATGCTTAGTTTTAAATCATTTTTACCAAAAGCTTACTTTTGGAAAGTAAAGAGTGTTTTTTTTTTTAAATGGCTTATTCTTGTATTAGGTCAATTGTAAGATATATGGATTGCACTGCACCAAACATAACACCTACATAAATAAATCAATATTTTAATATATACAAAATTCATAATTTTAAAATGTGCTCAATATTTCTGATCCCTACACAAATCTATACTCAGTTATTTTTATTAGAATCTTGACCCATTAAATCAATTTGGGTGATTTGTGCAGTCCTAAGAATAATTTGCATCTGGATTATCAATTCTACCTCAATGAGGAAAATCTATACATCTTCAATGGTTTTTTTCATGCTCTGAACTGCATTGATTAATAAAAAAAAAGAGTTCCTCCTAAATTCCCCTTTTTTTATTATCAATGTAGGGATCCCTACACCTGCTTTATAATTTTATGAGATCATGTATGATGTGGATTTTGATTTTTGGTTTTAGTTTTAAAACAGTTTTGCTTTGTTTGTTTCCATTTGAATGCTATTACCTGTTGCTACAAATAAAAAGCCACAAACTTATTTATACCATGTTATGTGGCATGACTGAAAGGTTGACAGCAGAATCTACTCTCACACATCAGTTACTCATTCACATTGTAATAAAAATATTATACAAAATATATCACTCAATGGTCAAAGCCTGCCCTGAAGTAGTTACAGAAACATGTATTACACGTCGATTAAATATAATAATTTCAATAGTAATATGGTTGTTTGTGGACATGGAAAAATACTCTGGCTTTGAACTCATGCCATAATGGTGGAGTTTTAAATGGATGTTTCAAGACCTCATTGGTGAGGTACATTCAATTTCTAGATGAAGCTCATCATTTGTTGTGTTCGTTCTACTGAATTATTGTCACAAAACCTATACTTCAATTTAAACAAGTTATGTGGGAATTATTTTGCATTGATATGGGACCTAATCATGATAAAACAGACAAATGCTTTTGATGTAGGGTAGCCAGTTTCACTGTAATAATAAAAATCCAATTCCACAGCGCTGAAAGAAATGTAGCCTGCTATTCAACAATAATCTTATCAGCAATGAATGCCATTGTCTTGTAATAAGTTAAACAGGCAAGGAATACATTTCTCTACAAAAAATATGTTATAAGCATGTTAAATGAGAATAATATTTTGGAAATAATTACTTTCATTAAGCATGGTATTTATCCACTTGAAGATAGGAATGTAAAACATTAAAGACCACCAGCGTGCAGCAAATGAGCTCATCTATCCATCTATCCATCTATCCATCTATCCATCTATCCATCTATCCATCTATCCATCCATCCATCCATCCATCCATCCATCCATCCATCCATCCATCCATCCATCTATCCATATCTATCTATCTATCTATCTATCTATCTATCTATCTACTTTTAAAACTCTGTGTGTGTGATTTTGCACGTGAAACGTATCTCCTTGAAAACCAGTTCAAAAATGCGGAGGTTTTAACCATTTCGGTAGGGATTTTGCTAATGAGTTCGGAAATCCACTCCTTGGTCAATTATTTCCCCAGATTTTGAGTAAATTTGATCACAAAACTCAAACTAAACTCAATTTTTAAAAGCTAAACGGCTCTCACCAGCTGCTGATGTCACAATGCCCACATGTCAACCAATCCAAGCCGCTTCTCTCTCTCTCTCTTTATTTGACAGCCCGGCTCTCCTCCACTGCCCCCCCCCCCCCCCCCCCCCCCCCCCCCCCCCCCCCCCCCCGCTCCGAGTACACTCGCACCACGCCTCCCACAGCTGGACACCCATGCCCGCTCACCAGTTCCAACCCCCCCTCCCCCCCACCTCCCCATTGTTCAAATTGCACAGAAATTACCAAAGATCCTATAGCAGCTATCCCCCCACCCCACACACACCCCCGCACCCGCAACCTCGCGTTGGAGGAACAGACCCAACGGGTCTGCACTTGGTCTAGTCAATGTTAAAACTAAAGTAAGTTGTGGAGCAAATGCACTTCCATCTTTCTATGCCACAAGTTACTCTCTGATCATGACACATAGCTATCAGTAAAGTTATTTAAACAGGTTTCATTTGCATCAGATTCCAATTATATCTGTGTGAGATTGAAACCCTCCTGTTCCTAAATTAGATCTTGGCTTTTCAGAGGAAAATAGCTTGATTAATGCAAATCCCAAAACAAAAATAGCATCAGCTATAAAGTCAGTTAATTATTTGAAACATATAATGGTTTTCATCCAATTGTAAAAAAGTAAATATATCTTTCTATCTCTTCTACCAAATTGAATAATTCATGCTATAAAAATATACTAAGATAGCTGTTTGTCATATTATTATTCAGTTCAAAGGCATTGATTGTGCAGAATTCAAGCTGATAATTGTGATCTTACGTAAAATGAGTAATTCATCTTAGACCCTTGCTGTTTTAAGAACACACTTACATTTAGAGGGTGCATGAAAAATTAATTTGATCAATTGGGATTTTATTTTAACATGTGAAGTTGAAGCATACCCTTTCACTGTTTTTTTAATCCTGGAAAACCATTCACTTTTTGCTCGTCTCCAAGCAACTCCGTAGATGCTTTGCTGAATGTCAGGTTTATAATTGATAAGATTTAATATCCGAAGCCAGACCTGAATTGTCAAATAGCCAGGATAATGTTTGACAATGGACAATAGACATTAGACAATAGGTGCAGGAGTAGGCCATTTGGCCCTGAGAGCCAGCACCGCCATTCAATGTGATCAAGGCTGATCATCCCTAATCAGTACCCCGTTCCTGTCTTCTCCCCATATCCCCTGACTCCGCTATTTTTAAGAGTCTAATCTAGCTCTCTCTTGGAAGCATCCAGAGAACCTGTCTCACCCGCCCTCTGAGGCAGAGAATTCCACAGACTCACCACTCTCTGTGAGAAAAAATGTTTCCTCATCTCCGTTCTCAATGGCTTACTCCTTGTTCTTAAACTGTGGCCCCTGGTTCTGGACTCCCCCAACATCGGGATCATATTTCCTGCCTCTAGTGAGTCCAAGCCCTTAACAATCTTATATGTTTCAATGAGATGCCCGCTCATCCTTCTAAACTCCAGAGTGTACAAGCCCAGCTGCTCCATTCTCTCAGCATATGACAGTCCCGCCATCCCAGTAATTAACCTTGTAAACGTACGCTGCACTCCCTCAATAGCAAGAATGTCCTTCCTCAAATTAGGGGACCAAAACTGCACACAATACTCCAGGTGTGGTCTCACTAGGGCTCTGTACAACTACAGAAGGACCTCTTTGCTTCTATATTTGATTCCCATTGTTATAAAGGCCAACATGCCATTCGCTCTCTTCACTGCCTGCTGTACCTGCATGCTTACTTTCATAGACTGATGTACAAGGATCCCCAGATCCCGTTGTACTCCCCCTTTCCCAACTTGACGCCATTTATATAGTAATCTGCCTTCCTGTTTTTGCTACCAAAGTGGATAACCTCACATTTATCCGCATTAAACTTAATCTGCCAAGCATCTGCCACTCACCCAACCTGCCCAAGTTACCCTGCATTCTCACAGCATCCTCCTCACTATTCACACTGCCACCCAGCTTTGTATCATCTGGAAATTTGCTAATGTTACTTTGAATCCCTTCATCCAAATCATTGATATATATTGTAAAGTGCTGTGGTCCCAGCATGGAGCCTTGCGGTGCCACACTAGTCACTGCCTGCCATTCTGAAAGGAACCCGTTAATCCCTACTCTTTGTTTCCTGTCTGCTAACCACTTCTCTATCCATGTCAGCACTCTACCCCCAATACCATGTGCCATAATTTGATTCAAAGGATTGCTTTGATTTCTGCTTGCACTTGAAATATTTGAAATAATGAAGTCTTTACACAATGCTCATCCTTTACTTGAGAACTTGACTAAAAGCATGAATGAGCACCAAAGTTTCAAAGAATAGTAAGAACTTTACGAAGGAGCACGGTATGAATAATAGTTTGCCAGTCATAGTCATAATGTCATACAGCATGGAAGCAGACTCTTTGGCTGAACTTGCCCACACGAACTAACACATTCCATCTACACCAGTCTCACCTGCCTGTGTTTGGCCCTTATCCCTCTAAATCTATCTGATCATGTTTCTGTCTAAATGTTTCTTAAACGTTGCAATAGTGCCTGCCTCAACTACCACCTCTGGCAGCTTGTTCTATATACCCACCGTCCTTTGTGTAAAAAGATACCTCTCAGGTTGCAATTAAATATTTCCCCCTTCACCTTAAACCTTTGCCAAATGGTTCTTGATTCCCTACTCTGGGCAACAGGCTCTGTTCATTTACCCGATCTATACCCGTATCAAAATCTCTTGATTTTGTAAACCTATAAAAGACCACCCCTCAGCCTCCTGCACTCCAAGGAATAGATTCCCAGAGTGCTCAATCTCTCCTGATTGCTCAGGCCATTGAGTCCTGGCAAAGTCCTTGTAAATCGTCTCTGCACCCTTTCCAGCTTGACAACATCTTTCTTACAACATGGTGCCCAATACTGAACACCATACTCCAAGTGTGGCTTCACGAACGTCTTATATAACTACAACATACCTCCCAATTTCTATACTCAATACTCTGACTGATGAAGGCCAATGTACAGAAAGTCTTTTTGACCACCTTATCGATCTGTGATGCCTATTTCAAAGAACTATATACCTACACTCCTAGATTCCTCTGCTCCCCATCAATCACCAGAGGCCTACTATTCACTGTGTATGTCCTACTAATGTTACACTTACCAAAATACAACACCATACATTTATTTGCATTAAATTCCATCAACCAATCTTCAGCCCATCTGCCCAATCATTAAGGAATATCAATTTCTAAACTCACATGACATAACTAAAGCAAAAAAAAAGGAATTCAGGACAAAATAAATGGGTTACAGGAAAATACCATGCTAAAAAAAATGTTTTAACAGTTTAACTCTGATTGGGTTTTGCCAAATATATTCAGCCAATGTTTGTTTGGTAATCCATTCAATTGGCAAATAGCTTTGATTGCAAGTTTCAAAAGAATGAGTTTAAATTAGTACAGGTTTGTAGCTTAATTGGCTTGGTAAATGTAAAAATTGTCCCTGGTGAGTGTAGGATAGTGTTAATTTGCGGGGAATCGCTGGTCGGCGCTAACCCGGTGGGCCGAAGGGCCTGTTTCCATACTGTATCTCAAAACTAAACTAAAGGTCTATGCAAATAACGTACTTGAATTAATTCAATTAGGAAAAGCAGGGGACATATTCATATATTTAGTAAACCATAGAACCAAGTTAAATCTCAGGAAGTTTAATAGTTTGCTTTGGATAACAAAATCTTTGGAAAGATTCCAACCTTTTGCCATAAGCATGTTTTCACATAACTATTCAAAAGGGATCTAGACAAAACCCTGATATCATACCTTAAGCAGGCTGGTGAGAAATTAAACAATGTGCTTTATACTACATTGTGGTTTTCTGGAACTCATTTTATTTGCTATGGAGGATCAGAGAGAAATTTCTTGAATTTATTTCCCTCCTGGATTAGTCTAAGAATTATCTTTTCATGTATCATTTCTCCCAGGAGACTACAAAATTGCTATCATGGAGGAACATTCTGAATCATTGCACCATAATTATGCAAGAATAGCTGCTCTATTTGTTCCATCATTTTTTATGTTAACCATGATGTACTTTATTGTTTACAGTACCTGGCACCGACAGAGGGAAATCTTACGCAGTAGTACAATGTTAATATAATAAAAATCTAATTGAAAGTGTAGCGTGATACAATAACATTTGAAAAAGGTGTGGTTTATGACTGTAATTAGTATCTCATTATACATAATAGATTTAATATTACTTCTTATATCTGCTTTGTTTGGCTTACAGGGTAAATTAAACTGAACCTTTGTCTGTACTGTTAATGCTCTATGATACATTTATGTACTTGAGATTCCAGTACATTTCTTGAAGTTTTCAGGGACATGGATTTCATGGCTGAGAAATTATGCCTAAAATGTGAATATGTGGAGGCTCAAGCTATTGGTTTGTAACTCCTTTCTCTGTTTTGCTGACAGAAAATAATTTATTTTATCCCTCAGTATAATTAGTATCCATGTGATTATAGCTAAGGAAATGTACATCAAACCCTCACAGTCAAACAAAAGGTGATGTTTCACACAACTGAAAAGTCACATTTTAATTGAGCAAAGGCATTTCCCTCTCGATTTAAGATTCTCTTGATATTGCATTTGTTCCAAGGATAGTGCAATGGCTTATAAAATTATGCTGCACCTAGTAAATTAATCTTCTTCTGATCTGGACTTTGAAGAGCATTGAGTACATTGACTTAAACAAATTCATAAAGCTGAGCCTAAGGCAGGCGGTTCTGAATTTGACTGAATCCATATCCTGCATGGCTTTGTAAAAGCAGTTAGTTTCAGGCATTTCATACAAAGTCTGTTTCAAGGACAAATCCTTAACTTTCTCACCTTGCTATTTGATTTTTGATCTATTAATATAATTATGAAATTGTGGCAATGATTGCTTGGTACAGTTTGACAGTATACTTTGATTAAGAAGATTATTTCATAGCATTACACATGTAACATAATTAAATGCAATGTATCTGAAAATACTACTTTGGCTTCATTTTCCCCTTCAACATTTTTCTTAGCTCTCAGTCAAATGAATGGCGGGCAGCAATTTTATGGAATTGCCCTCCTGTGACATCTTGCAAAGAACACTCCATCTAGTATTTTTTAAATCCCAAGTCAAAATCTGTATTCAACAATGAGTTTCTTCTAAGAAGGCATAATGACAATACATTGAAGAGACCACTTTGCTAATATACTTAGAAGATGGATCTATTTCAATCATTTGTAAAGATAAATTGGATTTATAATCATTTTGCACATGATTACCCATTTCTGTTTCAATCCTGTTCAATAGCAAATTGGACTGAAAACATTAATTCCTGATTCACTCCAGCATCAGTCAGTTGCCCAATGTATATTACAAACATAATGATATCATGAACATGCTTTTCTTTTTATTAACAAGTGAAATTGTCACAGAAATGTGCTATCTATAACTGCATTTTCTTACTCACTGACAAATGAGGAATAAAATGTGCATTGAATTACCAACATTATGTCATTGCAGCAGATTAGTTTTGCGATGTAATTACTAGAGCCAGGATGTTTAGGCGGTAAAAAACTGAAATAGGCAGGCAAAAAGGCATAATAAAATCACAAAAAAGGCACAAAAAAGGCATTTATTGACAAAAAAGTCATAACAAGGCATGTATTTCTACCACAAAAATATGGTTTAAAATGATAATATAAAGGTATACGACATTAAATGACCAAGGTTGCCTGGTTGCACATATTTAATAGCATTTTTTTCAAATGATCTGGAGTTAAATTATGCCGTCTGTCAGTCAGAATATGCTTCAGTTGTGAAAAACTTCCTTCCACCTCAGCTGAGGTCACTGGTGCAAACCCGAAACAAGCTACAGACTCTATATTCATGTTGGTATCTTGTGCATTACATCTACCTTTGAGAACTTTAGTTATGTTTTGTATTTCTTCAAGATCTTTGTTGGCTAAAATAATTCCCTCATATTTTCCTTGTATGACTTTACCTACATCGCCAGGAACTTTACAAATATAGTCAGGTACTTTGTTGATGACCTCCAAGTTATTCACTAATATTTTGCCATGTTTCTCAAGAGAAGTGATAGCTTGTGGGAAGTTTGCAAAATTGGAAGCAATGAACACAAGATCGCAGTGGAGGGACTTTTTCTGCATGATCCTGACTGCAGCAGATTATTCTTCTTCAAAGCAGTTGTTGATTTATTTTAACTATTCACAATTTGCAGCATAGTAGAGTGCAACAGAGAGCCATGTACCCCACCTAGTCAAAACGGGCTGAGGGGTGGCGGAATCTCGGGTGCCATTTCCTTGAAAAACCCCACATGTAACGGTGCTTTGAGGAAGATTTTCTTCACATTTGGAAACAAGCTACGTATATGCTTGGCAATTCTATGAAGTCCTTGAACTAAGCATGTCAAATGCAGCATTTTGGGGGATAAAAACTTTAAGAGCATGAGCAGCTTTTTTCATGTACGGAGTTGCATCAGTCACAAACAGAAGAAAATTCTCGTGTTTTATACCTTCTGGCCAAAATACTCCAAGTGAAGATGTAAATAATTGAACAATAGTTGACCTGTTTGACTTTTCCAATACTACTGATGTCAACAAATACCCCTTTGATGGTTGTCCTGCCTCCATTGGCAACATATCTCCCCACAGCATTGGTTGTCTTGTCTATTGAGATCCATATTTTGTTGCATGCAACTTCATCTCTAATTTTCTGCACCACAATGCTGAAGTTGCTGTCAACATCATTCTTCTGTAATGAAAACTCACTTGGTATATGTTCCTCTGTATTTCTCTTAAAAAAAAAACATCTGAGAGATTTGTTTTCCAATTTCCACAGTGGAATTCCAGCATCAGCCTTGCACAGATCACTCGAAAACTTAGATTTGCGACTGGAGCCAGCAGTAAATGCAGTGAGGAGACAGGCTTGGGTTTTTTGCTTCTATAGTTTACACCCCAGCGGTATCAACATTGACTTATCTAATTTTAGGTAGCCCTTGTCTTCTCCCTCCACCCCCTCCCCCTTCCCAGCTCTCCTTCTAGTCCTACTGTCTCCGCCTCTTCCTTTTTCTTGCCCCCCAAACCCCCCACATCAGTCTGAAAAAGGGTCTCAACCCGAAACGTTGTCTTTTCATTCTCTCCATATATGCTGCCTCACCCGCTGAGTTTCTCCAGCATTTTTTGTCTACCTTCAATTGTTCCAGCATATGCAGTTCTTTCTTAAATAGATCTTGGAGAAGACTGAACCAGCGGGCAGCGGCACAAATGAACGAATGACCAATGGTGGCCGCCCCGGTGGTGGAAATGTTCTTTTAAGTTATACTATGTTAACGTGTTAATAATAACATTAATATTAATGTGTTAACATAGAAAACAACAATGAAGTCTAATGAATCAGAGTTGGAATTATGGTTGAAAGATAGTTGCTCCTGAACCTGGTGTTGTGGGACTACACGCTTCTGCAGCTCATCGCTGACAGTAGCATTCCCGGATAGCAGGGATCCCTGATGTTAAATGCTGCCTTCCTGAGGCAGCACGCCATGTAGATGCGTTCGATAGTGGAGATCACAGGTATAATAGATTGTAACATTATTTGTGTATTCGTCAATATCCTGTCCTAGAAACATAGACAGCCCGAGCCGCAGGAGCGGTTTTCTCAGATTCTGTAAAGCAATGAATTGGTTAATCATGTAGAGGTTGGTTCCCCCGAATCCCAGGCTGAACCAGCAAAGTTTTATGTTTAGAACCCCATATAAGGTCCTATATTATTTCCAACATTTGCGGGAAACCATGGCTCTGTAGGCCAGTCAGACAGTATGAGAAACCTGAATGTGGGATCTTACTAAATATTGCAAGCCCCGACTGATGAGGCAAAATGGAGAACCACATAAAAAAACATTCATCCCCTGTGAAGCGAGAATGAGCCTGCATGCAAACATATCGATATTGTTATAGATCCTAGATCCATAAATCCTAAAATGCCATTGTGATCCAACATCCATACTGTGTTGTCATTGACTTTGCAGGATGACACACCAGCGGAAAAAAAGTTGGGTAAATTATGACAGGATACTTTGACTTTATTGCATCCATGTGACTAACATATGCCACCACCACAGTGTATCAACTTGGAACTAAGCATGCAGGTTTTGCATATTCGCACAATAACCTTTTAACCCATAATATAAATCTAGTGTCTATAAGTAGTTAATACCAATAACTGAAGAATTGGTGATTCATGCAAATCCCATCCGCCTTCGTTACTAGAGATGGCATTCGTGATTTTCCAGCTTTGAGCTCTAGCACGCATAAGTAATATAATTGAAGATTATATGACCAAAAACTATTGGAGCAATGCTGAATATAGTTCGACCACCATTGTGACTTTGGTAGCTTCAGCAGATAATAGCATAGGTCTGTTAACAGTGACCTATATGGCACTTGAGAGGTTAATACTTGCATGTTGAAAGTTCTAATAATGCATGACCCAATTGCACAGCTGAAACACAGCTGCTATAGCCAATTACACTTGATAAATAGAAGACTGCTTGATAACAAGTTTGTTACAGGCTTCATTTGATTCCAATCTGTTGCCCCAGGGTGGAATCACGGGTAATTAATAGTTAAAGGTGTATCCGATAAACAATAACTTCCAGTTGGTATCAACTTAAATTTGACTAGCTGGCTGAAAACAGTTGATTTAAGCAAAACACAGCATAAGAAATATCCTCCAGATCAATTTGAAATGTCTCCTGTGATCTCCTGTGAATGGGTCCTAAATAGTATGCATCTATGAGATCGATGCATGCCATAAAGATCCTAAGGAAATTAGTAGTTAGACAGTAGAGAAATTCCATATACTGAAAAGCTATGCTGCACATGGGAGTAAATGAAATATGAACCAAGATCTCTCCATCTTTCACAAGGAACAGGCCACACCTGCCATAATTCTGTGCCTGCCTTGAATGCAGCTCTGGCCATACTACTGGCCTGCCTTAAAACTGCTCCAGCCGTAATTATGAGCCTGCCTCGAAAGACAACTCTGGCCATATTACTGAGCTTGTCGCGGGAGGCAATGCTGGCCGTAATCCTGAGCCTGCCTCGAAAGACAACTCTGGCCCCAATTCCAAGCCATGCTTAATACCCTTGTATACTGTGTACTAATTACCCATCACATGTTATCATTTTCATTTGTACAAAACAAGTGTAAATATTACAAACTTGTAAATGGTCCACTTACCCCATGTTTCGAAAGAATCAGACCCACATACCTCCATGGTTACCGGTGGTCTAATGGTAAGTCCAAAGGCACCTGATGTGGGTTCCATTCCCATCCTTGATTTCCATATTCCTGAGACCAGCTTGGTCCAGCTTTCAAGAGCCCATCAACTTCAGTGAACTGCTTACTGCTGTTGAGATGTGGGGGTGTCATCGCCGATACAATGGTTTCATTTGATAGCTCTGTTCACTGCCGGCACTTGTTGCGAGAGGGAATCTGGCCCCGTCAGGGTTTTCTGCCTCTTCCCTTGTGAGTATGTCCTCGCACTTCCCTCCACCGAGAGGGAGACTTGTAGACAGCCCTGAGACAGGTGCTGCCGCAGGCCCCCTGGGGATACCTACGCTGACATGGCCCCTCGGACCTATATCAGAATATGACTGGGCCAGAGCGAAACTGACCCCTGATGCTCCCCTCCTCAGTGAGGGAGACATCGTTTAGCCCTGACACAGTTGCCGCTGCCAGTGGGTTTTTCATACTACCCGGGCTCAGATAGCTCTCTTCTGGAGCATATCTCTCTGGAACAACCTCTCCATCAGGTGCTCCAGGTGGGTTTTAGGCGTTCACAGACGCTACCCATAGAAGGAGGGGGGGACCTCCTGGCCCGACTCGACTGAGTCCCAAGGCTTGACCGGCTTCCTCGTGGTTTATCCCCTTTCCTGGGGAAACCATAGCGGTCTGTGAGTTGCTGACCCCATAGTTAGTGACTGGGTGTCGAGACCAGCTTGTGCCAGTTTTCCCCTTATTTGGGGAGACCTAAGCGGTCTGGGGCTGCTGACCCCATTGTCCGCGACTGGAGTAGCATGACCAGCTTACAGCCAGTCTGACCGCTTTCTCTAGGAAGACCTAAGCGGTCTGGGGACTGCTGACCCCATAGTCCGCAACAGGGGTAGCGAGACCAGTGTACTGCTAGTCTAACCAGTTTATCTCGGAAGACCTAAGCGGTCTGGGGGTTGCTGACCTCATTGTCCGAGACTGGGGTAGCTAGACTGGCTTGCTGCCAGTCTAACCCTATTTCTAGGGAACCCCTTTTCCTGGGGAACCATAGTGATGTGGGAGCTGCAGACCCCATTGTGAATGACTGGGGTTGCAAGATATCGCTAACTGCCTGTCTAACCCCTTCTCTGGGGCAACCATTGCGATATGGGAGCTGCTAACCCCATTAACAGAGACTGGGGTAGTAAAACCGGCTAATTGCCAGTCTAACCCCTTTCTCTGAGGGACCTTGGCGGTCTGGGAGCCCATACTGTGAGAACCCCCACTCGCATTCCCCTCCTGGGTGTCGCTGACCTCCTTGTCAGCGACTTGGGAGCGAACCATATGGCCGCCGGCTACCCGCGATTCTGCGGTCCGGACCGGGATTTCCCCACTGTCCATAACCGGTTTCCCGCGGCCCGTCCAACTTCGCCCTGAATTCAGCAGGCAATCCTGCAAAACAAAACACATCCCTAGAAATAAGTTAAAACTTACCTTCCAGGTTTAAAACTTGCCGCTGGCAGGAGCCTGCGGAACCTGAGGTGATCTTGCATGCAGTGACATTTCAAAGTTCCTGGAGCCCTTACCCTAATAAATGTAGATATTGTAGTTTATAGATTATGAAGTTGCTGTCCATGACATTTTGGTGAATGGGTGCAAATGCCCACTGGTAGTCATAAGGTCAAAGGTGATAGGAGTAGAATTAGACCATTCGGCTCATCATGTCTACTCCGCCATTCATTCATAGCAAAGGTACATCTTCAGAGGAGAGAACAGATGCCTACAGTTGTGATAGGACCATGTAGTTTCCAACTGAATTTTACGTAATAGATTTGTAAAATATTCATGAAATTAGACACTGCGTCACTTGTTGTAGAATATCAAGTTTTGAATCTCATATTAACCTTACATTTAAGGAACACATTCAACTAATACAGCAGTGACCCAAGGCCAAAGGTGGAGGGAGCTTCAGCAAATTTGTGCCATTAAATATCATGGGGTGATGGTTAGATCTTTTCATGATTGAGTTGGTCACTTGTTGCCATTTGAGTGGAGTGAAAGTAATTTGTTTTTTATAATATGTTGGTATATTTCAGTGCGTGCACACACAGAACGTGTAATGCCCTGATAAGATGTGAATGGATCTTGGTGAAATAGTTGAAGGAAGCTTAGGAATGTATGCAATTAAAGGATTGACTGACAATTGTTTTGCCTGCTAGCACTCTTGTAAGAGGAAGCATTGATTTTACTTCGGTCACGCAAGTGATTCCGTGAAGAAGAACCCCGCCAGTCGTCATGCGCGTCATTACGTCTGATGCATGGCACAGCGACCGGCTGGGAGGAGCAGCTCTCCTCCAGCGGTAAGTTTTAAAAAGCCTCAGGTAAGTGTCAAACTTGTTGGAGGTCGATTTTCTGCGCTTGTTAATTCTTGTTACAGGAGGGCATGTTCAAGCATGAAGAAGTCGTTAGCAGCAAGGCGAGCCATAGCAAACGTGTCTAATACCCACGGGAGTGTGGGTAGCGGGCGGCCGCCTAGCTCATCTACGGAGTCGCTGGTAGTGAGACCAGCGACTACAGACTTGGTGTCCGAGAGCACCGTGGCTACGCTGGAGGGGTGTAAGGCCACTCAAAAGTCTGTCTGGCTGATAGGCTCGAACGAGTCCGGTCGGGTGGGTACTCCCTCAAGAATGGATACCGTAGAACGAGTATCCAGGATGGAGCTCCTATTGGAGAGGATGCTAAATCAAGAGTGCCGGCCTCTCCAAGAGCCCGCGCCAGCAGCACCTACTGGGCTGCCTAGTATCTCCCTCTTGGAGGAGGAGAGTATACCGGGTCAGTACGATTCTGAAGCCGACTCTGAGGGCTTAGCATTGGAGGCTGTCCCACGGGACGAAGGGCACCAGCTAAAGGTCCCATTCCTGGTGGCCAGGTTTGCCGTCCCAATAGACACTGGAGAGCAACTGGGGGAAGAGCTGGCTGCCAGTATAAATTTCTTGGCTTCACACCAGCTTCAGGAACTGGCCACGGACACAATGGCAAAAAAAAAAAGACCCTCCAGAAAATTGTATTCTGCTCAAAGTGCCGGCCATCAACCATGCCATTTGGGGCCATATGGGACTATGCATCCAAGCACAGGAATTAAAACTGCAACGGGTGCTGAAACTGCTCGCAGCCGGCATTACAGCTTTTGGTAGGTCGGTGGATGGTGGACTCCTGACTGAAGTTCAGCAGGATGCCCTGGCTCTCATGTGCAATGTGCACTTTGAAATTAACTGACTTAGAAAGAGCACCATCCACCCTACCATTAACCCAAGGTTCGCTGCCCTGTGCAAGCCTAGCAACATCCAGGGCCCGGACTTATTGTTCAAGGAAGACCTCGCAAAGAGGGTAAAGGAGCTAGACGAAGAGGCAAAAACCGTCAGGGCTCATCAAGGCACCAGTGACCAGCAGAACCCTTCGGCGACAGTACCCTTACAAATGGTTTGCTGAAACCGGGTCTGGACAAGGACCAAACCAGCCATTCAATGTGCGCAGCCAGCACACTCCAGCAGGAGTACGGGCAAACATGCCTTTTCCATCCAGGGCTAGGGGACACAGAACTCCACCGTTAACCATGGAGGTAGGTGGGTCTGATACTGGTCGAATCATATTGAGTGAGAATTACCTACCAGTTGGGGGGAGGTTACACAGATTTCTCAAAGAATGGTGTAAAATAACATCAAATGTGTTTATGCTGCAGAGTATACAAAGGTTTCAAATTGAATTTATTCCCAACCTATGTCCACCCACCCAGCATAAGCCAGAGAGACACTCATTTTCTCACAACAGGAGAATTTCAAGATTCAAGCTGAAATAGCAAAATTCTGTTTTAAAAGTGTAATTGAGAAAACAGTTTGTCAAACCCATCAATTCGTGTCTAATGTGTTTCCTTGACCAAAGAAAGATGGTGGGTGTCGGATTATTTTGGACCTGACAAATCCGTTTGTGCAGTATAATCATTTTAAGATGGAAACGTTCGCTACTGCCAAGCAATTGTTTTCCAGAGGATGTTATATGGCATGCATGGATCTTCAAGATGTATATTATTCAGTGCCTGTTCATAAAGAGTATCGGAGATATTTGAAATTTAGCTGGATGGGGCAATTATGGCAGTTTAGAGCAATGCCTAATGGGTTAACATCAGCCCCTCGCTTATTTACCAAATTGCTAAACCTAGTACTAAGGTTATTACAGTCACAGGGCCATATTGTAATGGCCTATTTGGATGACATCTTAATAATTGGAAACATCTTAATAATTGGTTGCAGCCAAATTATCAGTTTCAGCTGTTAAACTCATGGTTGAGAGGTTGGGGTTCATTATTCACCCAGCTAAATCCAAATTTGTGCCGGTTAACACAATTGACTATTTGGGATTCACAATATATTCAATTAACATGTGTGTGAATCTGCCCAAGTGCAAGAGATTAGATTTAATTAAAGGCTGTATCAAGCTCTTGGGGGAGCAATCACCTTCAATTAAACAGGTGGCCAGCTTAATTGGTAAATTGGTAGCTGCCTTTCCAGCAGTGCAATATGGACCTTTGCATTACCAACATTTACAGAGGGCAAAGGTACAGGCACTGAGAATACATGTAGGTCATTTCAATCGGCCCATGCACTTACCATCTGCAGCCATTACTGAAGTACAGTGGTGGATTAGAAACATTTCAAATTGTTCGAGCAAAATTTTGATCGAAACACCTTCAGTTGTTTTGAAGACTGATGTTAGTGCCCTATGTCAGGATGCTACTGACACCAGATCTAGCTGTGGAGGCAGATGGAATATGCATGAGGTGTTGATTCTCCAATCAAATGGAATTAATAATTTAGAACTTTAGGAGCATTTTATGGGGTCGAAGCTTACTGTTCCACTAAGCATCACTTACATGATCAGCTTCATATTGACAACACCACGGTAGTGGCGTATGTCAATCACATGGGTGGAATCAAATCAAAATCTTGTGATGGCTTGGCTAACCTTATTTGGATTTCAGCTGTCTACTTGCCAGGCACACTCAATATGGTGGAAGACACTAGGTCATGCAAATTCAATGACAACACTGAGTGGATGTTGAATCATGATGTATTTAAGGAAATTGTTCTCCGGTATGGGATACCAGATATTGATTTGTTTCCATCCAGACTTAATCACCAGGTACCGAAATATATTTCATGGGAACCAGACCTAGGGGCAGTTGCAGTGAATGCATTCCCGCTACACTGGGGTAGAATGTTTTTATATGCATTTCCCCCCTTCTGCCTCATCAGTCGGTGCTTGACTAAGATCAAACAGAACTCCGCTTCAGGGGTTTTGGTGGTACCCGACTGGCCTACACAGCCATGGTTCACTCTGATTTTGGGTATTAGTACACAGCCTATTATGGTGGTTCCAAAATGTCATAATCTGTTAGTGAACCCTGTGACTGGAGGTCAACACCCATTGTATGATCGTCTAAATTTATTGATCACAACTTACATTTTGATGAAGGGTTGAGCTATAGTGCCATCAACAGTGCCAGGAGCGCTTTGTCCTCGTACCTATGCTGGAGTACAGGTTAACCACAAAAAGCCACATATGAAAGTGTCAGCTCAAACCATTTCACGATGGCTGAAGCAAGTGTAGGGGTGTGCAGGAGTTAATGCTGACAATTTTAAGTCTTATTCCACCAGGGCGGCTTCAACGTCAGCAATGGACGTCCCTCTAGACCATATCCTCGCGGCCGCAGGATTGTCAAATGAATTGACTTTTCAAAGGTTTTATAATAAGCCGCTTGTTGAAGCCGGGGTGTTCGCCCATTCTGTTTTAAGTTCTGTTTCATAGCTTCTCCCTGGGAGAGAGGAGTCATTGTTGTATAATTGTTTATTTGTGAATTAAAGCTTTAACATGTTAATCAGTATCATGTTTCGATGTTTTGCTAATATTCCCTCCTCCCGAGTCAACTGATTGTAGTATGAGATGCCTGGATTTGGATCGGCGTGAAATCACAGATCTATGAAAGCTTCATGGAATCACTCACGTAACTCCGAAGTAAAATAGTAAGATTAAACGAGAACTTACCACGAAGCTCATCTGGTTGTTCTAGGTTTATAATCTTACTATAATACTTCAATTGTTGTTCTTCTGTGATTTCACACCGCTGCTTTGAATATTAACGTGCATGCCAACTGGCGGGGTTCTTCTTCACGTAATCGCTCATCGTAACTCATCATAAAATAAAGATCAAACTTCAAACTGGCAACCTCATTTAATCTTACTATTTTACTGAGTAGAACTTTAATTAACAGCATCTTGTAACAACAAGCTGAACAGGAATAAAGACGTCTTTGTTCAGGATATTGAACACTTAAACCTTTGCTCAGATTGCACTCTTCAGTTACTGCTGGAAATTGACAATATGCCATGTTTCAAGAACACTTTTGCATTAAAATATGAGATCCTTTGGATTTTCAAATGTTATGCAAAGAATTATTTTTTTCCAGAACTTTACCTCAACTGAGCAGGATGTACACTCTTGGTCAAGGCATTATTCTAGAAACCTGCTCGGAGTCATGGACATGGGAGAAATAGATGCCCACTTGGAGGTTTTGGTGTTTAGCTTTCAGTCATCCATGAAAAGATTATTTGTTGCAACAGGAGAGAGAAGCAGGAAGGAAAGGAGGACTCTTAAACCCCTGTCTCACGGTGCAAGTTGGCCCACGAGTGACCCCGAGTTTTCACTCGTTGGATTTCACGTAGCGGGAACGTCAGAACTTGCACAAGCAACTTATCGACTTGTGGCGCTAGCGGCAGGTACCCGGGAAACTTGTTAACACGTGAAAAAAATCAAACATGTTTGATTTTTTCCACGAGTCAAATTAACTGTTCAAGTTAAAAATGGAAACATTTAAACTCGTTGTAATAACGTAGTGGCCCGTGCGTTTACCTTAGTGACTCATGAGTCTACCGTGGGAACTTTCTTATAATCTGTTCGTTCACTCGAGTAAAGACTGAACCAAAGATAGACACAAAATGCTGGAGCTCAGCGGACCAGGCAGCATCTCTGGAGAGAAGGAATGGTGTCGAGACCCTTCTTCAGACTTACCCGAAACGCCACCCATTGTGTTAAACCACTGTACAATATTTAAAAATATTTATAACCTGTATCTATTTACTTGGGTGACAAAATAAACGCATCAAAACCTAAAAGCGAGAACGAGAAAATAAATAGGTCCGATATTTGCATAAAATCATCTAGATTTTAGAAATGACGCAAAAGCCCGGCTTTACCATTCAAAACTGCAGCATTTCAAATTATCTAATTTATAAAAATACATTGAGAATCAATGATTCATAATGGAATGACTCCGTTTTTCAGCAGAAACAATTCATTTCCTCTGGGTTTTTTTTTTAACAGACATATTCTCTTTTTAAACAAGAATTAGTTTAGTTATTTTTGTTTGGAGCCTCTCCCGCCACTTTATTTCTCAATATCATGCTTGCTCCTCTGTCGAGAAAATCTCCACTGAACGCACCGGTTCTGATGGAGGAACTAAATAACATATATAGTGGAAATGTCAAAATCTTTTTGATCTTGGGGTAGGTGGGGCAGGCAGACTCACTCACCGCTGCCGCAGTGCTCTGGGCACGGACAGCAGAACTGGCCGCCACTTCCAGGGATAGAAGCAGCTTGGGTTTGTGGCCGCCGGCAACCGACAGCAGGACCGGCTGCCACTTCAAGCGCCTTCTGCCGGCCTGCTCACCTCTAGCAATGCTCTTTGTCTGAATCCCTCACCTGCCGCTCGCCGGCTTCGCTCATGTCAACCGCGTCCCGCAAATCCTTAAATTCCCACAGCCAAGTAACCTCAACTGGTCCCGTGAACTTAAAGATTTGCTGGAAGCCGGCCGGCGAGCGACAGGTGAGAGGTGTTCATACGGTGAGCACTGCCAGCGGTGAGTGGGGACCAACCAGCAGAAGGGGCTGAAGTGGCAGGCGGTTCTGCTGTCAGTCCCGGCGGCCACTCAAAGTCAGTCACCCGAGCTGCTTCCTTCCTCTGAAGTGGCGGCCAGTTCTGCTGTCCGTGCCCGGAGCCCTGCGGCAGCCACCCAAGCTAATTCACTCCCTGGCCACAATAAAACCATATAGCAGTTACAGCATGGAAACAGGCCATCTCGGTCCTTTTACTCCATGCCGAACACTTACTGTCACCTAGTCCCATCTACCTGCACTCAGACCGGAGCGTGGCAAGTGGGTTACCGACCCCAATCCCCTCCTTCACAACGCCAGACTCCCCAAACACTATGAACTGAGCTCTCCCCCCACCTCGGGAAATACAGTATTTAAAAACATAAAGCACCAAGAAATGCACTTACCACATTATTGGTTACTGGAGGGTGTGCATTTTCCCTTTGTAGGTCATATCAATAGATGCGGCCGCGCTGTAACTCAAAGCCACAGGATGGAGATGTCTTCTTTAACATTGTTGCTTTATTAAAACATACACGGTTGGCTCAAGAGTAACGGGAGAGGAACTTGGTAACTCGGGAGAGAAACTTGGAACATCGCAGCAATGACATACCCGTGGGAACTCGGTTAAACACTTAATCATAAACTTGAAGTCTCGTACACAACCACGAGTCTTTCACTCAGGGTACCTCGTGGGTCAACGCGCACCGTGAGACAGGGCCATTAGTATGAGAACATTTCTATCCAAGGTCATCAGAGAATGGTGGGGTCAAGGAAAGAGCGTTCACGTCACGGCCCTGTTTCCAACAATCTTTCCACCACCACACACAAGAAGCACAAGAAACGCTTCTACAAGACAAACACCATTGTATGCGGATGCCGAGAAGTGACTTCAACTCTGGCTGAACAACTTCTAATCTTGTGTGTAGACTCGACAAGAAGATGATCAGAGAATGGTAGACATTTAAAACAGGACCGCAGCATGTGGGACCATATAGGCCAAATGGAAGGAATTAAGTGCTTAATTCCCGTAAATTAATGACCATTTAAATCAACTTATGAGTGGGTTTTAGTGGAACGCGGTGGATTGAAACGTTGCGGTTTGCGGTGAATTTAACCCACAGTCGGCAGGAAAAATACTGCCAGTTCGTATATATTTTTGTCCCCTTTTCGCAACATGAAAATTTGATTAAAGGCTTCCTAAGAAGCACTTTTTAATGTAAAAATAAACTGTGTACCTTCTTTAACCCCTACGTAAAATCCTTCCCATTGTCGGTGTCATGGCTTTAGAAGATGATTTTTAAATTACTCTAGCTAATAAATGATCCAGCGTAGTTTAAAAATACCTTCATAAAACAATTGTCGGAGCGATTTCTCTTCAGCAACGAAATTCCCTGAGATGGATCGATTTGAACTGTCTGGAGAAAAACGGCACTTTAAATCCCCCCCCCCTCTCTGAAAGGCGGCAAAGTCGCGCACAAGTCGAACTGCAGCGCTGCTCAAGGTAAGTTTTGTAACATACCTAAACATAGCACAGGCTTTAAATATATATATATATATATATTTTTTTTTTTGCTCTGTTGGCAAAGTAATAGTTTGCATGTAAAAATAATCTCAAACATGCAGTCATGTAATTTTCAACATGAATGCAAATTTTCTTGCTATCTTTGTGATCCATTCTGTGTTTCTGTCTTAATGCAAACACATTTAAAAGCAAATCACTTAAAGTCGACTTGAAAATACCAGTGATGCAACTTTTAGTCCAAAACCCACAAACAACTCTAAATATAACGTAATTAACTGTTCAGAGCTACATGAACTAACTTACTACAGAGGGGTTATGTCAGCTCCCAGCCGAACAAACCCAACACTTCATTTCCCCTCTCTTCATTTTCCTGTAGCTATGCCACTTAATTTTCTCTCAAACTGGCTCATCAACTCCTCTTTGAATCTTTTGCCATTTACAGTAATCAATTAACCTGCAATCACATCTTTGGGATGTGGGAAGAATCCAGTGCACCTGGTGGGAATGCACCACTGCAACAAAAAAGTGAATATATACTTCACTATGCTAAAATCAGCACTGAAACAGGTCCCTGGAACTGTAAGGCAGCATCAATACTGTTGCAGTGTATTGTCTTCCATCATTTTATGTGCTGCATTGCAAAGGAAAAGAAAGAATGAATGAACTTCACAAATGTTATACTTTTCCTAAGGGCTATAATTGTGGTAATGACTGCCAGAGTGCTTTATTAAAGATTTCACAAGATGTTACGTAAAAGGTTGATGTAATTGCAATGTAAGGAATTTTTCATTTTGTAATGTAAGGGAAATTATGATTTTACTTCGGAGTCACGTGAGTGACTATGTGAATAGAAGCCCTTACGTCAGACGTTGGTGCAGCGCTCCTCCGAGCGGTAAGTTTAAACGGAGGTAAGGTTTTTAAAATTTTTTTACCACAGGTCATTTTCTGTGAAGGTTTGGAGTTCTTGGAGATATGTTGCAGAAAGTGAAGAAGGTGTCGGCGAGGCGCTCCACAGGTAGAAAGGAGACTGACCAGGAGAGTGTTGGGGAAGGAGGCCCGTCTGGTACACCTGGTCCGGTGCTGGCTCCACAGACAGTGGTTGCGTACCCACTGCCGGGGGGCAGTGAAGGCTTGCCAGTAGGGCGGAAGGCCACTGGCAAGTCTCTGTGGCCCGTAGATGAGTCGGGCCTGGAGGTTATACCCTCCATAGGAGAGTCCGTTTGCTCATGGCTCTCCCACGTCGAGATTTTATTACAAAAGAATGCTCAACAGGGACCAGTTCCGTGAGGAGGAGTGGTGCCAGGCTGATGGAGAGCTTGTGCTAGCAGCACCTGTTTCAGGGCTGCAGAACTATCCTGCCTGTGAGGAGGATGTTCTATCAGTGCAGTTTGCTGACGCTGATTCTATGCTGGGGGAGAGCAGTAAACAGTTCGGTTGGAGGTAATTCCGAACATTGCTGGGAAGTTTGCTAAGCCTAGAGAGGCAGGAGAGGTGATTGATGTAGAATTGGCCGAAGCAATTCAGTATATGCTCTCCCACCAGTTACAGGAGCTAGCTTTGGATGAAGTAGCAAAAAACTATAAAGCTCCTGTTACTTGTGATCTCCTGAAGGTACCGGTGGTTAATCACCAAATTTGGTCATAGATGGGTATGCCTGCTAGGGCCCAGGAGATGAAGTTTTTAAAAAAGTGCTTAAACTGTTGTCAGCAGGTATTACAGCTGTGGTGAAAGTTATTGATACAAGCAATATGGTTGAAGCACACCAGGACGAACTGGGATTTCTTTGTAATGCATTTTGAAATTAATAACATCAGGAGGGCCGCTATTAGGCCAGTGCTTAATCCGAATTTGGCAAGTTTGTGCAAACCAACCAGTGTACCACCACAAAATCTGTTGTTTGGAGGTAACCTTGCGAAAAGGGTCAAAGAATGTCATGAAGATGTTAAAACTATGGCCCTCATTAAGCCGGCTGGTAAGCAGGGCAAAAGGTTTTCTCCGTATTGGAAAGGAACTAATGTGGATGCAGGAGAAGGAACGAGCCGTTCAGGTCTTCAATTTCGGAACTGGCAGGCTGCCAGCATGAAGGGGAAGGTGCCTTTCTCCACAAGAGGTCGAGGACAACAAGGTCCGCAAGAAAAGATGCAGGTAAGGAAAACATCAACAGACGATGAATTAATTGATGTTCCTGTTCAAATTGGGGGAAGGTTAAAATTGTTTCTCAAACAATGGCAGCAGTTGACATCAGATTTGTTCATACTTAGTAGTATTGAAGGGGTGAAAATTTAATTTTACTCAAAGGACAGTCTACCTAATCAACATTTTCCTAGTCGTAAACTTTTTTTTTCAGATGAAGTAAATGTGCTTATTCAAGCAGAGATTCAGTCGTTACATAAGAAAGGGGTAATTGAGCCTTCTGTCTATCAAAGTCGACAATTTGTGTCAAATATATTTCCCAGATCTAAAAAGACTGGGGGGTGTAGAATTATTTTGGATTTATCGAGTTTGAACAAGTTTGTTTGTTATAGGCATTTCAAAATGGAAACCTTTATCACGGCCAAACATCTAGTGTCCAAAGGGTGTTATATGGCAATTATTGATTTAAAGGATGCGTATTACTCAGTGTCTATTCATGAGGATGATAGAAGATATTTGAAATTTATTTGGATGACTCAGCTGTGGCAATTCAGGGCATTGCCGAATGGATTAACTTCAGCTCCTAGATTATTTACTAAATTGGTAAAACCTATGTTAGCATTACTTAGAGCTAAGGGGCATGTGGTAATGGCCTACTTAGATGATATTCTGATTGTTGGAAAGACTCATGCTGAAACTCAATCATCAGTTTCAGTTGTTAAAATAACGTTTGAACAAATGGGATTTGTGATTCACCCAGATAAATCTAAATTATCACCAGTCCAAATTATTGATTATCTGGGATTTACCATTATTTCCAATCACATGTTGGTAACTTTGCCCAGGGATAAATTGAATCAGTTAATTGAGGACTGTGTTAATCTCGTTGGAGAACAAAGGCCTTCGATTAGACAAGTAGCCAGGTTAATTGGGAAGTTGGTGGCAGCATTTCCAGCTGTGCAGTATGGTCCTCTGCATCATCAACAATTACAACGATCAAAGGAACAGGCACTGAGAATACAAAGGGGCCATTTTGATAGGCCTATGCAGTTGTCAGCTGGGGCAATTGCTGACATACAATGGTGGATAGCAAATGTTCCAACAAGTTTTAGGAAGGTTTTGGTGGAACCACCGTCATTGATATTACAGACTGATGTAAGTGCACTGGGTTGGGGTGCAACAGATATGTCTTCTAGTTGTGGAGGCAGATGGAATGTGGATGAGACATCGCTTCTTCAACTAAGAGGGATTAATTATTTAGAGTTGTTGGGCACCTGGTATGGGCTCAAAGCTTATTGTTCTACAAGGAGGGATCAGCATGTGCAGGTTCAGATTGACAACACCACAGCAGTGGCATATGTAAACAACATGGGTGGAGTTAAGTCACAGTCTTGTGATAGACTGGCTAACCAGATTTGGAGCTGGTGTATTGACCAAAATATCTGGCTTTCAGCACTTTATTTGCCAGGAAGGTTCAACACGGTAGCTGACACTAGGTCACGTCAGTTTAATGACAACATTGAATGGATGTTAAATCAGGATGTATTTAACCAAATGATTGTTCAGTATGGATTGCCAGATATTGACTTGTTTGCATCTCGATTAAATCATGTTACCTAGATATGTTTCATGGGAACCAGATACTGGGGCAGTAGCAGTGGATGCGTTTTTGCTGCATTGGGGAGGAATGTTTGTGTATGTATTTCCTCCATTCTGTCTCATCAGCAGATGTTTGCAAAAGATCAAGGAGGACTCTGCTTCAGGGGTATTGGTAGTGCCAGATTGGCCTACACAAGCATGGTTTCCCGTTGTATTACAAATGGCTAGGGAGCCTTACATGCTTATTCCCAAGAATAAAAATCTACTGGTAAATCCAGTCGCTGGGGATCAACATCCTTTATATGATCGTATTGATCTGTTAATTTGCAGATTTTAAGGAGGCCATACCTGGGGAGAGGACTGTCTCATCGGACTGTGTATGTTCTCACATCGGCCTGCAGGGATAGTACACAGCAGCAATATATCACCTATATAAAGAAGTGGGAGCAATTCTGCCTACAGCAGAATATTGTATATCACACTGCAGGGATCACGGACGTATTGGAGTTTTTGTCAACTCTTTATTTCGACCAAAAATTAAGTTATAGTGCGATCAATTCAGCCAGAAGTGCTCTGTCTTCTCATTTACCTATGAATGCAGAATTACATACAGTAGGGACACATCTGTTAGTTTCACGATTCATGAAGGGAGTTTTCAATTCTAATCCCCCTAAACCCAGGTATGCCGGGATTTGGAACGTGAGTGAGGTTCTTATGGTCCTTCGCCCGTGGGCTCCGGTTACATGCCTATCTATAGCCAAATTAACTATTAAGGTGGTCATGCTTATGGCGTTGGTTTCAGCTCAACGTGTACAAACGTTGCAAAAGCTACGGCTGGATAGAATGCATGTGTCGGCAGATGCCATTATATTTTATGTCTATGATTTGCTTAAACATAATAGAAGAGGCAAGACAGGATGTAAGATTGTGTTTTCAGCATACCCCGCAGATGATCGCTTGTGTGTAGTCTCACATTTATCACGTTACATTGAGATTACTCAACCTCTGAGAGGAACAGAGTCGGCTTTATTTATTAGTCACAAAAAACCACACAGTAAGGTGTCGGTGCAAACAATTTCAAGGTGGCTAAAGCAGGTCCTGGCAAGTGCTGGAATTGATACTGAAAAATTCAAATCTCATTCCACCAGGGCGGCATCAACTTCCGCGGCAAGGGCGATGGACGTGCCAATAGACCATATCCTCGCGGCCGCAGGATGGTCCAGTGAGCTAACTTTTCAGAGGTTTTATCACAAGCCGATTTCAAGGCTCGGGGTGTTTGCTGATTCTGTTTTGAGTACTGTTACACTTTCCCCCTGAGTTAGAGGGGTTTGTTATGATTTGTTTGTAAATAAACTGTTATTCATTTAACAAATGTGTTACTGATGCATGATTGATTGTTAACGACTTTTGGGTCAATCCAGGCAGTGTGAACGTCGGATTTCGGTCTGCGGCGTGAATTCACAGTGCTTTGAAGTCTTCACGTAGTCACTCACGTGACTCCGAAGTGAAATAGTAAGATTAAACGAGAACTTACCAGTTTGAAGTTTGATCTTTATTTTATGAGGAGTCGAGGTGAGGGACTACGTGCCCTCCGCTCCCACCCTTATAGATCTCATCTGGTAGTTCTAGTTTTATCATCTTACCATTATACTTCAGTCATTGTTAGCTGTGAATTCATTCCGCTGCTTTGAAGATTGACGCACCAATGGCTGTACGGACTTCTATTCACGTAGTCCCTCAACTCGACTCCTCATTAAATAAAGATCAAACTTCAAACTGGTAAGTTCTTGTTTAATCTTACTATTATAACACATTTCATGAATGAAAATATGGAGTTGGGTGGTGGTGAAATGATTTCATGGCAAGCCTTCTGTAAGTTCTCTGCCAACTTCACAAACATAAAACATTTCCCAATACTAAAACATCCTGTCATATCTCCCAATTGATAATTAAAAGACATTATATTACTATTTGGATCTATGTACATCACCCACAATTTATTTTAAATTGTGTCCTTACTGGGAACAAAGGAGCAAAAAAGACTGCAGAAGATGGAGTTTTGCGTAAAAATAACAGACTGCTGGAGGAAATTAATGGGTCGTGCAGCATTCACGGAGAGAAATGGACAGACAACATTTTGGGCCAGGATCCTTCTTTGGAATAATGGTGGGAAGGGGAGACAGCTGGTAGAAAAAGGTGATGGGAAGGGGTGGGACAAGAACTGGCAAGCATCAGGTAGATCCAGGTGCATCGAGGTTGATTGACTGATGAGTCAAGTGCAGAACAGAAGAATGTGGATAGTTAGGCTGAGGGTGATAAGTGGAAAAGACAAAAGTGTCATACGGCACAGAAACAGGTCCAACTTGCCCATGTTGTCCTAGATTCCTCATCTACACTAGTCCTACCTGCCTGCGTTTGGTTCATATCCATCTAAACCTTTCCTATCCATGTGCTTGTCCAAATCTCTTTTACATGTTGTTACAGAGCTTGCCTCAATCACCTCCACTGGAATCTCATTCCATATACCCACAACCGTCTGTATGAAAAAGTAGCCCCTCGGGTTCCTATTAAATCTTTCCCCTCTTATCATAGACCTACTGAATATCCGTTGGCTCTTGATTCCTCTACGCTGGGTAAGAGACTCTGTATTTACACTATCTATTCCTCTCACAATCTCAAACACCTTAAAAAGATCACTACATCACACCCCTAAGCTCCAAGCCTGCCCTGCCTCTTCCCTAGGCACACCATTACTCAAAAGCCTCCAGTCCAATAAACCACCTTGCACCATCACTCTCCGTTAATGGTGAACACTGGCAAGGAATGAAGGTAGGAAGCAAAATCTAGAACATGAGGGAGGGATCATGAGTAAGAGGGAATGGGGGAAGGGAAGAGAAAAATGGGAACCCAGAGTAAGGTGAGGTGGGAAACAAGCGGAAAGAGGCTCTAGGGAGTTTATCAAGAAATATAGTGTGGCGGCACCTGGTGGCAAGCCACGGGCATAACGAACCCTCGGCTCTGGAGGGCGACGTCTCAGTGTGGGAGGTGCTAGTCACAGGGTTTGTACCTGAGTTGGTATTCAAGGCCGGGCAACGCCCGTGACCTTCGAGGAGTAGGGAGCTGTATCGGAGAGAATAAATACGTCTCCTGCACACAACACTAAGTTTTGGCTGGACTCCTGCGAGTCCCCACTACAATAGACTAGAAATGACCTGCAATCTCATAGCCAATGCTCTTCCACAGTAACCTAATCATCAGATGTTCCAGCTCTCGGGTTGGGTTCTAGGGATGTGTGTCTTCCTTTTGCCTTTTGGGAAGTAGTTTCCTTGCATTATCCTTGAGGAATTCCAGAGAGACATCTAAATATTAGAACAGATTTATTAAACTTCCCATCTCAAAAAATAAATATAATTAACAAAGTAAGAGCATGATTTACTCTTGTATATCAGTCATTCTCACAAATGTTATTCAACAGGAAATGGTTCAAAGTCGTGTAGAGGTTTTTCATGGAAGATATTCTCAATTGTTTAGTTAATTAACTCTAATTAGCTTCTAAATCAGTTCAAGCATAAAAACTATGCATGCTAACATTTCATAAAATCAACAGGTATTTATTTTTAATTATATGTTTGAAGATTTGATTTAAAATTAAAGTATGTATGGAAATTAGATCTGAATTGACTGCCAGAAGCAGAGCATTATTTAATTTAGTCTCATGAAATATTATATTGGATAATATAAACAATGTATCATTTGTAGATTCCTATCTTACTGTGTTGTTTGTTTTATGAGATATTGAACTATAGCTGGTGACAGTATTGAGAATGCTTTGTTTAAATCTCTTTCTACGTGGAACCAAATATTAAGGTTGAAGCCCATGGCATTAACCTTGCTTGTCATCTCACACAAGGTTGAATAGCAGCTCTAGGATTGGGTTCTGGAGAAGTGTAACTCCTTCTTGTCTTGACCCCTTGCATCATGCACAAGGATCTCCAGAGGCATCCAAAACGCAGGGTCAGCCCTGGATCATTTCAGTCACTTGTTCCTTCTTCTGACAGCAGAACATGTTGTAAGGAACAGAACTATAGCTTGCAGGGTGCATTGTCAGTTTTATTAATTGCATTGGCAGCCTGTGAAACATATTAAACAAACTCTGGGAATTAAAATCGCATGGATAATAAATGCACTATGCCACGGAGACATCCCACTCAAGTCATCTCTTGTTGCATATCCCAATATTTATATCAAGAACGGTAATATTATTTGCAACTGTTATCCTTTGCCTTCATGATCTCTGGTTCAGATTTAATCTGAAATACAGACATATTATTCACTTTTACTTGCAAAATGTTCTTCTCTTATTCATTTGTTCTTCCTTTCCTCTTTATCACCAAAACGTGGCCATCTGTTCAACTGCCAAAAGTGATTCCCTCCGTTCCCCACACCATCCAGGTGAACAAGCCATGAGGTTCTGCAATTTTCAACATGAACCCATAATCAGTCTAATCTTCCCACCTTCACCCCTTTCCCCTTTCTGCAGAAACCACTCCCTCCACAAATCTTTGGTTTACCGACCACTTCCTACCCAAACTTTCCCTCAGCAGATACTTTCTCCTGCAACTGCAAGAGTGTAACACATGTCCCTAAGTATATTCCCTCACTTCCATTCAGGAATCCCAGCAGCCTTCCAGGTGAGACAGAAGTACACATGCACCTCGTCAAACCTTGTCTGCTGCATTTGGTGATCCTGATGTGACATATTTTATATCGGTAAGATCAAATGAAGACTAGGCGACTATTTCGCTGAATACTCCGTCTGACAAAGCATGTCGGACCTTCCAATTGACAACCATTTTAACTCACCTTCCTATTCCCATAGCAACCTTTCTGTCCCAGTCTTCCTCCATTCCCAGAAGCCACACACAAATTGGAGGAGCAGCGCCTCATATTCCACATGGGTAGCTTACAACCCAACAATACGAACATTGAATTCTCCAATTTTAAGTAATTTTCCTCACCTCCTTCCCGCCCCCATTTGCACACCATTTCTCCCACTACCATGTCCCTCTTGCCTCCACCCCCATTCTTTTCCACCCTTATCCCTCTTTCTGGCTTTACATTTCACTCCTCTTCTCCCTTTATCTGAGCCACTTTTTCATCTTTGTCACCTACTCCACCTTTTAATCCTCCACCGATTAATTATTCCACCAAATAAACCAATTATCACTTTCAGACTCACTCTTCACTCTTTTCCAGCTTTCTCCTCCCTTCTGCAGTCAGTCCGAGGAATGATCCCGGCCTGAAACAACGCCTGTCCATTCCCTCCTCAGATACTGCCTGACCCGCTGTTCCTCCAGCACTTTGTGTTTTGCTCAAGATTCCAGAATCTACTGTTCCCTACAGTTCTTCAGTTGGCGTAATGATTCTGCAACTGAGCCGTAAGCTTGCCTTTTAAGTTTCTCTCCACACTTCTGCACATTACAAGCTCATGTTGCCACAACTCCTGTTCCAACAAATATTTTCCCATTAACGATCCTGCTTTACTGCTCTCCACTTCGACTTTTATTGCTTGGGGCTAATTCTCGATTGGTAAATAAAATAAAAAGAGAAAGAGCTGGAAATACTCTCCATGTCAGGCCACATCTGTAGGAAGAGAAGTAGAGTCAACTGTTCAGGTTGAAAATCCTTTGTTGGAACTAAGAATGAGACAAATGAAGCTTGTCTACACTGCAGGAAGGGGTTGTCTCTGACAGGGTGCAACTAGGATGATCATGGGGATAAACTGTAAACTTGATTATCCGGTCAATCGGGGAACAAGAACAGTTATAAAGAGAGAACATAGATAAAATAATATAGAAGATATGATATACGGAGAAGGAAGGCATGCCCAGCAAGTCAATCTGGGCATGAACCTCACTTCCAAAGTCCTAACAACATCCTTGTAAATCTTCTCTGTACCCTTTCCAGCTTGACAACATCTTTCCTCTAACATGGTACCCAGAACTGAACACAATACTCTAATGAGCCCTCAACAAGGTCTTTACAAATGCAACATGACCTCCCAACTTCTAAACTCAGTCAATGAAGGCCAATGTGCCAAAAGCTTTTTTGACCTCCCTATCTATCTGTGACTTCACCTTCAAGGAACCTGCACCTGCACTCTTCTGCTCTACCACACTTCCCAGAGCCCTATCATTCACTGTGTAGGTCGTCCCAAAATGCAACACCTCACATTTCTTTGTATTAAATTCATTTCATTACCGGGCCCCTCTCAGAAGGCCATCATGGCAGACGCCTCCCGGAAGGCCGCGGAGAAGCCGAGGCCGGGGCTTAAGCCTTGCAGGTCGGATGTGGAGCTTTGCGGGTCAGACACAGAGCTTTGCGGGCGGGAGCCCGGGCTGGAGTCCCGCAGGTGGAAGCCTGGAACTCGCGAGTCAGAGGCGGATACTTGCGGGACATGGAGCCTCGTAGTTTGGCAGAGCCTGGGTCGACACACCCCACGGCTGGGGCCTGGGTCGGCACCATGGAGGCGTCAGGAGTGGACCCGGGTAGGGGATAATGGAGAGGTCGGTGCGGCGATGGTGGGCGGACGAGGATGGACCATGTAGGAGTGAGGATGCCGCTGCCAGGAGGGGAGCAAAAGAGGACCCAGCATGGTGGGATGGCCATGTGAGTGGGGGAGGGGAAGGGTTGTGGGTAGAACAAAGACGGAGCTGGAATGGGATACTTTGTAACTTTGTCTCTGCCCTTTATGTGGTGACTATTGGATATGCAAGCAAAGAATTTCACTTTGTTACATGTGACAAACTATAAAGTATAAAGTATTAATTAATCAATTTATTGATTAATTAATGAATTAATTAGTTTTTTAATTAATTAATTCATTCAACCATTCCTTAGCCCATCTGGGCAATTGATCACGATCCTGCTGCAATTTTTCACAACCATCTTCACCATCTGCAAAACCACCCACTTTTGTATCATCAGCAACGTTGCTAATCATGCCATGTAATTTCATAAGTTTTAGTCTACTCTGCTATTCAATCATAGTTAATCTATCTTTTCCCTCTCAACATTCTTCTGCCTTCTCCCCATAACCCCGATGTACAGGCCCTCTCACCGGGATGATTGAAACTTCAATGTTGGGACAGATCGGAACACACACTCCACGGCTTGGAGTTCCCGAATCAGCCACTTTCTTACTGGAGACCGTGGCTTCACGATGTTATAGGCCACAGGCCGGTGGTCAGCGCACATCTACTGGTGATCCACAGCAAGGGATTCCAGGCTCCGCAATGGAAAATCCACACCACGCCCGAGGCTAGAAGCTCTGCAGACCACAGCTTCATAGAAACATAGAACCATAGAAATTAGGTGTAGGAGTAGGCCATTCGGCCCTCCAACTCAGTATCCCGTACCTGCCTTCTCTCTATACCACCTGATCCCTTTAGCCACAAGGGCCACATCTAACTCCCTCTTAAATATAGCCAACAAAATGGCCTCAACTACCTTCTGTGGCAGACAATTCCACAGATTCACCACACTCTGTGTGAAAAAAGATTTCTCATCTCGGTCCAAAAGGACTTTCCCCTTATCCTTAAACTGTGACCCCTTGTCCTGGACTTCCCCAACATCGGGAACAATCTTCCTGCATCTAGCCAGTCCAATCCTTTAAGAATTTTGTAAGTCTCTATGAGATCCCCCCTCAATCTTCTACATTCCAGCGAGTACAAGCCGAGTCTATCCAGTCTCTCTTCATATGGAAGTCCTGCTATCCCAGGAATCAGTGTGGTGAACCTTCTCTGTACTCCCTCTATGGCAAAAATGTCTTTCCTCAGATTTGGAGACCAAAACTGTACACAATACTCCAGTTATCCACCAAACCTCACATTTATCCACATTATACTGCATCTGCCATGCATTTACCCACTCACCCAGTCTATCCAAGTCACCTTGCAGCCTCCTAGCATCCTCCTCACAGCTAACACTACCCCCCAGCTTCGTGTCATCCCGCAAACTTCGAGATGTTGTATTTAATTCCCTCGTCCAAATCATTAATATATATTGTAAATAGCTGGGGTCCCAGCACTGAGCCTTGCGGCACCCCACTAGTCACTGCCTGCCATCCTGAAAAGGACCCGTTCACTCCTACTCTTTGCTTCCTGTCTGCCAGCCAGTTCTCTATCCACATCAATACTGAACTGCCAATACCGTTTGCTTTAAGTTTGTATACTAATCTCTTGTGTGGGACTTTGTCGAAAGCCTTCTGAAAGTCCAGATATAACACATCCACTGCTTCTCCCTTATCCACCCTACTATTTACATCCTCAAAACATTCAATAAGATTCGTCAGACATGATTTACCTTTCATAAATCCATGTTGACTTTGTCCAATGATTTCACCACTTTCCAAATCCGCTGCTATCCCATCTTTAATAACTGACTCTAGCAGTTTCCCCACTACCGATGTTAGACTAACTGGTCTGTAATTCCCCATTTTCTCTCTCCCTCCCTTTTTAAAAAGTGGGGTTACATTAGCTACCCTCCAATCCTCAGGAACTATTCCAGAATCTAAAGAGTTTTGAAAAATTATCACTAAGCATCCACTATTTCTGGGGCTACTTCCTTAAGTACCCTGGGATGCAGCATATCTGGCCCTGGGAATTTATCGGCCTTTAATCCATTCAATTTACCTAACACCACTTTCCGGCTAACCTGTATTTCACTCAGTTCCTCCATCTCATTTGACCCACGATCCCCTGCTATTTCCGGCAAATTATTTATGTCTTCCTTAGTGAAGACAGAACCAAAGTAGTTATTCAATTGGTCTGCCGTGTCCTTGTTCCCCATGATCAATTCACGTGTTTCTGACTGCAAGGAACCTACATTTGTTTTAACTAATCTTTTTCGCTTCACATATCGATAAAAACTTTTGCAGTCAGTTTTTATGTTTCCCACCAGTTTTCTTTCATAATCCATAATTCATTATGTTATAGTCCGCAGGAGTACTTCTTCTGGCGATCCACAGCAAGGGATCACCCCACACCATGATGTTAAAGTCTGCACCGCACCTGCTGCTGAAACTCTGGGTCGATCTCCGAGAAAGGCCGCACCAATTCAGTTGTTAGGCCGCGAGGGGGCCGAAGATGCGACAACGAGAAAAGTTGCATGTCCGTCGAGGGAAGTGACCGAAAACGGTTTTCCCATATTCTCCCCCACCACCCCCCACACTAAAACATACATCTAGACACACTAAAATACAAAAAAGCCGAAAGGCGAGGCAGGCGCTCGCGGTGAGAACGTACAAACTCCATACAGATGGCACCCCTAGTCGGGATCGAACCTGGGTCTCTGGCTCTGTCAATGCTGTAAGGCAGCAATTCTACTGCTGTGTCACTGTAACAAAAGAAAAGTATATGGATTAATTATGTTTTTTTAGTTAATGGGTAAAGAAGTGTAAAAAGGAATTGGGGAAAGCATTGCTAAAGGGAATGTTTATTACTAAATGGTTGTCATCTGTCCCAATATTTTATCTCATTGCAGGACACCACATATTCTTTCTGTGATGTTAGCTGGTAGGAGAATGCTTGACAATCGGTATATTTTCAGATAGCAGCCTAATAGATACCTGAATTCAAAAGATGCTGGTAACCCAGGCTGAGTTTTAATTTGGAGGAGGAAAATTTTGTCCTTGACATTGCAGAAAACAAGCGCATCTATGAAATTTTATCTGAGGTGATTTATGAAGAAAAGGATTTGTGCCTCAGGCTGAAATCTCAATGAAGGAACAGCACCACAACTCCAAGCACATGGGAGAAGCAGAAGCATGAATCATTGCTAGATTCCAATCTGTTCTCTTGCCAACTTGGAAATTAAATCAATTACATTCTCACTCAAAGAATACCCATCATCCCATTAATTTAGTGGCATGGTATCTTTTATGAATAAAATCTTGTTTATATTGTAGACTAAAATGCAAATAATTTAGTGAAGACTGTAAATCTGGTGCTAGTATCCAGGATAAAATGTATAACATCAGCATTTCACAAATATTCCAATGAAATTCTAACCATATCCCTGCAGCACATTTCAAAAATAACACAGTTGAAATATATGCACACACAGCAACTGCATTCTGCTTTATCCTGACAAGCATTTCATAGTTCTTAAAATAAATTCCTGACAGTCCTCAGAGAGTGTTTAAGCTTGCTACTTCAGTAGTGTAGAGAAGGTGATCCTGACCAATCAATGGATAATCTTCAAGGACCGCATTGCCGTGATGGTGATCTTTACTTCCAGTCACACCTGAGAAATAACAGCAACAGGAGCCATTTATACCCATTTGGTTATTGGGCGAGCTCTCACGCTTTGAGTGATAATCATTTTAATAACCCTTTGAACTAAGGCCATTACGAATTGTGAGGTTAGGATTGTTGAGCACCCCTTCCTTATCTACATCCTCTTCCATTTATAGTTTGATCTATGGTACCACAGGCAATGATGATACCTCACAGCTCAACTGCCTCCTTCTAAGTCACAGCAAGCCACAAGAATATTGTTCTGATTTCCAATCACTGAGCATCTTATAAAGCACAGTCCATAGTGGATTTACCTCGTAGGACTTTTTCGAGTCATAGAGTTATACAGCATGGAAACAGATCCTATGACCTAACTTGCCCGTGCTGACCAAGATGTGTCATTTACACTAATCCCACTTCCTGCATTTGACCCAAATCCCTCTAAACTTTCCTATCCACATACCTGCCCAAATGTTTTTTTAAATGTTATAGTATCTGCCTTAACTATCTCCTCTGACAGCACATTCCATATACCCACCACCCTCTGAGTGAAAAAGAAACCCCTCAGATTCCTAAAAAATCTTTCTTCTCTCACCTTAATCCTATGTACTTGGTTCCTCTAGTCTGGGTAAAAGACTGTGCATCTACCCGATTAATTCCCCTTACGATCTTATGCACTTCCATAAGATCACCCTTCATCCTCCTGTGCTCCAAGGAATAATGCCCAAGCCTGTCCAATCGATCCCCAGAGCTCAGGTCCTCAAACCCTGGAAACAATTTTGTAAATCTTCTCCACACTTTCTCCTGCTTAACAACATATTTCCAACAGCAGGGTTTAGTTTAATTTAGAGATACAGTGCGGATAGGCCCTTCGGCCCACCGGGTTTTCAACAACCAACAATCCCTGTACACTTACACTATCCTACACACACTAGGGACAATTTACAATTATACCAAGCCAATTAATCTACAAACCTGCACGTCATTAGAATGTGGGACTAAACTGGAGATCCCAGAAAAAACACACACAGGTCACATGGAGAATGGACAAACTCCGTACAGACAGCACCTGTAGTCAGAATTGAACCCGGGTCGCTGACGCTGTAAGGCAGCAATTCTATCGCTGCGTCACCATGCCACCCAGGTTGACCAAAACTGAATACAATACTCCATATGTGGCTACCAAGTAGGACTTTTTTTGCAAATGGCCATTCAGTTTGTTTTCACAAGCATTAGGTATGAGAGCACAATATATTATTATTGGCACAACACAAATGTTACAGAATGAAGAGATTTGTTCCTCCATAAAATGTTTAAATGCCCGTGATTAAGTGAAAGAACCAGTAGCAAGTGAATCAAATCATTCAGCCAAATATTATGCCCATCTGGCAATGAATGATGGGGAACATTATTTTTATTCGTCAATTAGCTTCCATTGATTGGAATATTTTACTTAAAAAACCTAAAGCCCTCGTTACAGAGTTAAGTCGCTTCTACATATTAACCCTCAAGCATTATTTCTCAAATACTGAAGAACATTGCTATTGTTTTCTTAATAATCGGTTCATAGATGTCAGGGTTTTCTAGAGGTAATTTTTTTTTCAGTCCGTCACAGCCATCACTTCCTTCCTTACAGTCCATCCTCACAGTGTGTTGCATCAGAAAGGTTGGAAGTATCATCAAGGATGCCTGCCAACCTAGCCATTCCCTTTTCTCTCTTCTACCTTGGAGAAGATCCAGGAGTCTGAAAGTCCGGATGCACAGAATTACAGTAAGAACAGCTTTTTACTACATTGCTATCAGGTTCTAGAACCAATCACCACTTTCCCAACTCCTTCCTGGAGGTGCCGCCATGTACTCTTGCTCTTAACAACCTCATTCCTTTATTCCATTATTGCATTTTAGGATTTTTATACACTTCATACTTCAGATAGCACAACAATCTTTGCATAATTCGTCTATTTTGCATTCATTAGTGTATTAATGGTTGCCTATCATTACCATGTAAACTGTTTGTTCTATGAGCTTCATGTGAACAAGGAATTTCATTGCTCTCTGGTGCATATTACAATAAACAAATCCAGTATCTGGTAAGTGGGGAGGACACAGGAATCCAAAGCAAATGTTTTCGACAAACACCGTAAAGATGCTGTCAAACAGGTACAATCAGAAATAAATTGAAGAGAAGAGATGTGATACCTTGGTCTAAGCTTCCCCCCGTCTAGTTTCAGTCAAAAATCTCTGAATTGAGCTCTTGCGTATCTAAACTTTATTTTGACAAACACAATTACAGTTCCAACTACTGAACCTAACCACCACGGGTTTGATCCTCGTATCTGCCTGATCAGGCCCTCTTGGCCTCGCTCAAACAGAGACACTCCAGAGGTTCACGCAGTCCCAAGCGCTCTCACAGAAGATCGACACAGGACCTCATGGTAGCGGAATTTTTTAGGTCCCCAGACCTCGAGGGGCTGAACCACATGGGGGTGGTCCCTTTGCAATCCAATTACAGATATCGATTGACCCCATACATGACAGGCATTCACCTAACCCAATAATACAGTGGCTAATAAATTGTATTCAAACAGTGTTTCTCAGAGGAATCGAACATCGCAACATATGCCCTGATATGCAAGAAAACCAGACAAGGCTCAATACTTAATCCAATCAACATTCAGCAAAGTAAAGCTTTGCAACATTATTTACAATGCGTATGTCTGGTTTGCATTCATCCATTCCATACTATGCATTTTGCATCTAATTGCCAGGGTCTGCAGATGTTCCCAATCTCTTCCTGCAGCTATGATCTAGGCTCTAGACAAACTGGCACTATACTGCAGCTTGTCGCATTTCTACAGAGAGCACTTTTAAATTGACCTAGCAGCCCTGAAGCCTTTACTCAATTTTAGGGTCCTAGCCTCTCCAATTTGGCCAGGATTAACACCACAAGCTATTTAACCCACTCTGCCCACATTGCTTGTTTGTCAATGAAAAGCTCCTAAGTGATCAGTGCCCACTGGCTGACTACATTTCTTTCAAACAGCTGCAAGAACCATGAGCCAGCTTCATTTGTCAGTAAGTCAAACTGGATATTGAGAATCATGCCTCCCATATGTCAAGAGTCAAGAGTGCTTTATTGTCATATGTCCTGGATGGGACAATGAAATTCTTACTTGCTGCAGCACAACAGAGTATGTGAATATGTAAACATTGTATGTAATAGGGGAAAAAAAGACAAAGTTCAACAAATAACAAATATAGTGCAAACTAGACTAAGTGCGACCCGTTGCATCCCAGCATCACATGGGAGAGCTGGTCCCCCAACACAATATTACACCTCTCCATCAATTTCAATATTGGTGGCCAGTGGGGGGGTAGGGGTTTTTTCTGGAGTTCTAGTATGGGCGTTGTGGGCTGAAGGGACTAGTTTCCAGAGGGCTAGTATGGACATTTTGGGCCAAATTGATTCTTGGGCTGGTGGCTCAGTCACTCAAGCCTGTTGTGCTGGAAGCTCGCTCACTCACGGCTGGTGGGCAGGCAGTTCACTCACGGCTATCCCTTAAAATTCAATTTCAAGCAGGATGTAAGGCCACCAAACTCAAGTGCAGTTTCTTGCCACTTCAAGCAGGGTGCAAGGCCACCAAATGCAAGTGCAGTTTAATACCATTTCAAGCATGGTGCAAGGTCACGAAAGACAGTGAGTCGTGACCTCGTCCTCCTCCATCTTGCAGCGACTGAGCCACACCCAAACTTCTGGGTTTTATAGTCCCTCCCCCCTCCCAACAGAAGGGACGTGGCCTATATGGCATGATTGACAGGAGAGAGAACCTCAACATTTTTTAAACACTAGTAACTCTTTTATTTTCCATCAATGGGAAAAATCCTCAGAACCTGATGAGCGGAGGGGGACTCTGAGTAAGGTGGCTAAAAATTACAGCTGCACGTGGTAGCAAAGGCAACACAGCTTTAGCATTTCTAAACCAAAGGCAACACAGCTTTAGCATTTCCAAACTATATTTTCAAACACATTAAGGGCACTGACAGGTCAGTAAAACTACTTACAGTTTAGTAGACATGTGTTCAGTGTTATTCACTGCTCAGACTGAGGGACGTGACCCGCTCGCTCCCCCATCTTGCAGAGACTGACTGAGGCACTCAACACTTCCGGGTTTTATAGTCCCTCCGGAAGGGGCGTGGCCTTCAGGAGAGAGAATCTCAACATTTTTTAAACACTAATAACTTTTTCAATTTTCATCGAAGGGAAAAATCCTCTTGTCCTGCGCAGCGGAGGGGACTGAGTAAGATGGCCAAAAGTCACAGCCGTAAGAGTTTTTTCTAAAATCAATATACAGAACAACCGGAAGTGGTCAAGATCAGACTTTTAGTAAGATAGATAACAAATAATAAAATAGTATTTTGCAGTTCAGAGCTCATAGCTTATTTGGTGTATAATAGTCTGATGGCTGTGGGGATGCGGCTGTTCCTGAACCTGGGTGTTACAGTCTTCAGGCTCCTGTACCTTCTTCCTGATGGCAGTGTTGAGATAAGTGTGTGGCCAGGATGGTGTGGGTCCTTGATGATCTTGGCTGCCTTTTTGAGGCAGTGACTATATAGATCCTTTCGACGGTGGGGAGGTCAAAGGCGGTGATGGACTGGGCAGTGTTCACAACTTTTTGTATTCTTTTTTGCTCCTGGACGTTCAAGTTGCCAAACCAGGCCACGATGCAACCAGTCAGAATGCTCTCTACTGTGCAACTGTAGAAGTTTAGGTGAATCCTCTTTAACATGCCGAATCTTCATAATCTTCTCAGAAAGTAGAGTCACTGATGTGCCTTCTTTACAATTGCATCGGTGTGCTCGGTCCAAGAAAGATCTTCTGATATATGCACGCCCAGGAACTTGAAGTTATTGACCCTCTCCACCATTGTCTTATTGATATAAACAGGATTGTGGGTCCTCATCCTTCCCCAACCAAAGTCCACAATCAGTTCCTTGGTCTTACTGATGTTAAGAGCCAGGTTGTTGTGCTGGCACCATTTGGTCAGTCGGTCAATCTTCTGTATTCTGACTCATACCCATCTGTGATTCGTCCAACAACAGTGGTGTCATCGGCGAACTTGATGATGGAGTTCGCACTACGACCAGCTACGCAGTCATGGGTATAGAGTGAGTAAAGCAGGGGGCTAAGCACGCAGCCTTGAGGTGTTCCTGTACTGATTGTTACTGAGGATGAAGTGGTTCCTCCAATTCGAACAGACTGGTCTGTGGGTGAGGAAGTCGAGGATCCAATTGCAGAGGGATGTGTAGAGACCCAGTTCCATGAGCTTGGTAACCAGCTTGTAGTCTGTAGTCTATAAAGAACAACCTGACGTAGGTGTATTTATTATCCAAGTGGTCCAATCCGGAGAGGAGAGCCAGTGAAATTGTATCCTCCGTTGACCTGTTGTGGCGGTAAGTGAACTGTTCTTATTTTTGGTCGAGGTTCTTGTTGAGGGAGGAGTTGATGTGCACCATAACCAACCTCTCAAACCACTTCATCACCACAGAGGTTAGTGCCACTGGTCGATAGTCATTGAGGCACGTCACCTTACTCTTCTTGGGCACCGGTATTATTGATGCCCTCTTAAAGCAGGTGAGAACCTCAGACCTCAGAATTGTGAGGTTGAAAATGTCTGCAAAAACTCCCGCCAGTTGGTCTGCACAGGTCCTGAGAATTCGACCAGGTATACCATCAGGTCCAGGCGCTTTCCGAGGTTTAACCCCCCTGTAGTATCTTTTGACATCAGCCTCTGTGACTGTGACTGTAACACTGTCAGGGCGAATAGGGGCTCGGTAAGGCACATCAGTGTTCTCCCTATCGAACCGTGCATAGAACGCATTGAGCTCGTCAGGGAGTGATGCTTCACTGTTGTTTGGGCTGCCTCCTGATTTGGCCTTGTAGGAGGTGATGGCATTCAAGCCCTGCCACAGTTGTCGAACATCCGTCTCATCCTCCAACGAACAACCAATTGTTTTAAGAAAAAAGGGAACAGGCAGAACTGAAGAACTCCCATTTCATGTTTCCATTGAATTAATCTAAATGTATTGCCCTGTGGTTAATGCAATAGCTGGGACATGTAGGATGAGAAGAGATTTGATAGTACAATACATGGTGGGTAAATAGAACCATGTTGTTCACAGAGCAGAAGATTCAAGGATACGGATAGAAAGTGATGGGCACAAGATAGCGAAGGAATGTGAGGATTTATTTTAAGCACAGAGTGGTTATGATCTGAAACACTGTGCCTCTGTGGGTGGTGCGGAATTAGCATTAATGAGGGCTTTCAAAGTAGATTGGGCAGAAACTTAAATTACAGAGCTCAAGGGAATAAGGAATGGGGATGAGTTTGCTTTAACAGTGGCACAAAAGGATATGATGGGCAGCAGATTTCTTTGCATGATGATTCCATGAAATCAATCCTAACATGTCATTGTAAATACATTACCTTTATTACATAATCTAACTTTGGTACCATAATTGCAAAAATTCTTTGGAACATTCTGTGAACTGGTATATCGAAGAAAAATAATTTGAGGGCACTTAATGCTATTTCCACAGAAAATTAAAAAAATAATAATAATAATAATCATCATCATCATCATCGTAATAACAATCATCTTAATAATAATAATTATTATAATAACATTGTCTTCCGACTTTCCCCGATCCATCTCATCCAAAATTGAGTGACTCCTATCTGTGCTTGTAGGAATATCATTAATATCATTTTCTCCCACGTCAAAATATTACTGACAGTACAAGAGACCATTCAGCCAACGTCTATGTTTAATTTTTGAGCAATCCTGTCAATCCTATCCCCTTGCTAATCTGTTTTCTCTCATCTATTAACTTCTTCCTGATTCTTCTGACACATGCCTGTAACTAGAGGCAATTTGCAGCAGTGAATTAACCTAACAAAGAGACCAATTACTGATTTTACAATAAGGTGGTCAAATAAGAAAGGGAAGGGAGGGTTGTGGTAGTGTTGAGGGGTGTGCTCATCTGTTGAGAGCACAGTGCAAGTGTTGACATCTTTCTCACCAGTTTCTGCCCATGTGAATGTCAATGCTGTTAACTGTCTTTACCCATGTTCATAGGTTTATAAATTCATAAGATTCATTAGGCCATTTGGCCCATCGAGTCTCCTCCTCCATTAAAAAACGATTGATCTATTTTTCCCTCTCAACCCATTCTTCTATCTTTTACCTGCAACCTGTGATGTTCTTGCTAACCAAGAACTTACCAATCCTGATTTAAAAATACCCAATGTCGACCTCCAAAGCCATTTTAAGCAATGAATTCCACAAATTCACCACCCTCTGGCCAAAGAAATTCCTCTTCATCTCAATTCTAAAGGTTTGTCCTTTTCAAAGGCTGAGCCCTCTGGTCTGAGCCTATCACACTACTGGAAACATCCTCACCACATTCACTCTGTCTACTCTAGACCTTTCATTATTCAGCAAGTTTTAATGAAATCCCTCCTCATCTTTCTAAACTCCAGTGAGAACAGGCCCAGAGACATCAAATGCTCTACATGCATTAACCCAATCATCCCTGGTATCATTCTCATAAACCTCCCCTGGACCCTCTCCAATGCCACAACATCCATCTGATATGTGGTTCAGAATATTTGACGAGTGGTTTATAAAGCTTCAGCATTACATTTTTGCTTTTATATTCACAAAATGAATGCTAAAATTGCATTTGCCTGATTTACTACCGATTCAACCAGCAAACTAACCTTTGGGAAACCTGCACCAGTATAATACTTGGGAGCAATACACTCAAGTCTCTATCTGCAATTTCTGAATCATATCTCCATTTAGAAAATAGACTATGCCTTCTTTCATAGAAACATAGAAGCATAGAAAATAGGTGCAGGAGTAGGCCATTCGGCCCTTCGAGCCTGCACCGCCATTCAATATGATCATGGCTGATCATCCAACTCAGTATCCCGTACCTGCCTTATCTCCATACGCCCTGATCCCTCCAGCCACAAGGGCCACATCTAACTCCCTCTTAAATATAGCCAATTAACTGGCTTCAACTACCTTCTGTGGCAGATTTTTTTTTCTCATCTTGGTCCTAAAAGATTTCCCCCTTATCCTTAAATGTGACCCCCTGTTCTGGACTTTCCCAACATCAGGAACAATCTTCCTGCATCTAGCCGTCCAACCCCTTAAGAATTTTGTAAATTTCTATAAGATACCCCCTCAATCTTCTAAATTCCAGCGAGTACAAGCCAAGTCTATCCAGTCTTTCTTCATATGAAAGTCCTGACATTCCAGGAATCAGTCTGGTGAACCTTCTCTGTACTCCCTCTATGGCAAGAATGTCTTTCCTCAGATTTGGAGACCAAACCTGCATGCAATACTCCAGGTGTGGTCTCACCAAGACCCTGTACAACTGCAGTAGAACCTCCCTGCTCCTATACTCAAATCCTTTTGCTATGAATCAAATTATTTTGCTATTCCTTCTACCATAATGCATGACCGCACACTTTGCTATGCTGTATTCTCTCTGCCACAGCTTTATCCATTCTCAATCGGTCCCAAACTGCCCAAGCCCTTCTGTAAATTCCTTGCTTCCTTAACACCACCTATTCCTCCAACTCTCTTCATATCATCCACAAAATTGCCCACAAAGCCTCCAATTCCCTCAGGGGGTTACACAAAAAGCTGAAGAAACTCAGCGGGTGCAGCAGCATCTAAGGAGCGAAGGAGATAGGCGACGTTTCGGGTCGAGACCCTTCTACTGGTTTAAACCAAAGATAGACACAAAATACTGGAGTTACTCAGCGGAACAGGCAGCATCTCTGGGTAGAAAGAATAGATGACGTTTCGGGTCAAGATTCTTCTTCAGACTGAATCCATCATCCTGATCATTAACATAAAACAAGAAAAATAGTGGTGATCCCTGTGGATCACCACAAGTCACTGGCTGGTAACCAGAAAAGGTCCCTTTATTCCCTCTCTTTGCTTCTGCCAGTCACCCAATCACCTATACATGCTTGTAACTTGCCTCTAATACCATGGGTTCCTATCCTTTTTAGCAGCCTCGTGTGTGGTACCTTATCAAAATGATGTGGGGTAGTTTTGGTTTTAATAATATTTGTCAAGCCTGAAACATTGAAGCAGATTTACCAGAACGGGCAGGTGCATCAGTAAATATGCAAACAATTGTTTGGTGATTATACGTGTAATTTGCAATTGATGAATGTGGTCAGAGGACAAAATGCTATTGTACCCGATGCACAGGACATAAGCATCATGAGTCATGAATTCTGTGTTGTTGAATTAAAATAGAATTAATGGCTTTATTTAAAGCCCCATTGTCACCATATTTTCCATATTTCATCCAGTATTTATTTCATGTAAACTACATACAAGTGCAGCACTCTGCTTTTAGAGCAGCTAATTCAATTCGATGGTGTCAAGTGGGATTATTATTGGTTACGACTACAGCTAACGGAAATATGCCATTAAACTCGAAAGAGTGCTGAGATTTACGAGACTTTTACCACAACTTGAGAGCCTGGGTTCTCAGGAGAAGTGGGTAAGCTAGGAGTTTATTGCTTGGAGTGTAGGAGAATGAATGGTGATCTTATAGGTGTATAAAATCAAGAGGCCACAAATAGTGTGAATGCACACGGTCTTTTCCCCAGGGTTACAGATTTAAGAAATAATGGTTCAATCACTTAATTGTATGATATGATTTGATTTTAAATTCACATATCAATTGAATTCAACCATGCATATTTAGTTCAGTGAATCTCAAATGTGACTGATGTTTTGCAGATGATCCAGTGCAGCAGAAATATTGTACTTTCAAAATGTTCATGACATGTCAACAGTCTGTCTGTCCCTTTCTTCTTCGTTGTTTTTTTAGAATGTGTTAAATGTATGTATTTAGTGTTCTTTAGCTTGTTTTTTTGTGGGGGTGAAGGAGGGGGTTACTAATCTCTCACCTCGACGGAGATGCAATTATTTTCCATTTCGTATCTCCCTCCGCATTGCGGCCTAACATCGGAGTTGGCGGCCTTTGCTGGAGACTGACTTCAAGAGCTCCACCACTGTCGCTTGCGAACTTAACATCACGGATCCCGCATTTCCTTTGCCAGGGTTCGACCTCTGAGCTCTACGCAGGTGCCTGCAGACTTTAACATCGTGGACCTTGCGGTCTCAGGATTCTCAGAATTCGACTTCGGGAACTCCAAACCACAGGTGCTTCGACCGCCCCAACGCGGGAACTTCGATCGCCCCGACGCGGGAGCTTAGATCACCCCAACACAGGGGCTTCGATCGCCCCGACAGATGGTTCGACTGCGCCGACCGTGGGAGAAAAATTAGGGAAGAAGATTTGCAGGGAAGAAAATTGCCTTCCATCACAGTGAGGAATGTGGGGGATCCCCTGTGGTGGATGTTTATGTTAACTTTTATGTAGTTGTGTGTCTTGTTATTTTTTTAGTATGGCTGTATGGTAATTTATATCACTGTACTTTAATTGGTACACATAACAATAAAAGACGTTTGAAACTGAAACCTTTGAAACATGCAAAAAAAACAAGATTACGGAATAAAGGATTCTGCGTAATGATAATATCTCAGAACAAACCTCTCCCATGCTCAGCACAAACACAAATCGCAAAAGTGTTTTAATCCATCTCAGCCAACAGTAAAGAGCTAAGTTGGGCATTTCTCATTAGCTACAACATAACTTTAGTGGAATCTTGGGCATACCTAGGATCTACAACCAATAGAGTTTTGATGGAGAAAATAGCCTATTTCTCTGTTGTATTATTTCTTCATTTCTTTGCTAATGTACAACAAACCCAATGCCCTATGTTTTATAAAAAAGTTATTTGTAAATTGTTATTTGCCTGGTCAGACAAATTCTCCAAGGTGTTGGGTAGAATTGGGTAATTTTATAGCGAGAAGAATACAAAGCAAATGGACAGGACAAATACACAGAATTTACAATACAACCTATGAGTAAGTCACCTCTTGCCCATTTGGCAAGGTGTGTGTAGATGTGCAATTTGAAATCCTTGGACTATATCACCAATGTATTTTAAGACCCCTCAGTATTTGGGTATTGTGGTAGTTCACCTCTATCTGCTTCTTGAGGGTTAGAAATCTATCTTTGGATTTTTTTTTCTTGATATCATATACACCAATATAGAATAAAATCGTTCACTCCAAACGCCAGCTCAGAGCAATATTCACCTCATAAAATCTATTCTAATCTACTTCCATGACACTTTCCTATCTATGTAATATTTTCCTTCATCAAATGTGCATCTAATTTATTTCTAAAATATACAATAGTTTCAACAGTAAAATGCAGCAATGCATTTGTTTTCTTTGCACTTAAAATGTTAGCTATAGTACAATGATTCTGATTAGATCATTATACGACTAATATATCTGGTAACATTCAGCAATTTGCTTCATCTTTGATCTCCTGCAGTAACATGTTAGAGCCATGAAAGGTTTATACATTAATGTACGTGTTCCAGTTTGAATTTATTAATCCATACACTATTGGCAGATCCTGAAAAATGACGAGACATGAGTTTGATGCTGTGGGTTTTCAGCCTCCACACTGATGTGCTGAAATAAACATCATTACCACTGTAATAAAGTCAGGAACAATTTTATATGATTAATTTAAATTACATGTACAATTTAGAAAACTGTACAAAGTTCAGTAATGGCCTGCCAATAGATTTATTTACATTGAGTGATTCATATTTGACTTTCACTGCAGAAGATTACTTTTAAAGATGGAGGAATTATATTCCTGTCCTAGTGATAGGAATGCATTAGTGAAATAAAGTATAAGGTTACCTTCAAGGACTGGCAGTGCCATGTGAAATAACCTTGATTTATCACTAAAGTGGGAACTGGTGTTTAGTTGGGAGCTCTGCCTTCAATAAAATTTGTTCTGTTGATGATAAACAAATTTGCAGACAAAGTTGTACTTTGTGTAGCATAAGCGTGAAAGACAGAAAAAAAAGAGGACCTTGAGATGTAGCACACCACATGGTCAGGAGAGATGCTTTCAAATGAGAAACTATGAGAAAATATTCTGGCCACCATGATTTGAGGGCTAGTAAAGAATGTAGAAATGATGAATTTATGGAAGTACTGTATGGCAGGAACCATATGCTGAATGCAGCTAACAGTTCACGCGGGTTGATTAGTACACATGCAACATTCCCAAGAAGATGGTGAATAAGAACACAATGTGCAAGATGAGCATGAATCTGTTACAGGATGGGTTCTGTAAGGCAACAGGCTGGATGTAGATCAGAGAACGCAGCAGGCTAAGAGGATGATTCTCCAAAGGAGGTGATTCGCCAGAACTGAGGACAACTGGAGGGGACACATCAGGAATAACAAATGCACCTTTAAGTTTGATAAGGTATTGAAGACCTATAGCTCCATTGAAATTCAAAAAATAATTACATTGATAACTGTGTACATGAGTAAATATTAGGTCCATTGACTACATTTATAAATGCAAATATTTGATCTGTATGACGTTACCTCCATTTAAAAAATGAAACACTGCCTAGCAATTTAAATGACTGAGAGCCATTTTCATTCTTTATTTTGCCATACACTGCTGTTTTGTTGAGAGTTCTTGCCTTCATCTGAGCTAAGGAGTCTATAGACACCTCACAGCTCACTGCAATTAAAGGGGCTGTCCCACTTGGGCAACCTAATCCGTGAGTTCTGGCGAGTTTGCCCGCAACTCATACTCGCAGCATGGTCGACACGAGGTCGTAGAAGGTCTTTGTAAAGGAACTGTCCCACTTGGGCGTCCTAATTGGCGAGTTTAGAAGAGTTTAGGAGAGTTTGAAAAAATGTCATGTTGAAGACCTCCTTCGACTATGTAGAAGACCTCCTTCGACCTCCTTCGAGTATGTTGAAGACTAGCTTCGACTAGCTACGACTAACCATGACTAACTTCAGGAAAATTGGACACCGAATAGTGGAGAGTGACGACGACCTCCTTCGACCTCCCTTCGTCTATGATGAAGACTATCTACGACTACCTTCAACTACCTTAGACTATCCTCGATTACCTACGACTAACATGCCGATTTACTAGGACTAAACCTACGAGTTAAAAAAGTATTGATTTTTTCCTTTTTTTTAACTCGCGGGCATTTTTCAACATGTTGAAAAATACGCCACGACCTAGCTGAGGCCTCGAGTACACGAGGACTACTCTTGAACATGAGGGAGAGTTACAAAGATCTCCTACAACCTTGTGGCAACCATGCTGCGAGTATGAGTCGAGGGCAAACTTGCCAGAACTCCCGGATTAGGTCGCCCAAGTGGGACAGCCCCTTAACTCTCCTTCAGGCTCGAGAGTAATCCCCGTGTACTCGAGGCCTCAGCTAGATTGCGGCGTATTTTTCAACATGTTGAAAAATGCCCGCAAGTAAAAAAAGATCACCATGGAAAAAATCGATACTTTTTTAACTTTAGGTTTAATCATAGTAGGCCGGCATGTTAGTCAGAGGTAATAGAGGGTAATCGAAGGTAGTCATAGATAGTCTTCATCATAGCCGAAGGGAGGTCGAAGGACGTCGTCTACACTCTCCACTGTTCGGTGTCCAATTTTCACGAAGTTAGTCGTAGCTAGTCGTAGCTAGTCGAAGCTAGTCTTCAACATAGTCGAAGGAGATCGAAAGAGGACTTCTACATAGTGGAAGGAGGTCTTCAACATGACATTTTTTCAAACTCTCCGATACTCTTCTAAACTCGCCAATTAGGTTGCCCAAGTGGGACAGCCCCTTAACACAACAGCTTTAGCACTGTATGAAGTCATTCAATCTGTCAAATCTACATAAGCTTTTACTTTAGTTTTGTTTAGATTAGAGATACAGCGTGGAAACAGGCCCTCCGGCCCACCAAGTCCGCATTGAACATCGATCCCCGCACATTAACACTTATCTACACACTAAGGACAATATTTTACACATACACCGCCAATCAACCTACATACCTGTACATCTTTGGAGTGTGGGAGGAAACCGAAGATCTCAGAGAAAACCCATGTGGAGAATGAACAAATTCCGTGCAGACAGCAGCCGTAGTCGGGATCAAACCCGGGTCTCCGGCGCTGCAAGCACTGTAAGGCAACAACTCTACCGCTGCGCCACTGTGGCCGCCCATGCTCATCATGATAATCCAGCTAGTTCCACTTCCCCTCATCCTCTCCCCAATTATTTCCTTTCAAATTATTTTCTTTCTTATATTTTTTTGCCTTGTTTTGAATACAACCATTGAAGCTATCTCAACTCCTAGGCATAGCAATGCATTCCAGACCCAAACTATTCACTGTACAACTTGATTCTGGTTATTTTTCCCCATCAGCTTTGCTCTGTCATTCTAGTCCCTAGTTCTTGGTTCTTCTATGAATGGCAACACTTTCACTCTATCCATTTTTCCCAATTCTTTCCTTCTTGGGAAAACAATAATAATCAGTGAGACAAAATAAACCCAATTGTCTATTAAGCATGTAAATAGAGAAATGCAATTATAGAAGATAAGGATCATTTACGAATCTAGTAGTTATTGTACATACAAAGTACATCACTGTAACATTAAATAAGCACTTTGCATCTGCCTTCAATGGAGAAATATATGCGAGAACACACACTTATCACAGAATCTTGTTCGCAATTCATCCTTATTTGAGCAGCAGGGAGGAAAATAAAACAAAGTACAACAATTCTTCCTAAACATCTACAGCTGTTTAATTGGGGAAATAAAATAGTTATGGTAGAGGAAAGTACAAAATACAACATGTTTTTAGGCTATAAAAGAAGATAGACACAAAAAGCTGGAGTAACTCAGCAGGACAGGCAGCATCTCTGGAGAGAAGGAATTGGTGCCGTTTCCGGCTGAGACACTTAAGACTAGTTAGGGAAAAGGGAAACAAGAGATATAGACGATGATGTAGAGAGATAAAGAACAATGAATGAAAGATATGCAAAAAAGGAGCAAAGGTAAAGGAAACAGGCCATTGTCAGCTGTTGGATGAAAATGAGAAGCTGGTGCAACTTGTGTGGGGGAGGGATAGAAGGAGAGGGAATGCTGGGGTTACTTGAAGTTAGATAAATCAATATTCATACCACTGGACTGAAAGTTGCCCACGCAAAATATGTGATGCTGTTCCTCCAATTTGCATTTTGTCTCACTCTGACAATGGAGGAGACTTACGACAGAAAGGTCAGTGTGCGAATGGGAAGAATTAAAGTGTTTAGCAACCAGGAGATCAGGTATGTTCAGCCAGACTGAGTGAAGGTTTTCAACAAAACAATCGGCAAGTCTATGTTTGGTCTCGACGATGTATAAGAGTCCACATATTGAACAATGGATACAGTAGATGAGGTTAGAGGATTTGCAAGTGAACCTCTGCCTAACCTGAAAGGACTGTTGTGGTCCGTGCACAAATTCGAGGGAGGAGGTATAGGGACAGTTGTTGCATCTCCTGGGGTTGCAGGGAAAGTTACCTGTGGAAGGGGTGCTTTGGGTGGGAAGGGATGAGTTAACCAGTGAGTTGCAGAGGGAACAGTCTCTGCAGAATACGACGGCTGATGGGGTGAAAGGTAAGGACTCGGGGGACTCTGACTCTGTTGCGACTGTGGGAGGGGGCGCAAGGGTGGGCCTCATCTATCATGAGGGAGGAGAACCCCTGTTCCCCAAAGAATGAGGACATCTCGGATGCCCTGGTATGGAACACATCATCATGGGCACAGATGCAACGTAGATGGAGGAATTGGGAATAGGGATAGAGTCTTTGCACGAAGCAGGATGGGAAGAAGTGTAGTCGAGATAGTTGTGGGAGACAGTGGGTTTCTAATAGACATCAGTCGATAGTCTATCACCTGTGATTTAGACTGTGAGATCAAGAAGGGGGAGAGAGGTGTTGGCGATGGTCCATGTGAATTTGCATGCAGGATGGAAATTGGTGGTAAAGTTAATGAAGTCCAGGTTTGGTGCAATTTCAACCCAACTCTGTGGTGATTTTAATTTATTAACCTTTACCTTTCTAAGTGCCAAATAATCTTATTCCACCAGTAGGACCTGTGATGTGTTGGATCACATACAAATTACCAGAGGGGAGGTATTTATGATTTTAAAGTGGATAGATCTCTGGAGCCTGACCAAGTATATCATCAGACCCTGTCTGAAGCTAGGGAGAAAATGATCGAAGCTCTTACAGTGATGCTTGCACCATCTTTAACAAGAGTTCCGGAAGACACTCTACTTAAGGAGGACACCAACGGCAACCTAGAGATCTACTGGCTCATGAGCCTGATGTCAATGGTGGGAAAGTTGTTGTAGGGATTCTTAGAGTTAGGATCTACCAGCATTTGGATAGGCATGTACAGATTAGGGATATTCGATATGGCTTTGTGCTTGTGAAATCATGTTTGACAAATCTGATAGAGATTTTTGAATATAGAAAAAAAAATAGGTGCAGGAGTAGGCCATTCGGCCCTTCGAGCTTGCACCGCCATTGAATATGATCATGGCTAATCATCCAACTCAGTATCCCTTACTGCCTTCTCTCCATACCCCCTGATCCCTTTAGCCACAAGGGCCACATCTAATTCCCTCTTAACTATAGCCAATGAATTGGCCTCAACTAACTTCTGTGGCAGAGAATTCCAGAGGTTCACCACTATGTCTTTGGAGATTAACTCACATAAGTGTGAAATGTTGCTTTTTGGGAAGATCCAAAGAATTACAGGCTCGTGAGCCTCACTTCAGTGGTAGGGACACTATTGGAGATGATTTACTGTAGATAAGCATTTAAAAGACTTTTAGATAGGCATCTGGGAATGGATGAATATGGATTGTGTGCAGGTAGATAAGGCATTATGTCCGGCTTAGACAGTGTGGGCCAAAGGGCCTGTTCTTGTATTGTACTGTTCTATGCTTTATGTTCTTTTTAAAATGTACAAGATCATAAAAGGGGCATAAATAATGTGAATTCTCCAAGTATTTTTCTGTGAATTCCAAATCAAAGGGCACCGGCTTAAGGTAAGAGGAAAGTGGTGAAAAAAGATCATAGAGGGTATTCCACATGTGGAATGATCTGCCAGAGGAAGCTACAGAAGGATACAAATACAACTTTTAAAGGTCATTTCAACAGAAATGTGTTTAGGAAGGGTTTGTCCCATTTAGGCAATTTTTTCAGTAACTGCCAGCAACTGTCATAGTCGTGGCAGGTCGCAGAAAAACCGGCAACTGGACCCCTTACGCCAATGTCTACGACAATGTCTACGACAATGTCTACAACAACCTACCACCCAGGTCACAGAAAAACTGGCGACTGGACCCCTTATGACAATGTCTACAACAACCTACCACCCAGTCGGCATCCAGCTATGGCAAGCCACCGACAACCAGCAACCCATTAGGGCGTCCACCTACGACTGCACCTATGACAACCTGCGACAACCTAGGTCTACCTACGACCACACGTATGACAACCTATGTCCACCCACGACAAGCTACGACAAGGTAATACAATTCAGTCATTGGTATCTGTTGACGGTTGACATAGGTTGACGTAGGTTGTCGTCAATGGAATTCACCGAAGGTAGCACCGGCGACAACCTACGTCATCCTAGCGCCAACCTACGCCATCCTGGCGACAACTTACGATAAGCCAACTGATGCCGACTGTCACCGAAAAGTTTGGAACATTTCAAAATCCTGCGGCAACCAGAAAAACGGTACGATTCTTTGGGCGACTGAGGAGACTACTCATGACCATACAGGTGACACCCCAGCGACCATGTGGCGGTAGCCTAGTCGCCTGCAGTCGCCTAAAAAATCATCTAAGTGGGACAGGGGCACTACGCGCCAAATGAGGCCAAATAGGACTAGCACATTATGTCAACTTGAAATACTAAGTTTATCCCCTCACCAGTTAAACTTATAATACATACGGTTCCCTGTGTACCATTCCCTTAAATAAGGGAAAACAAAAGATTACTCCACTGGAATTCAGTCCACTGGAATTTCTGTGCTTAATTTTGTGAACAAGATGAGCAATCAAAAGGAGAGCTACCATTTATGCATAAAGTGTTCATCTACCTTTATCCTATCCAAAGTAGTACCCCCTTTAGTGCCACCTTTGCACCATTCTTTTCTTCAGTGAAGATGGGATAAAGACTCTCATTTAAAGTTTGAGCAATTTTTTTTTCTCATGTGAAATTATTTGAATCATAATTGTTCCTTGTTCCCCTTTTATTGCCTCACTACTATTTATGTATTTAATTAAAACTTTTGGTTCTTTATTTATTTCACTATTCATTCTGTCTCATGAACTCCCACACCATTGCTTTTACACTTCCTGCATTCAGCTCGATTCTCTGTTACATTCTGGAGCTTATATTTGCCTGAAGCCTCTTTTTTTCTGTCTCATTTTAATCTCTTTAAGTAGAAATCTACATTTAGTCTGGAGTGCTAATGTGCAATGTATATTACAGTAGCAGTGTATTCTACATTGCCTCCAACATTTGGTTCCTTAGAAACATTTGAATTGCATTATGGATGTGAACAAACACTATTCTTCGACTACAGTATATAAACCATCAAACAGAGATACATTTCTCGGCAGATATCCAAAATCATTCTAAGGGATCTACCATTGGATTCCAATAATTCCATCCTTTTGGGAACTCAGTTTGGCAACATACTGATATGAAATGTCTCTCATTATTAAATTATTGGTTTGTTTCTCAGTTCTTAATTACAATTTTAAATCATTTTTTAACTTGGTCTTCCTCTCATTTAATTATCCTTTCTCCTATTAACTATTTTATGCATCAAAACTAATCGCATTGACATTTAAATGCAGAAGGCTATAAATTAATGGAGCTTTGATTTGTATTATAACTTCAGAAGTAATTTACTGTGAAAAAGTCATGTTTTTAACGACTGACATCCGAGAAAATAAAAATAGCTCACTGCTCAACAAGTTAATATTTTCCCTTTATAGAACTGTTTAATTAATATAACTTTTCCTTTCTATGTATCAGCTTTATCATCATTAGTACAAATAAAATCAATTGTTAAGTTGTTAACTTTCCATAAGCAATTCAATTTTCTTATTGCTTTTCTGTAGTTTGAGCTATATTTCTGTGAAAGGAGTTTGACCATTAAAATTATGTTAAGAAGTAACAAGGGATATACACCGTCAGCCAAAGATGAATTAAATATAGATGAAGCAATTTTGAAATTCATCTTCTTCAGTTTTCTCTTGAGATTCTTTTTTTTCCTTTCTGGATTTGTGTGTTCTGGGGCAGCTAATGAAGTTAACATGGGAGCCATGGATTCTTCCGTACGGGTGGTGGGTCTGTCCCTACTGCTGCTTAGTCAAGGTCTATCTGTGTTCACAATCATGGTCTTGAGTTTCTTGTGCTCTCAAGTAGCATGCATACATGAAACCAATTTATGAAAGTGTGACTTGCTTGTCCTTTTCTATCTTTGAAATGATGCAGGTCATTTTGATATTTCTGCAAATTATCCATGCATGACATGAACCAGAATCCTTGACTATGTCGGGGACACTCGGATAGTTCAAGGACACCCATTTAATTGGTAAGCCTTCTGGCTAATCCTTATTAAAGAAGTAATGGAAGAAAAGTGAAAAGTCAAGCTTCTCATTTTCTGGCTGGCTTGTGAATAGGAAATAGGACAGAAACAGTTGTCCTTGCACAGTTGTGTAAAATACGATAAGGGAGACTGAGATAAAAGGGTATGTTTTAAGATTTATGCAACTAAAGGAAAAGAAGGAGGAAAAAGTGAAGTTTTACTCAATCCTTTGAGAGAGAGAGAATGCAGATTATGTTATCATCGGTGCATTGAGCTGAAATAAGGCAAGATTTATTGTAAACCACATAATTGACATTTGTTTTCCAATTGAAAGACAAACCAGCTAACTAATTTGTTTTGGGAGTTTGGTGCAATGCATATAAAATTAGAATGTTGATATGTAATTAGGTTATAAAAAATAAACCAAGAATAAAGAACTGAAAAATTTATAAAGCATATAATGCAGTCATAGAGCCATAGAGCCATAGAGCTATACAGCCTGAAAACAGGCCCTTTGGCAGAACTCATCCATGCTGACAAAGTTGTTTAATTGAGCTAGTCACTTGCCTGCATCTGGCCCATATCCCTTCAAACCATTCCTATCCATGCACCTGTCTGTCTTTTAAATGTGGTAATTGAAGTCTCTCGTTTCCCTGATCCCTGACCAGTCTGAAGAAGGGTCTTTATTCTTTGGAGCGCAGAAGGTTAAGGGGGGACTTGATTGAGGTCTTTAAAATGATGAAAGGGATAGACAGAGTTGACGTGGATACGTTTTTCCCATTGAGAGTAGGGAAGTTTCAAACAAGAGGGCATGACATGAGAATTAAGGGACAGAGGTTTCGGGGTAACGTGAGGGGGAACTTCTTTACTCAGAGGGTGGTGGCTGTGTGGAATCAGCTTCCAGCAGAAGTGGTGGAGGCAGGATCGATTTTAACATTTAAGAGTAAAGTGGATAGGTATAAGGACGTGAAGGGAATGGAGGGGTATGGTTTGCGTGCAGGTAGATGGGACTAGGGGAAAACAAATGGTCGGCATGGACTGGAAGGGCCGAGAGGGCCTGTTTCCGTGCTGTAATTGTTATATGGTTATATGGTTATATGTTATATGAAGAAATTAATCATGCACATAACTGTGGGAAGTAAAAGTAATTACTATTACTTTATAATAATCTTTTTCTTTTTGTCAATACATATATTTTCTTTCTGTTACATATTTTAGTTCATTCTTTCATTAATAAAATCTGGTTAATATATCAACCTAAAAATTCCATCATGATATATCCTCAAAATAGATACACAAGAATAAATGTTGTTAATTGGCTTACTAAACCCTGCGATTGGTTAACCTGAAGGAAAACCTGAAAGTGTGACAGTTTGATTTGATGATTAGAGGTTCCATTACAAACTAATATTAGTAATGCAGTGTGTTTTAATGAGGGCAGGGTTACATTTTGATGGTTGAATGGGTGTGCAGCTGGAGAGATTTTACGTAGAGCAAGGTAAATAAACCTTTATCACGTAATATAGAGTCGAGGAACATTGCCATTGTTGATTCAATGTATTTTTTTAGAATATAGAATTTGTCAGTTCAGAGTTTATAAAAACAAAGGATTCACAGTACAATCACAATCTCTGCGATTATAGAGCAGTGTTTGATTTCAGGGTTAATTATTAGCATCATCCATTCATAAATCTTCACCAGTGAGAAAGCTGTAGGCTAGGTATTTAGAGTTCAAAACAAACACATTATAAGTGTATTTTGTGTTCAAGACTTTATTTATGCTCTTACATTACAATCACACAGGACCTCAGAGCAAAAAGAGGAAATCTTTGCTAATAATGAAAATATCTAAATACATGAAGAGAAGTTTGATTGGAACTGTTTCATTTACATTGAATCTGTATCAATATGTTTTGTCCAATGGAAAATCATTCAATTTACATTACCTCCACCCAGCATCAGACAATGAGTTGCTGTATAAAAATAATGTCTATATAGGTATATATTCAGAGGCCGATGATCCTCATTGAATTTTTCATAACTGCACACTTAATATCCACAAAGCAAAAGCTCCCTTTCAACTTGTCTTGCTGTACAACACAAGGCTTGGACAACAACAAGACCTTGTAAAATGTAGATCACATCTCATATCTCATGAACCACCTGTCGCTGAAGATAGACATTGATGATGAAATTCACCTTTGCCTTCAATGCACCAGTAAAACTTTCAGCCATCTGAGAAAATCTCCCTCCTCCAAGTAAACATGTTTCTGCACTTGCTCTCCCCCTCCCTCCCTCCACCCTACCACCTGTAAACAGAGCTATGTTCTTGCTTCCCCTCCCACAGTCACTGGATTACATTTCTTCCCACCCTGCCTCCTGCAAAGACTCTATCCCTCACTCGCAATTTGTTTGGCTCCGCTGCATCTGCTCCCAAGATGTGTTCCATACCAGGATATCTGAGATGTCCTCATTCTTTAGGGAATGGGGGTTTCCCTCTTCTTACAGAAATAAGGCCCTCACACATGTCTCCTCCTTATCTTATAGTTCTGCTCTTGATTGCAGTTTGGGCATCTTGGTCCACATTGACATTGGGTCGATGTACCTTATTCCATGCTGCATAACTGTGAAACTATAACTCTAAGTGCATAAAACCTCTTTAGTAAAGATGTCATTGAATTTATACCACATCATACATTTGTCAATTCCATTAATCGGCTCTTCAGCCTCTGGAAACAGTTTTTCCTTATTCACTACATCAAAAATATTTAAGCATTTGAGCATCTCTATCAAATCTCTGATTAATTTTCTCCATTAAATGGATAATGTTTCTACAATAGTTTCTCCAGTCTCATTGCAGAAACGAAGTCCCCTGAGCATTTTTAACTTTAAATCTTCTGCATTTTTCCTGAAGAACAGTGCCAATAATTTAATACTCTCCCTGATCCCTAAGCAGTTAATTGGAAGAATCAAGCATCTTTATCACTCTATTGCCTCTATTAAAAATACCTGAAACCTATATACTTACCTAACAGCCTTCTTAACTTGTGGAGCCATTTTGTATACAGTAGAGTTAGGCCTATTTTAAGTATACATATTTGATTTGGATTGTTTCTTGCCACCTTTGCAGCAAGGTGTATCAATTCATGCTTCACAATTAAGCTTCATCTGCTCATTTAACCAGTCTACCTACACCTGTAGGAAGACTTATTATTGTCCACATTACTCATTTGGTTTTCAGCAAGCTATGACTAACTTCCGTGTCAGCCTCAAAATACATCAGTCAAAATTAGTTTCTGCCCCAGAACTTGATAACATGTGCATTTAGATGAATCAGTATGGCAAATAAAAACTTGTGCAATAGAATTTTTAGATATGTGTACCATATATACCACACTAACTGGTGGAGTAGCCTTGATGGGCTGAAATGACTAATTCTGCTCCTATGATTTATGAACTACATAACTATCATTAAAATCTACATCAAATATATATATATTGAGTTTGTATATTAGATAATCCATGTTGGTTTATTTAATATTGTATATGTACATCTCCCTTTAGGCTGGCTAGTTCACATTATATCTCTCCCATGTTTTTTGAAAAATAGGGATGCAACATTAAAATCACTATTTGCCGGAGGATTAGAAAGCTTGATTGGAAATCCCATAATTTTCACTTTCTTTTTTTTCAGTACCTAAAAATGCTTACAATCTGGTCTGGGTGACTTTTTGAAATTGCGCAGCAGTAACATTTCAAATATATTATCTTAATATTTTATCGCATTTTACATAGCTGCTGTCTAATCCTTCATTGTGACATTTCCTTTATCCAGCAAGTGAAAGCAATAATTCGATATCTCAGCTATGCTCCACAAGAAAATTTCTTTATTAGTCTCTAATTGACACAGCTCTTCCTATGACTTCTAAGTTGCAATAATAGTTATAACATCTTTTTGATCTGCGTATTTATAACAAATTCATAATCTCTATTTGCTCCTCTTATTTTTTGTTGAATGCTTGTTGTAATTTTCTTTTCATTGATTTCAATGGAGTAAAAATATTTGTGTTCAGATTTAGTTCACTCTCATGTCTGCCTCCACCACCAGCTCTGTCAGCACGTCCAACTACTCTTTGTGTTAAATAACTTGCCTAATGCATCTTCTTTAAATTGTGTCCTTCTCACCTTAAAGCTATGCCCAACCATCTTTGAAATTTGCACCCTAGGAAATGGATCTGATAGTCTTCCCTATCTACCCTATAATTTTATATACGTCTATCCAGTCTCCCCTCAGCCACCAATGCTCCAGAGAAAACAATCCAAGTTTGATAACCTCCCCTTGTAGCTAATAACCTCTAACCCAAGAAGCATTCTGTTAAACTTCTCCTACACCCTCTCCAAAACCTCCACCACTCCTATAATGGAATGACCAGAAATGCACACAATATTCCAAATGCAGCCTAATCAAAGTATTCCTGAATCTTAAACTCAATGCCTGACCAATGAAGGCAAGAATACCAAACACCTTCTTCAGCACTCTATCAACTTGCTTTGCCACTTTCATGGAGCTGTGGCCTTGGACACTAAGTTCCCTCTGCACATCAATGCTGTTAAGGAATTTCCATTAATTGTATACATTTCACTTACATTCAATATCCCAATATCTCGCACTTACTCTAATTAAACTCAACCCACTGTCTGTCCTCGGGTGTTAGTAGCTGATCTGTATTTGACAGCTTTCCTCACTGTTCACAACTCTACCAATTTTGATATTATCTGCAAGCTTACTAACCAAATGGTTGAATGTTGAAGTCATGAATAACAACATTAGTGTAATTTGTTCCTTACAATGCAAATCTGTTGGGCTTGGAATCTATCCTTTTTTATGCTGAGTGGATGTAACTTCTATCAGCCCTCACATTCAACCATTACACTATAATTTCCTTGCACAAAGATATTCCATCTAAAGTCTGCAGTGAAAACTCAATATTCTGCTTTGTAAACTAGGACAGTTGACATCAAGGTTTGAACACAATTTATTGAACACAAAAGAAGCTTCAAAGCCATGGCAACATCCGCCGGGTCTCCCAACAAATCAGCCCGATTGTTCAAATGATTACACAAGAGATTCAAGGTCTTTATTTTTGTCATGTTGCAATGGGGATGATGTGAATGTCATTGACAGATAAAGGTAGGAAAACGGTGACTACTGATTAACAGGAAATTAGATGGTGGTTACTGTTATTACTCATAAATCATTGGAGTTGATCACCACCTAAGCTGACAGGCCAGGCAAGGAGAGCATTGATCAGAGAAGCAGCCAAGAGGCCCATGGTAACTCTGGAGGAGCTGCAGAGATCCACAGCTCAGGTGGGAGAATCTGTCCACAGGACAACTATTAGTCGTGCACTCCCCAAATCGGGCCTTTATGGAAGAGTGGCAAGAAGAAAGTCAGTGTTGAAACAAAGCCATAAGAAGTCTCGTTTGCAATTTGCCACAAGCCATGTGGGGGACACAGCAAAAATGTGGAGGAAGGTGCTCTGGTCTGATGAGACCAAAATTGAAGTTTTTGGCCTAAATGCAAAATGCTATGTGTGGCGGAAAACTAACACTGCACATCACCCTGAACATACCATCCCCACTGTGAAACATGGTGGTGGCAGCATCATGCTGTGGGTATGCTTTTCTTCAGTAGGGACAGGGAAGCTGGTCAGAGTTGATGGGAAGATGAATGGAGCCAAATACAGGGCAATCTTGGAAGAAAACCTGTTAGAGTCTGCAAACGACTTGAGACTGGGGTGGAGGTTCACCTTCCATCAGGACAACGACCCTAAACATATATCCAGAGCTACAATGGAATGGTTTATATCAAAGCATATTTGTGTGTTGGAATGGCCCTGTCAAAGTCCAGACCTAAATCCAATTGAGAATCTCTGGCAAGACTTGAAAATTGCTGTTCACAGATGCTCTCCATCCAATCTGACTGATCTTGAGCTATTTTGCAAAGAAGAATGGGCAAAAATTTCAGTCTCTAGATGTGCAAAGCTGGTAGAGACATACCCCAAAAGACTTGCAGCTGTAATTGCAGCGAAAGGTGGTTCTACAAAGTATTGACTCAGGAGGGCTGAATACTTTTGCACGCCACACTTTTCAGTTTTTTATTTGTAATAAAATTTGGAAACCATGTATCATTTTCCTTCCACTTCACAATTATGCACCACTTTGTGTTGGTCTATCACATAAAATCCCAATAAAATACATTTACGTTTGTGGTTGTAAGGTGACAAAATGTGGAAAGGTTCAAGGGGTATGAATACTTTTGCAAGCCACTGTATGTGTGGGGGAGCAGGAGGGGGGGGGGGGTGGGGGGGTGGGTGGGAGAAACAAGGTTTTAGACTCTCCCTTCGGGAGGGTGCGACTTTTCTTGTCGTGTCCCCCGTCACCGTCTCCGTCTGTGCTGAGGCCTAATGGCGGAGCTGGCAGCCTCGGAGCTGTGGCGGCATTTCAGCATTCCAGCGGTGGCGGCGGCCCGGCTTCAGAGCTATGGTGATACAGCGTTCCAGTGGCCGACCCGGCTTCAGGGCTGTGGTGCTCCAGCGGCGTTCCAGTGACAGTCCTTGTCATTGGTGTAAAGAGAGTAGAGGAGCGGGGAGAGTACGCAGCCTTGCGGTGTTCCTATGCTGAGGGTTTGTCGGTCCGAGATGTGCTTTCCCAGCCTCACATGCTGCTTCCTGTCTGTCAGGAGGCTGGTAATCCACCGACAGAGGGGTTCAGGCACAGTCAACTCTGAAAGTTTGGATTGTAGTAGCTCTGGCACAAGGGTGTTGAATGCAGAGCTAAAATCAACAAACAAAATATTTGCGTTGGTCCCCTGGTGTTCTAGGTGCTGGAGGATGAAGTGCAGATGGTTGGTTGATTATTTCCAATATGGAAACTGCAGAGAGTCCAGTGAGGTAGTTAATGATATTTTTCCATGCCATCATGGAGTGGGCGATGCCTTACCGGGTCGCCATGCGGTAAGCTCCGAAGTGCTGTGACCGCCGACTCCCAACATCGCGGAGCTGGTGGCATTTCAGCGGCAACCCGGCTTCTGAACTGTGGTGTTCCAGCGGCGTTCCAGCGGCGACCCGGCTTCAGAGCTGTGGTGCTCCAGTGTCGTTCCAGCGGCAACCTGGCTTCAGAGCTATGGTGCTCCAGCGGTGTTCCAGCGGTGGCGTTCCAGCGGCGACCCGGCTTCAGAGCTGTGGTGCTCCAGCGTTCCAGCGGCGACTCGGCTTCAGAGCTGTGGTGCTCCAGCGGCGTTCCAGCGGCAGACCCTGCTTTAGAGCTGTGGCAGTGTTCCAACATTCCGGCGACGGAAGTGGCGGTGGCGGCAGCCCGGCTTCAGAGGATCAGCCGCGGATCTAGTGGACGACAATATTGGAGGCCTGGATCGCCTCTGCGCAGAGGGAGAACAAGGAGGGAAGAAGGCAAAGACTTTGACTTTTGCCTTCCACCACAGTGAGGAGGTACCGGGTGAACTCACTGTGGTGGATGTTAAATATGTGTTTATTGTGTGTTTTGTTTTTTATTATATGTATGTATGGGTATGATGTTACCTAAATGATTTCTTGATAAAATGAGTTAGCAGCCTACTCTCCCACTGATACTCTTGCAGTGGTGAAGATGCACCCATCCATTTCTCCCTTCTACCTTCACTGCTGTTGGAGTAAGGTCCTTCCCAATTAAACTCCAACCCATACAAGGACATAGTCCCCAGGCTTTACCTTAGTAGAAGAGATCAACCAAGGCAATCCACCATATGCTTGCGCACCCTACAATGCAAATCTCTTAGTGCCAGAGTCAATCTTTCCTCATATGACAGTCCCGCCATCCCAGGGATCAACCTACGCTGCACTGCCTCAATCACAAGGATGTCCTTCCTCAAATTAGGAGACCAAAACTGTACACAATACTCCAGATGTGGTCTTACCACAGCCCTATACAACTGCAGAAGAACCTCTTTACTCCTACACTGAAACCCTGTTGTTATGAAGGCCAACATTCCATTAACTTTCTTCACTGCCTGCTGTACCTGCACGCCAACTTTCAGTTACTGGTGTACAAGGACACCCAGGTCCCGCTGTACCTCCCCCTTACCTAACCTAACCCCATTGAGATAATAATCTGCCCCCTTGTTTTTGCCACCAAAGTGGATAACCTCACATTTATCTATATTATACTCCATCTGCCACGCATCCGCCCACACACTCAAACTGTCCAGGTCACCCTGCAACCTCCTAACATCCTCTTCATAGTTCATACTGCCACCCAGCTTTGTGTCATCTGCAAACTTGCTAGTGTTGCCCCTAATTCCCTCTTCCAAATCATTAATATATATGGTAAACAGTTGCGGCCCCAACAACGAGCCTTGGGGCACTCTAGAGCCTGCCATTCTGAATGATTTGCTGCAGCCTCCAGGTGTCGTGCTCGGTGGCGGAACCAAACCAGACCATGATGGAGAAGGTGAGGACAGACTCTACAATGGCCGTATAGAATCGACCATCATTGCCTGTGTCAGATTGTGCTTCCTCAGCTGCCACAGGAAGTACATCCTCTGTTGTGCCTTTTTGACTGTGCAATCGATGGTAGCCCCCCATTTAAGGTCCTTGGAGATGATGGTTCCCAGGAACTTAAAATACTCCACAGATGTGGCTGTGGTGCTGTTGATGTTGTGGGGTGATAGGAGAGGGAGCTCTCCTAAAATCTACTAACAATTCCACTGCCTTAAGAGCATTGAGCTCTAGGTTGTTGCGATGGCACCTGGCCGCCAGCTGTGTCACTTCCTGTCTGCAGGCAGATTATCCCCATCCTGGATCAGTCCAATCAGGGTAGTCGTCCACAAACTTACAAAGCTTGACAGAGGAGTCAGTGAAGGTTCAGTCATTGGCGTAAAGAGAGTAGAGGAGCGGGGAGAGTACGCAGCCTTGCGGTGTTCCTATGCTGAGGGTTTGTCGGTCCGAGATGTGCTTTCCCAGCCTCACATGCTGCTTCCTGTCTGTCAGGAGGCTGGTAATCCACCGACAGAGGGGTTCAGGCACAGTCAACTCTGAAAGTTTGGATTGTAGTAGCTCTGGCACAAGGGTGTTGAATGCAGAGCTAAAATCAACAAACAAAATATTTGCGTTGGTCCCCTGGTGTTCTAGGTGCTGGAGGATGAAGTGCAGATGGTTGGTTGATTGACTGTCTCATCCACAGATCTATTGGCCCAATATGGAAACTGCAGAGAGTCCAGTGAGGTAGCTTATGATATTTTTCCATGCCATCATGGAGTGGGCGATGCCTTACCGGGTCGCCATGCGGTAAGCTCCGAAGTGCTGTGACCGCCGACTCCCAACATCGCGGAGCTGTGGCTGCGGGCATCCAGCCACGGGCGTCGCTGGATTTAAAACACCGCGGAGCCTGGAGTCCCAGATCGCCAGAGTCGGAGCTCCAACCAGCGCGGCCTGAGGACTTTGGGTGCCGTGGTCTCTGGGAAGGGAGCGACCGTTTCAGACATTTCCATGCCGCTGAGGACTTTTCACCCGACGTTGGTGTTTTATCTTCCCGGCAGGTGGTCCTATAACATCGGGCCGCTGTTGCGGGGACTGGCTGCAGAGGCCTGCAACAGGCCCCGACCTCGGGTGGTCTAGGAGGAGGAGGATGACTGGGCATTTTGGTGCCTTCCCTCACAGTGGAAAGTGTTGATTCTGCTGTGGGGGGGCGTTCATGTTGAATCCTGTAGTGTATTGTGTCTTTATTTTTCTTCTTTTTTAAGTTATATGGATGTATGGTAATCACATTTTTTTCTCTGTAAAGCACTTTGGCTTCAACATGATTTGATTTACAAGTGCTATATAATGAAAATTCATCTTCCCATCTCCCCACCTGTCTGCCTTCCGCAAAGACCGCTCCCTCCGCAACTCCTCCACCACGGCCAGAGTGAGCAACACCCCAAGTTGGAGGAACAGCACCTCATATTCCGCTTGGGGAGTCTGCATCCTTTGGGCTTGAACATTGAATTTTCTCAATTCTGTTAACCCTTGCTGTCTCCTCCCCTTCCCACCTCTCCCTCGGGCCCTGGCATTCCCTCTCTCTCTACCTCCCTCCCCCACCCTAGTCGCACTAGCTTCTCATTTTCACACCACAAACAGCTTACAATGACTTGTTCCCTTTATCATCGATACATTTTTGCATATCTTTCATTCATTGTTCTTTTTCTCTCGACATCACCGTCTATATCTCTCGTTTCCCCGATCCCTGACCAGTCTGAAGAAGGGTCTCGACCCGAAACGTCGCCTATCTCCTTCGCTCCTTAGATGCTGCTGCACCCGCTGAGTTTCTCCAGCCTTTTGTGTACACCCAATAAAAATTACTTACTTACTTTTTCCACTAACAGGTACTCATTCACAGGTTACTTGTTCCCTAGAACCGAAGGATATGCCCCCTTGATTGCACAGCCATGATTCGGACTCCAATTACAATAGTAGCATTAATCACACTATATTAATAAACTATGATTACAACAGTAGTATCTAACACTCCAAAAACTCGAATTTAACAGCAATACACAATAAATGAACAGCAATATTAAACACACTTTACACTATAAATCAATACAATATTAACAATTTTGAGCACTATATTATTTATTCAATTCAAGTTATCAAATGATCTAATATTTACACTTTTATTAATATATAGTAGCCAATGTCCTCAACATGAAAGCATGGAATAGATCAATGAAAGATCTCTATACAATAACCAATATGAAGCCCTGAATTTGTTAAAATTTGGATCTAAGAATTTAGACTTTTAAACCACCGTAACTACCTTTCCCACTATTTTAACTCTTTTCCCACTAATCCGAATAATAGACGCGTCTCCCAATTCTCTTCTCAGTGTTGCTTTAAAGTATTTTCAGCCAATTATACTCCAACAATGCGTTCCCACTACTGTTCCAAAGTCCTCAAACTTATCCAAAGTTCTTAAACAACTCACACAGGTGGGGACTTCAACCCCCTAGGCTTTTCCTACAAACCTGCTAAATACTGGGCTTCAGCACGTCGCCGCTTCGCGCTGGCTTTCGATGCCTAATCTTAAAGTGTGTTTCCAAACACACTCTCAGTACCTACACAGTACTTACTTTTATTAGCACTCTCTCCCTATTCAGCCTGTCTCTTAAGATACCTCGTACCCCATTCTGGTATCCCAGTATGAACAGGACCTCCAACGCCTGAAATATATAGGTGTCGGGCCAACTCAAGGGTACCCGACCGCAACAGCTGTTGACTAACTAAGGTGTGGGGACTTTAATACACTGGAGAAAATACTTGTGAGCCTAACCCCCACCACTCACCCTAGGCAAGGACTCAAGTCGTCTAGTCAAGAGAGTATGAATAGTAAGATTAAACGAGAACTTACCAGTTTGAAGTTTGATCTTTATTTTATGAGGAGTCGAGTTTGAGGGACTACGTGAATAGAAGCCCATACAGCCGTTGGTGCGTCAATCTTCAAAGCAGCGGAATGAATTCACAGCTAACAATGACCGAAGTATAACGGTAAGATGATAAAACTAGAACTACCAGATGAGATCTATGAGGGTGGGAGCGGAGGGCACATAGTCCCTCAACTCGACTCCTCATAAAATAAAGATCAAACTTCAAACTGGTAAGTTCTCGTTTAATCTTACTATTTTACTTCGGAGTCACGTGAGTGACTACGTGAAGACTTCAAAGCACTGTGAATTCACGCCGCAGACTCAAATCCGACGTTCACACTGCCTGGATTGACTCAAAAGTCGTTAACAATCAATCATGCATCAGTAATACATTTGTTAAATGAAATAACAGTTTATTTACAAACAAATCATAACAAAACCCTCTAACTCAGGGGAAAAATGTAACAGTACTGACACCAGAATCAGCAAACACCCCGAGCCTTGAAATCGGCTTGTGATAAAACCTCTGAAAAGTTAGCTCACTGGACCATCCTGCGGCCGCGAGGACCTTGAAATCGTTTGCACCGACACCTTACTGTGTGGTTTTTTGTGACTAATAAACAAAGCCAACTCTGTTCTTCTCAGAGGTTTAGTAATCTCAATGTAACGAGATAAATGTGAGACTATACAGAAGTGATCATCTGCGGGGTATGCTGAAAACACAATCTTACATCCTGTCATGCCTCTTTTATTATGTTTAAGCAAATCATAGACATAAAATATAATGGCATCAGCCGACACATGCATTCTATCTAGCCGTAGCTTTTGCAACATTTATACACGTTGAGCTGAAACCAATGCCATAAGCATGACCACCTTCATAGATAATTTGGCTACTGATAGGCTTGTATACGGAGCCCACTGGCGAAGAGCCATAAAACCTCACTCACATTCCAAATACCGGCATACCTGGGTTTAGGAGGATTAAAATTGAAAAATTCCCTTCATGAATCGTGAAACTAACGGATGTGTCCCTACTGTATGCAATTCTGCATTCATAGGTAAATAAGAAGACAGAGCACTTCTGGCTGAATTCATCGCACTGTAACTTAATTTTTGGTCAAAATAGAGAGTTGACAAACTCCAATACATCCGTGATCCCTGCAGTGTGATATACAATATCCTGCTGTAGGCAGAATTGCTCCCACTTCCTAATATAGGTGATATATTGCTGCTGTGTGCTATCCCTGCAGGCCGACGTGAGAACATCCACCGTCCGATGAGACAGTCCTCTCCCCAGGTATGGCCTCCTTAAAATCTGCAAATTAACAGATCAATACGATCCTATAAAGGATGTTGATCCCCAGTGACTTGATTTACCAGTAGATTTTTATTCTTGGGCATAAGCATGTAAGGCTCCCTAGCCATTTGTAATAAAACGGGAAACCATGCTCGTGTAGGCCAATCTGGCACTACCAATACCCCTGAAGCGGAGTCCTCCTTGATCTTTTGCAAACATCTGCTGATGAGACAGAATGAAGGAAATACATACACAAACATTCCTCACCCAATGCAGCGAAAATGCATCCACTGCTACTGCCCCAGGATCTGGTTACCATGAAACATATCTAGGTAACTGATGATTTAATCGAGATGCAAACAAGTCAATATCTGGCAATGCGTACTGATCAATCACTTGGTTAAATACATCCTGATTTCACATCCATTCAATGTTGTCATTAAACTGACGTGACCTCTTCCTGGCAAATAAAGTGCTGAAAGCCAGATATTTTGGTCAATACACCAGCTCCAAATCTGGTTAGCCAGTCTATCACAAGACTGTGACTTAACTGCACCAATGTGGTTTACATATGCCACTGCTGTGGTGTTGTCAATCGGACCTGCACATGCAGATCCCTCCTTATAGAACAATAAGCTTTGAGCCCATACCAGGTGCCCAACAACTCTAAATAATTAATCCCTCTTAATTGAGGAAGCGATGTCTCATCCACATTCCATCTGCCTCCACAACTAGAAGACATATCTGTTGCACCCCAACCCAGTGCACTTACATCAGTCTGTAATATCAGTGACGGTGATTCCACCAAACCTTCCTTAAATTTTTTGAAACATGTACTATCCACAATTGTATGTCAGCAATCGCCCCAGCTGACAACTGCATAGGCCTATCAAAAATGGCCCCTTTGTATTCTCAGTGCCTGTTCCTTTGATGGTTGTAATTGTTGATAATGCAGAGGACCATACTGCACAGCTGGAAAGGCTGCAACAACTTCCCAATAAAACTGGCTACTTGTCTAATCAAAGGCCGTTGTTCTCCAACGAGATTAACACAGTCCTCAATTAACTGATTCAATTTATCCCTGGGCAAAGTTACCAACATGTGATTGGAATTAATGGTAAATCCCAGATAATCAATAATTTGGACTGGTGATAATTTAGATTTATCTGGGGTGAATAACAAATCCCATTTGTTCAAAAATGATTTTAACAACTGAAACTGATGTTTGAGTTTCAGCATGAGTCTTTCCAACAATCAGAATATCCTCTAAATAGGCCATTACCACATGCCCCTGAGCTTTAAGTAATGCTAACACAGGTTTTACCAATTTAGTAAATAACCTAGGAGCTGAAGTTAATCCATTCGGCAATGTCCTGAATAGCCACAGCTCAGTCATCCAAATAAATTTCAAATATCTTCTATCATCACCATGAATAGACACTGCGTAATATGCATTCTTTAAATCAATGGTTGCCATATAATACCCTTTGGACACTAGATGTTTGCCGTGGTAAAGGTCTCCATTTTGAAATGCCTATAACAAACAAATTTGTTCGATAAATCCAGAATAATTCTACATCCCCCAGTCTTTTTAGATCTGGGAAATATACTTGACAGAAATTGTTGACTTTGATAGACAGAAGGCTCAATTATCCCTTCTTATGTAACGACTGAATCTCTGCTTGAATAAGCACATTTTCCTCATCTGAAAAATAAGTTTACGACTAGGAAAATGTTGATTAGGTAGACTGTCCTTATAGTAAAATCCAATTTTTCACCCCTTCAATACACTAAGTATGAACAAATCTGATGTCAACTGCTGCCATTGTTTGAGAACAATTTTAACCTTCCCCAATTTGAACAGGAACATCAGTTAATTCATCGTCTGTCAATGTTATATTCCTTACCAGCATCTTTACTTGCGGCCTTGTTGTCCTTGACTTCTTGTAGAGAACCTTTTTTGCCTTGCTTCCAGCTGGCTTAATGAGGGCCATGGTTATAACAACCTCATAATAGTCTTTGACCCATTTTGCAAGGTTACCACCAAACAACAGATTTTGTGGTGGTACACTGGTCGGTTTGCACAACTCGCCAAATTCGGTTAGCACTGGCCTAATAGCGGCCCTCCCAATATTATTAATTTCAAAATGCATTACAAAGGAGTCCCAGTTCATCGTGTGCTTCAACCATATCATTTGTATCAATAACTTTCACCACAGCTGTAATACCTGCTGACAACAGTTTAAGCACTTTTTAAAAACTTCATCTCCTGGGCCCTAGCAGGCAAACCCATCTAGGCAAATTTGGTGATTAACCACCGGTACCTTCAGGAGATCACAATTAACAGGAGCTTTATAGTTCTTTGCTACTTCCCATAGCTAGCTCCTGTAACTGGTGGGAGAGCATATACTGAATGGCTTCGGCCAATTCTACATCAATCGCCTTTCCTGCCTCTACACTCAGCAAACTTCCCAGCAATGTTCGGAATTACCTCCAACCGAACACCTTTACTGCTCTCCCCCAGCATAGAAACAGTGTCAGCAAACTGCCCTGATAGAACATCCTCCTCACAGGCAGGATAGTTCTGCAGCCCTGAAACAGGTGCTGCTAGCACAAGCTCTCCATCAGCCTGGCTTGGGCACCACTCCTCCTCACGGAGCTGGAACATCCTCCTCACAGGCAGGATAGTTCTGCAGCCCTGAAACAGGTGCTGCTAGCACAAGCTCTCCATCAGCCTGGCTTGGGCACCACTCCTCCCCACGGAGCTGATCCCTGTCGAGCATTCTTTTGAAATAGAATCTCGACGTGGGAGAGCCGTGAGCAAACGGACTCTCCTATGGAGGGTATAACCTCCAGGCCCGACTCATTTACGGGCCACAGAGACTTGCCAGTGGCCTTCCACCCTACTGACAAGCCTGCACTGCCCCCCGCAGTGGGTCCGCAACCACTGGCTGTGTAGCCAGCACCGGACCAGGTGTACCAGACGGGCCTCCATTCTCAACACTCTCCTGCCACTTTCCCTTTCTACCCCAAACCGTCGCAGAAATTGAACATGCGGTAAAATTTTTTAAAAACCTTACCTCTTTAAACTTGTTTAACGAAGAACTGCAAATGTTGGAGAATCGAGGGTGAAGTATGAAGAAGGGTCTCAACCCGCAACGTCGCCCATCTCCTTCACTCCTTAGATGCTGCTGTACCCGCCGAATTCTCCAGCTCTTCGTATAACCCGCTGCTGCTCCAACCGCCCGACTGCACCAGCGTCTGACGTCATGACGCACCAACGGCTGTACGGGCTTCTATTCACGTAGTCACTCACGTGACTCCGAAGTAAAATGTGCAGATAGTTAACAGATGAGTTGAATGTGCAGATAGTTATTAATGAATATGATATAGTTGGGATCATGGAGACATGGCTCAGGGTGACCAAGGCTGGGAGCTGAACATCCAGGGATATTCAATGTTCAGGAGGGATTGACTGAAAGGAACAGGAGGTGGGGGTAGCGTTGCTGGTTAGAGAGGAGATTAATGCATTAGAAAGGAAGGACATTAGCTTGGAGGATGTGGAATCGATATGGGTAGAGCTGCGAAACACTAAGGGGCAGAAAACGCTAGTGGGAGTTGTGTACAGGGCACCTAACAGTAGTAGTGTAGTTGGGGATGGCATCAAACAGGAAATTAGAAATGCGTGCAACAAAGGTAAAACAGTTATAATGGGTGACTTCAATCTACATATAGATTGGGTGAATCAAATTGGCAGAAGTGCTGAGGAAGAGGATTTCTTGGAATGTATGCGGGATAATTTTCTAAACTAACATGTAGAGGAACCAACGAGAGAGCAGGCTATTCTAGACTGGGTATTGAGTAATGAGGAAAGGTTAGTTAACAGTCTTGTTGTGCGTGGCCCCTTGGGCAAGAGTGACCATAATATGGTTGAGTTCTTCATTAGGATGGAGAGTGACATAATTAATTCAGAAACAAGGGTTCTGAACTTAAAGAAACGGAACTTTGAGGGTATGAGACGTGAATTGGCCAAAATAGACTAGCAATTGATTCTTAAAGGATTGACGGTGGATAGGCAATGGAAGGCATTTAAAGACTGCATGGATGAACTACAAAAATTGTTCATCCCAGTTTGGCAAAAGAATAAATCAGGGAAGGTGGCGCATCCGTGGATAACAAGGGAAATAGAAACATAGAAACATAAAAAATAGGTGCAGGAGTAAGCCATTCGGCCCTCCGAGCCTGCACCGCCATTCAATATGATCATGACTAATCATCCAAATCAGTATCCCTTACCTACCTTCTCTCCATACCCCCTGATCCCTTTAGCCACAAGGGCCGCATCTACCACCCTCTTAAATATAGCCAATTAACTGTCCTCAACTACCCTCTGTGGTAGAGAATTCCAGAGATTCACCACTCTCTGTGTGAAAATATTTTTCTTGTCTTGGTCCTAAAAGATTTCCCCCTTATCCTTAAACTGTGACCCCTTGTCCTGGACTTCCCCTACATCGGGAACAATATTCTTGCATCTAGCCTGCCCAAACCCTTAGGGATAGTATCAAAACAAAAGTTGAAGCATACAAATTAGCCAGAAAAAGCAGCCTACCAGAGGACTGGGAGAAATTCAGAGTCCAGCAGAGGAGGACAAACGGATTAATTAGGAAATGGAAAATAGATTATGAAAGAAAACTGGCAGGAAACATAAAAACTGACTGCAAAAGATTTTATAAATATGTGAAGAGAAATAGATTACTTAAAACAAATGTAGGTCCCTTGCAGTCAGAAACAGGTGAATTGATCATGGGGAACAAGGACATGGCAGACCAATTGAATAACTACTTTGGTTCTGTCTTCACTGAGGAAGACATAAATAATCTGCTGGAAATAGCAGGGGACCGGGGGTCAAATGAGATGGAACTGAGTGGAATTCAGGTTAGCTGGGAAGTGGTGTTAGGTAAATTGAATGGATTAAAGGCCGATAAATCCCCAGGGCAAGATAGACTGCATCCCAGATACTTAAGGAAGGAGCCCCAGAAATAGTGGATGCATTAGTGATAATTTTTCAAAACTCTTTAGATTCTGGAGTAGTTCCTGAGAATTGGAGGGTAGCTAATGTAACCCCCCTTTTTAAAAAGGGAATGAGAGAATAAACGGGGAATTACAGACCAGTTAGTCTAACATCGGTAGTGGGGAAACTGCAAGAGTCAGTTATTAAAGATGGGATAGCAGCACATTTGGAAAGTGGTGAAATCATTGGACAAAGTCAGTATGGATTTATGAAAGGTAAATCATGTCTGACAAATCTTATAGAATGTTTCGAGGATGTAACTAGTAGAGTGGATAAGGGAGAACCATTGGATGTGTTATATCTGGACTTTCAGAAGGCTTTCGACAAGGTCCCAGATAAGAGATTAGTATGCAAACTTAAAGCACACGGTATTGGGGGTTCAGAATTGATGTGGATAGTGAACTGGCTGGCCGACAGGAAACAAAGAGTAGGAGTAAACGGGTCCCTTTCAGAATGGCAGGCAGTGACTACTGGGGTACCGCAAGGCTGGGTGCTGGGACCCCAGCTATTTACAAAATATATTAATGATTTGGACGAGGGAATTGAATGCAACATCTCCAAGTTTGCGGATGACACGAAGCTGGGGGGCAGTGTTAGCTGTGAGGAGGATGCTATGAGGCTGCAAGGTGAATTTGATAGATTGGGTGAGTGGGCAAATGCATGGCAGATGCAGTATAATGTGGATAAATGTGAGGTTATCCACTTTGGTGGCAAAAACAGGAAAATAGACTATTATTTGAATGGTGGCCGATTAGGATAAGGGGAGATGCAACGAGACCTAGGTGTCATGGTACACCAGTCATTGAAAGTAGGCATGCAGGTGCAGCAGGCTTTGAAGAAAGCGAATGGTATATTAGCATTCATAGCAAATGGATTTGAGTATAGGAGCAGGGAGGGTCTGCTGCAGTTGAGCAGGGTCGTGGTGAGACCATGCCTGGAGTATTGCGTACAGTTTTGGTCTCCTAATCTGCGGACAGAGAGAGTGCAGAGAATGTTCACCAGACTGATTCCTGGGATGTCATGACTTTCATATGAAGAAAGACTGGATAAACTCTGCATGTACTCACTAGAATTTAGAAGATTGAGGGGGGATCTTATAGAAACTTACAAAATTTTTAAGGGGTTGGTCAGGATAGATGCAGGAAGATTGTTCCCGATGTTGGGGAAGTCCAGAACAAGGGGTCACAGTTTAAGGATAAGGGTGAAGTCTTTTAGGACTGTGATGAGAAAAACATATTTGACACAGAGAATGGTGAATCTCTGGAATTCTCTGCCACAGATGGTAATTGAGCCCAGTTCATTGCCTATATTTAAGAGGGAGTTAGATGTGGCCCTTGTGGCTAAGGAAATCAGGGGGTGTGGAGAGAAGGCAGGTACGGGATACTGAGTTGGATGATCAGCTATGATCATATTGAATGGCGGGCTCGAAGGGCCGAATGGCCTACTCCTGCACCTATTTTCTATGTTTCTATGTTTCAATGTTTATTGTCATGTGTCCCAGATAGGACAACAACATTCTTGCTTGCTGCAGCACAACAGAATATTGCAAGCATAAATACAGAACAGTTAAGTGTGTCTATACAGCATAGACCATATATATACACATAAATAAACAGTTAAAGTGCAATAGGCTGTTATAGTTCAGAGTTTGTTTGATGGTGAGTTTAATAGCCTGATAGCTGTGGAGAAGAAGCTGTTCCTGAACCTGGATGTACCTGTATCTTCTATCGTGTGGCAGCGTAGAGATGAATGTGTGGCCAGGATGGTGTAGGTCCTAGATGATGTTGGCAGCCTTTTGGAGGCAGCGACTACGGTAGACCCCTTCGATGGTGGGGAGGTCAGAGCCGATGATGGACTGGGCAGTGGTCACAATGTTCTGCATTCTTTTCTGCTCCTGGGCTCTCAAGTCGCCGAACCAAGCCAACTGCAGTGGGTCGAGATTCTTGTTGAGGTAGGAGTTGCTATGCGCCATAATCAACATCTCAAAGCACTTCATCACCACAGACTTTAGTGCCACTGGTCGATAGTCATTGAGGCACGTCACTTTGCTCTTCTTGGGCACCGATATTATTGATGCCTTTTTAAAGCAGGTGGCAACCTCAGACCTCAGGAGTGAGAGGTTGAAAATGTCCATAAAAACTCCAGCCAGTTGGTCCGCACAGATATTTAGAACACGACCGGGTATAGCATCAGGTCCAGGCGCTTTCCGAGGGTTCACCCCTGTGATGGATCTTCTGGCGTCGGCCTCTGTGACTGTGACTGAAATACCATCATGGCAAATGGGGGCTCGGGAAGGCACATCAGTGTTCTCCCTATCAAAGCGTGCGTAAAACGCATTGAGCTTGTCCGGGAGTGATGCCTCGCTGACAATTGAGCTGCCTCCTAATTTCGCGTTGTAAGAGGTGATGTCCTTCAAGCCCTGCCACAGTTGCCGAACATCTGTCTCATCCTCCAGCTTGGAGCTGAAGTCCCTTTTGTCCTTTTTGATGGCCTTACCAAGGTCGTATCTGGACTTTTTGCAGACCTCTGTATCTCCTGACCTGAATGCCCAGGATCTGGACTTCAGATGACTGCGGATCTCATGGTTCATCCAAGGCTTCTGGTTCGGAAACATTCGGAAGATTTTTGTTGGAATGCAGTCCTCCACACATTTCTTTATGAAGTCTGTAACGACTGTGGCATATTCATTCAGGTCCATTGCTGAGTCTCTGAACATTGCCCAGTCTACAACTCCAAGCAGTCCTGGAGTTGTTCCTCTGCCCCCCCCCCCCCCCCCCCCCCCCCCTTCACCCAGACCAGCTCTGTACAGTCCTCACCTCTGGGGGTGCACTCTTCATTGCTGCCCGTAGCAAGGAAGAAACAGCACCGCAGTATTGTCAGATTTGCCGAAGTGAGGGCGAGGTATAGAGCCATAGGCTTCTTTGACTCTAACTCTTACCCTCAGTGCTTGCCAAAATACTATTCTTTCTGATCTCGACGGGAATCCAAACATAAGCACGCGAATGATCGATTCGTCCCAATCGGCAAAGCGTGGAAAACTGATGTAAAAACTGCACCGTGATGCCGATTTCACCTCTCGCAATCTGGAACGACTCAATTCCCTGACCGCAAATTTATGTTTGGCACTCCATTGAGATCCCGGATGAGCCTTCAATGTAATTCTTCCCCCAATTCTCACCCCGTTAGTCTGGTTCAATAAAACATTGATCAAGCACTGGATCAACAAACTTTATTTTCCAATCACAAACACACTACCTATACAATACCTAACCAACACCGTGGGTCCGATCCTTGTCTCTACACATCCAAGCCTTTCAGCCTCGGGTGAATAGACACCTCCAGAGGGTCAGCATGGTTGCAAGTGCTACCCCAGAAGATCGACACAGACTGAAGTGCTCTCCCCTCTTATATACTATATCGGACCCGTGGTGTGAAATACATGGGGGGGGGGGGGGGTGGGAGAGGGGGGTGAAAGGCAGAAATCCTCCATTTTGTCAGACACTAAATTGACCAATATTATCAATGGGGAACGTTGACTCACTTCCAAGCCAGCTTTTGAATATTTTGACAAAATCCTATCCTTTTCCATAATTACTTTAAAAATAATACAATTATTATCACTGATCCTAAAGTACTCTCCTGCTAATTATTCAATCACATGCCTTGTCTTATTTTGCAATAGCAAGGTGAGTTTTGCCCCATCCTTTGGTAGATATCTTCAATCACCTTTACCACATTAATTCATTTGAACATATGTACAACAATGTGTATTTGAATCTTGAATTATATTTATAACACTGGTTGTCAAGCAAACCCTTAATAGTAGGTAGACACAAAATGCTGGAGTAATTGGAGGAATTAGTGCCGTTTTGGGTCGAGACCATTCTTCAAACTGAAGACTTGATCAGTCGGAAGAAGGGTCTCGACCCGAAACGTCACCCATTCCTTCTCTCCAGAGATGCTGCCTGTCGGAGTAAGTTACTCCAGCATTTTGTGTCTACCTTCGATTTAAACCAGCATCTGCAGTCCTTGCCTACACAAACCCTAAATAGTGTACACTTGTCAAGCAATACCCCATTTATTTACACCCCAACATCCTAATTCTTTGTGACAACATACCATTATCACAGCCTGTTAATATCTGCTACAGATTGAATATGTTAAGTTCAGAATAAAACAACCATGTGCAAATTTAACAAACTAAGAATAGACATCTATGTTTCTGGGATTTTTCATATTCAATGTGAGTAAATGTACATGGATTGCACCAACTATGCATTGAGCAAAATGTCTTTCGAAAGCAGAACATGTTTCACACATACGAAAATAAAATGTTGCAATGTGTATTTCTGCTCAGTTGCATCTTCACAACTCAGAGTGCAAATGTGAGGAAGAACAGCACAGCTTTAAAAGATGGAATTCTTTCTTGTACATTTTTTTGCACTTCATTCATCTTTTTTTTAGAAGTGGAATTTAGATTGGCATATGGAAGTGGAATTTAGAATTTGGATAATTTTAACAATACTTTGCTGAGAACTTCAGCTGGAACATGCTGTAAGCGAAGCAAATGTTCTACCCCATCAGAAGAAGAAGCATCACCTGCACAATAAGTGAAATGGGATTCTCTCTGAGATGTTAATTTTCCCAGTCCTAAAAGAATTCCCCCTTATCCTTGGACTGTGACCGCTTGTTCTGGACCTCTCCAACATCGGGAACAATCTTCCTGCATCTAGCCTGTCCAACCCCTTAAGAATTTTGTAAGTTTCTATAAGATCCCCCCTCAGTCTTCTAAATTCTAGCGAGTACATGCCGAGTCTTCTTGGATAGTCTTCCCTCATATGAAAGTCCCGATATCCCAGGAATCAGTCTGGTGAACGCTCTCTGTACCCCCTCTATGGCCAAAATGTATTTCTTCAGATTTGGAGACCAAAACTGTACGCAATACTCCAGTTGTGGTCTCACCAACACCCTGTACAACTGCAGTAGAACCTCACTGCTCCTATACTCAAATCCTTTTGCTATGAATACCAACATACCATTTGCTTTCTTCACTGCCTGCTGCACCTGCATGCCTACTTTCAATGATTGGTGTACCATGACACCCAGGTCTCGTTGCATCTCCCCTTTTCCTAATCTGCCACCATTCAGATAATAGTCTACCCTCCTGTTTTTGCTACCAAAGTGGATAACCTCACATTTATCCACATTATACTGCATCTGCCATGCATTTGCCCACTCACCCAGCCTATCCAAGTCACTTTGCAGCCTCCTAGCATCCTCCTCACACCTAACACTACCCCCCAGCTTAGTGTCATCTGCAAACTTGGAGATGTTGCATTCAATTCCCTCATCCAAATCATTAATATATATTGTAAAAACCTGGGGTCCCAGCACTGAGCCTTGTGGCACCCCACTAGTCACTGCCTGCCATCCTGAAAAGGACCCATTCACTCCTACTCTTTGCTTCCTGTCTGCCAGCCAGTTCTCTATCCACATCAATACTGAACAATGTGCTTTACGTTTGTATAGTAATCTCTTGTGTGGGACCTTGTCGAAAGCCTTCTGAAAGTCCAGATATAACACATCCACTGGTTCCTCCTTATCCACTCTACTAGTTACATCCTCAAAATATTCTATAAGATTCGTCAGACATGATTTACATTTCGTAAATCCATGCTGACTTTGTCCAATGATTTCACTACTTTCCAAATGTGCTGCTATCCCATCTTTAATAACTGACTCTAGCATTTTCCCCACTACTGATGTTAGACTAACTGGTCTGTAATTCCCCGTTTTCTCTCTCCCTCCCTTTTTAAAAAGTGAGGTTACATTAGCTGCCCTCCAGTCCTCAGGAACTACTCCAGATTCTAAAGAGTTTTAAAAAATTTATCACTAAGGCATCCACTATTTCTGGGGCTACTTCCTTACACCTAAGTAGATTTTCAAAGTCTACAGAGAGATTTGGGCCATTTGGAAAAGTGGGCTGAAAGATGGCAGATGGAATTTAATGCTGTTAAGTGTGAAGTGCTACATCTTGGCAGGACAAATCAAAATAGGACGTACATGGTATATGGTAGGGAATTGAGAATGCTGTGGAACAGAGGGATCTAGGAATAACTGTGCATAGTTCCCTGAAGGTGGAATCGCATGTAGATAGGGTGGTAAAGAAAGCCTTTGGTGTGCTGGCCTTTATAAATCAGAGCATTGAATATAGGAGTAGGGAAGTAATGTTAAAATTGTACAAGGCATTGGTAAGACCAATTCTGGAGTATGGTGTACAATTTTGGTCGCCTAATTATAGGAAGGATGTCAACAAAATAGAGAGAGTACAGAGGAGATTTACTAGAATGTTGCCAGGGTTCCAGCAACTATGTTACAGAGAAAGGTTTGAACAAGTTAGGTCTTAATTCTTTGGAGCGCAGAAGGTTAAGGGGGGACTTGATTGAGGTCTTTAAAATGATGAAAGGGATAGACAGAGTTGACGTGGATACGTTTTTCCCATTGAGGGTAGGGAAGATTCAAACAAGAGGGCATGACATGAGAATTAAGGGACAGAAGTTTAGGGGTAAACGTGAGGGGGAACTTCTTTACTGAGAGGGTGGTGGCTGTGTGGAATGAGCTTTCCAGCAGAAGTGGTGGAGGCAGGAGCGATTTTAACATTTAAAAGTAAAGTGGATAGGTATATGGACGTGGAGGGAATGGAGGGGTATGGTCTGAGTGCAGGTAGATGGGACTAGGGGAAAAACAAATGGTCGGCACGGACTGGAAGGGCCGAGAGGGCCTGTTTCCGTGCAGTAATTGTTATATGGTTATATGGTTATAAGTACCGTGGGATGCAGCCTGTCTGGCCCTGGGGATTTATCGGCCTTTAATCCATTCAATTCAATTCAATCATTCAATTAATCCATTCAATGAGTGTGTGACCAGAATGGTGTGGGTCTTTGCTGATGTTGGCAGATTTTATCAGATAGCGACTGCGATTGATCCCTTCGCTGGTGGGGAGGTCAGAGCTGGTGATGGACTGTGCAGTGGTCACAACTTTCTGCAGTCTTTTCTTCTCATGGAGGTTCAAGTAGCTGAACCAAGCCACGATGCAGCTAGTCAGTATGCTCTCTACTGTGCACCTGTAGAAGTTCAAGAGAACTCCTTGACATACCGACTCTCCGTAATCTTCTCAGGAAGTAGAGGTGCTGATGTGCCTTCTTTATAATTGCATTAGTATGCTCGGACCAGGAAAGATCTTCAGAAATATGCACGCCCAGGAATTTGACATTTTTGTCTCTTTCCACCGTTGTCCCGTTGATATAAACGGGGTTGTGGGTCCCTATCCTACCCCATCCAAAATCCACAATCAGTTCCTTGGTTTTGCTGGTGTTGAAAGCCAGGTTTTTGTGCTGGAACCATTTGGTCAATCGTTTCGATCTCAATTCTATACTCTGACTCATCACCATCTATGATTCGTACAACAACAATGGTGTAGTCGGCAAATTTGATGATGGAGTTTGCACTATGTCCAGCTACACAGTCATGAGTATAGAGTGAGTACAGCAGGTGGCTGAGCACGCACCCTTGAGGTGCTTCCGTGCTGATTGTTATCGAGGATGACATATTTCCACCAATACAGCAGACTGTGGTCTATGGATTAGGAGGGCAAGGATCCAATTGCAGAGGGAAGCGCAGAGACCCAGATCCATGAGCTTGGTAACCAGCTTTTTTTTGTATCAACATTTTTTAAATTTAATTTCAACACGATACAAAAATCAAAAAAAAAACGTGGTGACATACCCACCCCCATGTTACAAAATCATCATACAACTATGTTGCAAATATTCTACAAAACTACTATACAACACCGGTAAAGGGGCGAGCATCTGGCTCGGGCAAAGACCTTTTCCTCCTGGCGCCGTGACTCGTGGATGGACAGCTTGGCCAGGCCTAGCCGCAACCCAACCAGGACATTTTCGGCCCTGCCTACTCCCTAGATCCCATTACTAATCCTTCGGTCACTGACAGCAGATCCACTCCTCCCCTTGTGGACCCTAGGTGGAGTGGCGGTGCTCCTTGCCCTCCGGAACCTGGCTACAAGGGACGCTCTACTGGTCCCTCTACTGTCAACAGGAATGACGCTGCTCTTGGTCTTGGTGTCCTTCTACAGGTCGCCCAAGAAGGACCTGAGCTTACGCCGGTAATTCCTCTTCACCTCCTTCACCCCCTTGCCCCTTCCCCTACTTCTGAGGATGTGATTCAGTGAGCTGGTGAGCCCGTGCAGGTTTGGCTGCAGTCTGGGCTGATGTTGGGCTCCTTCGGTGGCCTGGATGAACTCGTGGATATCCTCCACTCGAATGTGTGTAGAAACATAGAAACATAGAAACATAGAAATTAGGTGCAGGAGTAGGCCATTCAGCCCTTCGAGCCTGCACCGCCATTCAATATGATCATGGCTGATCATCCAACTCAGTATCCCGTACCTGCCTTCTCTCCATACCCTCTGATCCCCTTAGCCACAAGGGCCACATCCAACTCACTCTTAAATATAGCCAATGAACTGGCCTCAACTACCCTCTGTGGCAGAGAGTTCCAGAGACTCACCACTCTCTGTGTGAAGAAAGTTTTTCTCATCTCGGTCTTAAAGGATTTCCCCCTTATCCTTAAGCTGTGACCCCGTGTCCTAGACTTCCCCAACATCGGGAACAATCTTCCTGCATCTAGCCTGTCCAACCCCTTAAGAATTTTGTAAGTTTCTATAAGATCCCCTCTTAATCTCCTAAATTCCAGAGAGTATAAACCGAGTCTATCCAGTCTTTCTTCATAAGACAGTCCTGACATCCCAGGAATCAGTCTGGTGAACCTTCTCTGCACTCCCTCTATGGCAATAATGTCCTTCCTCAGATTTGGAGACCAAAACTGCACGCAATACTCCAGGTGTGGTCTCACCAAGACCCTGTACAACTGAAGTAGAACCTCCCTGCTCCTGTACTCAAATCCTTTTGCTATGAAAGCTAACATACCATTCGCTTTTTTCACTGCCTGCTGCACCTGCATGTCTACTTTCAATGACTGGTGTACCATGACACCCAGGTCTCGCTGCATCTCCCCTTTTCCTAATCGGCCACCATTTAAATAATAGTCTGCTTTCCTGTTTTTGCCACCAAAGTGGATAACCTCACATTTATCCACATTATACTGCATCTGCCAAACATTTGCCCACTCACCCAGCCTATCCAAGTCACCTTGCAGTCTCCTAGCATCCTCCTCACAGCGAACACTGCCCCCCAGCTTAGTGTCATCCGCAAACTTGGAGATATTGCCTTCAATTCCCTCATCCAGATCATTAATATATATTGTAAATAGCTGGGGTCCCAGCACTGAGCCCTGCGGTACCCCACTAGTTACTGCCTGCCATTGTGAAAAACCCGTTTACTCCTACTCTTTGCTTCCTGTTTGCCAGCCAGTTCTCTATCCACATCAATACTGAACCCCTAATACCGTATGCTTTAAGTTTGTATACTAATCTCTTATGTGGGACCTTGTCGAAAGCCTTCTGGAAGTCCAGATATACCACATCCACTGGTTCTCCCTTATCCACGCTACTAGTTACATCCTCGAAAAATTCCACAAGATTCGTCAGACATGATTTACCTTTTGTAAATCCATGCTGACTTTGTCCAATGATTTCACCACTTTCCAAATGTGCTGCTGTCCCATCTTTAATAACTGACTCTAGCAGTTTCCCCACTACCGATGTTAGACTAACTGGTCTGTAATTCCCCGTTTTCTCTCTCCCCTCCCTTCTTAAAAAGAGGGGTTACATTTGCTACCCGCCAATCCTCAGGAAACTACTCCAGAATCTAAAGAGTTTTGAAAGATTATCACGAATGCATCCACTATTTCCTGAGCTACTTCCTTAAGTACTCTGGGATGCAGCCTATCTGGCCCTGGGGATTTATCGGCCTTTAATCTATTCAATTTACCCAACACCACTTCCCGACTGACCTGGATTTCACTCAATTCCTCCTTTGACCCACAGTCCCCTGCTATTTCAGGCAGATTATTTATGTCTTCCTTTAGTGAAGACGGAACAAAAGTAGTTATTCAATTGGTCCGCCATATCCTTGTTCCCCATGATCAACTCACCTGTTTCTGACTGCAAGGGACCTACATTTGTTTTAACTAACCTCTTTCTCTTCACATATCTATAAAAACTTTTGCAGTCAGTTTTTATGTTCCCTGCCAGTTTTCTTTCATAATCTATTTTTCCTTTCCTAATTAAGCCCTTTGTCCTCCTCTGCTGGTCTCTGAATTTCTCCCAGTCCTCTGGTATGCTGCTTTTTCTGGCTACTTTGTACGCATCCTTTGCTTTGATACTATCCCTGATTTCCCTTGTTATCCACGGATGCACTACCTTCCCCGATTTATTCTTTTGCCAAACTGGGATGAACAATTTTTGTAGTTCATCCATGCAGTCTTTAAATGTCTCCCATTGTATATCCACCGTCAACCCTTTTAGAATTAATTGCCAGTCAATCTTGGCCAATTCACGTCTCATACCCTCAAAGTTACCTTTCTTTAAGTTCAGAACCATTGTTTCTGAATTAACAATGTCACTCTCCATCCTAATGAAGAACTCAACCATATTATGGTCACTCTTGCCCAAGGGGGCACGTACAACAAGACGGCTAATTACCCCTTCCTCATTACTCAAAACCCAGTCTAAAATAGCCTGCTCTCTCGTTGGTTTGTCTACATGTTGATTTAGATAACTATCCCGCATACATTCCAAAAAATCCTCTTCCTCAGCACCCCTGCCAATTTGATTAACCCAATCTATATGTAGATTGAAGTCACCCATTATAACTGTTTTGCCTTTGTCGCACGCATTTCTAATTTCCTGTTTGATACCATCCCCAACTTCTCTGCTACTGTTAGGTGGCCTGTACACAACACCCACCAGCGTTTTCTGCCCCTTAGTGTTTTGTAGCTCTACCCATACCGATTCCACATCCTCCAAGCTAATGTCCTTCCTTTCCATTGCTTTAATCTCCTCTCTAACCAGCAACGCTACTCCCACCTCCTTTTCCTTTCTCTCTATCCCTCCTGAATATTGAATATCCCTGGATGTTCAGCTCCCAGCCTACGTCACCTGGAGCCATGTCTCCGTGATCCCAACTATATCATAATCATTAATATCTATCTGCACGTTCAACTCGTCCACCTTATTACGAATACTCCTTGCATTGAGACACAAAGCCTTCAGGCTTGTCTTTACAACGCATTTACCCCTTATACAATTTTGCTGAAAAGTGGCCCTTTTTGATTTTAGCCCTGGTTTTGTCTGCCTGCCACTTTTACCTTTCACCTTGCTACCTAATGCTTCTATCCTCATTTTACACCCTCCTGCCTCTCTGCTCTTGTACCCATCCCCCTGCCACTTTAGTTTAAATCCTCCCCGACAGCACTAGCAAACACTCCCCCAAGAACATTGGTTCCATTCCATTCCAGGTGCAAACCGTCCTGTTTGTACCGGTCCCACCTCCCCCAGAACTGGTCCCAGTGCCCTAAAAATTTGAATCCCTCCCCCTTGCACCACTTTTCAAGCCACGTATTCATTTGCATTATCCTCCTATTTCTACTCTGACTGGCCCGTGGTACTGGTAGTAATCCGGAGATTACTACCTTTGAGGTCCTACTTTTAAGTTTATCTCCTAGCTCCCTAAATTCACCTTGTAGGACCTCATCCCTTTTTTTACCTATATCGTTGGTGCCAACATGCACCACGACAACTGGCTGTTCACCCTCCCCCTCCAGAATGTTCTGCAGCCGTTCAGTGACATCCCTGACCTTTGCACCAGGGAGGCAACATACCATCCTGGAGTCTCGTTTGCGGCCGCAGAAACGCCTATCTATTCCCTGACAATTGAATCCCCTATTACTATTGCCCTTCCCCTCTTTTTTCCCCCCTCATGTGCTGCAGAGCCACCCATGGTGCCATGAACCTGGCTGCTGCTGCATTCCCCTGATGAGCCATCTCCCTCAACAGTATCCAAAATGGTATACCTGTTTAGGAGGGAGATGACCGCAGGGGACTCCTGCACTACCTGCCTACTGCTTTGCTGGCTATTGGCCACCCGTTCCCTTCTTGTCCTCCTACCTTTTGCCTGCGGTGTGACCAACTCACTGTACGTGCTATCCACGACTTTCTCCGCATCGTGGATGCTCCAGTATGAATCCAGCTGCAGTTCCAATCGTTCAATGCGATCTGCCAGGAGCTGCAGCTGGACACACTTCCTGCAAACGTAGTCACCAGGGACACCGACCATCTCCCTGATCTCCCACATGTTGCAGGCTGAACAAACCATGGGGCCAATCTCTACTGCCATACCTTACTCCCAAATTACTAAAAAAACACAAAAACTTATCCTTTAAACTTTACTACTAAATACTGAATCCCTAACTCCCAGAATCCCTCACTCCCAGAAGGCAGAAATGTAAAATAGTAAACCCGGGGTTGCACCCAATCAGCTGCTTCCTCGGGTCCTCTTCCACCAATCAGCGGCTTCCTCAAAAAAACCTACTTCTCCAAATGGAACGTTATGGATTTGGGTAAGCCTCTGGAAAAACAAGCCCCGCGCTAGATTTTAAACCTACCGGTCGGGTGTCGCTCCTCCCCCTCCTTCACTTCCTCCAACGGCTCCTGTGGGCCTCTGGAAAAACAAGCCCCGTGCTAGATTTTAAACCTACCGGTCGGGTGTCGCTCCTCCCCCTCCTTCACTTCCTCCAACGGCTCCTGTGGGCCTCTGGAAAAACAAGCCCCGCGCTAGATTTTAAACCTACCGGTCGGGTGTCGCTCCTCCCCCTCCTTCACTTCCTCCAACGGCTCCTGTGGGCCTCTGGAAACACAAGCCCCGCGCTTGATTTTAAACCTACCGGTCGGGTGTCGCTCCTCCCCCTCCTTCACTTCCTCCAACGGCTCCTGTGGGCCTCTGGAAACACAAGCCCCGCGCTTGATTTTAAACCTACCGGCCGGGTGTCGCTCCTCCCCCTCCTTCACTTCCTCCAACGGCTCCTGTGGGCCTCTGGAAACACAAGCTCCGCGCTTGATTTTAAACCTACCGGTCGGGTGTCGCTCCTCCCCCTCCTTCACTTCCTCCAACGGCTCCTGTGGGTCTCTGGAAACACAAGCCCCGCGCTTGATTTTAAACCTACCGGTCGGGTGTCGCTCCTCCCCCTCCTTCACTTCCTCCAACGGCTCCTGTGGGCCTCTGGAAACACAAGCCCCGCGCTTGATTTTAAACCTACCGGTCGGGTGTCGCTCCTCCCCCTCCTTCACTTCCTCCAACGGCTCCTGTGGGCCTCTGGAAACACAAGCCCCGCGCTTGATTTTAAACCTACCGGTCGGGTGTCGCTCCTCCCCCTCCTTCACTTCCTCCAACGGCTCCTGTGGGCCTCTCTTGTGACATCCTGAACCCTGGCACCAGGGAGGCAAAAGACCATCCTCGTGTCTCGTCTGCCGCCACAGAAACTCTTGTCTGCACCTTGGACAATGGAGTCACCCACCACTATGGCCCTATGACCCACCACTATGTAAACCGTAGGTTTACACTACGGTCAATCAAGAACATTCATTGATTCATTGTCCGAGGAGTCCCCTTCCACCTGTTCAATGCAGATGGAGACACCATCCCCATCCCCGGACACACCCTTAGTGCTCGATGTCCCGCCTCAGCCTGTGCAGCGGTTGCCTCTTCCCCACCCACTGGTCTCTCCTCCACCTCAGTCCAAACCTTGGGGCCAGTGGCAGAGGGGCCTTCCCCAGGTGTACCCGGGGATTCAAGACCATCGATAATGGGGGCGACTATCCCTCACCCTGATTCGCCCAGAGTGAAGTCTGGTGCACCAGACTCAGGGAGTCCCTCTGGAGCCAGGTCCTGAGGGAGAGAAGGGCTGGTTTCCCAACCCCCTCCCCACCTACAGTCTCCACCTTCAGAGGCGTGCTCTGCACCTCATCCTGGATGGGATGCTCCTAGTCTTCCTCGGGTGCCTGATGCAGGATTCCCTCCCCCACATGAATCTCCTCCTGCTCTATATCACCCGAGTGGTCCCCATCACCACCCTCCCCAGAATCCCATCCAGAACATAGGACTGGGGCCCGAACCAGAGGGCGGGAGTCTTCCTGCACCACAGTACTCCCGTCCGCCCTGGAGGATTCCCGTTTGCCCCCCATCCACTCCTCCCTAGAGAGATTCCTCCTTCTCTTTTTTGATGGGGAGGAGCTCGAAGACTCTGGGGTCACCTGAGCAACCTTCCTCTGTGGCACTCCCTTCTCGCGCCAAAAGGACCGTGTTGGGGCACTGGAGGAGCAGCTGGATTACCTCAGGGCCATCCGGGAAAACAAGAGTTTGCTGGACAGGACCTACAGTGAGGTTGTCACGCCAAGGATACGGGAAGAACGAAGGTGTGTAACTGAGAGAAAGGGTGGTAACCATGGAGTGCAGGAGACTCAGGTGGCTGTGCCTAATGAAAACATGTACGCCCTCTTGGGAACTTTCGGGGGAGATGATATTTCCAGTCTGAGCCGTGGACACATCAGTGGCTCCAATCCTAGAGATGGGACTCGACCAGTGTCGGGCAGAGCCATAGTGGTGGGTGACTCCATTGTCCAAGGTGCAGACAAGAGTTTCTGTGGCGGCAGACGAGACACGAGGATGGTCTTTTGCCTCCCTGGTGCCAGGGTTCAGGATGTCACAAGCCAAATTCAGAACATCCTCGCGAGAGAAGGTGAACAGCCGGCAGCAGTTGTGCACGTAGGCACAAATGACATGGGGTAGAAGAGGAAGGAGGTTCTCCAACCTGAGTTCAGAGAGTTAGGAAGAAGGTTGAAAAGCAGGACTTCTAGGGTGGTTATCTCTGGATAGCTTCCAGTATCTCGTGCTACAGAGGACAGGAACAGGATCTGAATGTGTGGCTGAGGGGCTGGTGCAGGGAGCAAGGGTTTAGATTTATAGACCACTGGGATCTCTTCTGGGGTTGGAGTGACCTGTACAAAAGGGATGGTAACACTTTAACTGGAGGAGGAGCGACATTCAGACATTCCCACAAACTAAATAGTGGGGGGGAGGAATTGACAAATTGGGAGTATAAAGATGGAGTTGAAGGGGAAGTGAGTACAGGAAAAATTACAAAAGAATGGGAAGGAAAGTTCGAGAAGGGATAAAAGAGTAAGGTCAGGGCAAATTGTGAGCGGTGCGAGGGTGGACGTGAATACAGAGGTCAAAATGTTGTATATGAATGCACGAAGTATAAGAAATAAAGTGGACGAACTTGAGGCTGTTAGAAATTGGTAAGAATGATGTTGTGGGAATTACAGACATGGCTGCAAGAGGGCTGGGGTTGGGAACTGAATATCCAAGGGTATACCTCCTATCGAAAAGACAGACAGGTGGGCAGAGGGGTTGAGGAATTAAATTCAGTCCCTTGTTAGGGGTGACATTGAAACAGGAGATGTGGAGTCAGTATGGATACAACTAAGACATTGTAAGGGTAAAAATACCCTAATGGGACTAATCTACAGGTCCCCCAAATCGTAGCCTGGACATAGGGTGCAAGTTGAATCAGGAGTTTAAATTGGCATGTAGCAAAAGTAAAGCTGTGGTTGTTATGGGAGATTTCAACATGCAGGTAGACTGTGAAAATCAGGTAGATACTGGACCCCAAGAAAGGGACTTTGTAGAGTGCCTTCATGATGGATTCTTAGAGCAGCTTGTATTGCAGCCTACCAGGGAAAAGACAATTCTGGAGTTAGTGTTATGTAATGAAGGGTAGATCGGAGGTGTCAGTGTTACAGTTGAATAAAGGGGACTATGTGGCCATGAGGGAGGAGCTGGCCAAAGTTGACAGGAAAGATAGTAAGATTAAATGAGAACTTACCAGTTTGAAGTTTGATCTTGATTTTATGAGTTAACTGAGTTTGATGAGTGTTTGCGTGAAGAAGGCCTCAGACCGTTGAGTGCATCAATCTTCAAAGCAGCAGTGTGAAATCACAGATAACAGTAGTTGAACATAGTAAGATTAGAGAATATACTACCAGATACCTCAATAGAATTACCAGATACCTCAATAATATGAGGGTTGGGAGCGGTGGGCACGTAAACGCTCATCGAAACTCCTCATAAAATCAAGATCAAACTTCAAACTGGTAGTTTCTCGTTTAATCTTACTATATTACTTCGGAGTCACGTGAGTGACTTACGTGAAGATTTCAAAGCTCTGTGATTTCACACCGGTTCGCGTCCAGGCGTCAGACACTGAATGGATTGACAATGGATGAGAGAAAAAAATTAATGCATTCAGACATGACTTAACTTGTTAAAATTCTGATGCTTTAATCATCCAAAGAAAATAATTGTGACCCCTTTCTTCAAGGGGGAAGCTATAAAACAGAGTCTTAAACAGAGTTGACAAATACCCCCGGTTTGCCAACGAGTTATTTAAAATGTTGATAAAGTATGTTCGTTTGACCATCCTGCAGCTGCTAGGCTGTGGTCTTGTGCGTGTGGTAAATATTAGTATCAATGCATTCATTAGCCAAAACCACAGTTTTACCTCCTGGAGATGGTGGAACTAATACTTCTATGAAGTTTTTTGTACCCAACAAACATAGCTAGTGAGGAGCCTTGGAGGCTCTAGGTGACCTTAACGTATAGTGTAAAGGTGTGACCACAAATTACCGAAGGTCCAGAGGGTAGCTATGAAACTTGTTTGAGACCTAAGCCCTTGGTTAGTTCTGGTTAATTAAATCAAAAAAACATAAAATGTTATGTATTAGCAGATATACCATCCTGTCCAGTCGCAATTCACGTTATGACTGGACCCGGTGCACTGCAGCCAGTGCCATGAGGATAAGAACCTTTGAGAGCTGGCTAAAGCTTAGGATGTAACTGGAGCCCCCTGGTGAAGTAATGTTAACATTATGTCTATGTCCCATACTTCCGTATTTCCGGGCCTGGGAGAACTTGTATTAAAGGTATCCTTATATTCTGGAGATCGGAGCGTGAGGCCCGACAGTGTGGGTCCCACTGCTGCAGCTAATATGATGAGAAAGCACTTTGGTTTAGTGAATGGCACTTTCCTTAATTATTGTCATTCATCCATTTGAAAATGAACTGTAAGACATCAGTATCCGTGCTGTGTTGTATGTAACATGTATATAAGAACAAAACGGTTCCCATTTCCTGAAGTGGAATAGTACCGCCTTATGGTGCCTCTCCTGCACTCTGCAGTGTGCACTACATGGATCGGCCGGACAACCCGAGCTGTTGGCATACTCGTCTCAGAGTCTGCAAATCAATTAATTGATTTTCTTGCAGTGGCTGGTTTCCCATGTCATAGGCAGAACCAGCAAGTGCTATGTTTAGAATGACCATATTAGGTTCTATACAATTTCCAACATTAGCGGGAACCCGTGGCTGCATATGCCAGTCAGGCCATTAGAACACCTGAAGTGGTGACTTGTTGGATTAATTGCAAAATAAATTAAATTGGAATACTGTGGATGGCAATTGAAAGTAAGAAGCAATCGGTTCCATTGATACTTGAGCAATGATACTCTATTAAACAATGACCAGAGTTTATTATTTTTCACAGATTTTATAGTGTAAAATCAGAATGATACAAACTGGAAATGTTACACTTTGCCATTAATGACTTACCCGTATGGTTCTCTATTGGAGTCTGGAGGAGGTAAATCTCCAAATGAGGACACGATTCTTCTTAGTCACCAGTATAGTATTCTACCAGATGCTGTCTGATCGGGCTGAGGAAGCAGAGGTCAAATCCGCAATGCCCCTGAATTTTAGTTGGTTAAACATTAGCATACCCTTCCTACTTTCTCCAATTTTAATCAGTCAGGTAAAGAGAATGTTTGGAATTTCCATCAAGCAACAGAAGCTTTCACTGCATATATTATTCAGTAATTAGATGTGGGAATTGTTAAACATGGTGATATGTTTTCACACATGAAGAACACAATGTTGACCTTGTTAATTATAATTTTGCTCTGCCAATTTTGTGAGTGATATTCAGGGAAAGGAAATAGCTAAAGCCTGTGCTGTGCTGCATTGCACATTCAAACTGCCACCTCTCAATAACAATGACAAGTAGCCCATTTGCAACGGTTTTACTGTTGCATTGACTCTTCCAGATACATTTCAAATATCTCCAGTGACCCCTGTGAGTGGGAACTGAATAGCATGCATCTTTTAGATCGATGGCTGCCATATAGTTCCTATAAAATCAATAATTGGGCTGTAACGATGTATCCCATTTTGAAAGTCTATACTGCACATAGGAGTTAAATCTGGATGAAGTGACATCCTGCATCTTTCACCCTATCTTGAAAGGCAATCCAGCCCATAATACTGTGCCCATCTCAAAAGACAACTCCGGCCCCAATTCCAAGCCTGCTTGGAACCTAGTATGTTGTGCAATATAAAGAAATCACATGTTATCATCAATTTATTAAACCCAGATCTAAATCTCATGCAAGCATGGTCACTTGTAGAAAAACACAAGTGTAAATATTAACAACATGTAAATGGTCCACAAACCCATGTTTTGGGAGAAACAAGACCCACCTACCTCCATGGCTACTGGTGGTCGTATGCTAAGCCGTTCGGCTTTGGTCTGAAAACTCTCATCATACTGAGCCTGCTCTGGTCACAATTCTGAGCCTGCCTCGAAAGACAACGCCGGCCATATTTGCGTGCACAGCTTTCAAGCTGCCACTGGCTTTAGTGAACCACTGCCCCGGTTGGAAGCGTGGGGCGTGTCGTCGCCTGCCGATGAACCTTTGCTCGTCGCCGCCTTGATTAGTCCGACAGTGTTTTCTTCAACATCCTGGTCTTACCTGTGGGAAAATTCTTACCAGAAGAGAGGATTCGGCAGCTGGATTCATTTCTTGGATTGCATGCTCTCCAATGTCACCCGCCAATGCGCTGTTCACTGCTGGCACTTGTAGCTTTTGCAAGTATCTCTTGAAGCCATACGCATGTGCTCCAGTATGTTCCATAGAAACATAGAAACATAGAAATTAGGTGCAGGAGTAGGCCATTCAGCCCTTCGAGCCTGCACCGCCATTCAATATGATCATGGCTGATCATCCAACTCAGTATCCCGTACCTGCCTTCTCTCCATACCCTCTGATCCCCTTAGCCACAAGGGCCACATCCAACTCACTCTTAAATATAGCCAATGAACTGGCCTCAACTACCCTCTGTGGCAGAGAGTTCCAGAGACTCACCACTCTCTGTGTGAAGAAAGTCTTTCTCATCTCGGTCTTAAAGGATTTCCCCCCTTATCCTTAAGCTGTGACCCCTTGTCCTGGACTTCCCCAACATCGGGAACAATCTTCCTGCATCTAGCCTGTCCAACCCCTTAAGAATTTTGTAAGTTTCTATAAGATCCCCTCTTAATCTCCTAAATTCCAGAGAGTATAAACCAAGTCTATCCAGTCTTTCTTCATAAGACAGTCCTGACATCCCAGGAATCAGTCTGGTGAACCTTCTCTGCACTCCCTCTATGGCAATAATGTCCTTCCTCAGATTTGGAGACCAAAACTGCACGCAATACTCCAGGTGTGGTCTCACCAAGACCCTGTACAACTGAAGTAGAACCTCCCTGCTCCTGTACTCAAATCCTTTTGCTATGAAAGCTAACATACCATTCGCTTTTTTCACTGCCTGCTGCACCTGCATGCCTACTTTCAATGACTGGTGTACCATGACACCCAGGTCTCGCTGCATCTCCCCTTGTTCCATGGACATGCTTAGAATTAGAAGTCAGTTCCATACTGATCACTCGCACTCCCCCCCACAGAGAGGGAGATTCGTAGGCAGCCCTGAAAGCAGGTGCTGCCGCAGGCCCCTGAGGCTACCTGCACTGACATGCCCCTCCAGCAGCCCTATTTCAGGTTTACACTCTGGTGAAACTGATCCTGAATGCTCCCCTCCTCCGAGAGGGAGACATTGTGTAACCATGAAAAACAGGTGCCGCTGCCTGCGGGTTCTCCATAATACCTGGGCTGATAACTCCTTTCTTTGGAGTATATCATTGTGGAGCACCTCTCCATCAGGTGCTCCATGTGGATTTGAATGTTTGAAAACATTACCCATGTAGGAGGGGATCCTGTCCATCAGGGAACCTCCTGGCCTGACTCCCCTAGTCCACAGGCCTGACCGTCTTACCTTAGGTTTCACCCCCTTTCTGGGGACCCACAGTGGTCTGGAAGTGGCTGACCTCTATTTGTTGGTGGGATCCCTACTGGCCTGACTTCCACAGGCCTGCCCCAGTGCTGTTGGTTTACCCCCTACATAGGGAACCACAGCGGTCTAAATATAGCTCACCCCTGTATGAGGGGGAACCCTCCTGGCCGGACTTCCTAGACCTTTCCGGCCTGTGGTTCGTTTACCCCCTACCTGGGAACCACAGCCGGTCTGGAAGCAGGTGTCCCCTGTAGTCGGAACCCTCCTGGCCTGGCTTGCAGACCTTGCCGGCGTGTGGTTGGCTTAACCCCCTGCCCGGGGAATCACTGCCGGTCTGGAGCAGATGCCCCCTGTGTGTCGGTGGTACTCTCCTGGCCAGGCTATAGACCTTGCCGGCGTGTGGTAGTTTAACCCCCTTCCGGGGAGCCACAGCCAGTATGGATAGCACTGACTGCGATGTCAGTGACTTTCGGGGGCATCCGACGGTTGCCGGCTACCCACACTTCCGCGGTCTCTATAGCTGGTTTCCCCTTGGTCCTGGTATCGGTGGTCGAGGCCGGGATTCACCGAGGTCCATGCCCGGTTCCGCGGCCTGTCCGGACCGCCCCAGTCGTGCAGGTACCGCTCTAACAGAGAGTCCTGCAAACGAAACAGAAGAAACCTGGAAAAAAGGTAACTTCCCATCAAGTTGAACTTACCGCTGGACAGAGCGGAGCTGCCACCAGTTGGCTTGTTCGCGCTGAGCTTGTAACGTAATGATGCGCTCAGCGGACTGACGGCCTTCTTCACGTAAGTCACTCGCGTGACTCCAAAGTAAAATACCCAAGCAGGGATGACAGTGGAACAACAATGGCAGGTATTTCTAGAAATAATACATAAGGTGCAGGATCAGTTGTAACTAGGAAAATGGACAAAGGGAGAGCCAGTGTATGTAGTGTAGCTGGACTTTCAGAAATCATTTGATAAGGTCCCACATAGGAGATCAGTGGGTAAAATTAGGGCACATGGTATTGTGGGTAGAGTGCTGACATGGATAGAGAAGTGGTTGGCAGACAGGAAACAAAGAGTAGGGATTAACGGATCCCTTTCAGAATGGCAGACAGTGACTTGTGGGGTACCTTAAGGCGCTGTATACAATATACATCAATGATTTGGATGAAGGGATTCAACGTAACATTAGCAAATTTCTAGATGACACAAAGCTGGGTGGCAGTGTGAACTATGAGGAGAATGCAGGATGACTTGGACAGGTTGGGGGAGTGGGCAAATGCATGGCAGATGAAGTTTGATGTGGATAAATGTGAGGTTATCCACTTTGGTATCAAAAATAAGATTACTATCTAAATGGCGTCAAGTTTGGAAAAGGGGAAGTACAATGGGATCTGGGGGTCCTTGTACGTCAGTCTATGAACGTAAGCATGCAGGTACAGCAGGCAGTGAAGAAAGCGAATGGCATGTTGGCCTTTATAACAAGAGTAGTCGAGTATAGGAGCAAAGAGGTCCTTCTCCAGTTGTACAGGGCCCTAGTGAGACTACACCTGGTGTATTGTGTGCAGTTTTGGTCCACTCATTTGAGTGCTGCGTAGGTTTACAAGGTTAATTCAAGGGATGGCAGGACTGTCATATGCTGAGAGAATGGAGCGGCTGGGCTTGTACACTCTGGAGTTTAGAAGGATGAGAGGAGATCTTATTGAAATATATAAGATTGTTAAGGGTTTGGACATGCTAGAGGCTGGAAATATGTTCCCAGTGTTGGAGGTGTCCAGAACCAGGGACCACAGTTTAAGGATAAGGGGTAAGCCATTTAGAACGGAGACGAGGAAACATTTTTTCTCACAGAGAGTTGTGAGTCTGTGGAATTCTCTGCCTCACAGGGCGGTGGAGGCTGGTTCTCTGGATACTTTCAAGAGAGAGCTAGATAGGGCTCTTAAAGATAGCGGAGTCAGGGAATATGAGGGAAGGCAGGAACGGGGGACTGATTGGGGATGTTCAGCCATGATCACATTGAATGGCGGTGATGGCTCGAAGGGCAGAATGGCCTACTCCTGCACCTATTGTCTATTGACTATTGTCTATACCCACCGCCCCCAGCTGGATTATGGGGCTTGCAGACTAATGGGAGGTGACGGGATGGGTGGATCATCCCTGGGGGTTTGGTTCCCCAGGTGCTTCACCTTCTACGACACCCTGCCCCCCTTCAGTGTTCCCTGACTCAACTACAGGGTGGTGGGAGCCGGGGTGAGGTTGGGGGAGGGGGGTTAGTGGCACCGGAGGTGGAGGCCTCCGCCCGGGATTTGGGGCAATTCCTCCAACTGTGCCCCACTTTCTTACAGGCATGGCACCTTGGGCGCTCTGATGTCCAGTAGACAGTGAAATCACACCCATCCTGCTGGATACAGCAGCTTCCGTCAACTACCTCCTCCCAGTCCAGCAACATCGTCAGGCTAGCGCCGGAGGGAAAGAACGTGCTGCAGCTCCTTCCTGCGGAACCCTGGGATATCGGGGTGATGTCCGTGTGTACCATCCTCAGGGTGTGAAGGTGGGGAAGGAGGGCCTCATTTGTGATGCAGTGCGGGACATTGGACAGGACCACCTGCTGCACAGTGGTCGCCAAGTGCTAGACCTGTAAGAATATTCCCCCCACTGAGAGCACATTACTCACTGCCGCATTCACCCCCTCAACGGACTCAAGGAAGAACACGGTCTTCCAATACACACTGCCCACATACAGGACGCCTGCGGGCTTGGCAGCCACGTCCACGGCTGCCGAGCGGTCTACCAGGTTCATATGAGGGGGCAAGTAGCACCTAATTCCACGCTTGAAAAGCAGGTTTCTCATGGAGAACCGGGCCTCCAGAGCAGCAGCCGAAGCAACGGAAGCAGCCGCCTTTGCATAGCTCCTGGAAGGCTCTGCTCCCCCAGAACACTGACCCAACATGGTATCAGGTGCTACAATTTAAACATAACACTTACATAAAGCCTGAGACACAGACAGTCCAAATGGCACAATCTTCAGCTCCAGGCTCCAAGGCCGCAGAAAGAGGTCGAGATGGTGCAGGTGCAGAAATCCTCACACACCTCACGAAAGCCAGACTGGCCTGGTCAGCACCAATGAGGCAGTAAGGGGGTGTTGTTCTGGATGCAGGTGTAAAAGTTCAGAAAGATTTACTCCCCTTTGCTGGGGCGCAGCATTTCCTGGCAGGTTGCCAGCCACATTGTGGGAGCTGGGCAGTATGCTGATAAAACTGCACGCAGTCCCAAAAAACCCAGCCTCCTCTGAATTCCCAAAAATATATTTAAAGCACTTATCTCTGTATCTGGATGGGAGCTCCAAATCACCACACCTCCTCACGTAACCAGCTTTTTTTAAAAATCAAAAACAATTATTCAAACATTAAAATAGTATTTACAACACAATAAATCAAAACAGAACACACCACCATAGTACACGTCAAAACAAATATACCAAGTAAAGTACTAAACAACTACATTACAAACCTTGTCCAGGATACACTCAACCCCCATCGGTGCCCAACGGTTCCAGAAATTCCCCAGGGTGCCCGTGGACAGCGCGTAGTCCTTCTCCAGTGCCACCCGAGCGCAGACGTAACCCCGGAAAAGGGGCAGGCAGCTGGCTCGGGCAGAGCCCTCTTCCGCCTGGTGCCGTGACTCACGTATGGCCAGCTTGGCCAGGCCCAGAAGCAACCCTACCAGGACATCTTCAGCCCATCACGTAACCAGCTTGGAGGGGATGATGGTATTAAATGCCAAGCTGTAGTCTATGAACAACAGCCTGACGTATACATTTTTGTTGTCTAAGTGGTCCAGAGCGGAGTGGAGAGCCAGTGAGATCGCATCCACCGTTGATCTGTTGTGGCAGTAAGTGAACTGCAGCGGGTCGAGGTTCTTGTCGAGGTAGGTGTTGATAAACGCACTTCATCACCACAGACGATAGTACCACTGACCAATAGTTGTTGAGGCATGTCACCTTGCTCTTCTTGGGCGCCAGTATTATTGGTGCCCTTTTAAAGCAGGTGGGAACCTCAGAAATGAGAGGATGAAAATGTCCGCAAAAACTCCAGCCAGTTAGTCTGCACAGGTTTTGAGAACACGACCGGGTTTTCAAGGATAAGCAGATAGCAACAGACTGTCTCTTGTAATTGAAGGATTGAGAAAGATGAACCTAAATAAACATGAGAGATTAACAGATAACAGTAGAATTTTTTGGCTGCTATGGAATGAATTTAATAAATAGATTGAGGGATCATATCATGCAAAGATGCACAAGGTCAGCATTACACCTCATCACAGTCTAGTTAACCAAATCCACTTCCATCATTAATAGTAAGAATAAATGAGAACTTACCAGTTTAAAGTTTGATCTTTATTTTTATGAGGAGTTACGATGAGCGATTACGTGAAGACCCCGCCAGTCCGCATGCGCGTCAATCTTCAAAGCAGCGGTGTGAAATCACAGATAACAGTAACTGAAGTAACATAGTAAGATTATCAACCAGACCTTCCAGTTGGCCTTTATGATATTGAGGGCCGGGAGTGGTGGGCATGTAATCGCTCATCGTAACGCCTCATAAAATAAAGATCAAACTTCAAATTGGTAAGTTCTCGTTTAATCTTACTATTTTACTTCGGAGTCACGCGAGTGATTCCGTGAAGATTTCAAAGGCCTGTGATTTCAGGCCGATCCAAATCCAGGCGTCTCACACTGCATCAGTTGACTCAGGAGGAGTGAATAATGAGCAATACATTGAAACATGGTACTGATTAACATGTTGATAATTTAATTCACAAAAATTAACAATGGAAACACAATAGCGACTCCTCTCTCCCAGGGGGAAGCTATGAAACAGAATTTAAAATGGAATGGGCGAACACCCCAGGTTCAATAAGTGGTTTATTATAAAACCTCTGAAAAGTCAATTCATTTGACCATCCTGCGGCCGCGAGGATATGGTCTAGAGGGACGCCCATTGCCCTCGCTGCTGACGTTGATGCTGCCCTGGTGGAGTGAGATTTAAAATTGTCAGTTTTAACTCCTGCACAACCCAACACTTGTTTCAGCCATCTTGAAATGGTCTGAATGGACACTTTCATATGTGGCCTTTTGTGGCTAATAAACAATGCTACTTTGGAGCCACTGAGGCTCTTGGTGACCTCGATATAACACCGCGTGCGCCACTACACAAAGCCGTAAATCCATGGGATATGCTGACAGTACAAGCTTGAATCCTGGCACCCCTGGTCTGCTTTGTTTTATTAGATGTAAAACATAACATCATTCCCTGATGGCACCATCCTGTCCAGACGCAGTTTGTGCAAAGTTTGAACCCTTTGCGCTGACACCATCGCCATGAGCATGGCCAATGACAAGAATGTGGTTCAAACCCACTGACAAAGCAGCGTGAGTACCACGCTCACATCCCAGATTTCAGAGTACCTAGGCCTGGGGGGATCGGAATTAAAAACACCCTTCATAAATCGGGATATTAACAGATGAGATCCTACAGACTGAAATTCCGACCCCAAGCATAGGTAAGACGACAGGGCATTCCTGGCACTATTGATAGCACTATAGCTCAACCCTTCATCAAAATATAACTTAGACAGAAATTCGAGCACATCTGGGATGGAGGCTGTGTGGTATGTAATGTTCCCATGTAAACAAAACTCCTCCCATTTCTTGACATGAGAGATGTACTGCTTTTTTTGTACTATCCCTCCAGGACGATGTGATGACATCCACGGTACGATTGGATAGTCCCAGACCCAGGTATGGCCTTCTTAGAATCTGCAAATTAACAGATTAATACGGTCATACAACCGGTGTTGATCTCCAGTCACAAGGTGCACCAATAGATCATGACGTTTTGGGACCACCATAATAGGCTGTCTAATAATGTCCTAAAAGAGAGGGAACCATGGCAGTGTAGGCCAGTCGGGTACCACCAAAACTCCTGAAGCGGAGTCCTGCTTGATCTTGGTTAAGCACCGACTGATGAAGCAGAATGGGAGAAATGCATATAAAAACACTCTGCCCCATTGTAGCAAGAACGCATCTACCACTACTGCCCCTGGATCTGGTCCCCATGAAACATATTTCGGTACCTGGTGATTGAGTCTGGATGCAAACAAATCGATATCGGACATCCCATACCGAACAACAATCTCATTAAATACATCATGATTCAACATCCATTCTGTGTTGTCAATTAATTTGCTTGACCTGGTGTCTCCCACCATATTGAATCTGCCTGCCAAGTGGACAGCTGAAACCCAAATGTTATTTTTAATGCACCAGTGACAAATAAGGTTAGCCAATCTGTCACAAGATTCCAATTTGATTCCCCCCATGTGATTAACATAAGCCACTGCCGCGGTGTTGTCAATCTGAAGCTGAACATGTAAGTGATGCTTGGTGATACAATAAGCCTTGAGCCCGTAAAATGCTCCCAAAAGCTCTAAATAATTAATTCCATGTGATTGGTATCAGTAGCATACCAACCTAGGGCACTAACATCAGTCTGCAAAACAACCGAAGGTGCTTCCATCAGAATTTTGCTAGAACAATTTGAAATGTTTCTCATCCAACACTGTACTTCAGCAATGGGTTCAAATGGTCATTGCATGGGCCTGTTGAAATGACCTGCATGTATCCTGAGTGCCTGTACCTTTGCCCTCTGTAAATGTTGGTAATGCAAAGGTCCATACTGCACAGCTACCAATTTGCCAATCAAGCTGGCCACATGTCTAATTGAAGGTGATTGCTCCCTCAAGAGCTTGATACAGCCTTCCATTAAATTTAATCTCTTGCCCTTGGGCAGAGTCACAGACATGTGAGTTGAATTAACTGTGAATCCCAAATAGTCATTTACTTTAACCGGTACCAATGTTGATTTAGCTGGATGGATGAGAAACCCCAATCTCTCAAATGTGAGTTTAAAAGCCGAAACCGATAACTCAGCTGCCTTCAAGGTTTTTCCAATTATTAAGATGTCATCCAAAAAAGCCATTACAATATGACCCTGAACCCGGAGTAACCACAGTATTGGTTTTAGCAGCTTTGTAAATATCTAGGGGCTGAGGTTAACCCATTAGGCAGTGCTCTAAATTGCCATAATTGCCCAATCCAGCTAAATTTCAAATATCTCCAATACTCTTTATGAATAGGCACTGAGTAATATGCATCCTTAAGATCTATACATGCCATATAACACCCTCTGGAAACCAAGTGCTTGTCAGTAGCAAATGTTTCCATTTTAAAATGATTCTACTGCACAAACGGATTAAGTCCTGTCAGGTCCAAAATAATCCGACACCCACCATTTTTCTTTGGTCTAGGAAAAATATTAGATACGAATTGGTGAGTTTGATAAACTGTCTTCTCAATTACACCTTTTAAATATAATTTTCCAATTTCAGCTAGTACCTCCAAATTCTCCTTTTGTGAGAAAATGAGTGCCCGCTCTGGTATACGCTGTGTGGGAGGACAAAAATTGGGCATACATTCAATTTGAAACCCTTTTATACTTTGCAGTATAAACAAGTTTGATGTTATTTCATACCATTCTTTCAGAAACCAGTGTAACCTTCCCCCAACTGGTAGGTAATTCTCACTCAATATGTTTCGACAAGAACCAGACCAACCTACCTCCATGATTACCGGTGGAGTTCTTTGTCCCCTGGTTCTGGAGGGAAAAGGCATGTTTGCCCGTACTCCTGCTGGAGTGCGCCAGCTGCGCACATTGAATGGCCGGCTTGGTCCTTGACCGGACCCGGTTTCAGCAAACCGCTTGTAGGGGTACTGCCTCTGAAGGGTTCTGCTGGTCACTGGTGCCTTGATGAGCCCAACGGTTTTTGCCTCATCATCCAGCTCCTTCACCCGCTTTGCGAGGTCTTCCCCGAACAGCAGATTTGGTGACTGGATGTTACTAGGCTTACACAGGGCAGCGAACGTCGGGTGAATGGTAGGGCGGATGGCATTCTTCCTATAGCAGTTTATCTCAAAGTGCACATTGCACATGAGAGCCAGGGCATCCCGCTGAACGTCAATCAGGTGCCCACCATCCACCGACCTACCGAAAGCCAGAATGCCCGATGCGAGCAGCTTCAGCACCCTTTGCAGCTTTATCTCCTGTGCCCTGTTGTCTACGCCCATATGGCCTCAGAGGGCATGGTTTACGGCCGGCACGTTAAGCAGGATACAGTTAGCCGGGGTTTCGTACTTCTTGGCCGTTGCATCCATGGCCAGCTCCTGAAGCTGGTGTGAGGCCAAGTAATTTATACTCGCAGCCAGCTCTTCACCCAGCAGCTCTCCAGAGTCTGTTGGGATGGCAAACCTGGCCGCCAGGAATGGGACCTCTGGCTCGTGCCCTTCATCCCTTTGGGCAGCCTCCACTGCTAAGCCCACAGATTCGGTGTCAGAATCATACTGACCCGTTATGCTCTCCTCCTCCAAGAGGGAGACATTAGGCAGCCCTGTAGGTGCTGCTGGAGAGGCCGGCGCTCTTGATGGAGCATCCTCTCCATTAGGAGCTCCATCCTGGATATCCGTAACATGGTATCCATTCTCGAGGGAGAACGCTCCCAACCGGACTCGTCCGAGTCTATACAGACTTTCTGGTGGCCTTACGTCCCCTCCGGCGCAGCCACGGTGCCCTCAGACACCAAGTCTGTAGTCGCTGGTCTTGCTATTAGCGACTTGGTAGATGAACTAGGCGGCCGCCCGTTACCCGCACCCCAGCGGTCTTTAGTCACTTTCGCAAAGGCGCGCCTTGCTCTCAACGATTTCTCCATGCTTGGACTTGTCCTCCTGAAACAAGATTTATCAAGCGCAGAAATGGCCTCCAACAAGTTTAACACTTACCTGAGGCTTTTTTAAACTTATCGCTGGAGAAGCGCTGCTCCTCACAGCCGGATGCTGCACCATGCGTCAGACATAATGACGCGCATGCGGACTGGCGGGGTCTTCATGGAATCACTCACGTGACTCCGAAGGAAAATTAACATTTGACTTAAATAAATTCTGGTCACAGTTACAGATTTAAGTTGGGAAACTGAGCAAGATGACCCTTGTGTTTCTTTTTAATATCTTTGTATGGCCCAATCATTCTGATAATTTTCTTTGTAACCGGTGAAGCAAATTGTGGAAACCCAAGGTATTTTGGAAACCAAGACATTTCCCATGCCTTAGGCAATTTCCATGAGATATCAGTGCAGCTGAGTGGTATAAGTTTTCTAATTCGTAGTATGTTTGATTTGCATCTGATCCACCTTTCATCATGGGAGGCTAACATCAGAGGATGCACCAACTTCAAACACGCAGTTAAATATTTTTTTCAAATGTGCTCAATTTCATTGCCATAGGCCGAAAATCTAAGAAATTGTATTAAGAAATAAATTCCAATTAGCCATTCATGATTCATAAGTTAATCATTATTTATTTATATAATTATACACCTCAGCTCTTCTTTAAAAAGGCATTGCAACCTCCTATTTAATCTCTTCTCGTGGCAGAGAAGTCAACTGTTATTTAAAAGCAGAGGCATTTTTTGCTTGTGAAGTTAGTATTTAATGCCTGTGTATCTGTCTGGACGTGACTTTCAATGCATCATTGATTTAAATCACCCATGGATTGCAGGTTTCAGGTAATGATCAAGCACAAGGTAGTTTGTTAAGCAAATGTGGATTAGCCAAGGATCACAGGAAACAAGATTCTGTGAAAACCATTTGACAACAGATAATTAGATTCATGTTTGTGTTTTTCAGTTAATGGGGTATACAAACTTAACAGGCAAAGGAGCCTCATTGAATAAAGATTGTCATAAGGTTATGTGATAGGAGCAGAATTATGCCATTTGGCTCATCAAGTCTGCTCCGCCAATCAATCATGGCTGATCTCTCTCCCTCCTGATCCCATTCTCCTGCCTTCTCCCCATAACCACTGACACCTGTACTAATTAAGAATCTATCTATGCCTTAAAAATATCCATTGACTTGGCCTCCACTGCCTTCTGTGGCAAATAATTCCACAGATTCACACCCTCTGACTAAATAACTCCTTCCTCAAGGAATGTTATTTAATTCTGAGACTATGACCTCTAGTTCAAAACCCTCCCACTTGTGGAAACCTCCTCTCCACGTCCACTCTATCCAAGCTTTCCACTATTCGGTAAATTGTGAATTATCTTCTGTGTAAAAAAGCATGAGAGGAATAGATCAGGTAGATGCACAGAGTTTCTTGTCCAGTGCTTGCCTTTATTTGAAACCCATCTTTTTTTCAGACTTGTGTGGGGAAGAAAACAGCAAATAGGTGTCAGAGAAGGACTACTGAGAATTTTTATATGTACGACAGAGTCATAGAGTGATACAGCGTGGAAACAGGTCCTTCGGCCCAACTTGCCCACACCGTCCAACATGTCCCAGCTGCACTAGTCCCACCTACCCACGTTGGCCTGTATCCCTCCAAACCTGCCCTATCCATGTACCTGTCTAATTGTTTATTAATTACTGGGATAGTAACTGCCTCAATTACCTCCTCCTGCAGTTTGTTCAATAACCTCCCCCCCCACACCCTTTGTGTGAAAAAGGTACCTCTCAGATTACTATTAAATCTTTTCACCTTCACCTTAAATCTATGCCCTCTTGTCCTCAATCAACTGGTCACAATCTTCAATTACTTCTTCAGCCTCTCACTTCAATAGTTAAATTGTATCCTTATGGTTTCAGGAAACCTCCATCATTCCTGTCCCCCACAAAAAAACAAAGTGACCCGACTCAATGACTATTGCACAATATTACAGAGTGTGCTATCTCTCTTCCACTGCACTCAGCTCTAAATCACTTTGACAATATGAACATCTATGGTAGAATGTTATCTATTGACTATAGCTCAACCTTCTAAAACATAATTCTGAATAAGGCCATCTCTGAACTTCTGGACCTTGGCCTTGGCGCCTTCATTTGAGGGCTTCTGGACTTCTTGCTTTTCTTGCTGTCAAGAGAGATGTTGGAAGATTTGATTCCGCAGCTGCAAAATTATCGTCTCCCAACGGGCTGCGGCAATGCCTGACAACAGGCCTCACTCGCTGACTAGGTAACGAGAACCAGCCTGGAGAGGTTGCCGCCGAGCACGGCCTCTGCTTACCCCATGCACCAGAGAGGAGGGAATCGGACAGAGGGCCGGTAAGCGGACCGGCGGCAGGAAGCAGTGCAGGGCTTTGACAGTAGAGCGGGCCACAGGAGGCCCTGCAGCAGCCTGGGACTCAGCCCAGTGGCCTGTCAAGCCGCATTTGTATCCCAACTGCAGGCCCGGCTCACCCGGACAGGGAAGGCTGCCGAGCCCAGTCCCTGCTCGACCCGTGGATCTGGATTTGGAGAGGGGGTGGAAGGAGACAGCATGGCGGCGGACACTGGACAAAGGCCTGGTGAGAGGAACCGGGGCTGTCTTACTTTCTGCGTCTTCGAGGTTTGCCGCTTAAGGCGCCCCCCCAGGGAATGAAGGTTGAAGAGGGCCAGGCGTGGAGTGGGACACCAGACTGAGGGACAACTGGAATGGAGGCGATGGCTGGAGCTGGGACTGTTAAATGGTGCCTCTTGCATATGGACGCGGTGGGCTGGTATGTGCATACTGTATTAAATGGGGTGATTGTGGTTATGTACAGGAATGGTCTTGCTGAGCTGTATGCAAAAAAAATATTTCACTTTATCTAGTACACGTTACAATAAAAAAAACATTGACCATTGACTGCAGTCTGTTCCGATACCTTCCAAAATGCAAGTGAGAGTATTTTTTCAAGCACTTAGCTCCTGCACTTGTCAGTAAATTGTTATCTCTGTGATGAGGTCACTGCTAGTACTGTATGACTGGGGGTTTTAGCATAAGTATAGCAAACCATTGAGGAAAGTTGGGGACCTTACAGCAAGCAGCAATATTATACCAATCAGTGAAGAAATTATTCACACAGAATCCCCAGCAACATGACAATGTCGCTGGACTTCTTCGACAACAATAATGTATTCACTGATATGGGTTTTCAAAAACAGTCAGCATATAAATATGTGATGCACTGCCAGACTAACCTCCAGCCATATTGTGCTTCAGTCTAGGAGTCAGAAATGAAAAGCTTTCCTGTCACAGAGGTTCATTCCAGCTGGTGCAGTATACAAGACGATAAAGTCAATTTAAGAACAGTATTACCAGAGACATGATTTTTGATGTACTTTTATACAGGTCCTGCTATTAGCTGGTAGTTGACTGTCTTCAATAAAATATGTTTTGTTGGTAGCACCAGGTAGATTGGATTGTAAATTCAAATGATGGAATAATAAAGCAGCATCATTAAAGATGATGATAATCTGGCTGGTATATGATCCAATTTTTATATCTGATATCTTTTTGGAAAGAAAATCTGCCATCCTCACTCATTCCTTTCAGCAGATCTGAAGAAATGCTATGACTTTAAAACATCATTCCCGTTTCTCTTTCCACTGATGATTACTGACATGTTGAGAATTTCCAATATTTTTTCTTTTTGTTTCATAAGTGGATTCTTAATTGATGATTGTATAGTTATTTTCTCATAATTATTCACATTTTAGGATACGGATGTTATTGGTATGACCAGCATTTAATTCCCAACTCTAATTGTTCTTGAATGGGCAGTGGTGAATTCCAGCAATTCTTCAGGTAAAAATACAAACACAATACTGTTAAGAAGAATGTTTTGGGACATAGATCCAGTGATGATGAAGAATCAAAAGAGTCATGGAATGTACATCATAGAAACAGGCTTAGAAACATCAGCTTAGCACATCCATGCTGACTGTCATGCCTATCAATGCTAATCAAACCTACCTGTATTAATTCTATATATCTCATTGTGTTGCTCATTTAAGTGCCTCTTACATGTCGTTAGTGTTTCTTCCTCCACTATCTTCTCAGGTAGCTCATTCTAGAAACCAACTATTCTTTGTGTGAAAAATGTCATCCACAAATTCCCTTTAATCTTGCTCCCTCTTATTTTGAATTGATGCCCCCTAATTTTGGACATGCCGACCAAGGGAAAAACATGATGGTTATCTACCCTATCTATGTGCCTCTTCACTTTATATAATACCTCTGTCTTGCCCCTCTCAGCCTACACTTCTGCGAAAACAGACCCAGACTATCCAATCTGACCTGGTAACACCAGCCCTTTGATCAAAGCAACATCCTTGTGAATATTTTCTGTACCTACTCTCGGTTAATCACATTTATCCTGCACGTTCTGATGTAGTGACTATAACTGCACTTAAACCCTTGTCTCACGGTGAGAGTTGACCCACGAATGACCCCGAGTTTTCACTCGCAGTAATCACGTACAATCAACGTAGCGGGAACGTCGGAACTCTTGCGAGCAACTTAGCGACTCGTGGCGCTAACGGCAGGTACTCGGGAAACTTGTTAACTCGTGAAAAAAATCAAACATGCTTGATTTTTTCCACGTCAAATTTACTGTTCAAGTTAAAAATTGAAACATTTTAACTCGTTGTAATAACGTAGGGGCACGTGCGTTTACCTTAATGACTTGTGAGTCTACCGTGGGAACTCTTTAACTCAGCGGGCAGGCAGCATCTCTGTAGAGAAGGAATGGGTGACAGGATGCATTTCCAAATTTCTCCAGCCCCATGTGTTCACTTTTTGTCAACCAGCATCTGCCCTTTCTTGTGTAAGTCATTATTTGTGTCCGTGGCAGTTCATTGTCGCTCCCTTCAGTTTCCCAGGGGGTCGGGACGGGACTGGGGGTATTCACTAACTGACAACAACATGGTGGTATTGATATCATTTGGTTTATTGTTTCACGTGCAACGATGTACAATGAAAAACTTTGCCTGCGTGCTATCCATTCAAATCATACCGTATGCGAGTACAATCAAGTTGTATTAAGTCATACCAACGGCCGCACGGTTCAAGGGGAAATTCAAGTTCTTTTCAAGGGGAAGGCTCGTTCTTTTTTACGCATGATTCAAAATACAAGTGGCCAATCGTCCATCAAGTTTGAGGATCACGATTCCAAGCGTGAAATATCCATGTCCCGCCACAGATGCTGCCTGACCCGTTGAATCGTCCAGCAATTAGTTTTTTGTTCAAGATTCCAGTATCTCCTGGCTCTTGTGTCTCAAACCTGTGCCGCCACTCACGCACTGTATTCCCATCTGCCCCACTGCCTGCACTCATTTATCGCGCTCGTACCATCACCTCCCTTCACCCTACCCTATTCCCCCTTCCCTCCACCCCCACTAACCTACACTGGGGTCACATCAAGCAGCCAATACAACGAGAGTCCCTCGCACCTTCGGGAAGTGGCAGGAAACCGGAGCACAGGCGGGTAAAGCACGTGGGGACGAGTTGAATGAACAAAGTCCACACAGGCAGAACCCACGTCGTTGGATCTCGCTGGCGGCTGCTGTAAACACTGGAACACTCCGCCAGCCACAGCAGCGTTTGTGATGGGACGGTGCAGTGAATTTATCAACGAAATAAGGTGAACGCCACCCAGATAAATTGTCATCGATTTATATTCCAGACATGTTACTTTCTTCACAGAATTTCCAAAAGTCTCTGCGCTGAGGCCACCATCAGTACTAGGCGGCCACTTCGGATCACGGACAACACGGGTACAAAACACAAACACCGGAGGATGAAAACCCCCCCGCCCCCCCAATACACCCCACTCCCACCCCCGGGCATTCACCCTCATCACCCACCCCCACCTGCAGCAGTGTCTCCAATCCCAAACGGTTTAGTTCTAGGTTTATTATTTTCACATATATAAAAGTTTTGTTTTGCATTCTGTCCAGTCAAAGTAAATAATAACAAAGATAACTACAATCAAGCTGAAAAGGAACAGATATAATGTGCAGCATATAGTTATCAGCATTTTATAGTCACAACACGCTAACATTTATACAATATCCTTGCATCACTTTTCGGAGACCACAGTTCTTTACCTGCGTAAATCACATTGAAGTGCAGCCAGTAATGGCAACGGGAATCCAGAACCTCGTCAATGAAGGTCCAGTGTACAACATCCGGACATAGTCACAAAAAGCTGGAGTAACTCAGCGGGACAGGCAGCATCTCTGGAGAGAAGGAATGTCTGAAGTAGGGTCTCGACCCGAACCGTCACCCATTCCTCCTGATGCAGCCTGTCCCCGCTGAGTTACTCCAGCATTTTGTGCCTATGGGAAGGGAATAAGGCTTTTCAATTTAGTTTATTGTCACGTGTATCGAGGAACAGTGAAATTCGGTCAGCTGAAAGAAAATACATTATTACAATCGAGCACATTACAGGTGTTTGTATAAAATTGTCCCTATTGTATATTGGTCGCTGGTCGGTGCGGACTCGGTGGCCCTGAAGGGCCTGTTTTCGCACTACTCTAACTAATCTAAGTGAACCTTTGCATACTGAAATAAATATTAAAGGGTCATAAAATATCCTTTAAATAATAAACAAGATTGCTGCATGAGAGACAGGTGCAGACTGTTGTGAATTAAAATAAGGCTGGAGGGAGGTCTCCGTCCTGATCCCAGGCTGTGATCGGTGGGTTCCACTGCCCAACAGGTGCAACGCCTCGTCAGGTTACATCTGAGGCTTTTCCCAAACCCTTTTCTCAGCTTTCGTCTATATTCATGTCAGTTTAATGTCCAAATAGAACATGTCCAAATAGAAACACTGTGTCACTTTTCAGGAGACGTTGTCAGCTCAAGAGTAAATGGGAGACGAACTTGGTTAACTCAGGAGATGAACTTGGAACATCGCAGTGAACGGCAAAATACCATACTCGTGGGAACTCGGTTCAAACACTTGAACATCAACTTAGGATCTCGTGCACAACCACGAGTCTGTCACTCGGGGTCACTCGTGGGTCAACTCGCACCGTGAGACAGGACCATTAATACTCCAAACGCAGGTAAAGCAACAATTGGTACAACTGTAACAATATCTCAACTTCTCTCCTCAATGTTTCGGCTGATGAAGAGAAGCATGCCAAACTTGTCAAATACCTTTTTCAGCTCCATGCCTACTACTGTTGACATTTTCAGCAAAATATGTACTTGTATCCAAGGTCTTTCTTTGAACAGTGCTACCTAAAGCCATATCATTCACATGTATGTACAATCTTACTTTAAACTTCCAAAATGCATCACGTTGTACTTGTCTGAGTTACAGTAAATTCATTCAGTTATTTACTTGCCCATTTTCCCAATTTATCTATATCCTGCTGTAACTTTGGACAACCATTGTCCACTGCACCATCAAACTCAGAGTATTTTGCAAACTTACTTATCACGCCTCCTACATTCTCATCCAAACCATTAATATAGATGACAAAGATCAGAGGACCCAGCCTTTAGTCCAAAAAATGGTTCAACAAATTCTGCCTCCTCCCACCAAGCCACTTTTGAATCCAATTGGTTAGCTCTTCCTAGATCCCATGTGCTCTAACCGTCCAGACCAGTCTATAACAGAGGACCTTGTTAAAGGCCTTGCAAAAGTTTATGTAGATAACATCAACCATCTGCCCTATGAATCAATATTTTAAGGCATAATTTCACATAGGTACTGTCATGTACAATTACATTGAACACCTTATTTTGGTTATTCTGTTATTGTACTTTAATACTTTTTTGCACCACTATCTTGAATTTATCATTATGGTATTTATCGTTATGGTATACTTCATGTGAACAATGAATTTCATTGCACCCTGGTGTATATGGCAATAAACAAATTTAATCTAATAAAAGCCACATTGACCATCTCTTATCACTCATTTGCGTTTCCAATCAAATAATCCCCACCTCTCCGAGATCACCAATGTCCCGATTTCCCTGAGTGATCCCGAGTTCTAGGTTCTCAAAAAATGATTTTCAAATGCTGCCAAGACTTCTCAGGATCTAGTAATCAAGTAGTCTAATCAAGTCCCTTATGACAGCAAATATAAGCTCGGCCAGTTCAACCTTTCCTCTTAAGGCAACCCATTCCAGGTACCACTTTAGTCAACCTTCCCTGAACTGCATCCAATGCATTTATATATTTACACAAATTAGGAAACAAACACTATATGCAATGTGTAAGATGTCGTTTAACAAACCTCCTGTACTTCAATTACTCTAGCAACAAATAATAACATTCTGTTAGCTTTCCAAATTACTTGCTGCACTTGTCTTTTGCAAGTAATGTACTGCAACACCAAGAATACTCTGAGTCTTCAACTATGTGTATTTTTATAATGTTTTGCCAAAATTAGCACTTTCACTTTTCTCATGTTAAAAATTGATTTTTCAGACCACTTAACCTAACCACATCCTTTTGTAGCCTCCTTCAGAACTAACGTTGTGACCTGTTTTAGTGATATCATCAAAGTTAGAAACCACACCCTGGTGCCATCAGCAGCATTCAATGCAGCACACCATTCTTTGCACCTTGCAGAGCAGAGATAGATCAATTTATTCCTCCTCATTGCTTCCTGTGAGTCAGCAATGTTCCATGTAAAATGTTACTCCTGACACTGTGGGCTATTGCTTTCCACAATAACCCTTGTTTCATCACATTATTAAATGTCCTGAAATCCAACACACATTTAATAATGTAATTTTATTATTGAACACTGATCTCCTTATCCCCGAGATATTATTTCTTTAAAGAATTCCAGTTTTACCTTGTTTACCTATTTTGAAGTTTGATTAAAAGCCATGCAGTAAGATTTTTAACAACATTTTCAAACATTTCCCCACAACAGATGGTAAGCCAAGCTGTTCTGAAACTATTCGATTTAGCTTGATTGTTGTGCCACACAATACAATATAAATATTCTTGGTGTAACCCCAGAAATTTGATTTCATAAAGGCTGTGCAATCATATCTTCCATCAATGCTGTATTGAACAGATTCATCTACTATCGGTTCCTTGGTGTGCATGAGATCAAATAGCTTTATTCTTCATGTTGTTCCACTCACCACCTGCCACAGAACCAGTCTGTCAGTTATGACCTTTCAGGATCTGTTTGGTCAGTGGTGCTGCTAACTATTCACCTTTGGTATTGATATTGCAGACCCCCATCCACAGCAGATTCTGTACCTTTGTACCATTTATCTTGTTTTTTTATTCCCCAAGTCTTGTTTATGTCTATGAGTGCTCAGTCATCATCTGAGAGAGGATGATAGAACATAATTTGGAAATAGTTTATTTGACCATGCTTGACCTTATTTTCCCCAGGGGGATTTTTTTTAGATGTGGAGTCAACATTGACACTCTCTGACCTACTCCTGCTTATTTTAAACAACTGTGTCTTGAGACATACCCAAGGATTGTGATGGAACATGGAATGAAAAATATAATTCTGTATGTCTTCAGCTTGATGACTCTTTGGGACAAGACACCTAATTTAGACAATGATTCCTGAATGTTTGTAAAGAAAGGTTGCAGGGTGACTGGCATGGGAGCACTGCAGCAAATAAAAGGATGCAACATATAATTAATACATTGTAGAAATTTACTGAGACAGTAGATGCAAGAAAATCCCATGGTCTTGGATTCCCTTCTCAATACGTCACCAATCTATTGTGGCTTTCCTTTTTCAGCTTTCCCTCAGAATCCTGTAAATATCTGTCTTGCAATGTTGTTGATTACTTTCTGTTACACTACAGAAGTTCACAAATCATAACTATCTCATGGGTAATCAAGTATGGGCAATAAATAGTAGCCTTGCCGGCAGTGTGCACATTTAAAGAAAGAATAAAAATAAATGCCAGGAAGAACTATGCATAAACTACCTGCTCCCTGATGCCTGCACAGACTGCAATCGCCCAGGTGCCAGCAAGTAGTTCTTAAGTATTGGTTTATTCAGAGTGACAGAAAATAACTATCATTTTTGACTTTCACCTGTACAGATGAGGAATTAAATATGAAAAAGGTTTTGCTATTATGATTTAATTATAGTCACACATTGGATTATTTTAACTCTCCGTTAGCATGTTGAAATGTGGAAATCCACAAAATGTATCATATTGTTCAAAACTCACTCATACTTCAAGCAGATAATTAAACAACTGTTCAACCTATCCCCCATGAATTGGTTGTTCCTATTATTGTTTCCCATTCATCGCTATATTCATTCAATGGGCACCAAGAGGCAATATCTCATTAAAGTGCAACTAAAGGCTGATCAACTATTGCAATACCTTTGAGATCCTTGGCAATTAACAAGCTGTAGCCATTGAATGACAATTAGGCCTAGAATACTTAATCACAAGAGAAATTGTGCTTAATCTGCAGGGTCAGGGAGTACCCTGACATCCTAGTACATCCAAGATTTTCACGTACAATAATGATTGTATAACAACTTCCATTATAAACCTTTTCACATTACAACACTATCTCCTATCATTATCCATATCCAACATTATCTCCTATCCCTGCTGCAACAAACCAGCACCAATAACCATCAAACATGAACCTCTTACAGATAAGAGGTTAATTATATATTATCTATATGGACTTCAATAAGGCCTTTAAAGATATTCAACATGGTAAAATGCTCTGAAAAATTAGTTTGTATGGTACATAGTTCCCTGATACTGGCATTGCAGGTAGATAAGGTAGTAAAGGCTTTTGGAACATTGGCACAGAGTACATTGTGTTGCAGTTATGGGCCTGCCCCACTTAGGCGACTATTTAGACGACTACAGGAGACTATGCGATCGCCACATGGTCGCCACATGTTCGCGGGTGGTTGCCGGGGAGTCGCCATCATGGTCATGAGCAGTGCCCTCAGAATCGCAACAAGTCATTACGGCATTCTGGTCGCTGCTAATTTTTCAACATGTTTTGACGCCATGGAGATTAGCGAGAATTTTCGTGATGTAGGTGCAGTGGTAATGGGTCGTGAGGAGGTCAAAGGTTGTCGTAGGTTGTTGTCATTGCTGACCGGTGAATGTCATAGGCTGAACAGATCCATGTGATGACTCAAATCTAGTGCACGGTTATTGCGCATTTTTGTGTGCTGTGCACTGATTTTAGTTCTTTCGAATATAATAATAATCCCAGCCTTTATTGTTGTAAAAGTGATGGTTCTTTATAGATTTATCATAGGCAATCTCACATGTTATGCGATGATAAGACTTTTTTAAGGATATTTTATATGATGTTTTATGTTCTTTATAATCTAAAAATTAATCCATCTTTTATTTTATTAAAGTGATGATTCTTTAAAGATTTGTTATAGAAAATTTCACATTTTATCTGGTTATAATATGTGTTTATGCACCATAGTATGTTGCTAGCAACATTTGTTTGTTTATAATACTTTTGTATGTTTCATTATCAATAAAGGAAATGGCTGACATTTTTACCACAAATTGATGTATGCATATAATTGTTTTTCAGAGTACTCATGTCATTATTTATATCGCATATATTTCATTTTTCATATATTTAGATCAATAAAACAAACACAAATTCAAGCAATGCACTGCATTTAAAAACAGATTCTTTATATATATTTTGATGAATAAAACAAGCTCAAGCAATGCACTGCATTTAAAAGCTTCTTTACCACATTATAAATGAGATTATTTATATATTTTGCTGAATCTAACAAACACAAGCATTGCATTTAAAAGCTTTTTTGCCAATATTAAAAGACAATTTTTTTTCAATATATGAATCTAAAAAACACAAGCCATGCACGGCATTTACAAGCATAATCTTTTTATTTTTTTTAATATATTTTGATGAATAAAACAAAAACAAGCAAAGCATTTAAAAGAAGATTATTTCTATCATTTTCATGTACAAAACAAACACAAAGACAAGCAATGCACTGCACTGAGAATTTAATATATATATATATATATATATATATATATATATATATATATATATTAGTCACTAGCAGCAGGGATTCTATTTCTACTAAGAGCAATCACCTCTGAAGTTGCTTCATGGTAGTCATGACTCAGAATGATTGGAAACCCCACCCTGCAAACTCTTTAATAGTAAAATAGGATGATGTCATTGATTTGGAGTTCAAAATGAGGTTTGACAGGGACGTAGCTTGTCGTAGCTTGAATTTGGTTGTCGTAGGTATGTCGAAGGAGGACATCCTAAGTCAGCAATATTGGGTCGCCGGTTGTCAGGAGCTCACTGTAGCATAACGTCAACTGGATCTTAGGTTCTCATAGCTTGTCGTAGCATGTCGTAGACATCTTAGGATGAGGTTCAGTCAACGGTTTTACGACGATCCGACAAGACTATGACAATTGCCGGCAGTCGCCTAAAAAGTCACCTAAGTGAGACAGGCCCATTAGTTATGTAGTCATATTGTCATACAGTTTGGAAACAAACCTTTCTTCTCAACTTACTGACGCCAACCAACATGACCCATCTACACTAGTTCCACCTGCCTGTATTTGGCCGATATCCATCTAAACCTATCCTATCCATGTACCTGTTTCAATGCTTCTTAAATGTGATAGCGCCTGCCTCAACTACCTCCTTCAAAGGCTTATTCCATATATAGTGCATTCAGAAAGTGTTCAGACACTCACTTTTTCAACATTTTGTTACGTTCAGCCTTATTCTAAAATGGATTAAGTGCATTTATTTTTTATCACCAATCTACACACAATACCTCATAATATAAAAGTGAAAACAGGTGTTTAGAAATTTTTGCAAAGTAATCAAAAAGAAATAACTGAAATATTACATGTACATAAGTATTCAGACCCTTTGCTATGACACTCAAAATTGAGATTTGGTTCATCCTATTTCCATTGATTATCCTTGAGATGTTTCTACAACTTGATTGGAGTCCACAAGTGGCAAATTAAATTGATTATTCATGATTTGGAAAGGCACACGCCTGTCTATATAAGGTCCCACATTTGACAGCGCTTGTCAGAGCAAAAACCAGGAACTGGGAGACTAGTCAGGATTGAGTGAAAGATGAATGGAGCAAAGTACAGAGAGATCCTTGATGAAAACCTGCTCCAGAGTGTTCAGGACCTCAGTCTGGGGCAGAGGTTCAACTCCCAACAGGACAACGACCCTAAGCACACAGCCAAAACAATGCAGGAATGGTTTGTGACAAATCTGTGAATGTCCTTGAGTGGCCCAGCCAAAGCATGGACTTGAACCCGATCGAATATCTCTGGAGAGACCTGAAAATAGTTGTGCATCGATGCTCCCCATCCACCTGACAGAGCTTGAGAGGATCTGCAGAGAATAATGGGAGAAATTACCAAATACATGAGTGCCAAGCTTGTAGCATTATACCCATGATGACTTCTGGCTGTAATCGCTGGCAAAGGTGCACCAACAAACTACTGAGTGAAGGGTCTGAATATTTACGTAAATGTGATATTTCAGTTATTTATATTTAATTACTTTGCAAAAATGCCTAAACACCTGTTTTCTCTGTCTTATTATGGGTTATTGTGTATAGATTGATGATAAAACAAAATAATTTAATCTATTTGAGAATAACAAAATATGGAACAATTACAAGTAACAAAATGTGGAAAAAGTGAAGGGGTCTAAATACTTTCTGAATGCACTGTACCAATGAACTTTTGTAGAAAAAACTGTCCCTAAAGTTCCTATTAAATCTTTTCCCCTCACCTTAAACCGACGTCCTCTCGATCTCGATTCCCCTACTCTGCGTAAAGGATTTGTGCACTTACCCTATCTATTTCTCTCATTATCTTATCTCTACAATTCTGATTTAGGATGTGGATGTAATTATTTGTGTGTGTCTGTCTTGTTTGTCTGTGATTCACATCTCCTCGAAAACTCGACGCACTAATGGTGAAATTGTTACATATTCCAATAGAGATTTATCTCAAAAATTGCCTCATCTGAAAATTTAATTCATTAACTCTTGAGTTATTTATTAAAATTGTTCAAAAAAATGAAATTTTTTTGAAAAATAAAAAATTAGCCTTTTTTAAAGCTAATGAGCTGATGACATCACAATGGCTCTGCTCCTTGTGGCCTGCTGTGCAGTGTTTTCCACGCGCAGCCTGCTGCGCATTTTTTCCCACGGGCTGCGAGTTATGTCCGCCCCCCCCACTCCCCGACTCGCAGTCATTTGTTGGCCGGCCGCTCACAGTTGACTCGCACTCGGTCAGCTGTCTGCCCCGCCGTACCCGCATCCCAGCCGCCCTACCACTCCCCCCCCCCCCCAACCCCCCGAGCTCTGGATTGAAGCCGCTGAACACGCAGTAATTTGGTTGGGCTTCCAACGTCTTCAGAGGTCCCACGAGGTCTCACGAGGTCCCGAGCACTACCGAGGCCCGCCACCGGCTCGCAGTCGACACCGCCCGCTCAGTGTCCGTGGCACCCACACGCAGAGATCACATACGCCCTCTCTCTCCCTCTCCTCCCACCTCTCACCACTCCCCCTCCCTTACCACCTCCCCTTTCCCCCACCCCATTTTCTCCACTTCCTCTCCCCCACTCCCCCCTCTCCCTCCTCCTCTCCCCCCTCTCCACCCTCTACTCTCCCTTCCCCCTCTCTCTCCACCCACTCCCCCTCACTCCCCCGCCCCCTCTCCCCCAACTCTCCCCCATCTCTCCCCCATCTCTCCCCCCTCTCTCCCTCCCCCCTCTCCCCGTCTCTACCTCCCTCCCCACCCCCCTCTCCATCTCTCCCCCCTCTCTCCTCCTCTCTACCTCCCTCCCCTTCTCTCCTCCCTCCTCCCCTACTCCCCCTCTCCTCATCCCTCCCTCCCCCTCACCTTCTCTCCTCTCTCTCCACCCATCTCCTCTCCCCCCTCTGCTCTCCCCCCTCTGCTCTCCCCCTCCTCTCCCTCCCCTCTCCCCTCTCTCCCACTTCACCCTCCCCCACTCTCCCTCTCTCTTTCTCTGCCCCACTCTCTCTGCTTCTCTTTGTCTCTGCCCCTCTGTTAAAAGGATCCAATTAATAATATTAATATACTATCAAGGGGGGTGGTTAGTGTGTGTGTGGGGTGCGGGGGTGGTTAGTGTGTGTGTGTGTGGGGGGTCTGGTTAGTGTGTGTGACGCCACAGGCTGCTGCCGATTGTAGTCCTTATAATAACAGTGGCCTTACACCAACATAAGTGTATTCAGATTTTACTTCGGAGTCACGTGAGTGACTACGTGAAGACCCCGCCAGCACGCATGCGCGACATATCGTCGAACGCATTGCGGAAGCGACAGTCGGGAGGAGCGCCACTCCTCCAGCGCGAGTTTTGAAAAATTACGGAAGGTAAGTCTTACCTTTTCTGGTGAGCGTGGCGACTCGGTGTGTTTCTTTTTCAGAACGGAGGAAGCACCATGGAGTCGCGCAAGGGAGAGCAGCAGCTGATACCGCTGCTGTGGAAGCAGCCAGCAGCGTGCCGTCTCTCCAGAGCTGCAGGTGCTGCCAGCAGCTGCCGGCTTCTCGCCGCTACAGACCGCAGGTGCGCCGCGGTCGGCGGCAAAACCACCCGGAAGCCGGACAGGTCCATTGACTCGGCTGGGTCCGGACCTGAACTGGACACCCCGTTCATGGATATTGACGGCGGGCGTCTTTCCCGCGGGAGCGGGTGGGGAGCAGTGCTCCAGCGTGACCTGCTTATGCAGGGGCAGAGTCGCAGTGGGTCTCCTCGCAGACCCACGGCAGCATCCTTTCAAGGACTGCCAAATGTCTCACCCTCTTCGCAGGGGAGCATTAGGGGTCAGAGCTGGGCTGACCCTGAAGAAGGGGCAATGGCTGAACAGTCAACTGTGAGGGGAGCCAGAAGAGAGAGCAGCAGAAGATTTGTGGGACACATGCTGTACCAACTCAGGAAGGACTGCCTATACAAAGCTGCAAGCCAGTACAAAATACATGGCTACAAAACAGCTACAGGAGCAAGCCATTAACTTTATGGCTGGGAAGTACATTGCTCCAGAGAATTCCATTTCTCTTAAAGTACCAGCAGTCTATGACCCCATCTGGGGCAACAGGAGCCCATCTATAAGGAGCCAGGAGGGGAAGCTCCAGAGGAAACTGCTGGCTGCTAAAATCACAGCAGTACCAGGACAACTGATGGGGTTGATTTGCTTGGGTGTATGGAAGTTCTCTCTTATCTTACTATATTAGTCTACTCTGGTATCTGTGATTTCACACCACTGCTTTGAAGAATGTCGCGCATGCGTGCTGGCGGGGTCTTCACGTAATCCCTCATCGTAACTCCTCATAAAATAAAGATCAAACTTCAAACTGGTAAGTTCTCATTTAATCTTACTATTTTATTGGCTACAAAGCAATACAACTTCTCTCTTTAGAATTCCACTTTAAATTAAAGGAATGCAGCAGACCGCGATGCTGACAAGCTACTGGGCGTAACTACAAATGCATGACTCATAACATGTCACTAATCTACATCCCCCCTCTTAAAGAATCAATAGCAATATAGACCCATAACTAAGCAAAGCAGGTATCACAACCGATGACAGACTGATGGAATGTCAAACATAGTCCGGATAATTCACGACCGGCCTGCAAACACGATCGACACGTGTTCGATAGAGGCCATCTCCATTCTTTTTCACCGGGGAAAGAACAGACGACTTTACCGCCATGAGGGAGTGGACCAACGCCTCTGGGGTCGAAGCAGGGGACTGTGGCACACGCGAAGAGGGAACAGATAGAGGAACTGTTGCAGGCATGGTTTGAGAACTGGCTGGCAGACAGGAAGCAAAGAGTAGGAGTGAACGGGTCCTTTTCAGGATGGCAGACAGTGACTAGTGGGGTGCCGCAAGGCTCAGTGCTGGGACCCCAGCTATTTACAATATACATTAATGATTTGGACGAGGGAATTAAATGCAAATCTCGAAGTTTGCGGATGGCACAAAGCTGGGGGGCAGTGTTAGCTGTGAGGAGGATGCTAGGAGGCTGCAGGATGACTTGGATAGACAGGGTGAGTGGGAAAATGCATGGCAGATGCAGTATAATGTGGATAAATGTGAGGTTATCCACTTTGGTGGCAAAAACAGGAAGGTAGACTATTATTTGAATGGTGACCGATTAGGAAAAGGGGAGATGCAGCGAGACCTGGGTGTCATGGTACACCAGTCATTGAAAGTAGGCATGCAGGTGCAGCAGGCTGTGAAGAAAGCGAATGGTATGTTGGCATTCATAGCAAAAGGATTTGAGTACAAGAGCAGGGAGGTTCTACTGCAGTTGTACAGGGTCTTGGTGAGGCCACACCTGGAGTATTGCGTACAGTTTTGGTCTCCTAATCTGAGGAAAGACATTCTTGCCATAGAGGGAGTACAGAGAAGGTTCACCAGACTGATTCCTGGGATGGCACGACTTCCGTGAGAAGAAAGACTGGATAGACTCGGCTTGTACTCGCTGGAATTTAGAAGATTGAGGGGTGATCTCATAGAGACTTACAAAATTCTTAAGGGGTTGGACAGGCTAGATGCAGGATGATTGTTCCCGATGTTGGGGAAGTCCAGGACAAGGGGTCACAGTTTAAGGATAAGGGGGAAGTCTTTTAGGACCGAGATGAGAAAATCGTTTTTCACACAGAGAGTGGTGAATCTGTGGAATTCTCTGCCACAGAAGGTAGTTGAGGCCAGTTCGTTGGCCATATTTAAGAGGGAGTTGGATGTGGCCCTTGTGGCTGAAGGGATCAGAGGGTATGGAGAGAAGGCAGGTACAGGATATTGAGTTGGATGATCAGATATGATCATATTGAATGGCGATGCAGGCACGAAGGGCCAAATGGCCTGCTCCTGCACCTAATTTCTATGTTTCTACGTTTCTATGTTTGTGCTGGCAAGAGCATGCGAGGGTCAGTAAATGCAGATTAAAATGAACTTGTATGATCCGGATAATATGGAAGAAGGAGTCGTTCGTTCACAGGCAGAAGATGTTGCCTGTTGCGTCGGTAGGTGCCGCCATCGGCTCTAAAAGTGTACGAGCGTGGCTTCGAAGCAAGACCAGAAACTACTCCAATACGGTCGTGGCCTTTGTCAGTCTGTAAGCGGACCACCAGTCTTTTGGTCAGCGGTGGCAGTGGTCTACTTGCATTGTCGAACCAATTATTTTGAATGTCACACTTCGGTTGCAACCTAGATTGAAATTCTTCAGGCGGAAAAACTTGTGGGATTAATGCTTGATCTGCTACGGGCAGTGTGGTACGGGTCTGCCTTGACAATAATCGTTCATGGGTCACGGGAAATGTTGTGTATGTTCAGTAAATCCAGGAATATGTCAGATTTAGCTCTGTGAGAGCGTTCCATGAGCTGTTTTGCACTTCTGACTGCCCGTTCAGCCAGCCCGTTAGACTGTGGATATTCAGGGTTGCTGATGATGTAGTCCTTACAATAACAGTGGCCTTCCAACGTCTAGCAAACTCTCTGAATTGTTGGCTGGTGAACTGACTGCCATTGTCAGTCAGCAGCTTGCCTGGACATCCGTGGACGGAAAAGTGGCGAGATAATTTCGAAATCACTCCACTGGAAGTGGGGCTGCTGAGAAAATCAATGTCGAACCATCCAGAAAAAGAATCCACGAGCACCAGGTACTGCTTGCCGTGCCAGTCAAATAAATCAGCTGCCACTGTAGACAACGGGAGCGCAGGTACAGGACATGGCAAAAATATAGAAACATCAATATGATCATGGCTGATCATCCAACTCAGTATCCTGTACCTGCCTTTTCTCCAATATCCCCTGATCCCTTTAGCGACAAATGCCACGTCTAACTCCCTCCTAAATATAGCCAATATAGCCTCAACTACTTTCTGTGGCAGAGAATTCCACAGATTCACCACTCTTTGTGTGATTTTTTTTTTCTCATCTCAGTCCTAAAAGACTTCCCCCTTATTCTTAAACTGTGACCCCTTGCTCTGGACCTTCCCAACATCGGGAACAATCTTCCTGCATCTAGTCTGTTCATCCCCCCTCAATCTTCTAAATTCTAGCGAGTACAAGCCGAGTCTATCCAGTCTTTCTTCATATGAAAGTCCTGCCATCCCAGGAATCAGTCTGGTGAACCTTCTCTGTACACCCTCTATGGCAAGAATGTATTTCCTCAGATTAGGAGACCAAAACTGTACGCAATACTCCAGGTGTGGTCTCACCAAGGCCCTGTACAACTGCAGTAAAACCTCCCTGCTCCTATACTCAAATACTTTTGTTATGAATGCTAACATACCATTTGCTTTCTTCACTGCCTGCTGCACCTGCATGCCTACTTTCAATGACTGGTGTACCATGACACCCAGGTCTTGTTGCATCTCCCCTTTTCCGAATCGGCCACCATTCAGATAATAGTCTACTTTCCTGTTCTTGCAACCAACGTGGATAACCTCACATTTATCCACATTATACTGCATCTGCCACACATTTGCCCACTCACCCAGCCTATCCAAGAGGTGGTTGCTTTTGTTGGTGAGGCGACAGACTATTGCAACACAGCACAAGCTGCCACATTTTTGTTGATGTATTCGGCCATGCCAGGCCAGTAAAACATGCTTTTCGCCCGTGAAACAGTGGCTTCAGCACCTGGGTGTCCTGCATGAACAGAGTCAAAATACCGGTGATGCAATGAAACAGGAACCACGGCCTTGTGTCCTTTTTGTAACAATGCCGTCTTATAGCACGAGCTCATCTCGAACAGGGAAGAATGGCCGGGCTAGCAATGGAATGTTGTAACGTTCATCTGGCCAGAAGTTGACAGAAGTTAGCGACCATAGGGTCTTGTCAGTGGCAGTGAGGGCAACCAGATCTTCCATCCATGATGAAGGGATGAGGGATGCAGTCATCACAATAAAGTCATCATCCTGCGAGTGCAGATCCTCGCAGGTCTTCCATGGTGCATGTGAAAGTGTGTCCGCCCGATGCATATCCTTACCGTGTTTGTAGATCGTCAAATGTCAAATTTTTTAAGTTGCAGTAACATCCGTTGTAGGCGTGCTGGAGAGCTATGAATAGGTTGATAGAAAATGCTGATCAGAGGTTGGTGGTCAGTTTCAATAGTGATAGTGTGGCCAAAGATGAAATCGTTTAATTTTTTGCAGGCTAACAGCTCTTTTTCAATTTGGGCGTATCGTTGTTCTGTGTCAGACATGGTGATAGAGGCATAGGCGACAGGCTTATGGCCATGGCCATCATTCTGAAGACATGCAGCGCCCAGCCCATGTTGTGAGGCGTCACATATAAGTGTAATAGGTAGTTTGGGATCAAATTACGCTAGAGTAGGAGTATCAGACATCTGCCGTTTAAGAGTGTCGAATGGTGTCTGTTGTTGTTCATGCCAGAGTCTTTGTGTGTATGTTGGTGCAATGGGGCTGATATTTTGCTGAAATCCGGAATGAATTTGCTCAAATAGTTAGCCATGCTAAGGAACCTCTGCAAACTGGACACATCCGTGGGTGCTGGAAGTTCATTAATAGCACTGGTTTTCACTGGATCCGTTTTCAGGCCATCCTTGGTAAAAATATGGCCTAAGTATTTTAGCTCATTCACTCTGAATCTGCATTTTCTGGGATTGAACTTGAGATGGATGGCCTCGGCACGCTTCAGTACTTTTGTCAGATGACAAAATGGATTGTTGAAATATTTTCCTGGCAGAACTTATACCAAAGGGCAACCTCCAAAATTTATAAGGTCTGAAAGGAGTACTGATCCGAGCGCATTGGATAACACGGTTGTTTAATTGCTGTATTTGAATCCTTGGTGTTGATACAAATCCGTATCTCATATTTGTTCTTCTTAGTAGCGACAACCATTGAAGTGACCCAGTCTGAGGGTTCAGTTACTGGAGTAATCACACCAAGGTCACCATTCTGTTAAATGAAATTTAGTGAATTTTAGTGTTTAATGAAATCTTCTGGCACGCCGAGCAGCCTTAGTGCTCACCAAATTTAGGAGAATTGATGCACGAAGAGCAGGGTCAGCAGCTGGATACGACGGATTAATGTAGATTAAGAAATCCTCCTTGAATACACGCCATCACTCTGCAATGTCCGCATTACCAAGATCTCCGGCTTCCTGAGAGCAGCAGCCATAACCGCAGTTCTGAAAAAAAAACAAAGATAGAAACAATAGAATCAGTTGAGGAGTGAGTCCATACACTCTGACGCCATGTCGATTGTAGTCCTTATAATAACAGTGGCCATAGACAAACATAAGGTAAATAGACTTTATTGGCTACAAAGCAATACAAATTCTTTCTAGAGTTCCACTTTAAACTAAAGGAATGCAGCAGACCGCGATGCTGACAAGCTAGTGGGTGTAACTACAAATGCATGACTCATGTTATGAGTCACTAATCTACAGCCGCCCCCACTCCCCGCAACCATGCATTGAGGGGACGGGACCTTGGTCTAGTAAACTATAATATCAACCCTTAAACTCCTGCGCTTCAGGGAATAAAGTCATAGCCTGCTGTACCTTTCCCTGTAGCTCAGGCCTTTGAGTCTGAGCAATACTCTCATATTTTTTTTCTGCACCCTTTCTTGCTTAGCTACATCATTCCTATAACATGTTGGACACAATTTACCACAATACTCTAAATGTGGCCTCACCAATGTCTTGTACCATTGTACCATGACCCCCAAATTTCTATACTCAATAATCTGACTGATATCCTGGTCTTGGTCGTCCAGCAATAGAAAGGAAGAAATTGAGCTGAGAAGAGTGCAGACATGGTTTACAAGGATGTTGCCAAGACTCAAATGCCTGAATTATAGGGGAAGGATGGGTAGGCAAGGGCTTTATTCCTTAGTGTGCAAAGGTTTAGAGGTGATCTTATAGAAGTGTACAAAATCATAAGGGAGTAGATGGGGTGAATTTACATGGTGTGTAAATGACTCTCTACATAGGCTCAACAGCATGGATCCAGGAAGTGTCATGCCACAAAGTCATTGAGTCAAAGAGAGAAATAGCACAGAAACAGACTATTTATGCTAATCGAGTCTGTGTCAACCATAGACCACATGTTTCCACAAATTCTAATCCCTTACACCCCCCTCTCCCCCGTCCACAGATGCTACCACTCACCTTCACAAAGGACAATTTACTGTGATCAAATAACTTAGCAATTCACATGTCTTTGGGATGAGGGAGGAACCCAAAACACCCAGAGAAAATCTGCATAGTCGCAAGGAGAATGTGCAAACTCTGTACAAATGATACTAGAGATCAAGATGAAACGCCTTTCTCCACTGCTGTGAAGCAACAGGTCTGAACACGTATGAAGAAAAGGAAAAATCTATTTCCCAATGATGAAGGCATGTAATTTGAAGACCTCATTGCAGGTTTTCATTGAAGGCTTGGCGTACGCCAGTTTCTCATATCATCACACATCCTTATAATATAGAAGGATGCCAGTCAGTCTATTGACCCAATGCCAGCTCTCAAAACAGTCCTGTGAGTATTTTTTCTCTTTAATCTGTTCTTACATATATCCATCAACACCCTTTGATTCTTCAACTTTTATTGCCCACCTACACTTGGGGGAATTTGTGTTAATCAATGATCCTACCAACCAGCACATCTTTGGGAAATCAGAGCACCTGAGGAAAGCAGAGCACCTAAAGAAAACGTACATGGTCACAGGAGAAAAACACATTCTTTCCAGCAGACAGCCTCAGAGGTCAGGACTAAACTCAGGGTTGATTGAGCTAATAAGCACCATTACTACCTGCCAACTTGCCACTGTGTTGCCTTGTTGTGGTGACCAAGATATTGAGATAACGGGTAATAGCAATTTCAAGATTTTACTTTACTAAAACTGTTTTTTTCTGAATCACTTTACAGATATAATGTTCCTTAATCCCCACTCCTAACACTGTCAAATTTGGTTTGACAATCACCCCCTCTTTAGTGCTATTGAATATTTAATATATAGTTGGTATCAGTGAAGGGAGAAGGAGAGACACCATATTTAATCAGGACCATTCTTCAGATCGTTTCCCACCATAGATGTGACCTGGCCTGCTGAGTTCGTCTAGCACTTTATTTTATTTTCAAAATTTGAGCATCTGCAGTATTTTCTGTCTCCATTGTAAATGAATCTTGTGTTTCCATAGTTGTGGTTCCACAGCTTGTGGTTGTTGCTGGTAGAATAATTTACATTTATACCTGCAAGATAACATTGTGAGGTTACTAAGACATTTACAACCTGAAGTGCTCTAACATATTAAAATAATGTAATAAACTATAATATAAGGGTAAGAATACCTTTGAATATAATTAATGATATCATGGAATTCATTATATATTAAAAGTATCCTATAAAATATCAGGGGGTATTCATCAGTTGCTTTGGGTGGGAAAATCTCCAGTAATTTTCCTTAAATATTAAGTCGTCTGTGAGGTGGGTGGTGGATGTGTGTTTTGTTAATGGAGTGAATGGAAGAGCTATTTTTGATTCAAATTACTTTCATGTCATTAAGTCCACATAGATTTATGGTACTAGCTCAACATTACTGCCTGTAAATACTGAGACTTTTGAAATCTAGATTATTGCAAATGTTTTTTTTTTCCTTTCTAGAGGTAAACACCGTTTATTTTCTCCAAACTATTCTCTTGCATCTCTGCATTAGTACATTCATAAAGATGTAATTCCATTCTCCCCTTTCACTTCCTGCTGATCCAAATACAGTTAGGATAAGAGAACATGAGAGAGTTAGCAAGACACCACCACTGAGAAATTACATGGAACTCATGATATTTCCCCCATCTGGTTTACAACAAACAATATTTTGTTATGCTTGTGCACCAAGCAGAAATGCTAACAAATGGATTTTGAAAGTAATCTCTATATTAACAAATACAATATGATTTATAAAGTACAACAGTATGTTGTAAGAATGTCAATTCACATTTTGAGTAAGCTACTAATTTTCCTACATTTCTTTTCAGGAGAAGAGGTATTTAATGAATGCATAATTTTATACAAATACCTTGATGCATATTTAGAGTAAATTTGTTTCAAGGTTAGTGTTAACATTATAGCTTTACTGCTTCATTGGATCGGTGTGCAGGCTCTGACAACATCACGATGTACGTGTTCATAGCTCCATCTAATGGTTACAAATTATTTGTTAGAATGAAAGAGGAAATAATTCAGAATGATCTCAAAATTGTTTTTGCATGTTGTGCTGTGAAAAAATTGCATTCTCTGAAATGGAATGTGATAATGCACCTATTCTGACTGAATTGTGCACCTCCTGAAATTGGACCAGGTGTTTTCTGCAGGTATTTGCATTTTAGAAGACCCTTTTTTCCACACAGGCTGCAGATGCAATGGTCAATCCTTGTGAAAACTTTGTTTTGAGCTGTGGGATGGAAAACAAATGGGTATGTTCTTCTATATTCAACATGACATGGGTCTATGACAAGAGAAGCTGCTTCTCAGAGTACTGCAGTAGTGCCGCTTTAAAAGGTCACTCTCAACTCTTGCACAAGCATCATTCGTCTAATGCAGAACACTTTGGAGGCTAACTGCTGGCTAAACCTTCTCTAATTCCTTGCATGTTATAGAGTCATAGAGTCATACAGCGTGGAAACAGGCCCTTTGGCCCAATCTATCCATGCCGACCAAGATACGCCACGCTTTCCTTGTGAATATATGGGCTTCTCCTGAGCATTTATGTTTACTTCCACATGCCAAAGACTTGCAGGTTGTGAGATTAGTTGGCCACTGTACATTGTCTCTAGAGTATAGGTGAATCTAGACAGGTTGATGACATTTGGGGAGAATGAGATGAAACTAGTGAAAAGGGTACTTGATGCTTGATTTGGGATTGTTGGCTTGAGAGATCTGATTCCATGCTGCATCACTTTAGACTTTTTGGCTTCTAATGTTGTGGATGAGGTCCATTAATATTTCATACTGAAATAAAAATATTGTGGGTGTTTTTGTGGTGGTACTGTTCTGAGTGGTACCTTTGTGGTAGTACCACTAATTTCTGAGATCCTTGTGAATGAAATTGGAAAAGGATTCATGTCTGAAGATCCCACCACTGAAAGTTTACACCATCATCACCTCTTTGCAAAACAAATGCCTTTAAGGACTAAGGCTTCCTAAATCAGCTATGATGAAGATTTATAGAACTTTATGGAGGAAGGCGTAACCTTGTGCTTGTGTTTCAGTGACTATGTCCAGTGAACTCAAGGACACTGGTACTCACAACTGACTAGCCACCAGTACAGGCAATGTGACTGATCCATGCCATTTCTTGCAGTCTCAAGCTTACCACAGCACTGATGCTCATCATTGATGGTCTTTACTCAAGGTAAAACTCTTTATATTTCATTCAATGGAACCCTATGGTAAAGCCAGACACATGGAATTGGCAGCAACATTTGTGAAGGCGGTGCAGGAAAGTGGCCCGAGGTAAAAGTTCAATCATAATCTTATGGAATGGCAAGTTTGACGGGCTAAGTGGTCTGTCCATGTTTCTAATTTATTGTGTGCTTTCTACTTTTGAATATTATCAAGAATTTAGAGGAAAACAGCAGAAAGCTTAATGGGAATCCTAAGACTTCACGGAGAAGGACAGAAAGGGAATAAAAGTAAGATGCTCTAGTCTTAGGAGAAGGGTACATTGGAAAATTATTAGAAAATCTAAAACAAAGTCAAGAGTGTTTCATTTTCATATGTACCAATATTGAACAATGAAATTCTTACTTGCAGAAGCGCAACAGGTTAGTAAACACAATACACAGTTGATAATATAACAAAAAGTAAAAAAAAAACATTGTGCAAAAATAAAACAAAGCCCGAAGTCCCTAGTGCAACCAAAACAGTTTGTAATTCGGAGTTGAGTTGGAGTTTGTGGTTGGGAAGAAGCTATTCCTGAACTTGGATGTTACAGTTTTAAGACCGCTACCTTCTTTCTGATGGAAGGAATGAAATGAGACTGTGGCCAGAGTGGTGTGAGTCCTAGATGTCTGGAGCAAAGTAAGAAAAAAACATCAAAATGTACTTGGTTGCATTCTGGTTGTCAGTGCCAGCACTTTGTGTCTTTCTTTTGTAAACTACCATCTGCAGTTCTATGTATGCACATGTTACTGCTATTTCAGTAGGACAAACTACATCCCATGGATGGTTGGGTCCATTGTCCATGTGAATCCCATAAATAGGATTGTAGAAAGAGCTTTAAAGCCCTGTCCCACAGTACAAGTTAATTCCAAGAGCTCTCCAGAGTTTAAAAAAAATCAGACTCGTAAGCACGGAGCATGAATGTAGCAGGTACGTCGGAGCTGGTGAATGTCTCTTAGTGCTAACGGCAGGTACTCGGGAAGACTTGCTAACGGCAGGTACTCGGGAAGACTTGCTAACGGCAGGTAAGCACGGGAAGACTCGTGAAGATTTTTCAACATGATGAAAAATGTCCATGAGAGCCCCGAGTACCGACGAGTGGCCATTACCGTAAATCTTCGAGTTCGAATCAGGGCAAACTCGGGAGAACTCTTGGAATTAACTCGTACCATGGGACAGGACTTTTACGCTAGTTAGAGGTTTGGAAGAGGTTCTGGTGATGGCGAGTTTTATGATTCTTAAAAAAATGAGAGAATGTTGTTACATGAGAGAAAGGAGTAAATTAAAATCAAGGAAGGGGCAAAAATATAATCAAAAATGTGAAATATACTCAGAGTAAGCACAAAGTGCAATAAGTCAACATTTAAGGCAATTTATAAGAATGCCAGTAATATTTGTGAAAAGATAGACGTTGATAGCATATACTATAACATTTCAGTGTGATCAAATAGCTATTGCAGACACATGGTTGTGGATGATCAAGACTAGGAACTTAATATGCCAGGTTATTCAGAATTTCTAAGGGATGGGCAAAAATGGAAAGGAAGTGTACTAGCTTTATTAACGAAAGGATTCAGCATGATAGTGAGTGGTGATATAGAGTTATGCCCTTGTCCCACTTAGGAAACCTGAACAGAAACCTCTGGAGACTTTGCGCCCCACCCAAGGTTTCCGTGCGGTTCCCGGAGGTTTTTGTCCTCCGGCAACCACCTTCAACTAGCATCGCAACTGACTTCGACTAAAAAATTACCGACTTTTAAAACGGAAATCACTTTCGACCGTTAGGGAGACTGACAAAATCCTCCTCGAACCGCAAGGAAACCTTGGGGGACGCAAAGTCTCCAGAGGTTTCCGTTCAGGTTTCCTAAGTAGGGCAGGGGCATTAGCTGAATGTGATATGGAATTGGCTTGTGCAGAAATAATAAACAGCAGGATAAAGATGGGTATTATGGGTGTGGTACTATAAGCCCCCAAGGTGTTGCTTCTTGATAAGACAATGCATATGTGGGAAAATATCAAATGCTTGCAAGAACTGCAATATCATGGGTAATTTTAATCTGCATACCGTTTGAACTACTTAAACTGAAAAGAGTATCATTAAAAATTAAATTCTGGAGTGCATCAAGAATAGTAAGATCAAATGAGAACTTACCAGTTTGAAGTTTGATCGTTATTTTATGAGTTACGTTGAGGGATTACTTGAAGAAAAGAAGGCCATCCCCACGGATGCGCGCCAATCTTCAAAGCAGTGGTGTGAAGTGACAGAAAACATTGTTGAACTAAAATATTAAGACTATAGTTGACTAGAACTTATAGAAAGATTGTTAAGTTACGAGGGTAGGGAGGGGAGGGCACATAATCCCTCAACGTAACTCCTCATAAAATAACTATCAAACTTCAAACTGGTAAGTTCTCGTTTAATCTTACTATTTTACTTCGGAGTCACGTGAGTGACTATGTACACTTTGAAGGTCTGTGATTTTATGCCGAGGAACGAGTCCACACGTCACAGATGCATCAATTGACCAGGACGAGTGAGAACATGAACGCATTCAAAACATGACATGTTTAACAATACTAATGCTTTAATAACAAGAAAAAAAGTAAACAGTGACCCCTCTCACCCAGGGGGAAACTGTGAAACAGAACTTAAAACAGAGTCAGCAAAAATCCCGGATCTGGCGATAGGCTTATTATAAAACCTCTGGTACGTCCTCTCATTCGACCATCCCGCAGCCGCCAGAATGTGGTCCAGTGGAACATCCATGTCCCTTGCTGCTGATGTCGATGCAGCCCTCGTGGAATGAGGTTTAAAAATGCCAGTGTTCACTCCTGCACACGCCAGAACCTGTTTAATCCATCTAGAGATGGTCTGCACCGTAACCTGTTTGTGAAGTTTGGTGTAGCTGAAAAAAAGGAGAGTTCCGAGCCTCTCAAGCTCATGGTGACCTTTATGTATTGGGTTATAGATGATACTACACACACTCGTGGATCTGAGGGGTACGCCATATAACTCAATTTGAGCCCCTGTACCACTGGCCTGCTCTGCTTGACGAGATCCTGAACGTAAAAGGTGATGTTATTGCAGGATGAACCCATACTGTCCAGTCTGAGTTTTTGTAGCATCTGGAACTGTTGTGCTGAGGCCAGGGCCATGAGCATGACTACTTTCAGTGTAAGATGGTGTAAGGACAAAGATGAAACTGGTGCCCACTGACAGAGCAGCGTAAGGACCATGCTGACAGTGGAGTTAAATATACCCTTCATAAATTTGGTTATTAAAGAGAGGGACCCTCCCGTGTGGTTTGCTGACCCCAGCCGTAAATAATTGGACAAAGCCCTCCGGGCACTGTTAATGGCACTGTAACCAAGTTTGTTATTGTGCAAAAGTGACAAAAAAATTCAAAAACATCCGTGATTGAAGCTGTGTAATATGAAATGTAAGAGCGGGAACAGTGCATCTCCCATTTTCTTATGTGAGAGATGTACTGATTCTGTGTGCTCTTCCTCCAGGCCGCAGTGATGACATAAATGGTACGCTCTGAAAGCCCGAGCCCCAGGAACGGTCTCCACAGAATCTGCAAACCAACAAATTTATACGGTCATGAAGAGGGTGGCTTTCCCCTGTCGCTGGGTGTACTAGCAGATTTCTACACTTGGGCACTGCCATAAAAGGCTGTGTAATTAAGGCTAGAACCAGAGGGAATCAATGCTGAGTAGGCCAGTCTGGCATTACCAAAATGCCAGTGGCGGAATCTTGCTGAATTTTTGCCACACATCCAGTAATGAGGCTGAATGGGGGGAAAACCCATTAAATAAATTTAATACCCCAGTGTAGCGAGAATGCAGCTACTACTACTGCCCCGTGGTCTGGCTCCCATGACACGTAAATTGGTAACTGATTATTAAGCCTGGAAGCAAACAGATCAATGTCCGGTGCACCATAATGAAGGACAATATCATTAAACACTTCGTGATTTAACATCCATTCTTTGTTATCATTGAACTCTCGTGACTTGTTGTCTGCCACTTGTTGTGTTATATCTACCTGTTAAGTAGATAGCAGAAACCCAGATGTTTCTCGCAATACACCAGTGCCAGAGGAGATTAGGCAACCTATCACAGGATACAGACTTACTGCCGCCCATGTGATTAATGTATGCTACTGCAGTAGCATTGTCAATCTGAAGTCAGACATGCACATGATGCCTGTTGGTACAAAAAGCCTTTAACCCATAGAGTGCTCCCAACAACTCTAAATAGTTAATACCGTGTGAATGAAGCATGGATGCTTCCTGCAGATCCCATCTGCCACCACAGCTCGAGACTGTATTGGTAGCACCCCATCCTAGTGCACTGGCATCAGTCTGCAGGATAACTGGTGGTGTATTGACTAAAATAGTACTAGAGCAGCACTGAATATTGGCAATCCACCATTGTAACTCAGCCAGAGCCACAGCTGGTAGCTGCATGGGTCTATCTAAACTACCTCTCTGAAGCTTAAGTGCCTGTTCCTTTTAACGCTGTAAGTTTTGGTAGTGCAAAGGCCCGAACTGAGCAGCTCGGAACACTGCTACTAATTTTCCAATTACCCGAGCCACATGTCTAATAGAAGGGTGATTATCAACAATGAGTTTCCTGCAGGCTTCAATTAAATGCTTGCCCTGAGGCAGAGTCACTGACATGTGTACTGAGTTAATGGTGAATCCGAAATAGTCAATTATCATAGATGGCTCCAATTTAGACTTACCTGGATGGATTATGAAACCTATCTTTTCAAAAACGAGTTTTGTAGCTGACACAGTTAATTCAGCTAATTCAAAAGTCCTCCCAATTACTAAAATGTCGTCCAAATATGCCATGACAATATGATTCTGTGCTCTCAATAACCCCAGGACTGGTTTTTAACAATTTTGTGAATAGTCTGGGAGCTGAGCTTAATTCATTAGGCAATGTTTTAAACTGCCACAACTGATCCACCCAGTTAAACTTCAAAAATCTCCTGTGCTTTTCATGAATAGCCACTGAATAGTAAGCATCCTTGAGGTCAATGCTTGCCATATAACATCCCTTGGAAAGCAGTTGATTAGCAGTGACAACAATTTCCATTTTTAAGTGTTTATACTAGGATAAATCTAGGATAATTCTACATCCTCCATCCTTCTTTTGCCTAGTAAAGATATTGGACATAACTGATAAGACTCACACCTCGCCTTCTCAATTACCCCTTTTTTGAACAAAGAGTCAAGTTCTCTTTGTGCACTAATACATTCCTGTTGTGAAAACACAAAAGTACGGCCATGTGAATGCTGAGTGGGTGGAGGCAAGTCAGAAATGAACTCAATTTGGAAACCTTGAATACTATGCAGTATAAACGGGTCAGATGTTATCCACTGCCATTCATGTAAGAAAAGTTGCAATCTCCCCCCAACGTGTAATGTATCCATTGCTGTCTCACTTACCTTAAGGTTTACTGGCGGTAAGGTCGCTGCTTCTGTCCCCGAGGTCTGGGGGGGTAGGGCTGTTGGATGGCACCACTTCTTGAACATGGCCCGGCTTTGGCCCTGCCCTAAAAAAGGCCTCTGTTTGTTGCTCAGCACCACCATAGCCAGCGAACCATTTGGTATGCAGAGGAGGGTAGGGGTACAGTCTCCAGAATGACAATACCTTTGGAGGCACCTTAATAAGGCCAACAATCTATGACTCCTCATCGAGTTCTTTAACCTGTTTGGTCAGGTCTTCTCCAAATGGGAGGTTTGGGGGTTGTACATTCCCCGGCTTACATAGCCCAGCAAATTTAGGATTTATAGCAGGGCGGATGGCATTCTTTCTAATGCAATTGATTTCAAAATGTGCATTGCACATTAATGCCATCGCGTCCTGCTGTGTATCTGTGAGAGGCGCCCCCTCCATTGACCTAGCAAAGGCCGTGATGCCCGAGGCGAGTAGCCGGAGTACCCTTTGGAATTTAACCTCTTGGGCTCAGAAGCCCCCTCCAATGTGCCCACAAATGAATTTGTTAACAATGGGGACACTCAGTGAGGCACAGTTTAGTGGAGTGTTATACCCGGCAGTGGTCTCCTCCATCGTTTGTTCTTGCAGTGGATGAGAAGCCATGTAATTAATGTTCACAGCGAGCTCTTCATCCAATGGCTCACCTGTGAGGGCTGGGACCGCAAATTTGGATGCAATAGATAGTACACCTGACGGTCCCTGTAGCCCAGGGTACACAAAAGGCTGGAGAAACTCAGCGGGTGCAGCAGCATCTAAGGAGCGAAGGAGATAGGCGATGTTTCGAATCGAGACCCTTCTTCAGACTGGTCAGGGATCAGGGAAACAAGAGATATACACGGTGATGTGGAGAGATAAAGAACAATGAATGAAAGATATGCAAAAAAGTATCAATGATAAAGGGAACAAGCCATTGTAAGCTGTTTGTGGTGTGAAAATGAGAAGCTGGTGCGACTAGGGTGGGGGAGGGAGATAGAGAGAGAGGGAATGCCAGGGCCCGAGGGCTGAGGGAGAGGTGGGAAGGGGAGGAGACAGCAAGGGTTAACAGAATTGAGAAAATTCAATGTTCAAGCCCAAAGGATGCAGCCCAATTGTGCCTCCGTACTCTGGGTCAGCAAAGCACTGACCTCGTACGCTCCTGTCATCTGACAGGGAGATATTATACAGCCCTGACACAGGCGCTGCTGCCTCGGGTTCTAAATACTCCCTGGGCTCCGATAGCTCCGTCCTTTGGATCATATCGTGCTGGAGTTACCTCTCCACAAAGTTCTCCAGATGGGCCAGCCTGCCCATAGAAGGAGGGGACTCTTCCACCTCCTGGCCCGACTCCTCTGAGTCCAGGGTCCTCACAGACTTTTTTGTGGCTTTTTACCCCCGTGGAGTAGCCAAGGTGCTTTCTGGCAGCAGCAAGACTATAGCCGCTGGCTTCTCTGCCAGCGACACTGTAGGCGAATTCGGCGGTCACATGCTGCCTGCAAGCCCGTGGTCTTTCACAGCCGGTTCGCCTCTTTACTTTCGACATATCTCCCACAATCTGAAGCTGAAAATACGGTAAGAAAAAACACACTCCGGACCGGGAGCAATGACTTCAGCTAAGTTTTTAAAACACTTACCTGAGTCTTTTAAACTTACCCGCTGGAAGGAGTGACGCGCCCGCCAGCCAGTCATTGCGCAATGCGTCAGACGTAATGACGCGCATGCATGGGGATGGCGTTCTTCACACAGTCACCCACGTGACTCCGAAGTAAAATTGTGTCTTAAAGCAGTAAATTACAGAACCTACATGGAAACAGGCTAATATAAATTTGGTTATGTGTAATGTGGTTGGATTTAAAAAAATCTGCTTTATTAACACAAAGTTAAGAGTGATGTAGGAAATAATCATCTTACCATAGCAGGACTTTGACATACCCAAGGTCTGTAACTTATGCCCTCACTACTAGTCTGGATAGGGTAAATAGGTAAAGGATAGGTCAATGGATGAGCAGTGCTAGCTATTTAAACATTTGGTCCAGAATCTCATAATGCAGCATTATAGCACTTTGGTTAAGCCACTTCGGGAATATTGTGTGCAGTTCTGGTTGCCCCATGACAGGAAAGAGGTGGAGGTTTTGGACAGGGTGCAGAGAAGGTTTAGCAGAAGGTTGCCTAGATTAGGGGTATTAACCCCCATTCTACTCCATCCGTCTCAAGAAGGAACCCCACCCAAAATTTCATCTGTCCATTACGTTCCAGGGATGGCACAGCACAGGTAGAACTGCTGCTTCGCAACGCCTGGGTTCAATCCTGACAATGGGCGCAGTGTGTGAGAAGTGTGCACCCTCTCCCTGAATGTGAATGTGCCAGCTTTCTCCCCCATTCCAAAAAACGTGCAGGTTTGTATATTAATTGGCTTCTGTAAATTGCCTTAAGTGTGTAGGATGTGAAATTAGAATAACATACTAGTGTATGGTTGATGAGTGGTTGGTGGGGACTCGGTGGGCCCAAGAGCCTGTTTCCATACAGTATCTCTAAACAAGGGACAACTAAACGGCCAAAATCTAAAAAGTAAACTAAAAGGCCAAAAGGGACTTCTGCTCCAAACTGGAGGATGAGACAGATGTTCAGCAGCTGTGGCGGGGCCTGAATGCAATCACCTCCTACAAGGCGAAACCAGGAGGCAGCTCGAATATCGGCGAAATATCACTCCCTGAAGAGCTCAATGCGTTTTACGCACGCATTGATAGGGAAAATACTGATATGCCTTCCCGAGCCCCCATTCGCTGTGATGGTATTTCAGTCTCAGTCACAAAGGCCGACGTCAGGAAATCCTTCAGAGGGGTGAACCCTCGAAAAGCGGCTGGACCTGATAGTATACCTGGTCGTGTTCTAAAAACCTGGCTGGAGTTTTTACGGACATTTTCAACCTCTCACTTCTGAGGTCTGAGGCCTCCACCTGCTTTAAAAGGGCATCAATTATGCCAGTGCCCAAAAAGAGTAAGGTGACATGCCTCAATGACTATCGACCAGTGGCACTTCCACCTGTGGTGATGAAGTGCTTTGAGACGTTGATCATGGCGCAAATCAACTCCTACCTCGACAAAAACCTGGACCCAAAGCAATTCGCTTACCGCCACAACATATCAACGGTGGATGCAATCTCGCTGGCCCTCCACTCCACTCTGGACCACTTGGACAACAAAAACTCATATGTCAGGCTGTTATTCATTGATTACAGCTCGGCATTTAATACAATCATCCCCTCCAAGCTGGTTACCAAACTCGCAGAACTGGGTCTCTGCGCATCACTCTGCAATTGGATCCTTTACTTCCTCATTCGCAGACCACAGTCAGTTCGTATTAGTGGAAATATGTCAGCCTCGATAACAATCAGCACGGGAGCACCTCAAGGCTGCGTGCTCAGCCCCCTGCTGTGCTCACTCTATACTCATGAATGCGTAGCCGGTCACAGTGCGAACTCCATCATCAAGTTCGCTGACGACACCATTGTTGTGGGACGTATCACTGATGGGGATGAGTCGGAGTACAGAAGAGAGATCGAGCAACTCTCCATATGGTGCCAGCACAATAACCTGGCCCTCAACACCAGCAAAACCATGGAACTGATTGTGGACTTTGGAAGGAGTAGGTTGGGGACCCACAGTCCCGTTTGTATCAATGAGTCGATGGTTGAAAGGGTCAAGAGCTTCAAATTCCTGGGCGTGCACATCTCTCAAGATCTTTCCTGGTCCGAGAACACTAATGCAATTATCAAGAAAGCACATCAGCGCCTCTACTTCCTGAGAAGATTACAGAGAGTCGGTTTGTCAAGGGGGACTCTCCCTAACATCCACAGGTGCACAGTAGAGAGCATGCTGACCGGTTGCATCATGCCTTTGTTCGGCAACTTGAGTGCCCTGGAGAGGAAATGACTACAAAAAGTAATAAACACTGTCCAGTCCATCATTGGCTCTGACCATCCTTCCATCGATGGAATTTATCGCAGTCGCTGCCTCAAAAAGGCTGGCAGTATCATCAAAGATCCACACCTTCCTGACCACACACTCATGTCCCTGCTACCTTCAGGTAGAAGGTACAGGAGCCTGAAGACTGCAACAACCAGGTTCAGGAATAGCTACTTCCCCACAGCCATCAGGCTATTAAACCTGGCTCGGACAAAACCATATAAACCATATAACCATATATAACCATATAACAATTACAGCACGGAAACAGGCCCTCTCGGCCCTTCCAGTCCGTGCCGACCATTTGTTTTCCCCTAGTCCCATCTACCTGCACTCAGACCATACCCCTCCATTCCCTTCACGTCCATATTCCTATCCACTTTACTCTTAATAACTTAAAACTCTGATTATTAATAACCCATTATCTGTTATTTGCACTTCATCAGTTTATTTATTCATGTGTGTATATATTTATGTTATGGTATATTGACACACTGATCTGTTTTGCAGTAAATGCCTACATTGCTGAAGCAAATCAAGAATTTCATTGTCCTATCAGGGACACATGACAATAAACTCACTTGACTTGACTTGACTAAACTAAACAAAACCTGTTCAGGTGAATGGTGGTGTGGGTTTGCGGGGGCTGAGTGACCTACTTCTGCTTTTATGTTTCCCCTATGTTACTCCTTATATTCTATCATCTGAAGGATGAACACGTTAACAAAGACCACATTAGCATTCTCATATCGGATTTGTGGTAATGTGGACCTATCAAGAAACAAAAGGGTGTGACTGTGATTGAGTCACAGGAGATTGAAAATAGCAGATATGAAAGTTCTTTTTTCATCATAAACAGACCTACATCATCTATTTCTACTCTTTTGCAATTTCTACTGCAATTTACATGGCTATAAATGCCCACTTTAACATTTTGATTGCAATTAGGTAACATTTCATAATCACTTATTACAATGACCAGTCCAGAGAAAGGGTTTCCACCCAGAATGTCAACTGTGTAGGACAGAACTGCAGATGGTGGTTTAACCCAATGATAGACAGAAAAATCTGGAGTAACTCAGCAGGGCAGGCAACATCTCTGGAGAGAAGGAATGAGTGACATTTTGGGTCGGTTGACATAAGTTGACATGACAATGCTGGAGAAGGCATCACAAAGCATGGAAACAGGCCCTTGAACCCAATATTCCCATGTTGACCAAGTTGCCCCATTTACACTCATCCAACCTGCCTGCATTTGGCCCCTATCTCACAAAACCATTCCGTTCCATGAACCTGTCCAAATGTTTAGTTTATTTAGATATACAGTGTGAAAACAGCCCCAGGCTTGCCCAAGGGGCTGGGAGACTAGGAGTCCTTGCCCAAGGCTTCCTAGTCTCCTTTATTACGGATTGGGTGGGGGGTGAAGGGTGATGGCAGGTGGCGAGATGGTAGGAAAAACGGGAGTACAGAGAAAAGTTGAATCAGTTGTCATCTTATTGAATGACAACACTTGTTCAAGGGATCAATTGGGGGAAGAGTTCCTTTCACAGCGTGTGAGGTGTCTGTGCCAGGGGTAAAGTTGTGGGGAGGGCAGGACTGTTGAGAAGGAGGGGGTCTGGGATAATGCCAGTAACTCACTCACTCACGCTGCTCTGCTGCAACGCTCCAGGCGCGGAGACACCGCATTGTAGCCAGGGATAGAAGCAGCACGGGTGGCTACGAGCAGCTGCCGGGACCCGACAGCAGAACTGGCCACCACTTCAGCGCCTTCTGCCATCCCGCTCACCTTTGGCAATGCTCTCCATCGGAACACCTCTCAGCTGCTGCTCACCGGCTTCGCTCATGTCAGCCGCTTCCCGCAAATCCTTAAATCCCCACAGCTGAATAACCTCAATTGCGCTGTCGGAATATAAGGATTTGCGGGAAGCGGCTGACATGAGTGAGGCCAGCGATCGGCAGGGGAGAGGGTTTTAGACGGAGAGCTGCCAGACGGATGCGGGGACCGGCAGAAGGTGCTGAGGTGGCAGCCGGTTCTGCTGTCCGGCCCGGCGGCCACTAGCAGCCACCCGAGCTGCTTCTCCCCCGCGGCCTCAATGTGGTGGCCCACCATTGCAGAGCCTTCATATGCAGAGAAAAGTCTTATTGGAATAAAAAGGAAAGTGACTAAAATTAGAGCACATGGGTAGGGTGTTGACATGGATAGAAAATTGGTTGGCAGACCGGAAGCAAAGAGTAGGAGTGAACGGGTCCTTTTCAGAATGGCAGGAAGTGGCGAGTGGAGTGCCGCAAGGCTCAGTGTTGGGGCCGCAACTGTTTACCATATATATCAATGATTAGTAAGAGGGAATTAGGAGCAACACTAGCAAGTTTGGGGATGACACAAAGCTGGGTGGCAGTGTGAACTGTGAAGAGGATGTTAGGAGGTTGCAGGGTGACCTGGACAGGTTGAGTGAGTGGGCAGACGCGTGGCAGATACAGTATAATATAGATAAATGTGAGGTTATCCACTTTGGTGGCAAAAAGAAGGGGGCAGATTATTATCTCAATGGGGTTAGGTTAGGTAAAGGGGAGGTACAGCGAGACCTGGGTGTCCTTGTACACCGGTCACTGAAAGTTGGCGTGCAGGTACACAGGCAGTGAAGAAAGCTAATGGAATGTTGGCCTTCATAACAAGAGGATTTCAGTATAGGAGTAAAGAGGTTCTTCAGCAGTTGTATAGGGCTATGGTGAGGCCACATCTGGAGTATTGTGTACAGTTTTGGTCTCCTAATTTGAGGAAGGACATCCTTGTGATTGAGGCAGTGCAGCGTAGGCTCACGAGATTGATCCCTGGGATGGCGGGTCTGTCATATGAGGAAAGATTGAAAAGACTAGGCTTGTATTCACTGGAGTCTAGAAGGATGAGGGGGAATCTTATAGAAACATATAAAATTATTAACGGACTGAACCAGCTAGATGCAGTAAAAATATACCCAAGTTGGGTGAGTCCAGAACCAAGGGCTACAGTCTTAGAATAAAGGGGAGGTCATTTAAGACTGAGGTGAGAAAAAATTTTTTTTACCAAGAGAGTTGTGAATTTATGGAATTCCCTGCCACAGAGGGCAGTGGAGGCCAAATAACTGGATGGATTTAAGAGAGAGTTGGATAGCGATCCAGAGGCTAGTGGAGTCAAGGGATATGGGGAGAAGGCAGGCACGAGTTATTGATAGCGGACGATCAGCCATGATCACAAAGAATGGCGGCGCTGGCTCGAAGGGCTGAATGGCCTCCTCCTGCACCTTTTTTCTATGATTCTATGTTTCCATGAAAGGAATCAAATGGATAAGATGGAAAAATGGTTAAATCATCATATGTAATGAAAACTTTTGGAAGTATGATCCTGAGGAAGGATTTGGAGGAAACGTTGACGGTCGTTGAAAATATTTTCGAAACCCTTTGAAAATGAAAGTCGTATTGGACGACTTTACACTACTCAAGTGATGTCCCTTAAAATCGTGAGAGACCATGTTAAGTCAATAAATTTTAAGTTTACATGGAAGATGGACTTTTTCTCAAGTAGAGATTAATTATTTTCCACTGAAGGATGTAATCGGCCAACTGCAGTTATGGGAATTGGATTGCTTGTAAGTGAGGAGTCTTGTTTGTACAGTGGCCAATATTACATTTTATGACTTACTGTACTTAAAAGAGCAATGGTAATGAATGCAGAATGAGTAAAAGTTAATTCAATAAGTGGTTATTTGGAGAAAGGCAATAACCATGATAAAGGGAGCAAAATTACTTCTTTCTGAATTGTTTTTTTCTTTCATTGACAGCTGTTCAGAAACAAAAGTTGTGATTATGTTTTTTGTATTACAAAACTTCCATGTCAATAGAGAGAGGAATAGCCAGCTAGTTGATGAAGGTATATTAACAGAATAATACTTGCTTTGGGTATGCTTGAGTTTCTCCCACAGAAGTCAAGTGGCAATTTAAAATCTTATTTAAAAGAGAAATTTCCCACAATTATTTATTCAACACTTCAATAAAGTATCAGTTGTCTTAATCCTTGGAATGATGCTTTCATCCCCATAATCATTCTGAGAAACAAAATAAATTAAAGAATATGTAGAAAGCTATTCATGTAAAGAGCAAAGAAAATCAGCAGTAGCGATTTTTAATAGTAAGATTAAACGAGAACTTACCAAGTTTGAAGGTTGATCTGTATTTTACGAGGAGTAGCGGTGAGGGATTTCGTGAAGACCCCGCCAACACGCATGCGGCATCCTTCAAAGCAGCGGTGTGGAATCACAGAACCAAAACCATGACTAAAAATAGTAAGATGAAAAACGTAGAACTACCTGGTTGACCTTATGATAGTGGGTGGGAGCGGTGGGCACGAAATCCCTCATCGCGACTCCTCGTAAAATACAGATCAACCTTCAAACTTGGTAAGTTCTCGTTTAATCTTACTATTTTACTTCGGAGTCACGTGAGTGACTTTGTGACGATTTCAAAGCTCTGTGATTTCACGCCCTGGACAACGTCCATGCTTATCACACTGTCGCCATTCTGATGGAGGAAGACTGTTAATGGAGTTCAGTCGAAACTGGCTAAAAAATCACACAATTTATTAATCAAATAAACAACAAACCCCTAAATCGGGGACAGACATTTACTGAGTGGTTCCCAGGATAGCTTCTGCGAATGTCGCAGGGGCGGCCAGAGGCTTGTTATAGAACCGCTGAAAAGTTTTTTCACTGGCCCAGCCCGCAGTGGCGAATTGTGGTCCATGGGCACCTCCATGGCCCTCGCCGCTGATGTGGATGCAGCCCTGGTGGAATGAGACTTAAAGATGTCAGTAGCAACTCCTACTGCATCCAGCACCACCCTGAGCCACCTGGCGATAGTCTGTGTAGTCACCCGACGATGCGGAGGTTTATGACTGATGAGGAGTCCCTGTTCCTTCATCCTGACAACTCCAGTAACTCGGATGTAGTGGTGGAGATGGGTGACTATGCAGAGTGTGGCATCTACAGGGTACGCCCGAAATTCCAGCTCAGCCCATGCGCCCCTGGACTGTGCTGTTTTAATAATTCTTTGACAAAGAATTTTATTTGACCAGGGGTGGCCACCATGCTGTCCAGTCACAGTTTCTGTAACGTCTGGACTCGTTGGGCTGTAGTCAGTGCCATGAGCATCACCACCTTGAGGGTGAGCTGTTTCAATGGTAGCTCATCTATTGGAGCCCAGCTCCTCAGTAGGGTCAGCACGATCCCCACATCCCACGTTACTGTATATCTGGGTTGGTGTTGAACACTCCCCTCATTAGTTTAGACACCAGGTGGTTGGAGCCGACACCTATATCCAGGTATGAGGACAGCGCACTCCTGGCGCTGTTGATGGCACTGTAGCTGAGGCCAGCATCAAAATGGAGGCCTGCTAGAAACTCCAACACATCAGGTATTGTTGCCGAGTTGGAAGACTTGTTGTTCCGGGCACAGAAAACCTCCCACTTTCTGATTTGAGTGAGGTATTGTTTCCGGGTTGATTCCCGGCACGATGCAGCAATAAGGTTTATGGCTCTTGACGAGATGCCTGCCCGGATGAGTGGTCTTTTCAGAACCTGCAAGCCAACAAGTTTAAATGACCATGGCAAGGATGACTGATCCCCGTAATAGGGTGAGTAATCAATTTGGGATGTTTCCCAATCGCCATCCATGGCTGTTTTAAAATTTTTACAACCATCGGGTACCATGGTTGTGTAGGCCAGTCGGGAATGATCAATATGCCAGTTGCAGAATCTAGTTTAATTTTCTGCAATACCCGACTGATGAGGCAGAATGGGGGAAATACGTAGCAAAACCATTTCCCCCAATGGATCGAAAACGCATCCATTGTTATTGCCCCCAGGGTCTGGTTCCCATGACACATACGTTGGTATCTGATGGTTCAACCTGGACGCAAATACGTCACTATCTGGTGTCCCAAAGTGAGCTATAATATCTCTAAAAATTTGGGGATTCAACATCCACTCGATGTTGTCATTAAAGACTCGTGACCTGGTGTCCGCCACTGTATTAAGCTTCCCAGGCAAATAGGTCGCAGTAATCCAAATGTTTCTTTCAATGCACCAGTGCCAAATTGTATTAGCCAATTCATCACAAGATAGCGACCTGATACCACCCATATGATTGATGTAAGCCACCACTGTAGTATTATATATTTGAAGGCAGACATGTAAATCCTGTGAATTAGTACAGTAAGCCCGCAGTCCATGAAATGCTCCCAGCATTTCTATATAATTTATCCCATGTGACTCCAGGAATGTAGACTCATGAGAGTTCCATCTGCCACCACAACTGGACATCGTATCAGTTGCTCCCCAGCCTTGTGCGCTTGCGTCAGTTTGTAACACAACATCAGGGTTGCCCACTATGATAGGTCTATGACATTCTCTAATATTGTCAACCCACCATTGTAGCTCATTTCTAGCTTCTGATGGTAGCCGAATTGGCCGATCAAAGTGACCAGCATTTGTTTTTAATGCTGTGATTTTTGATCTTTGTAAATTTCGGTAGTGTAGCGGTCCGAATTGTGCAGCTGGGAATGCAGCTACCAATTTGCCTATAACTTTTGCTGTTTGCCGAATAGTCGGTACCCTGGCGCGAGCAAGATTGTGGCACTCTTCTATAATAGCAGCAGCTTTATTAGTTGGGATGGTAATCTTCATTAAATTGGTGTCTAGGGTGAACCCCAAATAATCCATAACCTGTACCAGGTACAATTTTGATTTGTCTGGATGGATTATGAATCCCAGCTTCTCAAACAGAGCCTTGGTTGCAGCCACTCCTTGAATCGCCAATTGGAGGGTCTGACCCACTATAAGGATATCATCCAAATATGCCATTGCTATATAATTTTGTTGTCGGAGAAGAGCTAATATAGGTTTTAACAATTTGGTAAACAGCCTAGGAGCTGTGGTGATTCTATTGGGCAATGCCTTATATTCCCATAACTGACCCTTCCAGACAAACTTCAAAAATTTCCTATAAGCCTTAGCAATGGGTACCGTATAGTATGCATCTTTCAAATCGATGCATGCCATAAAGTACCCTGGGTAAAGCATCTGCTTAGCTGTTTCAAACGTATCCATTTTGAAATGGGTGTATTGTACAAAATTGTTCAATTCAGTTAAGTCTATTATTATCCGACATCCCCCATCTTTTTTAATCCTAGTGAAGATGTTAGACACAAACTCAATTGGTTCATGCTTGGTTTTGCCAATTACCCCTTTTTCTGCTAACCGTATAATTTCAGCATGTCCTGCCTCCACCTCTTTTTGGGATAGAGTAAATTTTCTACAAGGCGAATGCTGAGTAGGGGGATTTATACCTTCAATAAATTCTATAACATATCCTTGAACACTTTGTAAAATAAACTCATCCGTGGTGACAGTTTTCCATATGTCCAAGAAAGCCCGCAATCGCCCACCTATTCGTGCAGGAGGGGATGCTATGGCGTGAGAAGAACCAGACCCCCTTACCTCCAAGGTTAACGGCGGTTCCGTACATACGGTGTTTTGAGTGGGCGTTGTGGAGGTTGACGAGCCGGCGGCCACATTTTCCATGCAGGCCGTTGCTGGCCTTGCCCTAAAAAAGGTCGTTGCACTTGTTGGGATGGAGGTGGGTAGGATCTCTGTGCCCTTTCCGGCAGCCGTGTTCTCCAAGATGAATTAGGTTGTTGCCGGTGTTATGGATGAGGTTTCATGAGGCCAGCTGTTTTGGCCTCCTCATCCAGTTCCTTCACCTGTTTGGATAGGTCTCCAAACAACTGATGCGGCGGTGGAGCGGTTGATGGTCGACACAACCGCACGAATTTGGGGTTGAGTGTCGGCTTTATGGAGCTCTTACGCAAGCAGTTTATTTCATATTGGGCGTTGCATAGGAGTGCCAGTGCGTCTTGCTGATCGCTTGACACATTATCCCCGTCCAGGGTCCTAGCAAACGCCGTTATGCCCGTGGAGAGAACCTTTAATATACGCTGGAGTCGGACATCCTGCATCCTGGTGGCCATACTCAAGTGTCCCCAGATCTGGGCGTTAACCAAGGGCACACTGAGGTTGATGCAGTTTTCGGGCGGTTTTATTTTCCCCAAGGTATCATTGAGAACCTGACTCTGGAGTTGGTGCGTAGTCAGGTAATCAATGGTGCCCGCCAATTTGTGGTGCAGAGGTTCACCTATCTGGGTGGTAGCGGCAAACTTACTCACAACTTCCAGCATATCCTCCTCATGCTCTGGATCAGCGGCTACTGGCTGCCCCGGGTCGTCTTCGAACACAGCAGCTGGAAAATCCCTCAAGCTTCCTGCTGGAGACGATGAGATGCTGAGTGAAGTCCTTGCACGGCTGGTAGATGCCCGCGAGTCCCGTTCTTCTCGTTCCCGGTCCCGTTGGAGGAGTTGCTCCACTAAGAGCTCCAACCGCTCTATGCGACCATCCCTGCTATGTGCAGCGGACAAGCCGACTTCCCCAGGCCCTGCGAACTCACTGGGGCTTCCACCATCGGACCACACCTCCTTAAGGTGCTGTCTAGGGTCCAATGGCAGGTCGTCGTGACCTACGGCTAAGTAGGATCATACGACTCCCCGCACGGACTCTCCGCTAGTCTGTCTTCTCCCAGACTCTGGCAGCCCACCTGTCTGGTAAGAAGGCAGGTGAGTTGAATCGGCGCCGGCCCCCGGAACCTGGCTCCCCGGAGTCCGTGCAGGCTTACCTCCACACATGCCCATCTTTTGGCGTGGAGGCGCATGGTCGACCGCTCCCAGAGCTGAGCTGACCGACCGCTTCCTGCTGCCACCTCCGCCCTTGACCGCAGCCTGACGGGGTGTGTTGTCGGCGGTATCTGCTCCAGCAGGCCTACTCGACGCAGCAGTGATATTGCCAGGCTGCACTACGGCAGAATTCCCTGGCTGCGGTACGTTTTTGCACTTTGCAGGGCTCCCCTGTCGTGCGGCTGTCCCCCGGCCCAGCCCCCTCGGGTCTTCTGGAGCTCGGGGAGAGGTTGCTTGTAAAAAGCGAGACCCCTTGCCACGTACCTGTTTCCCCCCTCTTTTCTTGGGGGAAGGGGGCTCGAAGTCTGGATCCGATGCATCCAGCTCCGGAGCGGTAAACCATTCAGGTGAGTTGGCCCCTGAATCAGCGGGAGCACCCGACTTCCACATTCCTACCCCCACACGCCTCGAAGCTGCTGGTGTTGCTTGCAGCTCCGGAGACAAGGGCTGGTTGAAGCTCGACTTCTCGACAGTGCCTTTCTCTTGCCCTTGTCCATCCTGTAGGATAAAAGTAATACTTACCTGCCGGCTTTTATGAAGGAGCCCGAGGAGAGAGCACACTCCCCCCCCCCAGCCTGCCAGTGCAAATGCACGCGACGATATGCCGCGCATGCATGTTGGCGGGATCTTCACGAAGTCACTCACGTGACTCCGAAGCAAAATAAAGATATTTAGATTTCATGATCTCCAATCCCTAATTTGATTTCAGTAGGAAGTTCACAACATAAACGCGAGAATCAATATTAAACAAAAGTTTGCTACTGGTCAACTTGGTCTTCAACATCATGTGGTGCAGTAGGAGCTCCACTCTATGGTGACACTCCATGTCATATTTGCGGTTGGTGAAGACAGTGGGCGGAGACAGTGGTGACGTTATTTGTCTCTCTTTTCTTCACTGACCTGCCTGTCTATCTGCAAGTAGTCTGTGTTGATGCCTGCCACCTTCACACCCAACATACATTGGTCCTTATCGCTGAGGTATGGACATCTACCAGATCATGACCCAATGGTTAGTTCATCATACAGAGTGCACTTAGATTTATTGTAATGTCCCTAAATTCAGCTGTGTGCTACTTCACCACTTTGCAACAATCTTCTTCTAATGTTTATAATTTAATTTATTTGATTCTTAAACCAATCTTAGAAATTTTATTACTGAAGTGCAAATATCCCTGAATCTCAACACAACAAGTTTAAAATGCATTGTTCATTAAATATTTATTTTGGTTAATGTAGGTAATAATGCATAACCTTGGGGGAAGTCAAGGTTACAGGTCATTAACTACATTTACCAATATGAAAAGGAAAACAGAAAGTTACCTTTGAACATTTGTCAACTGTTCTGTTCTCTCTATTCACTGGGAAGTTTCTTCATAGAAATTAATTCTGGATCACTAAAGTTGCATTAGTTATTGAGGGAGTCAACATGGACAAATACAAGAAAATTATAATGGGACTTATTCAGCTGTGGTTCTATCGAATGTTGGGGCAGACATGGACAAGAGTTGTGTGGAAGGGACAAATAGCCTACAGTTGCTTCTTTCCCTTATGGTTTTCTTATTGTGGCTGAGCATCGTAGTTTAGAAATTTTGTTCCTTTGACAATGACACAGAGTTTCATAAGAAATCAAATGTGCTGCTCTCAGTACATGGTATGTTTTTTGCACTATGTGGTAGCTATGTACCTGACACATTTAATAGTAAGATTAAACGAGAACTTACCAGTTCGAAGTTTGATCGTTATTTTATGAGGAGTAACGATGAGGGATTACGTGAAGAAGGCCCGCCTGGCGCTGGAATGGCATACTTCAAAGCAGCGGCATGAAAAACACAGAACACAAATAGCCGGAGTAAGATAGTAAGGCTCATCATAGATTTAGATCTACCAGATGATCATTTATTTTATGAGGGTGGGGAGTGAAGGGCACGTAATCCCTCATCGTTACTCCTCATAAAATAACGATCAAACTTCGAACTGGTAAGTTCTCGTTTAATGTTACTATTTTACTTCGGAGTCACGTGAGTGACTACGTGAAGAGTTTGAAGCTTTCTGTGTTTTTCGTGTCGTAGAATTTATTCCATACGACAGTACGGCTCATTTAACACAATAACGAGCGAATAACACATTTTCCCCAAACATTGCCTCAAGTTATGTGATAAATTATTTCACATTATAAAAAATGAAAATAATGCCCATTCCATTGAAAGGCAAGTTTATCACAAATACCAATTGATATATATATTTTTATGGCATGACAAAGCAACAATTATAGAGAACCGAACATTGCGTGTCTAAATCTGACACCATGACTGGTTCCTTTTTACTTTAACAGTAATCTACAGCCTCCTGCGGCCTTGCATCTTTGCTCGAGTGGCTCATCCTGTGCCATTTCTGTGAATGTATTTTCCTCATTAACAGAGTGATTTTTCCACCTTTCAGTGTCTAGTTCCTACTGAATGTATCCAATTTTTAACCATCTAGAAATACATTCCTCTATAACCATCAGTTTTTACTGAACCCAATGTGGTTTTTGTGTGTAATAAACAGTCTCATTGCCACAGAGACTCTTACCTACTGGAACATTTTCATCAATGTTCACACACACACACACACACACAACTTAAAGCCGGCAGGATATGCTTATAGTTTACCTTCGTTTCAGGTCTTCTTGGTGTGCTTTGTTTGGTAGATTCATAAACATATATGATAATGCAATTTGTATCCACATGCAATTATAACGTAACATTTGCAATGTTTGCACTCTTATATTGATACTAAAGTTATCAGAATTATTATTTTCAATGTTCAAGTTTTTTGAATCATAGATAGAGTTAGAGTCCATTTCTTAAGGCATTTCAAGATTATTTATCTCCTGCCTTTATATTTTTTTACAATTTTGGACAGATTATATATATATATATATATATATCATATATAATATATCATATATCATATATCATATATATATATATATATACACACACACATATATATATATATATATATATATATTTATTACCATTTACATATATATCCCTTTCCATATTGGGATATTATGAATGCATCTGATAACTTCTTGGTTAATATATTGTCCGTTTATAAGACGGTAACACTCTGAGCCCTATTATTGGCTCTATCAATTAGATACTTAGAAAATGCAATCCACAAGGAATTCACATATATCTAATATGATAAAATAACTTTACTGTATATACAGACCTCCAATTTCTTATAACAAAATATTGTTTTTTAGACTTATTTCTGCAAATTGCAGGTATAACACTTCTTTATACATAATTATTTTATTGATATATTGTTATATTGGTTAACATTCATAGACTTCTTTGACCATCAGCTGTTGTGATGGTCTGGTCAACCTGTAGATAGTAAAATTCATATTTTCATGTCATGGAGGTTTTTTTGTACAACAATAAATTACTGCAGGGTTTCTCAAACCTGGAGATCCCAGTGGGTGCAGCAGCATCCAAAGAGCGAAGGGAGACAGGCAACGACCTAGGTCGAGACCCCTTTTTTGACTTCAATAAATTGCTGCCACTATGAATCATCACTAGCAGTTCAAAATCACACAATATTTATGAAACCATAAAGGACCCGTATTAGGCCACCAAAATGCCTCTGGCAGTGTCCCGCTACATTTTCATCAGACACTGCCCTATTAAACAAAAAATGAGGAACACAAAGAAATCTTTTCCTCATGTAATTGGGAGAAAAGCATCCACCTTCACTGTTCTTGGTTTACCCACAAGAAATATTCGAAAGATCGGTGATTTAATCTGTATGCAATCAGATTAATCGTAAGTAATCCATATTAATGACAATATGTTTTTTCTCCCAAATTTGTTATCTTCCGATACCATTGTCTCTTCCTTAGAGATAAACAGGTGGACTAAACTTTAAAATATGCCACATCTGTTTACTTAGATAATCCCATGATTGTTATTTGACTTATCTTGTGACCCACAAGAAACATTTGAAAGATCAGTGATTTAATCTGTATACAACCAGATTAATCGTAAGTAATGCAAAATAATGACAATATGTTTTTCTCCCAAATTTGACCATTGTTAACATATGCCACAGCCGTGGTATTGTTCATCTTGATACGACATGGACAGTTCCATAAAAAAAACAATCAATCTTTTTAATCCATAACTCCTTATACTTCAACAATTAATACGAATGTTTGGAAAATTTCTTTAGGTCAAACCATTTATGTTCGCCTGGTATTATTGTCTGCAGTCCGAACAAGAGACATATCAATTATTGTTATAAGAATAGATAATATTCTTATCTTTACCCAAACATTCACAGAAGCTGTACATCATCTGTAACACTTGCTACAGTTTGCAACAGCTTTTAATCTTATAGTTGAAGCAGCTTATGAACCTTTTTTACATTACTTTAATAATGATAACGTATCATTTGATATTTTGCATAAGCCTCTTCACAAGGCATACATATTCTTATAAGCTTCTGTATTCCTTCTTTTGGAACTTTATTTATTTTTTACCTAATCCTAATGGAGGGACAAAGTATGTCAACAATAATTAGACATATTTGTATCATGGAACAATTTTCCCCCTCTCTTATGGTGCTTGAATTACTTCTAAAATTCAGAATAGTAATTTATAAATATTTTATTAATGCCTAAGCATATGCTTTATGTAATGGGTCAGGTCCTTACCTCCCACCAGGTTTGTAATGGCAGGCACTAATTTGCAGCTGCTCTTATCTCTTCCAATTTAAATGTAATCGAGATAACCCATGACCATGACCTCATTAGTGCAAGTGCTGATCTTTTATCAGTATAATTGTTCCTTCAGTGTTCGGTTTAACAGCCTTGAACTGATTGATTGTTTGGACAATGTTTTAACTTGCACAGCTTGACCCTCTTTAATTAATTTCAAGCACCTGTAATATTGATTAACACTTTGTTAATCACAACAGTTTTTCCATGTTCTAGATGTTTCCATTTTCTTACACTGTGAAAGTGTAAATATAATGATGTTTTGTATGGTTTATACCATGAAATCTTTACACTGAGGTAATTTTATAATATACATGTACGTACCCCTTCTTATTAAAAATTACTTTTGAGTGCAAACCTGAAATCAATTTTTAAAGTTTTCTTATACAGGTGAACCAATCCTTCCTTAGTTATATTGGTTAACAATCATAATACACCTGTAATCCCCCATAATTGGAGATTTCATGAACTTATTTTGTAACCAGATGTTTGCACCTTTTCAACGTACTTCAAGCCTTCTTTCCCCAATTATATAGGTTTAGATAAAGCTATGTTTGGATTATACCACTTCTGCCTTTGTTTTGATCCATTATCAAATCTATCATTGGATCATAGTTTTTTCACCGCAAGTTAAAAAGACCTTTGCCTTTGTTTTGATCCATTATCAAAATTTTTCATTGGATCATAGTTTTTCTCCCCAAAGTTTAAAGATCAGTAGTCTGTTCTTTTGTAATTAATATCTTTGATTTATCATAAGGCAGCTTTATTCTATAATAATCAGGAGTTTAATATCCTGATTTGTATTGATCTGCAAACCTATAGTGCAGATTCGGTAAATTATATATATTTCTTCCTATTGAGCTCCACAACTGATGGCAATTTTAATTTATTTTGAAAGTATTACTTATTTGCACCATTTTGAAATACTTTGAAATTGTATTTCTTATATCTCATATTATTTGAGACATGGATATTATAAACGGATTTACCGTTGATATTTTACTAAAACATAAAAGTTTTATCGTATTCTTGAAGTTGGTGAGATACCATATAATTAATGTTGGCAGCTAGGTTTTCTTCCATAGCCTCACCACTTCCTTTAGATATAGCAAAATCTTTTGCTATCTCAGGCACATCTGGCCTCACTTTTTTATTTGTGGTGTGCATTCATAATTCACATCACCACTTGCAGGGTCTGTCTTTTGCAGCCCTGATCCACTTGGAATTATATCCAAAGAGACTTCCTCCACCCTAATCCAGGGTTCAATTCTCAATTTGGCACATAGCCATATTTTGTATATTCAAGCCCCTCAGGGTCTTTTTTGGGCTGTTTGGGTACTGTGACCCTTGTCTCTTTTTATATTTTGGAGTACTTTCTCCATATCGCGATTTTTATTAACTTTTTAAATTACAGCCTTTCTGACTTTTAAAATTCCCTGCCAAAAGATTGTGGAGCATTTTAACCTCTCTACCGTATTTTTAACGGTACCAGTATCGGAACCGGCCCCGTAATTAATCTCTCGTCCCGATCGCTGGGTATTCCCCTGGGACGTTCTTTTCAAAACTCCGTTATTTTAACAGAGTATTTCTGTTCAATTTAAACTTTTAGTTTGTTTTTAAAATCCTTTAAAATCCTGGTTTCCACCAGGCATGGAGTTTTCCAGTCCTAAAAAAATTTTTCAACTGCACTTACCTGCCGGTTCTGAACCTACCGCTGTCGAGGAGCTGTCTGTGCAGCTCCTGCTTCTGCCGTCAGCGTCGACGTAATGCCGTTCCAGCGCCAGGCGGGCCTTCTTCACGTAGTCACTCACGTGACTCCGAAGTAAAATTAATAGTGGTGTTAAAGAAGGAACTGCAGATGCTGGAGAATCGAGGGTACACAAAAGGCTGGAGAAACTCAGCGGGTGCAGCAGCATCTAAAGAGCGAAGGAGATAGGCGACGTTTCGGGTCGAGACCCTTCTTCAGACTTGAAGAAGGGTCTCGACCCGAAACGTCGCCTATCTCCTTCGCTCCTTAGATGCTGCTGCACCCACTGAGTTTCTCCAGCCTTTTGTGTACCCTTAAATAATAGTGGTATTAGCAATCAGCCCCAATCAGCCCCTGTCAGTACTGAACTTTTTTTTCAGTCAAAGGACGGATGTACTGATGCAACAACTCCAGTGAATAATCTCTGGGTTGATTCCCAGGAATTATAAGATTCTCCGATGAGTATGAATTAAACAGACTAAGCCTGCACTCCTTTGTTTGTTGGTGTGAAGCATACAAGTTTATTTGCGGATTAGATAGAAGAGATGGGGGGTGATATTTCCCTTGGTCAGGGTGTCTAGAACCAATGGTCACAGTCTCAGAATAAAGTTTTGGCCGGAATGTTCTTCGTCCAAAGGGTAGTGAATCTTTGGGATTCTCCACTCAAGTGAGCTATGGAGTCTCGGCCATGGGGGATGTTCAATATTGAGATCGATAAATATTAAATAAATCAATGAATGTGCATTCAGTGCAGGAAATTGACGTTGAGGTAAAGATCATCTATGATGTTATTGAATAATGTAGCATGCATGAATGGCCAAATGTCTTACTGCATCTCTATCTTATGTTCTTGTTATATTGTGATCATATATTTCTAGTTCAATCCACTTTATTTTCTCTTCGTTAATTCCTATTTTACTAATCTGGCCTCCAAGTCTGAGGAAGGATGTTATTGCCATAGAGGGAGTGCAGAGAAGGTTCACCAGACTGATTCCTGGGATGTCAGGACTGTCTTATGAAGAAAGACTGGATAGACTCGGTTAATACTCTCTAGACTTTAGGAGATTGAGAGGGGATTGTTATAGAAACTTACAACATTCTTAAGGGGTTGGACAGGCGAGATGCAGGAAGGTTGTTCCCGATGTTGGGGAGGTCCAGGACAAGGGGTCACAGCTTAAGGATAAGGGGTAAATCCTTTAGGACCGAGATGAGAAGGACTTTTTTCACACAGAGAGTGGTGGGTCTTTGGAACTCTCTGCCACAGAGGGTAGTGAAGGCCAGTTCATTGGCTATATTTAAGAGGGAGTTAGATGTGGCCCTTGTGGCTAGGGGGAGCAGAGGGTATGGAGAGAAGGCAGGTACGGGATACTGAGTTGGATGATCAGCCATGATCATATTGAATGGCGGTGCAGGCTCGAAGGGCCGAATGGCCTACTCCTGCACCTAATTTCTATGTTTCTATGTTTCTAACCTGATATGATATTGAATTCACTCATAAAAACCTGCACCCCACAGTTAGACCTTGTCCTGTTGATTTCAATACCGTGCCATCCAATTTAACATGAAAATATGTAGTTGTGCCCTGTTTAAACAGATGACAAAGAGTGCCACACCATTTCCATCTCAAACTTCCAGTAACAAACAGGGGAGGTATAATGGGGATTTTACTGATGATACTAATTATTCACTGTACAGTTATGGGTAGTTGCCTTTCTAATTATGAATTGAATATTTTAGCCAAAAACCATTTAAAACAAATGCTATCATGGACTTAGTCATGAGTCATTCTTATAAGCAGTTATTTATAAGACAAAAAAGGTACTCAGTAACAAAAGGCATTCTTGAATCCGCTGCCCTCTGGTGCTCCGGTCTGTCCAGACATCATCAGTTTGTTTTGAAACCACAAACTGAACATGAATCGCAGTACAGTTACCCAATAGAACATGTGATTTACTTATTTGATAGTTCCTGCACAGAGATGTGGCACAGGGGAAGAAGTTCAGCAGATTTTTTCATTTATGGCTTCAGTTGAGACTGTTTTAAGGCAGATGATATTCAAACCCCAGGTGTGTGGTTTACCTGTAGCACACTACCCTTCATTCTTTTCTTATTTGACACACACTTTAGAGCTTTTTTGTCATATTGCAAATCTTACTTATCGTTTACCAGAGAAATGTGTTCTTCTGGGCCAATGTGTCCTGACAACCGACCATAAATTGTACTTATTTATTAATTCACAGAGGGAGTCTAATTTAAAAAAAAGTATAGCCTAATTCTACGTTTCTATAAAACCTTTACCTATTCTAATTAATTTCTTTACCTTCCAATGACATTGTTTATATTGTCTACACTGTAGATGATATGTGTATACACCTTTAATTGATAGTGACGATGTCCATGCTCACCACTCCCCCACCAGTTAGTATAATTGTAACCCACACGCCCCTAGCTTGCTTGCTAGTGATCGTGACAGACCACGTACAGCCAGGGCTATATATAATGTATGCTTAATAAAGTAGTGAAGACTTTAAGGTGTCTGTGTACCTTCTCTACATACACTACGGTCCTGTTAAGTTATACACTAGTGGACATATTGCTGATTAAAACATTACATAATATGCTTTTATTATTTTAGTTGGAATTTGAATACTTCTCTATATCAGTGCACCTTTAAAGATTTTGCGGGTCTATCAAAAACATAGAAGTCTTTGGTCCAACTTATTATATTTCACCATTCTGTAAAGTTGTGGCTGATTAACATCTTGAAGCTTAATTAGTTATGATGAACCAAAATATATTGAACTTTCACAGTCCACAAAGGGTATAGTATGCAACTTTTTTTTGGAGAATTATACAATACACAAATAACGGTGAGAGTCATGAGGGTGAGGAGTCATTCAAATACTACATAAATGCAATGTTCCTTAACTATCTCTCAAGACAAGCATACATCCCATAGGGGATTAGATGATAAAATCTCCCTGAGGAAAAAAAATACATTGTGCTTTATACATTTTGGATTTAATGACAATTTAGAATCAGATGCTGGAAATCTGAAATGAAGATAGGGAATGTTAAAGTTTAGCTTAGTTTAATTTATTATTATTGTCACGTGTACCGTGGTACAGTGAAAAACGGTTTGTTGCATGATTAGTTATACATGATTACAATCAAGCTGTCTACAGTATACAGATACAGGATAAAGGGTATAACATTTAGTGCAAGAAGAAGAAAGTTATAAGGTCTCCAATGAGGTAGATAGGAGGTCAGGAACGCCCTTTAGTTGGTGTGAGGACAGTTCAGTTGCCTGATAACAGCTGGGAAGAAATTGTCACTGAGTCTGGAGGTATGTGTTTTCAAACCTGCACCTCTTGCATGATTGGAGAAGGGAGAAGAGTGAGTGACTGGAATGAGACTGGTCCTTGATTATGCTAGTGGCCTTGCTGAGGTAGCGTGAAGTGTAGATGGAGTCAATGGAAGAGAGGTTGGTTTGAGTGATTGTCTGGGCTACGTCCACTACTCTCTGCAATTTCTTGCGGTCTTCCATTGAGTTATTCCAAAACCATGCTGTGATGCATTCCAATAAAATGCTCTCTGCGGCACATCTGTAGAAGTTGGTGAGGGTCTTTGGGGACATGCCAAACTTCCTAAGCCTTCTAATGAAGTAGAGGCTTTTGTCTGCTTTCTTGGCCATTGCTTCGATGTGGCTGGTGCAGGACAAATTGCTGATTATATTTATTCTTAAGAAGTTGAAGCTTTCATCCATCTCTACTTTGGCACCATCAATGTATGATACGTGTTCCCCTTCTCTTCCTGAAGTCAAATCAACCTTTGTTCTCCTAACATTGAGGGAAAGTACTGAGCATGACAAAGGAGGTAACATCTGCAGAAAAATAAACCAAGTTAACATTTCACATTGTAAATCCTTTGTCAGAACTGGGAATAGGAGATAAAATAAAATAATCTTAAAAAGCAGAAATTGTGGCAGGAGTGATGAATAGAACAAAAGGAATATCTATGGTAAGGTGAGACCAGGCCACATGACTTGATATGGCAGATAGAGGCTGCATATTCTTCTTTGCCAATGTCTGATGTTGCTAACATTGAGAATGTCCAGTGTCAGGCTCCACTAATGGAGAGAAATAAAATGTGCCAATTTAACTGGTGGATGACCAATGCAGGGATGGCCAGAACAATGGAAGCGATTTACTCCAAGTTAGATAATTGAATGTGGAGTTCTGAAGGCTGCAGCATACCCAGATGGAAGATATTAAAGTGATGCGGCACAGTGCAGCACAGTGATGCAGCTAGTATAGCTGCTGCCTTATCTCTCCAGTTATTAGATTCAATCCTGACCTCTGGTGCTGTCTGCTTAATGCATCTTTGCTTGTGTCGGCTTTCTTTGGCAGCTCCATTTCCCTGCTACATCCCAAAGTTAAAAGTTGTGAATTGTCCTGGTGCGTTGGTCAGGGGAGGTGTTTGCCTGCAAAATTTTCAAAGTAACAGATTTTAGTGTGAATCATTGCTCAAGGTAACAGAATTAAGTTGTTGAACATGAGTGGCAGGGATAGTGAAAATAATAGACATCTTGTTTCTCTGATGAATAACTAAACATCAAAACATTGGAGGTGGAGCCCCAAAGCAAGAATCAAAGTTATCAGGGTCCCTCATCCCCCTTCTCCACTCCACACTTCATCTGCTCCTGATAGAAGAAGAATTTCTATGGAAAATGTGAATACATCCAATCCATTGAAAAAACGCAGCATTGGTTATTCTCAGTGGTGGATTCCCAATGGTAGCATTTACAATAATTGTCCCTTTGCACAGTTCAAAACCATTTTAACTCCTCTTCTCACTCTCACACAGACCTTTCTGTCCTGGACCTCTTCCATTGCTAGAGTGAGGCCACACGCATATTGGAGGAAAAGTACCTCATATTTTGCTTGGGTAGCTTATAATTTGGATTCTCGGACCAGTCAATTTTGCTATCTCGTTTGCCAGACGAGCTGTTTCCAGTGGGGACTTTGCAAGGAGTTACAGTTTGCTGTGTGCTAGAATCCAAGATACAGCAACTAGTGTGTCCGCGTCCGATGTCAACTGCCATGGATATACAGCCTCAGATGTCCGACAAGACAGCCACGCTCACGTATGACACGTACTTTGGAACATGCAGAGCAACCGCATCCACTCCCGCTAGGGAATGACCACCCTTCCGAGTGACTATGATGTGTCTCTCCAAGATTTAAGAGAGTTGTGCCATTTTCTGTTTCAGGTAGGAGAACTGTTTTCAATTCTGAAGAAGGGCCCCGATCCAAAATGTCATCTATTCAATTTCTTCAAAGATGCTGCCTGACCTTCTGAGTTATTCCAGCATTTTGTTTCTAATTGTTTTCACCCAGAGAGATGTGAATTTGTGGAATTCCCTGCTACAGTGGAGGCCAAATCACTGGATGGATTCAAGAGAGAGTTAGATAGAGCACTAGGGGCTATTGGAATCAAGGGATATGGGGAGAAGGCAGGCACGGGTTATTGATTGGGGACGATCAGTCATGATCACAATGAATGTCGGTGCTGGCTCGAAGGGCCGAATGGCCTCCTCCTGCACCTATTTTCTATGTTTGTCTGTTTCTATGTTGGAAAACAGCATCTGAAGTTCCATGTTGCTCTGTTTTCAATACACTCCTGGCCAGATCCAGGCTCCTGCTCACAATCTCTCTTCCTCCTCTCTATTCCAGCAGCTGAACTTGTTTTGCATGCCCACGTCTTTTTCTTCCAATTATGCCTCATTACAAGAGGAATCCTGACTAAATTACTTTATCCATGAACAATTGTATTTTCCCAATGCCTTGATAACAGCAATAACTCATCTGGCATTTGCCACAATATTACAGTAAACATTCACTCATTGAAGCAAATAAAGAAAGCACAAAATAGTTAGTGAATTGTTCCAGCAGCCTGAAGAATTCAATGAACAACAATGGGGTAAGGATCAGGGGTGGGCTGTTTCCTAATATTGCTTAATAGTCCATAGATTTTAAGTTAATTTTGGATAAGGATGTCTGGACATCAGAGGACAGTGGGAGCAGTGTGGAGAATACAAATAAACAAGGCAGTTTGAGATTAGGAAGAAGGAGGTGTTGGGATCCTTAAAGAGCATTAAGGAGGATAAACCTCAGGGCCTGATGGGATGTATTGCAAGTTATTGAGAGAGGCAAAAGAAGAGATTGAAGGAGCCTTGACAGAGATCTTCTTTAGCCATAGGTGATGTCCCAGAAGACTATATAGTAGTTAATGTTGTTCCTTTGTTTAAAAATGGTAATAGAGAGAATACAGGAAATGATAGGCTGATGAGCCTCACGTCAGTGATAGGGAAACTATTCAAAAAGATTCTTCAAGATAAGTTTTACTCCCTTCTGGAAAATATTGTGTTAATTAGGGAAAGTCAGCATGGCTTCTTACATGGCGTCATGTCTTACTAACGATCAATTAATTTGAGGATGTGATGAAGGTGATCAATAAGGGTAGGGAAATGGATGTTGTCTACATGGATTTTAGTAAGGCATTTGAGAATGTTCTCCATGATAGGCTGATCCAGAAGATTAAGTTGCACAGAATCAAGCGACGATCATATCAAAAGTTCAAAGGTTCAAAGGTCAGTGAAACTTGAATTACCATACAGCTATCTATCTATACAAAACTAAAACTCTGATCTTGTGCTCTTCTGGTTTGCATGGTTTTATTATTTGCTCAAAAATGGTACACGATAGCACTATGATTTTTAACCACCTGACTCACCATTCTCATGTGCTCAGGTGCAACAAGTTTTGTTCCAATCAATGGTATAATTTAAAAGTTATTAAGGTTTAAAAATCATAAAAACTCTGGATGCGCAGATTGGTCTCCTCTCCTGCCCTGCTTAGTCTAGTACTAAATAAAAGCAACAGGACTCACAATTACATAAAAGTTAACATAAACATCCACCACATCAGATTCCCCACATTCCGCACTGTGATGGAAGACAATAGAGTCTAAACTTCTTCCTCTTTATTCTCCCACGAGTCATACAGATTCATAACTGGTTTATTGACAGAGGGTTATGGTGGAAGGACAATATTCAGTCTTGGGGACTCTGACCAGTAGAGTTCTGCAGGGATTTGTTTGGGAACCTCAATTGATTATGGTGTATATAAATGACTTGAATCTAAACATAGATTAGTTGATTCATAAGTTTACAGATGATACCAAAATTGGTGGGGTGAAGCACTGTGAGGAAAGTTGTCAATGTATCCAATGGGATATAAATGAACTACAGAAATGGGTGGAGAAATGCAAGTGGCATTTAATCTGACCAACTGTGATGTGTTGCACTTTGGGAGGTTGAATGTCAGGGGGAAATATACAGGTAAAGACAAGTCATAAGAGCAGTTATGTACAGCAGGATCTTGGGGTCCAATACTACAATCCCTGAAAGTGGCACCAAAATAAATAGAGTGCTAAAGAAGGTATATGGTATGCTTGCCTCATTGGTCAAGGCATTGATATAGGTGTCAGGAAGTAATGATGCAGATCTATTGGACTTTGCTTAGCCTGTATTTGGAGTAATGTGTTGAGTTCTGGTTGCCCAATTTCAGGAAGGATGTGGAGGTTTTAGAAACGGTTTAGTGGAGGTTTTCCAATTATTATGTCAAGATTAGGGGTATTAGCTACAAGGAGAGGTTGAACAGGCTTGGATTTTTTTTTCTCTGGAGTGCTGGACATTGAGAGAAGACCTGATAGAATTATATAAAATTATAAGAGGTATGGAAGGGATAGACAGTTAGCATCTTTTTATCCCCAGTAGATAAATATTAAAAGATAAATATGATTGAGTTTATGAATCTGATTAAGTGTTTTGAAGAAGTAACCAAAAAGATTGATGACTGCTAAGCCATAGACATGTTGTCTATTTAGACTTCATCAAGGCATTTGATAAGGGTCCACGTGGCAAGTTGCTCTAGAAGGTTAGATCACGTGGAATCCATGGAGAACTAGCCAACTGGATAAAGGAATGGCTTCATGGAGGAAAGTAGAGGATGATGGTGGAAGGTTGTTTTTTGGAATGGAGGCCTGTGATTTGTGGTGTGCCTCAGTGATCAGTGATGGGCCCTTTTCTGTTTCAAATCAATGATTTGAATGAGAATGTAGAAGGCATGGCTAGTAAGTTTACAAATGACACCAAAGTGGATGGTATCATAGATACCAAAGGTGGTTGTCAAAAATTACAACAGACTCTTGATCAGTTGGGCAAATGGGCTGAGGAATGGTGAATGAATGCACATCAGTGTGAGGTGTTGCATTTTGGGAATTCAAACCAGGACAGGACTTTCACAGTAAATGGCAGGGCTCTGAGAAGGATTGTGGTGCAGAGGGATCGAGGAGTACAGGTACATAGTTCCATGAAAGTGCCGTCGCAGGCATATAGGGTAGTCAAGAGCATTTTTGGTACATTGGTCCATTTCATCAGTCAGGGTACAGAGTATAGAAATTGGGATATTATATGTCAGTTGTACAAGGCGTTGGTGAGACCATATTTGGAGTATTGTGTTCCGTTTTGGTCACTCTGCTGCAGAAAGAATGTTGTTAAGCTGGAACACGTGAAGAAAAGATTCACGGAGATGTTGCCAGGACCTGAGGGACTGAACTATATGGAGAGGCTGGGCAGGCTAGCACTATTTCTTGGTGTACAGGAGGATGAGGGGTGATCTTATAGAGGTGTATATGATCTTGAGGGGAAAAGATAGGCAATATACACAGTCGTTTATCCAGAGGAGGGGAATAAAGGACCATTAACATTGGTTTAAGATGAGAGAGGACATTTTTAACAAGCTGCCAATGGAGGTAATTGAGGCAGGCACTATAACAACAATTAAAAATACATTTAGGCAGGTACACGGATAGGAAAGGTTTAGAAGGATATGTGCCAAATGGGGTATGTGGGATTATGGAAGATTGGGACTTGGTCGGCATGAATAAGTTTGGTCAAAGGGTTTGTTTCTGTGTTGTATGACTCTATGACTGGAGGGCATAAGTTTAAGGTAAGAAGGGGAAAGTTTAATGATATGCGGAGCAGGTTTTTTTTACACAGAGGGTGGTGAATGTCTGGAACACTCTGCTGTGAGTGGTGGTAGACACACCTATGATAGTGGCATTTAGATAGGCACCTGGATATGCATAAAATTGAGGAACATGGATTACATGCAGACAGATAAAAGTTGGTATTTGCATTATGTTCGGCACAGACACTTTGAGCTTGAAGGACCTGTTTCTATTCTGCACTGTTCTATGTTCTATGTGTTCAGCCACACGAGGTTGAAGCCGTTTTAGCAGGAGCATTAAGCTAGAAACTGGGAGCAATGGTATAAAATTTTCATTGCATGCTTATCTGAAACATTATTCTTCCAACTCTTCACTGGGGTCAAGGAAAGATCGTTCATGTCACAAATCTGTTTCTACCAAACTTTCCACCACCATGCACAAGAAGCACAAGAACCGCAAGATGCAAGATTCCCGATATGCAGATGCCGGGAAGTGTGTTCAGCTTTGGCTGATCAATTTCTAATCTTGTGATGCGGACTCAATAAGAAGAACTCTTCACTATTCCAATGGATATTCACTATTAATATTCCAATGTGCTCATCAAGATGGTTTCTAACTTATTTCACAACAGATTGTAAGATTCCACACAATCAATGGAAAACTGTGTTGTCAGGCTCCCTCTAGTGGCACCACTCTGTTTCAGAATAATAGCCTTCCCGCAAAGCTCTAATTTAATTTCTAACAGTAGCTGACATTTAGACATTCAGTTGAGACCTCATCAGTCACTCCTTAAAGACAGGCATCTACATGAACATCAGGATACTTGCCTGGAGATTGATGTTTATTTCAACATTCCTGAATTCTTGATTCTTTTATATGTTTTATTTATTTTTTATTTTTGTTAGAAGTAAGTACAGTAGTGTGGTACCTAAGTACCTAATACATACATACACATTACCATTCTTCTACAACTTATTTTTACACATATAATAAAAGAACAGTGAAAGAAAAAGGGAAATAAAGGGTGTCTAGATAGATAGACAATCGAGTAGAAACAGATAGCGAAAGAGACAGAGAGCAGAGATAAAAAGCTAAGGAGGTTGAAAGAGAAAGAGAAAGTAGAGAGAAAAGAAATTAGGAGACATATACCTATTTTGTATCTTTACCCATCTGTCACCGGGTTCTGAACCATTTAATTTCTAAGGTTATGTTATGTTGCACCATATGCTTGTAAAAAGTCGATAAAAGGAGACCAAATTTTTAAGAATTGGTCTACTTTTCCAAGTTGGAGGAATTTCATTTCTTCAAGATGTAGCGTTTCCGACATATTTGAAATCCACATTTTGAACGTTGGCGTGGTTGCGTTTTTCCAGAATTTGATTTTTGCTGTTATTAAACCATAATTAAGAAGAGCTTCTTGGAATGTAGTTAATTTATGTCCCTCTTCCATTGTTCCAAAGATAATCAGTTCTGTATTGCGGTTCAATTTTGTGTTGAATAGTTTTGTAAAAGTTCCAAAGATTTCATTCCAAAATGTATGCAGTTTGTACAAGAGACAAAGGAATGTGCTATAGTGGCATTTTGAGTTAGACATTTATCAGAAATGGGGGAGACATTTGGAAATATTTTATTCAATCTGGTTTTCTAGTAATATAATCTGTGTAAAATTTTACATTGAATTAGGTGATGTCTTACATTAATCGAACATTTATGTACATATAATCAAAAAAATTCCCATCTGTCGTTCGGGATTTTTATCAATAACTCTTGTTCCCAGTCCCTTCTAATTGCCTCTGTGGTTTGTGTTTCTATATTTAAAATTATATTGTATAAATATGATATTAAATTGCTTGATTCTGCCTTTCTATTCATTCCTTCCTCTAATAAATCTGAGGTTAGAGTTTGATATCCTTGTATATATATTTTTTAATAATCTTGAATTTGAAGATATTTGAAATATTGGTTACTTTTCAAGTTATATTTTAGTTGCAATTGTTGGAATGATAAAAGTTTTCCCATTTCATACATATCTCCAATCATTTCAATTCCTATTCTTTCCCAATGGATAAAGGTTTTATCAATAATAGATGGTTTGAATGAGGGATTGTCAGCTATTAGGGAAAGAAGCGATACATTTCTTAATTTTAAAGTTAATTTTATTTGTTTCCAGATTCGTATTATACTATGAATAATTGGATTCTTCTTATATATTATATTGTTCAGTTTCATCGGGGAAAGAAGAATCGCTTATATATTGTAAGGGGAACAATCCTCTTTGTCCATTCTTATCCAATCTACTTGTTGGGCAGAACTGCCCAACCAATAGATTATATTTTTAATATTCACTGCCCAATAGTAGTACAACAAGTTAGGGAGTGTCAGTCCCCCTGATTCATTATATTTACACAAATGTTTTCTTTGAATTCTGTGTGATTTATAGTCCCATATGAAGTTTGTAATATCAGAGTCTTGTTTTTTAAAGATTTTGTTTGGTAAATATATTGGCATTGATTGAAATAGGTACAGAATTTTTGGTAAGAAGATCATTTTTATAGTATTTATTCTGCCTATTAAGGACATCGGCAGTGTTTACCAGAATTTAATCAACCCATTTAATTTAGTTAATAAAGGCATATAGTTTGCATTGAGAAATGATTTATATTTCCTAGTAATTTGGATACCCAAATACTTGAATTTTTCTGTTGCAATTCTAAAAGGGAATTTCAACAGATGTGTTGGCTCTTGAGGTTTTATCGTCATAATTTCGTTTTTGTTCCAGTTTATTCTATATATAGAAGAAACAATAAATTTGTTGAAGAATGGTAAAACGCCAGGACCAGATGGTTTTAGTAATGAATTCTCTAAAAGATTCTACGAGATAATTTCTCCACGCTTACAAAATTTATATATACATGCTTTTAAAGAAAATATACTACCAGAAACACTAACCGAGTCAACTATTACACTTATACCTAAAAAGGATAAAGATCTAGAAGACACTGGCTCATATAGAGCCATAGCACTCCTAAATACAGATCAAAAAATATTAGCAAAGATCCTAGTGAGAAGATTTTATTAATGTCTTTAGGTAATGTTGGTAATTCATTGTATTTTCTGTTCCCCGTTTTATCGGTTGACGTGCTAAGAGTTTATGTGGTTTATCACCGAATTCGAAATTTTCTTGTTTTGTAATTTGAAATAATCTTATTATTCTTGCCGATGAAATTTTATTTAGTTTATATTTTAATATTGTTATCTTATTATGTTTATCTATGGTTGGTTATTTGGCATTTTCCAAATCTAATTGTCTAATTTCTTGTTCTAAGTTCAGTATTATTCTTTTTATTTTGGAAAACTCGATATAAAATTATAGTTCCTCTAATAAATGCCTTAAAATTTTCCCATAATAAAGAGGGTGAAATATCTGGTGTATCATTTGTCTCAAAGAAGAATATCATCTGCTCTTTTAAATATGTACAACCTTGTGAGTTGATTAAGATTTGGGGGTTAAACCTCCAGGATGATTTTTTATCAGACATTCCTTCTAATTTAAAAAAAAAAGGTTAACGGGGAGTGATCAGAAATAATACGATTATGATATTTATAGTTATATGTATAGGGAATTAATTTTGTGTCCACTAAAAAATAATCAATACGTGAATATTTTTTATGTACCGTTGAATAAAATGAATATTCCCTACCTACTGGATTAGCGATTCTCCATACATCTGTTATGTTTGTGTTTTTTTTATGTATGTATTTAGGAGTTCACTAGTTTTAGATTTTATGTTAATCTTTTTTTGTTTTGCTGATTTATCCAGATATGGATCTAGAACGCTATTGAAATCTCCCCCTATTATCACATTTTGATATGTGGAGTGAATTTCTCCCGTAACTATGACGTACCTCCCCTCTTTATCTGCTACGATAATCTTTAATTTGAATGGTATACCTTTACGAATAATAATAGCCGTGCCTCTAGATTTAGAAGTAAATGAAGAGTAGTATGTTTTCCCGATCCAATTTGCCTTCAATCTTATCTGTGTTTGATGTTTCAAATGTGTTTCTTGTAAGAAGATTATGTCACTGTTAAGTGCTTTTAATTGGGCAAAGATCTTACCCCTTTTAAATGGTTCATTAGCGCCCCTTATACTCCAGCTACAGAACGTGATTCCTCCAATTTTCTTTTGTTTATCGTCTTGCATTGTAAATCATGTTAATACCGTTAATTCATATGGTGCAACCAAGTACCTCAGAACTCTAGGTGATGGGTGGTCATCCCCAACTGTTAAGTTTTGTTGGCATCTCCCCTTCAAAATAGACCTTAGAAAAGACCAGAAGGTGTAAAGTGGTGAAAAGATAATTGGAAAACAAAAAGTGATATTATATATATCTAAAAATAAGGATATTATAATTTAAAAAAACCCACCAAAAGCTGGTAGAAAAATTCTTGCTGACCTCCGCAGCTGTTGTTATACATTTCACTCTGCCCCCTTGACCAATTATTATTAAAAGGAAGAGAGAAAAGAGGAAGAATATAGTTCAAAATTAAAAACTATATATAAGATAAAACGCATTTCAATTCTAACTATTGGAATGTATCTTCAAAAAAAAATTCCAACATTAAGTATATATTTATATATAACAGTAATTATGTTAGTTATATACCCATATCTGCCGATATGCTGAGAATTATTACATTTCACTCCCCAATTAAGTCTCATTCTTTTGTATTAGACAGCAGCAGGTTCCAAGGGGTTAACCAGATTCAGACCCTTGGATAAATTCCAAGTATCTGAATCCCCTCCCCCCCTTTTACGCACAACTTAAACTAGATCTACTATATCCATAACATTTGTTTGTATATTGTTAATACTTATCAATCATAGTTAACTAACTCTTCTTATACTTAGCAATTAATTAACATCATGAGATAAAAATCAGTCATTATTACGCTGTGCTTTAATATTACACAATAGTGGGTTATTGTTATTGAATTAATTCTATTAGTTAAATGTTTAATGTTAGTATATAATTGTATGTTTCTTAAGTCATAAATTTCTGTATACAAGTCCATTAATATTGTTTTTCCGTATTCCCAAATTCCGTTATTTTCCACCACGGTTTTTCTTGTTTTCCAAGTCCTTTGTTCAGAGTGAAACATAAAGTTCGACCTTCAATTAACATTCCAAAGATATGGTGTCTAGACAGCACCTCATGGAGAATCCGCCATATTAACCAGAGCAGTCTTTTTTAATATTTAAAAAAAGTCCTTTCTTTGCCGCTTCTCCTCTTTATTGATGTGGGAATCAGTCGGCCTCCTTTGTGATACCTTGTGCCTCTTCTGGATCCGTGAAGGCACGTTCAACAGAGTTATAAGTAATCCTCATCTTTGCAGGATATTGTAGATGGTTTATGCATGCAACCAATAATATAGCTACCTCAGTACCAATAACCCCGCCTTAGTTAACATCAATCATAACGCTTTCCCCTCCCTGGGTATAGTTCAGTAACAGAATGTAACCGGTGCTTGTTGATGTGTGTTATACCCTGTGCCATTATTAAAGGATACTATACACTTTAAGAGTGCGTGGATTGCTTATTTACATGGTGTCATAAGTGGGATTGTCCAGACTGATTAACACACCGACATTGAGGTTCTTCAACGTGAGTCGCCCCATCACCGTCACCTGCGATGCTTCCAAGTTCAGTCTAGGCGCGGCCTGCCTACAGTCTGTCGATGGATCGTTACATCCTGTCTCCTATGCCTCCCGCACCATGACGGACACCGAGCAGCGGTACGCTCAGATCGAGAAGGAGCTGCTCACGGTGGTGTTTGCCTGCTCTAAATTCAGAGACTTCCTGTTTGGCAGCAAATTCACGGTCGAATTCACAGCCGCTGGGTGACAATTCTGAACAAACCGATTCATGCCGCCCCTGCCAGGCTGCAGCGCATGATGCTGCAGCTCCAGCATTTCGACTTCAATATCGTCTACAAGAAGGGCACCGAGATGCACATTGCGGACACCCTATCCCACGCCCCTCAGACTTCCTGTGCCTGCCACCCCTATGAAATAGAAGACTTGCTCGTACTGGGCGTTGACTTTATCCCCACCAAGCAGTTACAGCTTCTGGCTGAGCACACCGCTGCCGATCCAGTTCTGCAGTGGCTTGCCCTTGTGATTAAATCGGGGTGGCCAACAAAGCGCTCCAGCGTGCCGACGGAAACACAGCCTTTCTTCCTGGTCCGCGACGAACTGGTGCTCCTGGATGGTGTTATCGTCAAGGGACATAAAGTTGTAGTCCCAACTTCCCTGTTTGATTTGTACTACTGCGCAGCCCATAGCAGACACACCGTGGTCCATGCGACACTCGCCCATGCTCAATGCCAATTCTACTGGCCTGGAATGGCCAAGTATATCCAGGACCGCGTTTCTGCCTGCTCCACGTGCAACAGTCTTGCTCCACACCAGCAGCGACAGCCCCTGCTGCAACAGCCCGCCCCTGCCTTGGCCTGGTCCTTGCTGGCTGCCTACATCTTTGAGTGGCGTGGTAACCACTAACTTGTCCTGGTCGACTCCAACTGGTTCGAGGTGGATTTGCTGACATCCCTCACATCGGAGATGGTAATCCGTAAGCTGCAGATACACTTCTCCACTTTTGGGTCTCCTGTCTGGTTGCAGACTGACAATGGAAGGCAGTTTACCAGTCTAGAGTTCAAAGTTTTTGCCGATATGTGGAACTTCGTGCATTTCACCAGCAGCCCAGAGTACCCACATAGCAACGGCCTTGCTGAACGGGCCGTCCGCAGTGCCAAGCTGTTGATAGAACAGGCGCAACTGTCTAACTCCGACTTGTATTTGGATCTCCTGAACCTCAGGAACGTTTTCAGGGATCCGGCCATGGGGTCCCCTGCTCAGCGTCTGATGTCCCGAACAACCAGACCTATTATCCCGATTGCTCAACCTCAGGTGCTGGAGCCTGCCTCCGTGCAGAGGTGCATTCAAGAGAAACATGACAGCCAACGCCGTTCCCACGATCGGTCGTGCAAACCACTCGATCCCCTGTTGTCTGGACAGGTTGTTCGCCTGCAGACCACCAGTGGCTACTCCCGTTTGGCCACCTTAGTAGGGGTGTCCGATTCACCTTGTTCGTACCTGGTCGACTTTGAAGGACCTATTTACCTAAGAAGCCATCAACATTTGCTTGCCGTGAATGAGCCTAAGCCGCAGCCTCCGGGCCCCTATGCGCCACCGCTCTCGTACCAACAGCCGGCTGCCGTCCCAGCTCGTGTTCCCTGTATGCTTGGATCCCCATCTCCCGCAGCAGGTTTTGCAGGCTTTTGGTGAGGTTTCCCTCTTTTCATTTAAAACTGCCAGTAATCTCCGTTTTTTCGCAGCGATTTCTGATGACGTCACTTACGTGACGTCAAACAGCTCTGGTGAGTATTTTTTGATCGGTCCCGTCCTCCAAACCAGCTTTTTTCAAGATTTAGCGGGAGCAGAGCTCGATGCTGCGCCCTTCTTATTTCATGGCGCCACCGGAAGTCAAATGCTTGATTCTTAAAGGCAGGGCTTCTGCTCCCATGTTTTGTGAAAGAAATCTTGAGTGTTTTCTGATCAAATCACTTGTAGGCAACTGAGCATGTGGGGAGGGGGTCAAGGACACTCTCAGGCCTACTTGCAGAGAACAAACTTGCCTGAGCAGTCTCTGCTGGGAGCAACATTGCCCCCCACTGATGACCAATGTTCAGGAAATAATGTGGCCTCAGATTTTTAGTCAAGATCTGTTCTCACTACCTGCGGCCTAACTTCATTGTTTTTTAAACTCTCCTAACTACTTTTAATGCAACACATTCTCCATCTCATTCACCCACATAAACGTTGATTGTGCATCATTTCTTTCTTCTGTTTCTTAGTCTCCCTCCTATTCCATGTCTCCATTGCTTGGACTTTCTGTTTCTATCCCTTACCCTGCTGTTTTATACGTCTCTCCCCTTGGTTCTCTTTACCTGTCGCTCTCCATGTTCCTCTCCTTGGCCTTCTATAAACCTCCACCTTTCTCCTCTCTATCTCTTGGCAAATGCTTGTCTTTCACTCTCTCTGTCTCTCCCTTTATAAATCTCTCTCCCTCAACCCCTCAGTCTGTCCTATATTTGCGTACACTTTTGAATTGGATTGGATTGCAATTTGCCATGTTGGATAGCATAGATTAGTTGGGTGGAGGGCCAGTTTCCATGCTAAACAACTCTATGACTCTTAATGTGTGGTTTATTTAATTGATAAATGTGGAGAACCTACTTGCTGCAAGTCCATCCCTAGGAATCCAGAGCTGGGAATCTGCTGCAGTTGAGTGCCATCTATTTCCTACATTATGGCTCAATACATGTCAAGTACCCCTGTTTCAAATATTACAGCTAGTTAAACCTTCTTCGTACATTATCTGCCAGGTTGTAGCACAAGCAGGCATTAGCCCACCTTAGAGCATAATTTCCAGAAAACTTGACAATTTCCAGGCCTTAGAATAATATGAACCACTCACAAACACATAGTTGAATGGAGTTTTTGAAATTGCAATCAGACTCTAGTTCAGTAGTAATTTAACAAAGGTAAAACCACAGAACATCTTTCTTTTTAAGTACATAAACAGATTTATTTTGAACTGTGCAATTGAATGTGTCTCCATTTATTCCCTGGCTGTGGATTTTAAACCATAACCTTGCCGTTTTTCCTCGTGCTACTTTAGATTGTTTTGAAAAAAACATTTTTCCTCATGCTACTTTAGATTGTTTTGCATATAACCTTTATTTTATTTCCTCTAGCTCTTGACTCCTCTGCTAATCATTTATTCTGTCAGTATCTTCATGATTTTATATGTCTCTATCTTCTTCAACTACTTCATTAATGAAATTCTTTCCATCAAAAGATCAGAAGTGGGGATAATTGCACAATGATCAATTCTTTACAACTCCCCAGGAAATAATATAGTTTAAATCTAGATCTAGACAATACGTAAGCATGGGTTGATAAATGACAAACATAAACAACAAATTATCTTCTCAAACAAGAGCCATAAAAATGATAACCTCTAACAAGAGACAGGATCCAAGCATCTACTCTTGGCATTCAATGGCACTAAGATCACTGAGCCATCCATTATCAACATCCCAGGGGTCACAATTGACCAGAAACTCAACTAAATCAATCATTAATACTTTGGCTATAGGGGTGAGTTGGTAGCTAGGTATTTGATACACTTCTGACACACCAAACACTTTCCTGTGTGTACAAAGTGCAAGTCGGGAGTGTGATAGAATGTTTTCAACATGTCTGGATCATAAAAGTGCCAATGGCTCTTAAGGTGTTTGGCATTGTTCAGAAAAAGCAGCAGGTTTGGTTGTCATCTTATCAAAAACATTGTTCCCTCCCTGAAAACCTGACTTGGAAGTACATATCACCATCCCTCACATCACTGGGCCCAAGTTTGGGAACTCCCCTACTCAATGACCTCCACCAGAAGAACTGTGGAGATTCAAAAAAGCAAAAAACCTTCTCAAGGACAATTAGGTATGGACAGTGAATGCTGGTTTAGCTGGTGATGCCCCATGTCTCAGAATTCAAACAAGTAAATAATTAAATCAGATAAGGTCATAAGGAATAGGAGTAGAATTAGGCCTTTCAGACCATCAAGTTTACTCTACCATTCAATCATGGCTGATCTATCTCTCCCTCTGAACCCCATTCTTCTGCCTTCTCCCCATAACCTCTGACACCTGTACTAATCAAGAATCTATCTATCTCTGCCTTAAAAATATCCACTGACTAGGCCTCCACAGCCTTCTGTGGCAAAGAATTCCATCCTCTAATTAAATAAATGTCTCCTCATCTCCTTCCTAAAAGAATGTCCTATAATTCTGAGGCTATGGCCTCTAATCCTAGACTTTCCCTCTAGTGGAAACATCCTCCCCACATTCACTCTATTCAAGCCTTTCATTATTCTACACATTTCAATGAGGACCCCCCTCATACTTAGGGTTGCCAACTTTCTCCCAAATAAGGGACAATAGGTAAAAATAAGGGACAAATCCCCGACGGCAATTTGTTGACCAACTCGGCCGTGGCTGGGTGAATGATGAGTTGGCCCGGGTGCTGGACTGCACACAAAGCCCAGCCCTCAGGCCAGCTGAGGAGTTTATGATTCTTAAAACTGAAGAAGGGTCTCAACCGGAAACATCACCCATTCCTTCTCTCCAGAGGTGCTGCCTGTCCCGCTGAATTACTCCAGAATTTTGTGTCTACCTTCGCTTTAAACCAGCATCTTCAGTTCTCTCCTATACATCTTGTATAGGAGAGAACTGGCATGTGTATGTATGTAGAGTCATACAGCACAGGATCAATTTGGATCCATATGTTGTGAATGAGGAGGTGAAATACAATCATGATTTAGTAAAGACAACCATCAAAGAATTCTATAGAAGGCGCTGTCTCATAAAGGTAGTAACTAACATAAAAGACCAATCACACTCACATTTCACAGCTATCCTCAGGAAGGAAGTATAAGAGTCTGAAAACCGCAATCACCAGGTTCAAGAATAGTTTCTCCCCAGCAATCATTAATTTCTTGAACACTACATTAGTACATATGACAAATGTACAACACTCTTTACTCTTGAATATATCTGAACAGAGCAAAACCTCTTCATTCTGTTGGATGCCAAGAATGGATTTTGGCATTTGCAGCTGAATAGGAAACTTCCGTTTGAGTGAAGGACAACATAACCTTTTGGGAGACATCAGTTACTGATGAAGCCATTTAGTGCCAATACCACAGTAGAATGTTTCAGTGAGAAGCCGACTCAGATGCTTGCAGGACTTGCTGGTATAAAGATATTACTAGATGAGGATTTTATCTTTGGAGAAGAGCAGTCTGACACAAGACAAATTACCCAAGACAAAAGGATGAGAGTCTTAATTGATAGCAACAGGGTGCAACATTGAGTACAACATTCAGGAACTCACGTTTAAACTGTAGAAAGCTCATGAAATGAGTCAAGTGATCATCATAGAGATTTTAAACTAATTCATCTGAAACCCGCATTTGATGGCATTCATAATTCCATATGTCCTTAAGTCATGGGAGCAGAATTAGGCCATTTGGCTCTTTGAGTCTATCCCATCATTCAATCATGGCTGGTCTATCTTTCCCTCTCAATCCAATTCTCCTGCATTCTCTCCATAATCCTTGACTTCCTTACCGATCAAGAATTTGTTAATCTTCAACTTAGAAATACTCACTGACTTGGGCTCCACAGCCATCTGTGGCAATGACTTCCACAGATTCATCACCCTCTGACAAAAAATTCCTCCTCATCTTTATAGAGGTACATCTTTTTAATATGAGGATGTGCTGTCTGGTCCAAGACTCTCCCATTAGTAGAAACATCCTCTCCAACCTCTCCACATCAACTCTACCCAGGCCTTTCACTATTCAGGAAGTTTCAATGAGGTCACCCCTCATTCTTCCAAACTGCAGGTCGCTCAAGGTGTGCTACTTCAGAATAATTCTATGTGATTCGATCTATAATTTCAACCCCCTTTCTCCAGATGTGTCTGTGTTAAAACTTTTCAAATAGTGTCAACATTCTTCCTGTCCTGCATAGGTTCAGGAGATTGTCCGGAAGACTGAACAATGGCAAATATTATACCCTTGTTCACGCTGAGATGGATTATAGACAATGCTGGTATTGGGGAAGCTTTTCAAAAGAATGGAGGAGAAAATTAGCAACCCCTTAGATTAGCAAGAATTAGCTGAAGGAGGAGAAAATTAGCAGCCCCTTAAATAAGCATAATGTGGAATCAACTGGAGCACATGATGTATAATTAATTGAAATTAGATTTTAATTGAAGTGGCGTATAAATGTGGATGTAGCGGAGTGCATTTAATGTGCACATGAACATTTGGAAGGGGTGTGAAGACTTTCTAACGAAAAAATGAATACATTTAAATGTGCAACAACTAAGTGGAAAGAAGTTAGGGTTGTGATGAGTGGCTGATTTTCAGATCAATGACATAAAATGGCATTCTCTCAGATGCATCACACTCTATGACCTTCTTGGCCTCAGGCTTGGAGAGATAAAAACAATTTTGACATTTGCAGATGAAACAAAGGTCAGAAGGGCAGGTAAGGACAGATAGAAAATGGTACATTGAACAAATATAGGCAATGAATATTTACTCCATTTTGAAGCATTGCATTTTGATAGGAAGATGGAGAAAAGTGTTAAATTATGTAATTTTTAGCGATGTGTATGACCAAAGAGGTTGGAGCTTTTGTGTGTGTAGTTAGAGATGAGTACTGCAGAGTTTGGTATTTGAGCTCAAATCTTTGAAGGAGACCAGGAATGTTAAGAAATTAATTTATAAAATATAGGGGATACTGGGTTTCACCTATAAAGGCACAAATTACTAATATTATGTGCAATACCATAATTATTTATGGAAACAGGCACTTCAGCCCACCGAGTCTATACCTGGCCATCAAATATTTATTTACAGATCTCATTTTTATTCTCTCCAGGTTCCCTTCAGCTGTCTCCAGATTCTAACATTCACCTATAGGCCAGATACAGTGATTTCAAAAATAAATTGATACCTTCATGAAGGACTTGCAGCGACAAATCAGATATGCATGACTGACCAGCAGTACAAATTATCCTTTTGCAGTACAATTCTTGATTCTGTGCTCAATTTACTAATGTTCCATGAGAGAATATTCCATCAATATTCATAATCTCCAGAATCGATATTCTTGGCCTTCTCCCTTGACTCCTGAGAATTCCCTGAGAGTCTTTCCCATACTGGTATTCTCCATCAATTTACAATGCTTAGGCACCCGTTCTCACAACATTCCCTCTCTCTGGAAGCAAAAGTTCATGTTATGATTGACTGAATTACCACAATATATTATGGTGGTAAAATAAGGATGCACATTTAATTTTTAATTCCAGCAGAAGCATCGTACATTTGCAAATTTTCCACCACAATCAATGATTCTGGAAAAAGTTCTTGCAGGATTTGGCACAGTTTCATTATTTTAAATTAGAATCTTTGAACTTAATTAAATCAGGTACAATTTTCATTAATTATCTTAAGGTTCCAATGATAATATGTTCCCAGTCCTATCCCAGGTTTTTAACCAAAATATGTTTAGCTTTCCATAAAATCAATTATTGAAATGTTCCTGTTCAATAAACATGTCTTAACCATATAACCATATAACCATATAACAATTACAGCACGGAAACAGGCCCTCTCGGCCCTTCCAGTCCGTGCCGACCATTTGTTTTCCCCTAGTCCCATCTACCTGCACTCAGACCATACCCCTCCATTCCCTTCACGTCCATATACCTATCCACTTTACTCTTAAATGTTAAAATCGATCCTGCCTCCACCACTTCTGCTGGAAGCTGATTCCACACAGCCACCACCCTCTGAGTAAAGAAGTTCCCCTCACGTTACCCCAAAACCTCTGTCCCTTAATTCTCATGTCATGCCCTCTTGTTTGAATCTTCCCTACTCTCAATGGGAAAAACGTATCCACGTCAACTCTGTCTATCCCTTTCACCATTTTAAAGACCTCAATCAAGTCCCCCCTTAACCTTCTGCGCTCCAAAGAATAAAGACCTAACTTGTTCAACCTTTCTCTGTAACATAGTTGCTGGAACCCTGGCAACATTCTAGTAAATCTCCTCTGTACTCTCTCTATTTTGTTGACATCCTTCCTATAACTAGGCGACCAAAATTGTACACCATACTCCAGAATTGATCTTACCAATGCCTTGTACAATTTTAACATTACTTCCCTACTCCTATATTCAATGCTCTGATTTATATAGGCCAGCACACCAAAGGCTTTCTTTACCACCCTATCTACATGCGATTCCACCTTCAGGGAACTATGCACAGTTATTCCTAGATCCCTCTGTTCCACAGCATTCCTCAATTCCCTACCATTTACCATGTACGTCCTATTTTGATTTGTCCTGCCAAGATGTGGCACTTCACACTTATCAGCATTAAACTCCATCTGCCATCTTTCAGCCCACTTTTCCAAATGGCCCAAATCTCTCTGTAGACTTTTGAAAATCTACTTCATTATCCACAACACCACCTATCTTAGTATCATCTGCATACTTACTTATCCAATTTTCCACCCCATCATCCAGATCATTGATGTACATGACAAACAACAGTGGACCCAACACAGATCCCTGAGGCACCCCACTGGTCACCCGCTTCCAACCTGACAAACAGCCATCCACCATTACTCTCTGACATCTCCCATTCAGCCACTGTTGAATCCATCTTGCTACTCCGCCATTAACACCCAAAGATTGAATCTTCTTAACCAACCTTCCATGGGGAACCTTGTCAAAGGCCTTACTAAAATCCATATAGACAACATCCACTGCTTTACCCTCATCAATTTCCCTAGTTACCGCTTCAAAAAATTCAAGAAGGTTTGTCAAACATGACCTTCCAGGCACAAATCCATGTTGACTGTTCCTGATCAGACCCTGTTTATCCAGATGCTTATATATATTATCTCTAAGTATCCTTTCCATTAATTTGCCCACCACTGACGTCAAACTAATAGGTCTATAATTGCTAGGTTTATTCTTTGAACCCTTTTTAAACAATGGAACAACATGCGCAGTACACCAATCCTCCGGCACTATTCCCGTTTCTAATGACATTTGAAATATTTCTGTCATAGCTCCTGCTATTTCTACACTAACTTCCCTCAATGTCCTAGGGAATATCCTGTCAGGACCTGGAGACTTATCCACTTTTATATTTTTCAAAAGTGTCAGTACTTCCTCCTCTTTGAATCTCATAGTTTCCATAGCTACTCTACTTTTTTCCCTTACCTCACAGAGTTCAATATCCTTCTCCTTGGTGAATACCGAAGAAAAGAAATTGTTCAATATCTCCCCCATCTCTTTTGGCTCTGCAGATAGCTGTCCATTCTGGTTCTCTAATGGTCCAATTTTATCCCTCATTATCCTTTTGCTATTAATATAGCTGTAGAAACCCTTTGGGTTTACTTTCACCTTTCTTGCCAAAGCAACCTCATATCTTCTTTTAGCCTTCCTAATTTCTTTCTTAAGATTCTTTTTACATTCTTTATACTCCTCTAGCACCTTATTTACTCCATGCCTCCTATAATTATTGTAGATATCTCTCTTTTTTCGAAACAAGTGTCCAATATCCCTTGTAAACCATGGCTCTTTCCAATTTTTACTATTTCCTTTCAACCTAACAGGGACATAAAGATTCTGTACTCTTACAATTTCCCCTTTAAATGTCCTCCATTTCTCTTCTACATCCTTCCCAATTCACTCCTTTAAAATCCTTACGCATTCCCTCAAAGTTAGCCTTTCTCCAATCAAAAATCTCTACCCTAGGTCCAGTTCTGACTCTCTCCATAATTATATTGAAACTAATGGTATTGTGATCACTGGTCCCGAAGTGCTCACCAACGCATACCTCCGTCACCTGACCTGCCTCATTTCCTAACAGGACGTCCAGCACTGCCCCTTCTCTGGTCGATACCTCTATGTACTGCTGCAAAAAAACTATCCTGCACACATTTTACAAACTCCAAACCATCCAGCCCATTTACAGAATGTGTTTCCCAGTCTATTTTTGGAAAATTGAAATCTCCCACAATCACTACCTTGTGCTTACCACTAATATCTGCTATCTCCTTACATATTTGCTCTTCCAATTCACGCTTCCCATTTGGCGGTCTATAATACACCCCTAAAAGTGTTGCTACACCGTTCCCACTTCTCAGTTTCACCCAAATAGCCTCCCTAGACGAGCCCTCTAATCTATCCTGCCAAAGCACTGCTGTAATATCTTCTCTGACGAGCAATGCAACACCTCCCCCTCTGGTCCCTCCAATTCTATCACACCTGAAGCAACGAAATCCTGGAATATTTAGTTTCCAATCACAGCCCTCCTGCAACCATGTTTCACTGATTGCCACAACATCATATTTCCAGGTGTCAATCCAGGCTCTAAGTTCGTCCACCTTACTTACAATGCTCCTAGCATTAAAATATACACATTTTAGAAACCCACCATCCCTTATTTTCGGTCTATTATCTTTTTCATCTTTCTCGCCTACATTTTGGATCCGAGTGCTTCCCTTCTCTGCCTCTTGCCCCACACCCTGACCCCTAGCCCCCTCTACCCGAATCCCTCCCCCCAGCCTTTCTAGTTTAAAGTCTCCCCAGTAGCCTTTGCAAATCTCCCTGCCAGGATATTGGTCCCCTCGGGCTCAAGTGCAACCTGTCCTTTGTGTACAGATCATGCCTTCCCCAAAAGAGTTCCCAGTGATCAAGAAACTTGAGTCCCTGCCCACTGCACCAGTCCCTCAGCCACGCATTTATCCTCCACCTCATTTCATTCCTACTCCCACTGTCACGCGGCACAGGCAGTAATCCTGAAATCGTTACCCTTTTGGTCCTTCTCCTTAACTTTCCCCCAACTCCCTAAATTCTCCCTTCAGGACCTCATCACTTTTTCTGCCTATGTCATTGGTACCTATGTGTACCACAACATCAGGCTCCTCTCCCTCCCTTATCAGAATCTTTTGTACACGGTCTGACACATGCGAGACCCTGGCACCAGGGAGGCAAACTACCATCCGGGTCTCCCGATTGCGTCTACAGAATCGCCTATCCGACCCCCTAACTATAGAGTCCCCTATTACAATTGCCCTCCTCTTTTCGCTACCCTTCTGAGCATCAGGGCCGGTCTCTGTGCCAGAGGCCCGGCCGCTGTTGGTGCCCCCTGCTAGGCTGTCCCCTCCAATCGTACTCAAACCCGAGTACCTATTTTCCAGGTGTACGGTCACAGGGGTACTCTCTAGCCCCTGCCTCTGCCCCTTGCCCTTCCTAACCGTGACCCACTTGTCTGCCTCCTGTGGTTTGGGAGTGACTACCTCCCTGTAGCTCCTCTCTATTACCTCCTCACTCTCCCTGAGGAGACGGAGGTCATCGAGCTGCTGCTCCAGGTTCCTAACACAGTCCTTTAGGAGCCCCATCTCAACATACCTGGCGCAGATGTGGACGTCTGGAGGGCTATCAGATTCCCTGACCTCCCACATCTGACATCCAGAACAGTACACTGCCCTGGCCTTCATACTGCCCCCCCCTACACAGGATACAACAGCAACACAATACAAAGTACACAACAAACTGCTGGGATCTGACTGCCAATCAGCTGCTTACCCTGGTCCACTTCCCACCAATCAGCGGCTTCCTAAAAAAAAAACCCACTTCTCCAAATGGAATGTTATGGATTTGGGTAAAAACAAGCCCCGCGCTAGATTTTGAAGCTTACCGGTCGGGTGTCGCTCCTCCCCATCCTCCTCTTCCAACGGCTCCTGTGGGCCTCTGAAAGAAAACAAGCCCCGCGCTAGATTTTGAAGCTTACCGGTCGGGTGTCGCTCCTCCCCCTCCTCCTCTTCCAACGGCTCCTGTGGGCTTCTGAAAGAAAACAAGCCCCGCGCTAGATTTTGAAGCTTACCGGTCGGGTGTCGCTCCTCCCCCTCCTCCTCTTCCAACGGCTCCTGTGGGCCTCTGAAAGAAAACAAGCCCCGCGCTAGATTTTGAAGCTTACCGGTCGGGTGTCGCTCCTCCCCCTCCTCCTCTTCCAACGGCTCCTGTGGGCCTCTGAAAGAAAACAAGCCCCGCGCTAGATTTTGAAGCTTACCGGTCGGGTGTCGCTCCTCCCCCTCCTCCTCTTCCAACGGCTCCTGTGGGCCTCTGCAGTTTCACGATCTTCCTTTCAACTAGATACATGAGCAAAACCAAGATTTGTAAAATATTATTTGTCAAAATACAATTCCTCATTTTAGCTGCAAAGTGTTTCTTTGTGTATTTATTTTAATATTCTTAACTGACATTCATTTAAAAATACATGGTCACCATCTACAAATTCTGCAAATTTTTCCTTTGATACATTTAATATTTGATCTATTGTATTTTTTAAAATTTTACCCTCTTAACTGAAACCATTCTTTTCTTTCCATTCTAATCTATCCTCTGAACTTATTCCAATATTATCCTTCTTGTTAGATAACTTTAGGATTTAAATTAATCATGTTACCTGGATGATAATTTTTTTCAGATTTTTATTTAAGGTTGTTCATGTTAATTTCCATATATGCCATTAAGGGCACACACAGTCAATTCTTTGTAGATTTTATAGATCAAGTTGATTTATTTGCAGGACTTTTAGAATAAAGTCATAGAGTGATACAGTGTGGAACCAGGCCCTTTGGGACAATTTGCCCACATCGGCTAACATGTCCCAGCTACACCAGTATGCTATTGGTCCATATCTGCCCAAACCTGTCCTATACATGTACCTGTTTAACTGTTTCGTAAGCGTTAGGAGTCCCAGCCTCAACTACCTCCTCTGGCAGCTTGTTCCATACACCCATCATCCTTTGTGTGAGAAAAGTTAGCATATAATTTATTCTCAATATCCCTCATGAACCCCAGGTCAAGTATAAAAGTTATGTTCAGCAAACAACTGACAGAGACAGGCTGAGTCATCTGTGGTTAAATTTCCATAGACGTTTCTTTCGCAAAAGATATCCATACTCAAATTATAAACCATCAAACCATTAAATTGTGTTTTCATGTTAAAACACGTGTTGTATTATAATCGAGTGACCAAAATATAATGAGTTAGGAAATTCATGGTTGAAATTATACCTTTTCAAAGAATTTACTTGTTTTTCTTGTGAGCAATGTCTTATTTTTTCCTCTGCTTTTGAAAGTTATATAATTATGAGTCTCGGAAAATTTGATTTAAACTTGCTTCCAAGTTTCTTCCCGAGCGGCAGAAATTTAACGTTTTATAATTATTCTACAAGCATCATCTTTGCTTCCTGCACACAATAAAGAACTAATGAATGCAAAGTTTTCATTACCAGTCAAAGAAGCAAACCCAATAAATGTTATATTCTCAGCAGCTAAGTTCATTATCAGGTGCCCCTTTTTTCCAGTCATCACTTAATGTATTAGATGTTATGTTTCAATTACTTGAAGAACTAAGTATTAACTATAGTGTTATAACATCAAAATAAAATTAAAGTATTTGTGACTATGTTTCCTTGTGTTCATTTTATGTAGTTTACTTTCTAGTCTAGTTTGCTTGCACCACAGATTTATGGTAGTGACCTAAAGGGGAATGCGGAAATCTCACATTTAAAACTGTTAGATAGTACTTACAAATTAAGTATGATTCTATCATCGTCAAATAATTTAATTTAACAGTAGAATGTCAGGAATAAGACTAATGGGATTATTCCATGGGGGAATCCTCATAGACGCTAGGAACCAAAAGGTTACCTTCTATGTCATTATAAAATAAATACTGATAATATTTGTCCATTAATTTAGTGTTGAACCACAACGCTGCAGGACCTGCTTGAGTATTTTTTAACATGGAAAATGTATTTTCTTAAAGGATATGTGTGCAATAATGTACACCTGTGTTGAAGGATTTGCCAGTTTCTAATAATTTGTGTAACCTGCAGACAGAAGGCTCTGTATACATGCTACAATAGGGAGATTGGAAACTTTGAACTGAGTGCATCTGCATCCGTCGCTACATAATGAATACTTTTGTTTTGCCAACGGAACCTCTGGAGAAACGTAAATTTTATGAATGAAGGATGTAAGTTCCGACACCAGCAGCCTTAAGATTGAACTATTCACTAAATTATTAATCCATATACATTCTGTCTACAGATATATTTTGTATATCTGAAATAAAAGATATCCCATTTTAGTTATTGAATGATTCCCAAGATATGTGAACAAAATTATTTGCTTGCCTCCAAATACACAAGCTTCAAATTGCAATTTCAGATGCATTTTAATTATTGCTCTCATTTCACTTGTGTATATTTGGTAAGTGTTTTCAGTAATTGGCAGTCTTACAGTCTCTTCCTTGTACTCCTGAAACGTGCTCAGGATAACAAAGGCTTCTCCTCACAAAGCTCTCCAGTATGAGCTACTTCTTTTGAAAAACCTTATCTTAATGGTAATAGCATTCTGCTTAGAGGAGGACGGTTTCAAAGTAAAGTAAATCTCACATTTAAATTCATACATTTTCAGCAAACCAATATTCAACGTTTTATGACAAAGCCTCAGAATATGTATCTCTTAAATCTATCTTCATTTTGAAAGCATGATTTAATGACATTCTACCATTGTTTATTATAATTATTTGATGAATTAATTCTTCAATTGCACACTAAAGACTATTGAAGAAGTTAAATAACAATTAATAACATTCTCAATGTTATAATATTTATTTTCTGTTTCCACTTTAATGGTGTGTTTTGAAGAGGTCAATTAAAACATGAACTCATTGATAACAAATCCTGGCACCAAACATTGGGTATTCTTCAAATACCTTATATTTTTTAAAGATAATTTATTTAAATGAAGATCTAATGATCGTTTAATTTGCCCAGGATACCTATTGTCATTGGATGAATAATAATAATATCAATGAGCCACATTACAGGAGGAAGATCGTTAATCTGGTTGAGTGGTGCCAGAAAAACAATCTATCTCTCAAAGTTAGCAACACTAATGAAAGGAAATAGTAAAAATTGGAAAGAGCCATGGTTTTCAAGGGAAATTGGACACTTGTTTCGAAAAGAGAGAGGTATCTACAATAATTATAGGAGGCATGGAGTAAATGAGGTGCTAGAGGAGTATAAAGAATGTAAAAAGAATCTTAAGAAAGAAATTAGGAAGGCTAAAAGAAGATATGAGGTTGCTTTGGCAAGAAAGGTGAAAGTAAACCCAAAGGGTTTCTACAGCTATATTAATAGCAAAAGGATAACGAGGGATAAAATTGGACCATTAGAGAACCAGAATGGACAGCTATCTGCAGAGCCAAAAGAGATGGGGGAGATATTGAACAATTTCTTTTCTTCGGTATTCACCAAGGAGAAGGATATTGAACTCTGTGAGTTAAGGGGAAAAAAGTAGAGTAGCTATGGAAACTATGAGATTCAAAGAGGAGGAAGTACTGACACTTTTGAAAAATATAAAAGTGAATAAGTCTCCAGGTCCTGAGAGGATATTCCCTAGGACATTGAGGGAAGTTAGTGTAGATGTAGCAGGAGCTATGACAGAAATATTTCAAATGTCATTAGAAACGGGAATAGTGCCGGAGGATTGGCGTACTGCGCATGTTGTTCCATTGTTTAAAAAGGGTTCAAAGAATAAACCTAGCAATTATAGACCTATTAGTTTGACATCAGTGGTGGGCTATTAATGGAAAGAATACTTAGAGATAATATATATAAGCATCTGGATAAACAGGGTCTGATCAGGAACAGTCAACATGGATTTGTGCCTGGAAGGTCATGTTTGACAAACCTTCTTGAATTTTTTGAAGCGGTAACTAGGGAAATTGATGAGGGTAAAGCAGTGGATGTTGTCTATATGGATTTCAGTAAGGCCTTTGACAAGGTTCCCCATGGAAGGTTGGTTAAGAAGATTCAATCCTTGGTTGTTAATGGCGGAGTAGCAAGATGGATTCAACAGTGGCTGAATGGGAGATGTCAGAGAGTAATGGTGGATGGCTGTTTGTCAGGTTGGAAGCGGGTGACCAGTGGGGTGCCTCAGGGATCTGTGTTAGGTCCACTGTTGTTTGTCATGTACATCAATGATCTGGATGATGGGGTGGATAATTGGATAAGTAAGTATGCAGATGATACTAAGATAGGTGGTGTTGTGGATAATGAAGTAGATTTTCAAAGTCTACAGAGAGATTTGGGCCATTTGGAAAAGTGGGCTGAAAGATGGCAAATGGAGTTTAATGCTGATAAGTGTGAAGTGCTACTTCTTGGCAGGACAAATCAAAATAGGACGTACATTGTAAATGGTAGGGAATTGAGGAATGCAGTGGAACAGAGGGATCTTGGAATAACTGTGCATAGTTCCTTGAAGGTGGAATCGCATGTAGATAGGGTGGTAAAGAAAGCCTTTGGTGTGCTGGCCTTTATAAATCAGAGCATTGAATATAGGAGTAGGGAAGTAATGTTAAAATTGTACAAGGCATTGGTAAGACCAATTCTGGAGTATGGTGTACAATTTTGGTCGCCTAGTTATAGGAAGGATGTCAACAAAATAGAGAGAGTACAGAGGAGATTTACTAGAATGTTGCCAGGGTTCCAGCAACTATGTTACAGAGAAAGGTTGAACAAGTTAGGTCTTTATTCTTTGGAGCGCAGAAGGTTAAGGGGGGACTTGATTGAGGTCTTTAAAATGATGAAAGGGATAGACAGAGTTGACGTGGATACGTTTTTCCCATTGAGGGTAGGGAAGATTCAAACAAGAGGGCATGACATGAGAATTAAGGGACAGAGGTTTTGGGGTAACGTGAGGGGGAACTTCTTTACTCAGAGGGTGGTGGCTGTGTGGAATCAGCTTCCAGCAGAAGTGGTGGAGGCAGGATCGATTTTAACATTTAAAAGTAAAGTGGATAGGTATATGGACGTGAAGGGAATGGAGGGGTATGGTCTGAGTGCAGGTAGATGGGACTAGGGGAAAACAAATGGTCGGCACGGACTGGAAGGGCCGAGAGGGCCTGTTTCCGTGCTGTAATTGTTATATGGTTATATGGTTAATACTAGGGATTTGATTGTTGACTCCAGGAAGGGAAAGCCAAGGCACCATGCACCAGACTTCATTGGTGGGATGGCAGTGGAGTGAATCACTAGCTCAAGTTTCTAAGTGTACAGATCTCTGATGAACTGTCTTAGGCCTAGCACACTAATGCAATCACAAATAAACCTCACAAACACCTCTAGTTAGGCAGAATTAGTTAGATATAGCTCTTTAGGCAAATGGAATCAAGGGATATGGGGAGAAAGCAAGAACGGGGTACTGATTTTGGATGATCTGTCATGGTCGTATTGAATGGTGGTGCTGGCTCGAAGGGCCGAATGGCCTACTCATGCACCTATTTCAATGTTTTTATGTTTCTAGAATTTGAGGAGATTCAACACATCTCTGAATGCTCTATTAACTTTTTTACAAATGTAGAGTGGAGATCATACTGACTGGTTGCATATATCTTCGTTCACAAATTCAAACGGTCATAAATGAAGGAGGCTTCAGAAAGTGGTGGGTATTGATCATTCCATCATAGTTAGTGACTTCCCACGATCTAAAGGATCTGCAGGAAGTGCTGTTTTAAGAAGGCTATTAATACCAACAAATACACACTACCTTATCTGCAGTATCTTCGTACTGCTCCCATCAGGAAGAAGTTACAGCAACCTAAGATTTGTTACCTTGCAGTTCAAGAAAAGCTTTTTGCCATTAACTATCAGATTATCTGTGGCAAGTAAGAATTTAATTGTTCTGGTTTATATTAAGTGCATAGGACAACTAAACATTCTTGGCTCATGAATCTTGACTTGATTAGAAATGAATGAGAGGAATTAATAGCTGAACATATTTAGCCACCAGCAGTTACGTGCACTTTTAATTAAAACCTTTACTTTCACATGTGGTGTTACCAAGGCCAGAATTATATAACCATACCATGAAATCAAAAAGTAAAATTAATTGGGATTTTAAGATACATTTCAAATTGATTACATCCTCTGAAAATATGTATTGCCTCTCAGCAAGAATAAAATTAAAAGTCAGTCTGAAGTAGTTGTGCCTTTCTAAGAAGACACCTACTATTTCATGAAACCTTGACATATTGGATGGCAGGCTAATAAAAAGATTGTCCACTTTCACTGCATGAAAATTGCTGGTAATGGGAAGGCCATATCCATATATGTAGATAAGAAACTTCACTGCTCGCAGCTCAAACAAAGCATGCAAGGTCAAGCAAGGTTGGGAACACAGCAGGTGCAAATTTGCTAGAATTAATAATATACAACAACCGTATATCAATAAAGTGTACTTGGGCTCCAGAAAAGAAAATACAGAGGCCATTACAATTTTGGAATATTTGAGGTTGTAAACAGAGCCAAAATTGATTATGCTTTAAAAAATGCATTTTACAAATTTAAATGTCTCCAAGTACTGGTGCTTGATCTCCCTCTGCCACCATACACAAGACAGATTGCTTTGATCATTATCACACCGATTTCTGTGGAATTGTGTTGGGTACATATTAAATATTTTATGACCTTCCATAACAACGGTAACAAAATTGAATAATATTAATAATAATAATAATAATAATAATAATAATAATAATAATAATAATAATAATAATACACTGTAAATACATACGACAAAATCTCAGGTGCACTGACCGAGCAGAGCTCCAACATATCAGATAAATAATAATGACAATGGAAACAACAAAAACGGCAAGCAAAATGTTGTGAAGTCAGAATGTGCAATATTTCAGTATAGTTTTGTAGCAGTACAAAATATTGGCTGTGGGGGGGGGGGGTGTTTAGTGCAGAGTTCAGAGTGGTGATGGCCTTGGGGTAGAAAGTTTGTTAATCTTCTGGTGTGTAATTTGATGGACCTGCAATGCTTTCCTGAGGGCAGAAGAGCAAACAAGTGCCTGCATGATGCCTTCCGCAGCCAACGAGAGCTATAGATCTCTACCAGGGCAGGCAGATAGAAACATAGAAACATAGAAAATAGATGCAGGAGTAGGCCATTCGGCCCTTCGAGCCTGCACCGCCATTCAATATGATCATGGCTGATCATCCAACTCAGTATCCCGTACCTGCCTTCTCTCCATACCCCCTGATCCCTTTAGCCACAAGGGCCACATCTAACTCCCTCTTAAATTTAGCCAATGAACTGGCCTCAACTACCTTCTGTGGCAGATAATTCCAGAGACTCACCACTCTCTGTGTGAAAAATGTTTTTCTCATCTCGGTCCTAAAGGAATCCCCCCTTATCCTTAGACTGTGACCCTCTTGTTCTGGACCTCCACAACATCGGGAACAATCTTCCTGCATCTAGCCTATCCAACCCCTTAAGAATTTGTAAGTTTCTATAAGATCCCCCAGTCTTCTAATTTCTATGGAGTACTAGCCAAGTCTATCCAGTCTTTCCTCATATGAAAGTCCTGACATCCCAGGAATCAGTCTGGCGAACCTTTTCTGTAACCTCTCTATGGCAAGAATGTCTTTTCTCAGATTTGGAGACGAAAATTGTACGCAATACTCCAGGTGTGGTCTCCCCAAAACCCTGTACAACTGCAGTAGAACCTCCCTGCTCCTATACTCAAATCCTTTCGCTATGAATGCTAACATACCATTTGCTTTCTTCACTGCCTGCTGCACCTGCATGCCTACTTTCAATGATTGGTGTACCATGACACCCAGGTCTCGTTGCATCTCCCCTTTTCCTAATTTGCCACCATTCTATTGCATTAATCTCTTCTCTCACCAGCAACGCTACCCCACCTGCCTTTCCTTTCTGTCTATCCCTCCTGAATATTGAATATCCCTGGATGTTCAGCTCCCAGCCAATGTGTGTTGGTGATCTTCTGGGTGGTATTGATGACTCTCTGCAGAGCCTTCTTGTCAGCCGCAGAACTGTTGCCATACCACACCAGGATGCCATGTGTCAGGACACTCTCTATGGAGCAACGGTAGAATGATACTAGTAGCTGTTGTGGCAAGTTGACATTCCTGAGTGATCTTAGGAAGTAAAGCCATTGTTGTGCCTTCTTTACCAGGGAGTGCGTGTTAGTTGACCACCTGAGATCCGCAGAGATGTGGGGGCCCGGGAACCTGAAAACAGAGACTTTGTCCACTCTTTCTCCGTTTCTCCGTTCTTACGTAGTTAATTGGCTGTAGAGTGCCTTGGGACGTTCTGAGAATGTGTTCAAATGGAATCCAACATAAAATTTAGCAATTCTTTTCCAAAATGAATAATAGCTGTCTCTTATAGCTTTGCAAAAGGAAATACAAAATCTTTTGCTCTATTTATTAATGTGTTTTACTAATAATGAAGATGCTAAATATTCATTAGAATTCTGTACACTAGGAAGAAATTAATTATTTAGATATTGTGACATTCTTAAATCCAGACATCAAATGAGTCTCACTTATTTTCTAAAACTAATTAATCTTAAACCTCCATCTCATTAAATATAATTAATATTTGGATTTAACAGCAGAAATACATCATAATGATAGTGTACTCTGTAAAGCAAATGATCTGTAATTTTTATGCAGCACTGTGCTCAGAAATGCAAATTCTAATATCTCAATTGTAAATAACGAGGCATAAATTCAATTATTTAACATTGTGTAAGGTCTCATTCTGTAATTTACCCAATCTGTTGACTTTTGTACCTTCAAATGCCATTATGTTTAAGATTTGAACAGTGCTGTATTGATGAATGTGTGTTTTAGTGATAAGGACACATTGCAGAATGGTACTAATTGTGTCATTTTATTGAGGAACTGGCACCACATGTTGGATGAATAATTCATTCTGTGCTCTATAATTTTATGAAATGGATGAATGGAATTATTACAGAATACTTGCTGGACATTATGTGATTTATTTGAATTTAAATACTGTACTTAAAATTGTACTTATTGACAAAAGATTAATGGTGAAAGTTGTAAAAGTCTTTATTGCATAATTTATGTATGTAAATTATCTGTACTAAATCTGAAACAACTCTGTCCTTTTAATAAATCATACAATTCACTTTAAAGATATTTGAGGTACATATAAAACTATTTTTTCCAAAAGGTGTACTAATTGAAAGAACAATTAAGAAACATCAGGATCAGGTTAATATTGTTCATTCCAGTCAAATGACAATTAATTCAAAACAACACAAAATGTCTTGCAAGATCAGAAGATTTCAACTTAGACAAAACACTTTTTCGCAACCCAAAACATCACCCATTCCTTCTCTCCAGAAATGCTGCCTATCACGTTGAGTTACTCCAGCGTCTGTGTCTATCTTCGGTTTAAACCAGCATTTGCAGTTCCTTCCAAATCATTATATATACAGATGGACTGTTGACAATATTACTGACATACAATCGTTGCAATGACTGAATTACCAGGACCCATTATCAGGATTTTAAAATTGATGGAAAAGTTTAAAGTATGATTTCATACAAGTGGAATTTTAACATTACCATGAAACTTCAAGAGATAGCCTGAGTATGAATATAAATTAACAGTGTATAATATTAGCATGGACAAGTTGGGCCGAAGGGCCTGTTTCTGTGCTTTACAACTATAACTTTATGACACTACCTCCCTGACTCCTCACAACAAATTCTGATGAGGCCCAATCAGTAAAGGGCCTGTCCCACTTACATGTCCTTGGCACGCAAATTACGCGACCTCGTGGTCGTGTTGAGGTGCACGGACATCCTATGGCCGCACAGGGCTGGTCCCACTGAGGAGCACAGAGGAATATGTAGTTGTGTGCGACGTCGCGCGGGGCTCCGAAATTGTTGTAGCGAACAAAATCTTAAAGCGTAACTGACAGCCAAAGTGGGACAGGCCCAAGACCCTGGTGCGACGCAATGTCTCACCTGCAACAGAAGCAGAAGCAGGCAAATGGTTGACTCCAGCATCTTTCCCACCACCGAAGTCAATAACTGGTCTGTAATTCACCGTTTTCTCTCACGCTCCTTTCTTGAAAGGTGGAATAACATTAGCTATCCTCCAATCCACAGGAACTGATCCTGAATCTACTGAACATTGGAAAATGATCACCAATGCATCCACTATTTCTAGAGGCACCTCCCTGAGGACTCTGGGATGCAGACCATCAGGCCCAGGGGATTTATCATCCTTCAGTCCCATTAGCCTACCCAATATTTGGGTGGAACTGAGAAGTGGGAACGGTGTAGCAACACTTTTAGGGGTGTACTATAGACCGCCAAATGGGGAGCGAGAATTGGAAGAGCAAATATGTAAGGAGATAGCAGATATTAGTAGTAAGCACAAGGTAGTGATTGTGGGAGATTTCAATTTCCCAAAAATAGACTGGGAAACACAATCTGTAAATGGGCTGGATGGTTTGGAGTTTGTAAAATGTGTGCAGGATAGTTTTTTGCAGCAGTACATAGAGGTACCGACCAGAGAAGGGGCAGTGCTGGACCTCCTGTTAGGAAATGAGGCAGGACAGGTGACGGAGGTATGCGTTGGTGAGCACTTCGGGACCAGTGATCACAATACCATTAGTTTCAATATAATTATGGAGCGAGTCAGAACAGGACCTAGAGTGGAGATTTGTGATTGGAGAAAGGCTAACTTTGAGGGAATGCGTGAGGATTTTAAAGGAGTGAATTGGGGGACACTTTGTTTCATGGGAAGGATGTAAAGAGAAATGGAGGACATTTAAAGGGGAAATTGTAGAGTACCTTTATGTCCCTGTTAGGTTGAAAGGAAATATGGTTCACTGTGTCTGCCTTCAAAAGGCCTTTGACTTTGCTACACTTTTTCCTTGGACATCAAAAGAAGCTATTTACTGTCCTTCTTCATATTCTTAAGCTGGCAACAGCTTCCCATCGTACTTCATCTTTTCAGCCAGTATTGGCCAATTTTGTTTCCTTCTGTTGTCCTTTGAAAGTTTGCCCAATCCTCTGAATGCTTCTGGCTACTGACTTTGCTTTACATGTTATAACATTTATTTTTTTTTAGTTTTATTCTATCCCTAACTTCTCTTGTCAGCCACGGTTGCGTCCTACTCCCCTTAGAATCTTTCTTCCTTTGATCCTGCGTCTTCCGGATTATGCCCAGAAATTCCTGCCATAGCTGTTCCACCATCATTCCTGCTAGGATCCCTTTCCAGTCTACCTTGGCCAGCTCCCCTCTCATGCCTTCATAGTCCCCTTTGTTCAACTGCATCACTGACACTTCCGATTTAACGTTCTCCTTCTCAAATTGAATGCATCCAATTGCAATCCAATTTTAGGCTGAAGTCGACTAGTCGTCACTCTCCTGTTATAGTTCTCTTCTTTGCTACACCTTCCTACTTCTTCAGAAATGCCTTTAAAATCTTTCCCTTCAACAACAAATTCCATCCCAACTGAACTCCCTTATTGTTTGACATCCTATAATCGAAATATTTACCTTGAAAATATCACACTGTTATTGTGAGACTATTATCGAAGGGGTGTTTTGAGTTGGGGATTGATAGTGGCCTCCTACCCAGTGACATCACTACAAACGAATTAAACACAGATGCCACCACAGCGCTGCAAATGGATCTAAATTATAACCATAATTGAATTATAGGCATACAGTATTTGAGCGATTATCTTCTTGATTGTCAATGGAAAATCTGAAACAAATGGCTTAATCACAGAAGATTTAGTAACTCGCATTTAACAAGAGTGGTATCAGATATTTGATAAAATAAATAATGAATGGCCTTTGTCTCATTGTAGAGGCAGCAATTATGAATTATCATTCTGCAATTGTCACATAGAGAAAAATGAGATAGGATGGGAGAGATGTTAAGAAATTGTGGTAGGCTTGGAGGAATCCTCAATTGAAAGAATGGATTTGAAGGAGACTAATTAGAAAAGAAAAAAAGTAGCAGGATACCACTGAGAGAGTGGCAACCAGATAAAATGAGACAACTGAGACGTTTCAAATTTGAAGAAATACTAACATAACATTTTCATAGTTACTGACAGGCCTAATCAGAATGTATCCAATTCCAGCCACTTTACTGTATGATATTCATAGTTATAGATACACACTGTACAGCATAGAAATAGGTCATTCTGTTAACTACATCCTTTTTAATGTGTGTGTGTGCGTGTGGGTGTGCGCGTGTGCATGTACACATGTGAATGTGTGTGTGAGAAATATGCGTGCATATGAAAGAACAATATTTATATTGGTAAAGATTCCATTTTGAAATATCAGGTTACAAACTATTTTACACATTGTTTTGAATTAGGGGTTGACACTTTTGCAGGAGATTACTGTTCTCATCTCCTGCCAGACTTCTTATTATTGAATTCTAATGGATCCCTTGGCTTCTGCACATCTCAATTATTTTTAGCCTTCAATATAACTTTCCAAGAATCATGGAGATCTCTCTCTCATCCCTTCAGACTTTTTCTCCTCTCTAGCAGCAACTAAGTTTCTTGTTGCTGTGTAGCTGCCAGCAGAGGTGCTGCTGGTGCCCTTCTGTGTGATTGGTACTCAGCTGCATGCAAGTACCTGAACCTCATTGATCCCAGTCCTTCAGAACACCCAGGTCATGTCTTGCTGTTTTATCCTAGATGTAATTCACCCTTACGCCATTTCAAATGTCTTATTGACCAATTTCATAGTTTCCACGAGGTGTCACAAATGGGAATTTAAGTGAAACACAATGGGATTGAATCACTAAAAGATGGAGAAATCTATTTTGTAGGCAGATATAATGATTGCATTTCATTTTCAAATGTAAGTGCAACTGCTTAATTGTAAGAAAAACACATAAAATGTTAAAAATTATTATTACTTTGGATAGAAATTATTGTGACTGGAACTGACTCACTGGAGACACTGAAGCTGATAGATATAATGATCTTTATTCATCGTGACAAGCAGACATTCTCTTGGAGGCTCTTGCAATAGAATCTCTCCAAACTCAAAGTACATCAAGTTTTGTACTCTAAGGAACATAGATACACTATGATTCACTACAAATTTAGTGGTGACAATGACATTGTTTACTTCCATATTTTGAGTCTATCAAATGAGACTGTCATATTAACAATGGGACCACACATGTAACTGACAAGACACCTCTGAATGTTAAAACACCTTTGCCTGGACAAAGTAATTCATATGGAAGGTCTATAAACTTCTGAGAACAGACAACACAGGCACCCAAGCTCAGTGTCATGAAGGCTGTGTCACTGAGTACGCAAATAGCACAATTACTGATAGAAGACATATGCTTACAACAATGTTTGAGAAAGAACTGCAGAAGCTGGAAAAATTGAAGATAGACAAAAATGCTGGAGAAACTCAACAGGTGAGACAGCATCTATGGAGCGAAAGAATAGGTGACGTTTCGGGTCGAGACCCTTCCTCACACTGAATTTGGGTGGGGGGACGGGAAGAAGAAAGGAAGAGGCAGAGACATCTCTCCCACAGCCCACTGTCTCTGCCTCTTCATTTCTTCTTCCCGCCCCCCCCCACCCCCACATCACTGAAGAAGGGCCTCGACCCGAAACGTCACCTTCGCTCCATAGATCTGCCTCACCCGCTGAGTTTCTCCAGCATTTATGCCTACAACTGTGTTCTGTGTGCTAAGTGGCAAATTCTGATTTGGAAGCTTCCTTGATCACAGTGATAATGGTGCAAAATAACTTGGCTGAAGGTGTCTGATACCTGGTTTGATCTAGGCCAATTAACATAGCTCCATTGTCTTATATTTGGCTGTACACAAAAAGCTGGAGAAACTCAGCGGGTGCAGCAGCATCTAAGGAGCGAAGGAGATAGGCGACGTTTCGGGTCGAGACCCTTCTTCAGACTCCTAGGCGACGTTTCGGGTCGAGACCCTTTCGGGTCGAGACCAATTAACATAGCTCCATTGTCTTATATTTGGCTGAATATTATGAAGTGCTTGACTTGCTGAGGTTCCTGACATTTTCTGGCCATGTTTCAAATTTTGTAGAATCTGTGTTATCTTTTGCTTCATGGAGTTTTCAGGCTTGACTGTTATGTTTTTGGTAGGCAATAGGTTTAGTTGCTCACCTGAATATAAACCGTATGCCATTGGCTTGCATTCTGATGATATCATAATCATAATCATAATAATCTTAATCATAATTTATTAGCCAAGTATGTTTTGCAACATATGAGGAATTTGATTTGCCATACAGTCATACCAATAAAAAGCAACAGAACACACAAAATACACTTTAACATAAACATCCACCACAGTGACTGCTTCCCATCCCTCACTGTGATGGAAGGCGAAAACATGTTCAACCTCTCCCTTCTTTGTCCTACGGTGGTCGGGGGCCTCTAACCTTCTGTTGACGGGAAGATCTTATTCCCGTAGCTGGCAACAGGCTCTCCTCATCAAGGCGATCAAGCTCCTGCATCGGGGGGGAAACTCAGCTCACCCGCGCCGGACGATCTGCCCCGGGTCAGGGCTAGTGGAATGTTGTGTGGCTTTTGGAGCTTCCCGACGTTGTTCTCAACCCGAGTCTGCGAGCCTTTGATGTTAAAGTCCGCAGCCCGGGGTTGGAGAGTCGATCCCAGGCAAACAATCCGCTCTGATGGTAAGTCCACGTCCCGCAGTGGGGCTCAAAGTCAGTCCCGAGCAAGGCCTCCAGCTCCATGATGTTAGGCTGCAGAGCGACATGAGATACAATCAGGAAAACAATTGCATCTCCGGCAAGGTAAGAGATTGAAAAAAAAAATTCCCCCGACCCCCACATAAAACAAACCAGAGAGCATTAACACATACTTTTTAAAAACACCAAAAAAAAGATGAAAAGGACAGACAGACTGTAGGTGAAGCTGCCATTGAAAAGTCACCAGGTGGTAAGATATGAAACACCTGTTGTCAAAAGTTGATTGCATAACTTATTTTTGAAAATCTGAATGCTGTTCGTGAAATGGATGGGTTGCATTTTGCTTGACTTCACGTACAGTACTGCACAGACTTGTTTGTATTTCTCAGAAAAGTTGCAAGATTCTTGCACAAATGTGAAAGTCCAAAGTTACTGACGGCACGGATGGATACATGATACTAGATACATTTATTTGTTACATGTGCCAGTTGGCACAGTGAAATGAGATAACCATACAGCCATACAATAAAAATAAAGAACACAACACATGATAGAGTTAAACATCCCCAAACGGCAGAATCAAAATTTCCCACTGTGAGGGAAGGCACCGAAGTCAGTCTCTTCCTCTAATGTGCCCCAATGTTCACCCGTGGTCGGGGCCTCCCCAAGCCCTCCGCAGTCGCCGCTACGGGCAGTTCGATGTTCATGCCCGCTCACCAGGGTAATGTATGTCTGGCGTCAGGACTAGAGGACCTCCACAGCGGCCTGGACATCAGAGTCGGCCACCTCCGACCAGTGTCCGCGGCTCCCAAAGTCCGCAGAGCGTGCTGGGCAGAGATTCAATGCTGGCGGCCCTTGGCAAAGGGCCCCAGGACTCCGCGATGTTGTTCAGCGCTGGCCGCGCTGGAAGCTCTCCCAAACTGCAGCTCCACGATGTTGGAGCAGTGGCCCAACGCTCCGGAGCTCCAACCGGCGATCCAGGTAGGCATCTCCTGCTCCGTGGTGAATTCAGCACTGTGCCGCCACTGTTGTAGCTCTGGTCCGGTTCCCGGTCCCCAGCAGGAAAGGCCACCTCGATCCAGGTGGTAGGCCGCGATACGGGGGCGAGGACACGACTCGAAGAAATAGTCTCGTCCCCGCCAGGAAGTGACTGGGAAACAGTTTCCCCCTTACCCTGCCCCCCTCCCACACATAGAAGTCATAGATTCCCCCCAAAACAGACTTTAAACTGACTAAAAATTTAAAAAAACATTGAAAAACAAACAGGTTGTAGGCAGAGGCTGCCTTCAATGCAGCGCCCCTAGTGGTAACCTGCAGTTGCACTGCAATTTCCTGGATATGGTCTGTTGCTCAATTCCCAACATAGTTCAAAGGGTGTACAAGAACTTGCCAAAATGCCATATTAATTATGCTAGAAAATCTGATTTTTAGATCCAACACCAGACCATGGTAGTTGTTTTTTAAAATATTTCTGAATATTTAGGAAAAGTGAAGAATTTTGACAAAGTATTCATAGTTGCTGAAGTGTTGTGAATAGGATTTATGGTAATCCTCCAAGTCACATTATTGAACAATTCAAGGTTCTATCACTGCTTCTGGGACTTATTTCCAGACTCAGGATTGTCTAGAAATATTTACCCATGAAGACTGTACCAGCCATCAGACGCATTTTGATAATTATCCCTTTTTCCAGCATTCGGCCCTGAGCCTTCTATGGAATAGCACTTCAAGTGTAAACATCACTGCTTCTAAAACCACCACCTTGAGCAATGTGTCCAGATTTTAGCCTCCCTTCAAAAGGGGTGCAATACACTCTCAATCCCTCAAACCCTCCAACACACATTAAAACGATGCCCTCTGTTCATACGCAGCTATTATCAGAGGGACAGGTTTCTCACCATCTACCCTGTTAATGGTCTTCACAATTTTGAACACCATAATCTGATCCCTCCTCTGCCTTTTCTGCTCCAAAACAAAAATTCTGCAAATGCAGGCTCTCCTCGCAGCTGAAATGCTCCATCCTCGGCAATATCCTGATGAATCTTCTTTGCACACTATTTAATGGAATCATTCCTTCTTACTGTTTGGCAACAGAACTCCATACAGTGGTCCAGTATAATGTACTAGGACTTCCCTGTTCTGATATTCTATGTCCTGACTAAAGAACACAATATCCTGTATGTTTTCTTATACGCCTTACTTGGCTGCACTCCTGCCTTTGTGGATCCTCGGGCATGTAGGTCATGGTCCCTCTGTTCATATATATTTCTTAGTCCTACCACTCATTATGCATATTTGAGTTCTGTTGGTACTCCAAAAATGAACCAACTCACATTTACCATAATTTCTGCCCATCTTACAAACTCATTCATATAGTTTTGCAACAAAACACTACCTTCTTGACTATCAAGAACACCACCAGTTTATTTGTCACCTATGAACTACCTAATCATTTCTCCTACTTTCAAAGCCAATCCAACTCTATAAGATTAAAGAAAGAGGAATGTGGGTGCATCTGCAGGCCTTGCACAGGAAACCTTAGACAAAATGGTCTCTTTCCTCATAAATGAATTAAAATATTGCAGTAAATTAAAAACATTTGGCAATAAGTCTACCACATTCACGTGAATCTTAAATCTGCCTGACTTATCTGTTCTGACATGCACTTCTTCAGAGACATTTTGTGATCGAGCAGGTATCAGAGGGTATTTATTGAGAACCAGACTAAGAAGAGCTGACAGAGATTAAAAAGGATTACATTGTCTCTCCTGGGAGGCTGTGGAAGTGTCTTACCGTACCTCTGGTCCCAAGATCTAGCCTTCAAAAGAATTTCAATTCAAAGCCATTCTATCCTGCAGTGTTACGGATTCTTCTGCTAATGGGCAATGGTTTACTTGGTGAATTGAGATGGCAACAGTGTCCCCCGTATAAGTAGCTCTCATCTATTATTAAAAGCTCCAATTGTAAATGAACCTCACACCTCAGCTGGAAATCATTGACATTGCCTGTCGAGAACCATTTGATGATGCACAGTTATCAGACATTGCTTAGTTAATGAGGACATAGCACAATTACATTCCTGCTCTCCAATGCCCTCTTAAAAGTGGATGTGTATAGTTGCTGTATGGCCTTCTCTTTCTCTCCCAGTCCTATGAGAAGAGCTGGCAAAATTAATCAGACTACACAATTGTTTGGATCCTATTCTTTATTTCACATTCACACACCATCAGCACAGTGACCCAGTGGTAGAGCTGCTGCCTTACAGTGCTAGAAACACTAGTTCAATCCTGTCTACAGGTGCTAAGTATACAGAGTTTGTATGTTCTCCCGATGACCACCTGGATATTCTCTGGGTGCTTTGATTTCCTCCCACATTCCAAAGACATGCAGGTTTGTAAGTTAATTGGCTTCTGTAAATTGGCACTAGTGCGTGGAATAGAACTAGTGTATGGATGATCTGTGGTCGGCCCAGGCTCAGTGGGCCAAAGATTCTGTTTCCACGCTGTATCTCTAAATTAAACTAAAATAACATAAACAAAACTAATTAAGATCCTTTCACTTTTTCCCAGTAATAATGTTTTCATATTTTATTCCCCTTTATAATAGCTTACTTAACATCACTCACACTCATGGTTCTGTGGTGAGGACGAAATAAATATTAGGCAGCATGCCTGTGCAATCTTATCTGTTCACCATGCTCCAAGCTCTTTAAGTTTGACCTGTATTTCTTAATATTCTTCTTTCCCAAGGCTGCATCGCATTCCCTTCCTCTCTGTTCTACACTTCTCTTTGAGAGCCTGGAATAAAATTTCTGTCATCTTTCTCCTATTTCTTCCCTGTCTTGTATTGATCTAACCTGATTGCAACATAGTTTCCATTTCTTGAGACCCAAGATGTATGGACCACTCCCTTGAGATTTCTATACTTATTCCCCCAGACCTGCGCCTTCTCGTCCAGTCTTGCTTTGAATTCCACTAATTATTTCAGCCTTCAAGACTTTGTTGTGTACAAACTAGCTACAACATTTTCATAATTTATAATACAACTTTATTTCAAAAGAACTCCTCGGACTGTGAAGCACTTCGGAATGTCCTGAGGTAGTGAGAGGCTGTAAATTGTCCCTAGTGCGTAGAATAGAACTAGTGTATGGATGATCTCTGGTCGGCCCAGACTCAGTGGGCCTCATTGTAAAAGATTCAGCGAATAAGAGCATTTTCAGCAAAGATCATTAAATTTGAAGCTCAAAATGCATTATCCATTTCAACAACACCTCGTTTTTGCATCCTTGTGGATGCATTAAACTCAGCTCTATTACAGATAGAAACATAGAAACATAGAAAATAGGTGCAGGAGGAGGCCATTCGGCCCTTCGAACTAGCACCGCCATTCATTGAGATCACGGCTGATCGTCCCCAATCTATAACCCGTGCCTGCCTTCTCCCTATATCCTTTGATTTAAAAAAAATAACAAACGGAGAATAAGAAATGGAGGGTTTCTTAAATGTGTGAGCAGAGAGACAGAGGGGTGTAAAATGAGGATAGGAGCAATAGGTAGCAAGGTGAAAAGTGGCAGGAAAACAAATCCAGGGCAAAAATCTAAAAGGGCCACTTTTAAACATAATTGTAAAAGGGCCAAGAATGTTGTAAAAACAAGCCTGAAGGCTTTGTGTCTCAATGCGAGGAGCATTCGTAATAAGGTGGATGAGTTGAATGTGCAGATAGCTATTAATAATTATGATATAGTTGGGATCACGGAAACATGGCTCCAGGGTGACCAAGGCTGGGAGCTGAACATCCAGGGATATTCAATATTCAGGAAGGATAGACAGAGAGGAAAAGGAGGTGGGGTAGTGTTGCTGGTTAGAGCGGAGATTAACGCAATAGAAAGGAATGACATTAGCTTGCAGGATGTGGAATCGATATGGGTGGAGCAGAAAACGCTAGTGGGTGTTGTGTACAGGCCACCTAACAGTAGTAGTGGAGTTGGGGATGACATCAAACAGGAAATTAGAAATGCGTGCAACAAAGGTAAAACCGTTATAATGGGTGACTTCAATCTACATATAGATTGGGTGAATCAAATTTGCAGGGGTGCTGAGGAAGAGGATTTCTTGGAATGTATGCGGGATAGTTTTCTAAACCAACATGTGAAGGAACCAACGAGAGAGCAGGCTATTCTAGACTGGATATTGAGTAATGAGGAAGAGTTAGTTAGGAGCCTTTTTGTACGTGGCCCCTTGGGCAAGAGTGACCATAATATGGTTGAGTTCTACATTAGGATGGAGAGTGACATTGTTAATTCAGAAACCCGGGTCCTGAACTTAAAGAAAGGTAACTTTGAGGGTATGAGACGTGAATTGGCCAAGATGGACTGGCAATTGATTCTTGAAGGGTTGACGGTGGATATGCAATGGAAGGCATGTAAAGACTGCATGGATGAACTACAACAATTGTTCATCCCAGTATGGCAAAAGAATAAATCAGCGAAGGTGGTGCATCTGTGGATAACGAGGGAAATCAGGGATAGTATCAAAGAAAAAGATGAAGCGTACAAATTAGCCAGAAAAAGCAGCCTACCAGAGGACTGGGAGAAATTCAGAGCCCAACAGAGGAGGACAAAGGGCTTAATTAAGAAAGGGAGTATGAAAGAAAACTGTCAGGAAACATAAAAACTGACTGCAAAAGTTTTTATCGATATGTGAAGCGCAAAAGATTAGTTAAAACAAATGTAGGTCCCTTGCAGTCAGAAACGGGTGAATTGATCATGGGGAACAAGGACATGGCAGACCAATTGAATAACTACTTTGGTTCTGTCTTCACTAAGGAAGACATAAATAATTTGCCGGAAATAGCAGGGGATCACGGGTCAAATGACACGGAGGAAATGAGTGAAATCCAGGTTAGCCGGAAAGTGGTGTTAGGTAAATTGAATGGATTAAAGGCCGATAAATCCCCAGGGCCAGATAGGCTGCATCCCAGGGTACTTAAGGAAGTAGCCCCAGAAATAGCAGATGCCTTAGTGATAATTTTTCAAAACTCATTGGATTCTGGAGTAGTTCCTGAGGATTGGAGGGTAGCTAATGTAATCCCACTTTTTAAAAAGGGAGGGAGAGAGAAGACGGGGAATTACAGACCTGTTAGTCTAACATCGGTAGTGGGGAAACTGCTAGAGTCAATTATTAAAGATAGGATAGCAGTGCATTTTGAAAGTGGTGAAATCATTGGACAAAGTCAGCATGGATTTACGATCTCTTAAATTCATCCAGTGATTTGGCCTGGACTTACCCAACATTGGGAACATTTTTCCTGCATCTAGCTTGTCCAATCCTTTTATAATTTTATATATTTCTATAAGATCCCCCTCATCCTTCTAAACTCAAGAACTATCTATAAAAATCTCGAGAGTTGGGATAAATACTTACTATATGTGCATAAATGCTCGCTCAACGTAAGACATATTTTAATCCAATTCAAAATCCTACATAGATTATATTATTTGAAAACTAATCTAAATAAAATCTTTACAAATATTTCCCTATTTGTGATAAATGTTTCTCAAGATGCAACTTTAGCACATTCCTTTGTTTTTTGCATAAAAATCCAAACATTTTGGAATAAAATTTTTGACATTTTTACAAAATTATTTAAAATAAAATTGAAACCTAACGCAGAATTAATTAGTTTTGGAACAATGGAAGTCGGTTTTGATCTGACTTCGTTCCAAAATAGTTTCCTTAATTATGGCTTAATAACGGCAAAAAAACGTACTAACATTTTGGAAAAATGCACCCACACCAACGGTAAAAATGTGGATTTCAAATATGTCTGAAATGTTACACCTCAAAGACACGAGATTTGTCCTAGCAGGCAAATCAGACCAATTCTTAAAGATTTGGCCTCCATTTATCGACTTATTACAAGCATAAGGTACAACATAACTCAGGAAATAAACAGTTTCAGGACCTGGTGAGGGGTGTGCAAAGATACGAAGCAGGTACTTCCCTTTTAACTTATCTTATTTTTTATTTTTATTTTTCTTTCTTTAATTCTTCCTCGTGCTCTACGTCTTTATGGACTCTTTCCTTCCACTTTTTCACGTACTATTAATATCACTAGCTTATCTAACTTTCTCTATATCTCTTTTTCTTCCTTCTGTTACTTTCCTATTATTAAAGTTTAAAACAAGAAGTGGTACATGAAATGTATTATGTTATTTTTGGTTTATAGTATTGTACATTACTTCTAATTAAAAAAATTATGATAATAATAATAAATAAATAAACTCAAGAGAATACAAGCCTAGTTTTTTCAATCTTTCCTCATATGACAGTCCCGCCATCCCAGGGATCAATCTCGTGAACCTACGCTGCACTGCCTCAATCACAAGGATGTCCTTCCTCAAATTAGGAGACCAAAACTGTACACAATACTCCAGATGTGGTCTTACCAGAGCCCTATACAACTGCAGAAAAACCTCTTTACTGCTACACTAAAATCCTCTTGTTATGAAGGCCAACATTTCATTAGCTTTCTTCACTGCTTGCTGTACCTGCACGCCAACTTTCAGTGACTGGTGTACAAGCACACCCAGGTCTCGCTGCACCTCCCCCTTACCTAACCTAACCTCATTGAGATAATAATCTGCCGCCAAATTGGATAACCTCACATTTATCTATATTATTCTGCATCTGCCAAGCATCTGCCCATTCACTCAACCTGTCCAGGTCACCCTGCAATCTCCTAATATCCTCTTCTAAGTTCACACTGCCACCCAGCTTTGTGTCATCTGCAAGCTTGCTGGTGTTGCTCCTAATTCCCTCTTCCAAATCATTAATTATATATGATAAACAGTTGCGGCCCCAACGCCGAGCTTTGCGGCTCTCCACTCACCACTGCCTGCCATTCTGAAAAGGACCTCGTTCACTCTTTGCTTCCTGTCTGCCAACCAATTTTCTATCCATGTCAACACCCTACCCCCAATATCATGTGCTCTAATTTTAGTCACCAGTCTACCATGTGGGACCTCATCAAAGTCTTTCTGAAGAATACTACATCCACTGGCTCCCCTTCATCCATTTTACTAGTCACATTCTCAAAATTTTCCAGAAGATTAGTCAAGCATGATTTCCCTTTCATAAATACATGTTGACGTGGACTTCCGGTGGCGCTATGGAGGACTAGAAGGCAACGCCAGCCACCTCCGTGAAAAAACGAGGAAAAACCGGGGAGAAACGGGGAGAAAACCTACCTGCTGCTGCTGCTGCTTCTGCATCTGCTGTTTCTGCACTGGCTGCCGTGAGTGACGTCATCAGGCGTGCGACCCGTAATGGCAACACAGCGCAGCCCACCTGTGGATAAATCCAAATCCCGGTATACAAGAAAAATGGCTGAACAAGAACAAGGCCTGACTGAAGCCTCGGCCTCAAGTAGGACATTGTCCCTAGAAGATGTGTCAAAAGAATCGAAAAAAAATCGGAAATGGAAGAACTCAAAATTGTTTTTGTCCAAGAAATGGCAGAATTAAAAAAAGAAATGAAGTTGGAATTAAAGATTGAACTGGAAAAAATTAATTTTAGGGAAGAAATGGAAAAAAATCAAGATGGAGATGAAGGAGTTAAAGTCTGAAATCAATCTTTCGACTACGGAATTATCAGACAAGCTGCGAAAGGAAATTGCAGAAATAGTGACGGATAAATTTGCAAGTATAATGGAAGAGTTGAATGACAAAATTGAAAACAAGGTGGAAATGGAAATGGTACCTGTGCTAGAAGAAATTAAGGAACATTCAACATCCATAAAAAACATTGAAGAACTAGTCGAAATAAGTACTCAGACTACAAAAACACTCGTCAAAGAAAATCAATGATTATCTGACTCACTGGGCAAAATCAATGATAAGTGTACTGAGCTGGAAGGACGCCAGAGAAGGCAGAACCTAAGGATCATGGGTATTCGAGAAGGGAGAGAAAAGAATCAAGATACCCGAGAGTTTCCTGCAAACTTATTACAAATGGTTTTATCTTTGGAACAAAAACCATGCTAGCCCGAACACACAGAGTAATGAGACGTTACACAAAGCAAGATGCTCCTCCAAGACAAATGATAGTAAAAGTCAAGTATGATTACGTTTTGGAGGAAATGATGAATAAAATGCAAAAAGTAGAAATCTTAAATATGAAGAAGATTCGATCAGCATTGACCGAGACTACCCAGCAGAGGTCTCCAAGAAACGAAATGCATTCAAAGAGACCAAAAGAATTTTGAGGGAAGTGAAGAATCTGAAGTACAGTCTGAGATACCCAGCCACACTGAGAGTCACCTACAACCAGGAAGAACATTATTTTAAAAATCCAGAGGACGCATTGAGCTTTGCCCAAGGGATTAAGGAGCGAGAGGTAGACTGAATGAAATCTTCAAAGATGAACTAAATGAACAATTAAACCGTACTTTCAAGATTGGCTGAAGATTGGAATAGACTATGGACTTGTTTCATCTAAAGAAGATGGAGAAGGATGCGGATTGGAGACTCGAGGAGATACGGATCGAAGACTATTCCATGGATACTAATAATTAGAATACTAACACTACTAATATTAATAATTAACATATATTAACATATACAAACATATATTAAAATTAATACACTGGTATCATTAATTAGAGCTAATAAGTATCAATTATTGATTAATAATTAATTATAGCCGATTAATGTAGAATTAAGTAAATAGTAAATATAAATACACAAAATATAAACTTTGACATCATTTATCCCCCCTGGTACTTTTTATTTCTTTTTTTAATTTATTTTTTATATATATATATTTTTTTTTAATATATTCTAATTATTATAGTTTTTAATAAGTATTAAGTATATATATATTAGTATATACTTGACTATGAACTTTGTACACATCATAGTTTAATAACCCCGGTTTAAATATTTTTTTATGGAATAATAATTTTACTGAATCATGGAGATGGATAAGTATGTAACATTGACTACGGAAGTCTTTAGATTGCTAGCCATGATAGTATGGCTAACACTAACTACACCAATACTAGATGTAGTTTTTTCTTTCTTTGTGCACCCTACTAATCTCTTAATCAATCCCTTTTTTAATATTATTTCTTGTTATTATTATTATTTTACATTTGAGTGGTATTATAAATTAATGCAAAGGAGATATATAAGTGAGAGATACTCAAGGGCCTTGAAATTCATCTATACAAAGTTCAGGTGTAAAGTCAGGTATGTCGAACTGCACCATTCGCTCTATTATATATCCCTTTAGATAAAAGATGCAAGACTTACATACGAATATGGGGAATGGAGGAATAACGTTTTGTAGTTGAAATGTTAAAGGTATTAATTAACCAATTAAGAGAAGTAAAGTATTAGCACATTTAAGAGCACTTAAAGTAGATGTGGCATTTATCCAAGAGACACATTTAAAAAAAGAGGCAGAACATAGATTAAAGGCTAAATGGATTGATAAAGTCTATCATTCTTCTTTCACACACACATCTAGAGGTGTAGCAATATTAATTTGTAAAGGCACTGCATTTCAACATACTTCAACAATAACTGATAGTGACGGTAGATATATTATTGTAATAGGAGAATTATATACACCAAAAAAGATTTTTGTCAATGTATATGGCCCAAATTTTGATAGCCCGCTGTTTAAAAAAAAAAAAAATTAATACCATCCCGGAATTGTCACAACACAATCTAATAATTGGAGGAGATTTAAATTGTACACTAGATCCTTATTTGGATAGATCATCAAAATAACGGAAACTTAAATCGCATTCCAGTGAGTTAATAAATGCATATATAGATACTAGTAATATTAAAGATGTTTGGAGATTGCAAAACCCAACAGGACGAGAATACTCATTTTACTCACCTGTGCATAAAACATATTCAAGAATAGATTATTTTCTGGTAGATTTAAAACTTATTCCACTTATGTATAATTCAAAATATCACAATATTGTAATTTCAGATCATGCACCATTAACTTTTATGATGAAAATAACTGGTAAAACGGAAAAACAAGGACAATGGAGATTTAACCCACAAATTTTAAAAGACAAAATAACTCAAGAATATATCACAAAACAGATCAAGATTTTCTTTGAAATAAACGATACGCCAGAAATATTTTCGTCCCTATTATGGCAAACTTTTAAAGCGTATGTTCGGGAAATTATGATATCCTCTCAAGCATTTTATAATAAAGAGAATCGGAGGGTACAACAGGCATTGGAAAGGGAGATCAAACAATTAGACACAGACAACGCTTTTAATCCAACCATGATAAAACATAATAAAATCTTTGAATTGAAATATAAATTAAATTAAATACAGTCATACCAAGTTGTAAAACTATACCAATATACTAAACAAATTTGAATTTGGAGACAAACCATATAAATTATTGGCTCATCAATTACGAAAATTGGAAGGAGAAAAATTAATCTATAGGATTAAATCAGATAAAGGGGAATTACTAGTACAAACTAAAGATATAAACGAGAGATCTTTGCAATATTATAAAAATTTATATTCAGCCAAAACGAAAGAAAATCGGATAGGAGTAGAAACATTTTTTTAAAATTGTAATCTAAAATGACTGGATTTAGAAGATAGAGAATTATTAAACGTTGAAATAACTACTAAAGAAATTGAAGAAGCTATTAGATCATTAAAAAATGGTAAAACTCCAGGACCAGATGGTATTGGATCAGTGTTTTATAAAATATTTTATGATATGATAGCTCAATGTTTGAAGACACTATATGAACACATTTATGCACAACAGAAATTACCAGAAACATTAAATTAATCTATTATAATGCTCATACCTAAATTAGATAAAAATCTGGATGATCCAGGCTCATATAGAGCTATATCTCTTTTAAATACTGATCAAAAAATATTAACCAAAATACTAGCACAAAGACTAAATACAGTGATTAATAAATTAATTCATTCAGATCAAACAGGATTTATACCAAAACGATACTCCTCAAACAACATGAGAAGATTATTTAATATTATATACTCGAAAAGAAACATTAATAAGGATTTATCAATTATTTCGTTGGACGCAGAGAAAGCTTTTGATCAGATTGAATAGTCTTATTTATTTTCGGTTACGGAATCTTTTCAGTTGGGGGAGAAGTTTATAACATGGATTAAGTTACTATACACCAAGCCAACAGCTAGAATATTAATAAACCAAATGTTAACAACTAAATTCAACTTATTCCGAGGCTGCAGACAAGGTTGCCCTTTATCTCCGCTACTGTTTGCACTTGCAATAGAACCACTAGCAAAATCCGTGAGATTGCATCGTGAAATATACGGGTATGAAACTAAAGAAACTGAAAATAAAATCTCTTTATACGCAGATGATGTATTACTTTATATCACAAAGCCGGAAATTAGTATTCCTAACTTATTAGATTTAATAACTCAATTTGGATTGTTTTCAGGATATAGAATTAATTGGAATAAAAGTGAACATGCCAATAATGGGAAATACATATATTACAACAATATCCTTTTAAGATAGCAAATGAAAAAATCAAATATCTTGGAATTTATGTAACAAAAAGATATGATTCTTTATTTAAATCTAATTTCCCACCCTTATTGAATAAACTACTTAAGAATATCCTATATTGGAAAACATTACCTATTTCAATGCTAGGTAAAATTAATGCGATAAAAATGATTTTTCTTCCACAATTATTATACTTGTTTCAAATGATCCCAATATATCTTCCTAAAATTTTTTTTAAGAAAGTGGACTTTATAGTTACCAATTTGATTTGGGATTAAAAGAACCCTAGAATAATTTTAAAAAAAAAACATCTATGTAAATCAAAAATGAATGGAGGTTTTGCATTGCCTAATTTTATGTTTTATTATTGGGCAGTTAATATACAAAATATGAATTTCTGGTTGGAAGAAGTAGATAAACAACCAAACTGGTTAAAAATGGAAAAGGAAGACTGTTGACCTTTCGAAATTAGCTCGATTTTATTTGCTAACACTAAAATACATAAGAAAATTTATAGAGGAATAATAGAAAGTGGTATACGTATTTGGAAACAATTTAAAAACAACCATTACAATTACAGAGTACACCACTGGCTCTTCCAATTGTAAACAACATTACTTTTAAACCTTCATTGATGGATAAAGGTATTTTAAAATGGAAGAACTATGGAATAAATAAGATGGGTGATCTCTACAGGGAAAGTTTATTTCTTTCATTTCAGGAATTACATTATGGATTACACTCCAAATAATATTTTAGATATCTACAAATTAGAGATTATGTTAAATCAAATACACAAGATTTTAGGAATAGAAAGACAGAAATTTTAGATGAATGTCTAAATAAACATCCGAATACAGAAAAATTAATATCATATATTTATAATATCTTACTGGAAAATGATTTACCAACTACGGAAAAATATAGACAAGCATGGGAAAACGAATTAGGTCAAACAATTAGTATAGAAGTATGGAATGAAAGTTTACAACATATACACCATTGCTCATTAAATGCCAGACACTCCTTGATACAATTTAAAGTTATACATAGATTACACTTCTCAAAATCCAAATTAAACAGAATTTTCTCAAATGTTTCTGCTATATGTGATAAATGTCAACAGTTAGAAGCTAATCTAATGCATTCATTCACAAAATGTACAAAAATTACTAATTTTTGGACAGAAATTTTTAAGATAATCTCGAATGTAGTTAATGTAAATTTAATTCCAGACTCAAAATTAATTATATTAGAAATATTAGAAACGGATCAGATACTAACAACACCACAAATAATTTTTATTGGTTATAGTTTAATAATTGGTAAAAAATTAATACTAAGATTTTGCAAAGGTCCCATATCCCCACAATCAAAATGTGAATTACAGAAATGTCGGAGACACTTCACCTGGGAAGATTAAGACTTGTCCTAATGGACAGGTTAGATCAATTCAGAGGAATATGGTCTCCATTTATTGAATATTTAAAGGGTTAAGGTGGTCCGGTTCAAGGCCCTGACTGAAGCCTGAATGAAGGAATAAATGAAGAATTATATACAATAGATCACAAATATATCTCCAATGAAGAATATCTTGCTTAATACTCCACTCATTTTATTGATTTTTTCTTTCTTTCTTATTTCTTTTTCTTTTTATTATTTCTTTTAATTTCCCACTGTTATAAATAATAAAAATATATAGAAGTATAAATAAGATTGACTGTAAATTTTAAAAATATTAAGAATGTATGTGACGAATAATGTTTTCTTTTTTTTCGATTTTATATTATTTCTTCTTAATATGTATTTACTTCTAATAAAAATATTCTACAAAAAAATAAATACATGTTGACTTGGACTAATCATTTTACTACTATCCAAATGCCCCATTATTACCTCTTTAATAATTTACTCCAGCATCTTTCCCACCACCAAAGTCAGGCTAACTGGTCTGTAATTCCCTGTTTTCTTTCTTGCTCGTTTCTTGATAAGTGGGATAACATTAGCTCTCATTCAATCCACAGGAACTGATCCTGAATCTATTGAACATTGGAAAATGATCACCAATGCGTCCACTATTTCTAGCCACCTCCCTGAGGACCCTGGGATGCAGACCATCCAGCCCAAGGGATTTATCATCTTTCACTCCCATTAGCTTACCCAATACTATTTCTCACCTAATGAAAATTTCTTTCAGTTCCTCTACCCCTTAGATCCTCTGTCCTCCAGTACATCTTGGAGATTGTTTGTGATTTCCTTAGTGAAGACAGATCTGAAGTACCTGTTCAAATCTTTTGCCATTTCCTTGTTACCCATAATAATTTCACCCGCGTCTGTGTTCAAGGGACCCATATTTGACTTTGCTACTCTTTTTTTCTTTAACATATCTAAAGTAGCTATTACTGTCCTTCTTGATATTCCTGGCCAGCTTCCCCTCGTAGTTCATCTTTTCAGTCCATGTTGCCCGTTTTGTTTTATTTTATTTTAGTTTTATTCTATCCCTAACTTATCTTGTCAGCCATGGTTGCCTCCTTCTCCCCTTAGAATCTTTCTTCCTTTTTGGTATGAAATGATCCTGCGTCTTCTGGATTATGCCCAGAAATTCCTGCCATTGCTGTTCCACCGTCATTTCTGCTAGGATCCCTTTCCAGTCTACCTTGGCCAGCTCCTCTCTCATGCCTTCATAATCCCCTTTGTTCAACAGCATCACTGCCACTTCTGATTTAACCTTCTCTTTCTCAAATTGCAGATTAAAACTAATCATATTATGATCACTACCTCCAAGCGGTTACTTTACCTTGAGTTCTCTTATCAAATCTAGTTCATTAGACAACACTAATTCCAGAATTGCCTTTTCTCTGGTCGGCTCCATTACAAGCTGCACTAAGAATTCATCTTGGAGGCACTCTACAAACTCTCTTTCTTGGGGTCCTGAACCAACCTGATTTTCCCGTCTACCTGCATATTGAAATCCGCCATCACCACAGTGGCATTACCTTTGTTACATGCCAGTTTTAATTCCTGCTGCAACTTACACCCTACATCCGGGCTACTATTTGGGGGTCTGTAGATAGTGTCTTCTTGCCTTTACAATTCCTCAACTCAATCCACAGTGACTCTACCTCGTCAGTCCCTATGTCTTCCTTCGCAAGGGACTGAATTCCATCCCTCACAAGCAGAGCTACCTCCCCTCCTCTGCCCACCTGCCTATTCTTTCTATAAGATGTACAACCCTGAATATTAAGTTCCCAGGCCCGATCCTCCTGCAGCCACGTCTCAGTAATCCCCACAATGTAATATCTACCAACCTCTAACTGAGCATCAAGCTCATCTTCTTTACTTTTTATACTTGATGAATAAAGGTCTGAAGAATGGTCCTGATCTGAAATGTTACCTATCCATTTTCTCCACAACTGTCTGCCTGACCTGCTGAATTACTCCAGCACATTGCGTTTTATTGAAGATTCTAACATCTGCAGCTCCTTGTGTCCACAGTAGGTGCAGTTGACAATATTTAGTTTTGAAGATCTTTTTTAAGAATATTGTCATGATGCTGGTTAACTAATTTAATTCAAAATGGCATTCAGGAATGAGTGCAACATCCTGTGCCATTTATCAATAGAAAATGACAGCAATTATTGAGTATCAATGTGGTATGTGATAACTATTAAATTATCATGTACATAAGTGAATTATTCTTAAAAAGATGAGTCCTTTGCTTAGTGGAATATAAGGGCATTAAGTATGGTTATTTTTGGAAACATATCTGATGACATTGTCATACATTGGAAATAAATTGCCTGCATAAGAATTGAGAACTCATGATGGGACCATAATAAACTTCTGATTTTGAATCTTCATTAATTCACATTTTTAACCACCTATATTTGTAATAATCCCCATTTATGACAGAGTACTTCATACTAATTTCCATTTCCTCCTTTGCCACTTTGTTTCGTTCAATACCTTTAGCAGACAGCATTCCTGACCATGATAATTTCTTGCTGGACATTAATGGCTCTTCGCCCACTTCATGCAGAGAACTTGACTGGGTCCTTATTTCATTGACTCTTATAAGAGGAATCATGCACTTACCAGCCCCACCGATCTGCAAACTTGCATCTTGACTGATATGGTTACTCCTTTAATAATTGGACACCATTCTTTCAGTGTTTTTAATTAATTATATTGTTGTGCATCATTCAAAATCAATACTATTATTGATTATTAAAATTATTATTATTATTAAAATTGTGCATTGCAATATATGCACAAAATTACATTATTTTTCCTTTTATTTTAGGACATTGTCAAAGCAGAAGGATTAATAACTCTAGTGTACAACAGCTCTTGCATAATGCAATGATTTTATCTATCACATAAATGAATCATGTCCCATATTTAATTTGAATAATGTATATGCTCTTCGGCACATTTGATCTGTTTCCTATCTGCATGCAAAGGCTCTTGGCCACATCTGGTTATGTTGATCGACATACAGCACACAACAGGTGTGATCTGTCTGACTTTTTTACCATGCTTATACAAGGTAAGGTGGCATAATAGCACATCAGGTTATGTTGCTGATTCACTTATGCACATTCAGTCTTACACAGGTAATGAACTAAGCTCATATCGCCTGCTGATTATTATACCTCCTGTGTGGAGTGAGAACTAAAGGCTCACTCCTAATTTGTTTACAGGAGGACTAACAACTGTGAGAACCTAACACTAGTTAATGTTAGGTTGCACAAAATAAATTCAGGCTACACCTCTAATAACTGGTGAACTGGAACTCAATTGGTTTGAAAACATTCAGATGAGGATCCGGATGGGAATGAATGGATTATGTGGTTAAGGTCTCTGCTCTGGTGTTTTTGGTGAAGGAGGTAGAAAGGATATATTTCTTACTTCTGGAGCTGTGGTTGTCCACATCAGGAGTTTGAAGCCAGGATTGGAGAATGAATGAATGAGTGAATGAATGAATGAATGAATGAATGAATGAATGAGCGAATGAATGGATGAATGAATGAATACCCTATTGTCACATATGACAAGTCGCAGTGTAACTTTTTGCTTGCATACCCAAGGTATGCAATAGTCGCCACATAAAGGGCGCTGACAAAGTATCCTGCGGCAGGTGTTCCTTTCTTCCCACCCCCTCCCCCATGGCGGTTCCCCCATGCTGGATCCTCTTTTGTGCCCAGCAGTGGGTCATGCATGGTCAAAGTCTCTGAATAATTATTTTTGCACTGCATTCCACCCACTCACACTCTGCTCAATAAACAGCTAAACCATCACTTCAATAAACACTCCAACAATCAGGTATTGCATGTAACAGTAATTTTCTCCACCACGTACCTCACCAGCTTCAGTCTCAGATTCACATTCCATTGCTGGAGATTGAACCATGTCAAAAGAACTGTGTGACATTTATTTGCACACTTTCCTCTCTTTGATTGGACAAGGTGACAGATAACAGGATGCAGCAGCACATAATTGGACAGAGATGCAATAACTGCCCCATTAAATTAAGTAAGTTTGAGGACTATAATGACAGAAGACACCAGGAAGTCATGATGCAGCTCTATAGGACTTTGGTTAGGCCACATTTTGAATATTACAAGTCTGGTTGGCCCATCACAGGAAAGATCTGGAGGTTTTGGACAGAAGGCAAAGAAGGTTTTCTAGAATGCTGCCTGGATTAGAGGGCATCAGCAACTGGGAGAGGTTGGACAGACATGGATTGTTTCCTCTGGAACATTGGAGGTTGAAGGATGACTTGATAGAAGTATATAAAATTATGAGAGATATAGATACAGTAGACAGTCAGAACCTTTTCCTGGGGAGGAAATGCACAACACTACAAGGCATAGTTTAATTTTGATTAGTTTTGAATTACAGCATCAAAACAGGCCCTTTGGCCCACGGAGTCTGCGCTGGCCAGCGATCACCCATACACTAGTACTATCCTACACATTAGGGACAATTTACAGAAGCCACTTAACCTACAAGCCTGCAGGTCTTTGGAATGTGGGACGAAACCGGAGTAGCCGGAAAAAACCTACATGATCACAAAGAGAATGTACAACTTCATGCAGCAGTACCGGCAGTTAGGATTGAACCTGGGCCTCTGCTGCTGTTAGGCAGCAACTCTATTTCTGCAACACTGTGCCACCTGCCTGTAGCTATAAGATAGACAATAGACAATAGGCAATAGACAATATGTGCAGAAATAGGCCATTTGACCCCATGAGCCGGCACCGCCATTCAATGTGCTCATGGCTGATTATCCCCAATCAGTACCTCGTTCCTGCCTTCACCCCATATCCCCTGACTCCTCTATCTTTAAGAGCCCTATTTAGCTCTCTCTTGAAAGTATCCAGAGAACAGGCCTCCACTGCCCTCTGAGGCAGGGAATTCCACACTCACAACTCTGTGAGAAAAAGTGTTTCCTCATCTCCGTTCAAAATGGCTTACCCCTTATTCTTAAACTGTGGCCCCTGGATCTGGACTCCCCCAACATTGGGAACATGTTTCCTGCCTCTAGCGTGTCCAAACTCTTAATAATCTTATATGTTTCAATAAGATCCCCTCTCATCCTTCTAAACTCAGTATACAAGCCCAGCTGCTCCATTCACTTAGCATATGATAGTCCCGCCATCCCGGGAATTAACCTTGTAAACCTACGCTGCACTCTCTCAATCGCAAGAATGTCCTTCCTCAAATTAGGGGACCAAAACTTCACATAATACGCCAGGTGTGGTCTAACTAAGGCCCTGTACAACTGCAGAAGGACCTCTTTGCTCCTATACTCAACTCAAGATGAGAGGGTGGAAGTTTAATGAATGTGTTGGTAAGATTTTGTACATGGAGAGTGGTGGGGCCTGGAACACATTGTCAGGGGCAGAATCATGTTTTGCGCAAGCCTTGTGGCAGAAGGGCCTGATCCTGTACTGTACTTTTCTATGTTCTATGTTTTATGTTAACAGCATCCTTCTTTTAACATGTCTCTTCACTTTTATTTCACAATCTGCAGATGAATCTCTTACTATACCTCTCCTCTCCCCTATCCCTGTGCCTTGGAGATAAAAGAGACTAAAAATGCAAGAATCTGGAGCAAAAAATAAATGCTGGCTGAACCCAATGGGTCAAGCAGTATCTATGTCTTCCCTTGGCACCACAGATGCTGCTTGGTCTATTGAGTTCCTCCGTTCCTCCTGCAGTTTGTTTGTAATTTTGGATCTTTCGACTTTTGAATAACCCAGGTCTGCAACATTACTAGACACTGACAGACGAGTGAGGAGAGAGGAAAAATGGAATGCTTTTGTAGTTTGAATACACACATCTAATATTCATTTTGGTATTGGTATTGGTACTGGTTTATAATTGTCATGTATACCTAGATGCAGCAGCAAACAATTAGTGACACGTGAATCTGCTCCCTTCTCACATCATGGCAATCGTAGTTTACCCATCACCACTCGCCAACAGTGCTCGTACATTGCTGCAAGTCAAACAGTCAGCCGAGACTGTTGAGAAAATCCATAGCTAAGCTTTGTCAATCTAAATCAAAGGGAATTCACCAAAGCAATCTGAGTCTCTTCCTTCTGCCAAAATGCACCCATTAGGATAGTACTGTTCACCAACACAATTGCAGGCAGTCAGCACATTTATGTGCATTTTTATTTATGTCCTCTCCTGAATTTATTGAGGAAATTTAATTTTGTTTCATCTTTTATATTGACACGAAGTCCATGTTAAATTTGTAACACCCAGTAAGAGCAAAGAGTACTGTGTTTATTGATTGTGCATTTTGTCATGCTCAGAATGCCTGTCTATGTTGCCTCCACTTGTCATGCTTCTCAATTTTACTCCTCCCTTTCCCATTCTTGTTGTACAGGTGTCCTTCTGATTGTTGGTTAATGTAGCATATAGTTGTGCCTATCACTTCTGAACACATTGACCAATATCTTTTTAAGTGTAGACGCAAAGTGCTGGAGTAACTCAATGGGTCAGGCAGCATCTCTGGACAAAAAGGATTGGTGACATTTCGGGTTGGAACTCCAGAAATGCTGCCTGACCCGCTGAGTTACTCCAGCACTTTGTGTCTATCTTCGGTATATACCAGCATCTGCAGTTACTTTCTACACAGTAAGTGTGCTTTACTTGTATGTTTATACAATCGAGGAAAATATAGAAGGACACGTCAGATCCCTGTGCAAATATAGCTTTATATGCGCACACAGTTAATCACACAATAATTAACAAGCACTATTTAGTCAGGTGTCAATCACTATCTATCACACTTGGGGCTGTTGACAGTTGTCTCTGCTTGGTATCCAGTCCCAGAGTGCAGTTTTCTCCGCTCTTTATGAAGGTTGGTCCCCTGCCTCCGCTGGCACCAATGTCATCTTCACTCCCTTGGCTGGAGCTCTCTGAGTTACCATTTATAATTACCAACCTGCCAGCTCTCCTGAATGATGCCCTACCTAATTTTGATGTGAATCAGATGTACCACTTGTCTGATATCCGTTTGGCCAAGTTCCCAAGATTCCCATCTTCTTGGCTCTGAGAACAGCTTGGCCACTAACCATCGGTACAGCTAACCATCCCAAGCCCTGTGTGCTGCTTTGTCATTAGTTTTGGTTTATTTTAGAGATACTGTGTGGAAACAGGGCCTTCATCCCACCAAGTCCACGTCGACCAATAATCACCCATGCACTAATTCTGGGACAATTTACATAAGTCAATTAGCCTACAAATCTGCACTACTTTAGAATGTGGGAGGAAACCTGGGCATCTGGAGAAACCACACGTGGTCCCAGGCCATCTGTACAAATTCCATACAGACTGCACCTATAGTCAGGATCAAAACTGGATCTTTTGTGCAGTATGGCAACAAATGAATGCTGATGTGTAGAGGAGAGGTCTCATTGTATGCATGTTATTCAAATATGGGTTGGTTATGTCATGGATTCTTGTCAGTCATAGCTCTTGCTGTTCAATCTTGAAATGCTGAGTGGCAAAATTAAGATTTCATAGAAGACAACTGAAGAATGTAGGCATCCTGACAGCTGACATCATCCACAGGCATCTTGTGATGTGCATTGTCAAGTAGCAGCTGGATATTAAGGGAATGGAATCCTCTCTGGCTCCTTGAATTGGCAGGTGGTGTATGCAAAGCAGTGGCATCCTGCTTCAGGAATAAATCTGTAAATCTCATAGAGCCACGTGTGTACTCCACCTGCAGCTCTTTGACGTAGAGGTAAGATATTGACATTTGCCAGCTCTCTTTGAATAGATCAATGATTTCTTCAGTATTACAGTGGAAGACAAACTGCGAGATGTTGCAAATTTCTCATTTCCACCTTGGCCAAAGCACGATGACCTAGTTCACCACTGTTCACTGTCTGAGATCAGAGTATTAGTTGAAGGCATCGCAGGTTACAAAGATGATTTTTTTGCTGATTGGGACATTCTATTGTGATCGCAGATTGTCACTGAAAATATATCTCCAAAGATCCCACATCATCTACTCAAACTCCTTGCTCTTCCCTCTCTCCTCCCTCTTCCACTGACTTTTTCAGCACTGTGTGTCGCCTGAGTATTCTCCCAGCCCTCTGCAGACCAAGAGGAATTCTTATTAATGCACTCATGTTTCAGGCCGTTTGTTGAGCAGACATCTGAACTCAAGCCATGGTTCTTCAATACCTGCCATTGGATGAGCTGTGTAAGAAGGAACTGCAGATGCTGGTTTACGCCGAGGATAGACACAAAATGCTGGATTAACTCAGCGGTAGTCTTTCCCAAGCTAGTGAGTTCCAGAAATAATGAAATCTTTAATGGATAAGAACAATTTCTAATGCATAATGTTCAACATATTTTCTGCAAGTACAAGGGATGCTGATTTAAGAATGATGTGACTTAATGCAAATTATTGCATACATTTTTCCAGGCTAGTAATGATAATGATAAAATGTATCATGGTATTCATTAATGACTGGATACAGAAAACATGCCATTTGTGTAATTATAGATATGGTTGGAGTGATTATTCAATGAAGTGAAATAATTATAGCATGTGTATTAGAGTGAAATAATATGGGTAACTATAAAAAATTGACTTTTCTGAGAAATTGACTCATGGTCAGTTCACAGGAACAGAATCCTACATAGCCCAGGGGCTGCCTGAATTTCATAATTGCTTTAACTAGCACTGATAGAGATTCCCTTCCGCAGCTAAATGCATTTTATGTTGCCTGAGTTTTATCTAAGCTGCAATTTGGAGCACACATGCCAAATAAGCATTGCATGTTTTTTTTTACTACAATGTATATCTACATAGGATCACATGTTAAAACATCCTTACTAATGCAGCAGCACACACAGATTCAAACATACGCACACACACACAAGCACATGTCCGTGACAATATAAGAATGAGTTTGGCACACATGGTATCCAAGAAACAGATATAGAAATACATACAGACTCACACACAAAAACTCACACATACACACACAAACAAATATAAACACACACATGCGACAATATAAGAACCAGTTTCACACTCAAAACACCCAAGAAACAGTTATTAAGAAAATAAATATTGTGATATGGTAGGATACGATACAATATAACTTTATTCATCCCTGGAGGGAAAATTGGTCTGTGAACAGTTATAACACATAGCAAGTTACATAAAAACAAACAAAAAAAAGGTTAAATTAGGCAGCCATAGAATTAGGTATTTTCGTGATTTGTAAATACAAGGTAAAACATGAGAAAATATTATTTACATTTTGTTTGTATTTTTATTCCAATTTCATTATATTTGATTTGATGTTTGGTGCCATTGATCATGATAACTATTCTTTTTGGTTTGGGTTGCTGGAGAACATTTGGCATTGAGCAGATAAGGTCACAGAGAGTTGCTGCACTGAATCTCTCATGCAAGCCTTAGCCTGACAATTGCAACCCTAAGACATTTGTTTGCATCCTGTGAATCTGGCAGGCTTAACATACTCAGGTCAATGAACGCTTTGAACCGATGCCTGATATTTTGCTCATAATGGACCTTTCAATCTGCTCACCACATAATTCCTCTGCTACTGTGCACAAAGAATAGATTTTGCTCTTATTCGATTTTTATCTCTTTATTTTCGTATCCTTGACTTGTGTTAGATCTGACTCCCATGCACAGTTTTTTAGAGGTTTACTGTTCAACTCTTATTGCCGTGCTTGCATTACACAAAGGAAAAAAGGCTGATTGTTCCACAGGGTAATGTGGGAATAGTCATGCCATCAATGTGTGTGAATATTATTCAGGGGATTGAGCACAAACGAAGCCAATGCACTGGAGGTCCTCAGACAGAGGAACCATTCAAAGCTACCACCCTGATTTTAGTGGCAGTCACAGATCTTGTTTTAACTTTGTGGGGTCTATCTTGCTATTATGTCAGCATTTGTTGTATTTTGACATCAGATACGTCCCTGCTTTTTTGCAGCACAGTTTCCTTGTGCTGTTTTGACTCAATAACAGCTACTTTAAATTATTGTCTCAATTTTTCAAGATTAAAAAAAACCATGTTATATTTAAACTTGAATAACATTAAAGGAAATCAAACTGCATGAGATTTTGCGCAAGAAAGTGAGAAAGGACGCCAAGTAAAACAAACCTGAGTGAATGAACTCCTTTTACTGTGCAGGATTTAGTGAGAACAATAAACAACTGGAAATGGAGAGTGGATTTAGAAAGCAGACATCAGATTCTGCCATAATCTCTTGTTAATTCCCTGAAATACAGAACACTTTCTTGATGGAAATGCAACAATGTGCTCAGAATTCAGAAAATAAAGTTTAAAGGTTCAGACTGTGTTTGCCATTGGATCTGTTGGCACTCCTGTAGAACAGAGCCCATTACTGAGCAATGTATTACACCAATGATTTAATGAATATGAAGCACATAACTACACAGACTTTCCTGCTATTAAAACCGCTATGTTCCATAATTAAAAATGAAATACATTATTTTTCTTACAAAAACGTAATATAAAAATGTACATTTGGTTTAAAAAGAGAAAATTCCCCCTTAGAAAACATCAAAAAATGAATGAATGACAATTAGTTTGCTTTCGGTAACTTAGTTGAACAAGAAATGTGGGCCAAGACTTTGCGGAGAACATGCTGTCTTTCTATGAGTCATTCTGCAGTACAGGCTGAACCATAATTAACATATCATCTGAAAAACAACTCTTCAGTTGGCCCAATAGCTCCTTAAGTTTAGCACCAAAGTATTAGCTAACTTGTCGTGTTTGAGAATCAGAATGGAGATTGAGGCAACAAGGGACTCTTTAAGTTCAATATTGTACGAAATAAATTGCTTGTCTTTTACTAAAAGTGGAAACGCAACAGTTCAGACTACTTAAAAATGTGGATCTCACGGCTATCACCAAAGAATCCTTTGTTCGCAATTTCTCTTCTTTTATGTCCAGAAAATAAATACATAGAGCACTAGATATAGGATTCCATTCAAAATATGTTTTAAATAAAGTCATAATCTTAAGATATTGATTATGAAAACTTCTGCTAATAAATTAATATGGATTGATTTGGAAATGCATAATTGATAATTCAAGCAAGGCACAATGCAATAATCATTAGGAAGTTGATTAATTTAAACTAAGATCAAAAATGTACATACATGTACAAATTATTGAACGATTAAAATAATTACTCAAATTTCAGTTTGTGAAACATCATTGATAATGATAGGCACTGGACAAAAATTGAACCTATATCCACAGATGCCTTATTCATTTTCTGCCTTGTTTGATGCAGCTTTGAAGCTTAGAGTGAAGCAACGCTTCAGGCCAGTCTTGAGGTATTGATTGTGCATAGTTCTTGCCCTGAGTGCGAAGATTATCGACTCAGATCCCACACCAGAAATCTGTGTAGACAATGAAAGCAAGAAAATGCTGAGGATATCCAGCATAGTTAGGGGATTCATCCTTCAGAGGACTTGTAAAGTAAAGGTCCTGTATATTCTCTCAGGCAAAGAATCCCATAACACAACAATTGTAATTTCCTGCAGTGTCCTGACCATTTCTTATTGCTCAGTTAAATATTATTAAATATGCACAGATTTATTAGTTGAACATCCGTATTTTGTTGCTCATGGGACCTACATGTGCAAAAGTTATAAGCCATCATTCCACTTTGTAACAGATAATACTTCAATACAGCTGTATTGGTTGTTAAGCCCTCTGAGACCATGGTTGATGAAAGATGATTGATTAATATGCATTCATTGCTTTCTTTTCAGAATCTAAAAATCATAAATAGATAACTAGAGACCTAACATGTTTCCTATATTGTAGGAAGGGCTCTTGGCCCATTTGCAACCTTAAATCGGTGAGAGTACTCATTAAAGAAATAATCCTATTATTTGAATACATGTTTAAATCCAATTATTTAATTGTGAAAAAATAATACTGAATTTTGGTGCAATCTTCAGTTTATATTTTTCAGTTGCTTTGCTATTTGATTACAAGCTGCAAACTACCAGATCAATAACCTGATTTGTCAACTCTGTTTCTGTCTCCACAAATGCTGTCTGACCAGCTATGCATTTCAGCATTTTCTGTTTTTATTGCTGCGATTGGCTGTTACTGTATTGCTGCATGAATTGAATGTAGAAGACAAGTTAATAAAGGGACAAAATATTTCTAATCCTTCAGAATTAGACAGTATTTCTTAATAGTCACAGAATCGTGACTGCAGCTCATGTTATATTAATACAAGTACAATCGCTTAATCTGAGACAAGATCCATATTTGTCTCATTTGTTTCACTGCTGACGCAGCCACAATACTACATCATTTACTATGAGCTGATTCAGTGTCAGATTGATGGATGAGATAGTTCTTCACACAGTTGAAAGATTGGTGCAGGACACAGTTCAGAAGCATCTTCATTTTCACATCCTCCTTGATTTGGTCCAGGATATTGTTTACTGCTAGTCCTGTAAACCACTATCTTCTCAATATTTTCCTTATGCACTCTAATTTGGCAAGAGATCCCAGTATGCAATCTCCATCATACGGACTGACTTCTTCTCCTTGCAGCTTAAAGCATAACTCTCACAGTATTGTCATCTCCCTTTCTTCATTGTCCCCATCACAGTGGGTTAATAACATTCACTCTCATTGAAATTCTTTAATTAATCATCAGTCAACCAAAAGTATTTATTTGAAGGAACTGAGATCTGTTGGAAGGAATGTTGACAGTTAATGTTTGTGGATAAATTCACACCAGCTTTCATAATCTGCATATTGATTGTCTCCTTCCCGAGCCCTCATTCGCTGTGATGGTATTTCAGTCTCAGTCACAGAGGCCGACGTCAGGAAATCCTTCAGAGGGGCGAACCCTCAAAAAGCGTCTGGATCTGATGGCATACCTGGTCATGTTCTAAAAACCTGTGCGGACCAACTGGCTGGTGTTTTTACGGACAATTTCAACCTGTCACTTCTGAGGTCTGAGATTCCCACCTGCCTCAAAAGGGCATCAATAATACCGGTGCCCAAGAAGAGCAAGGTGATGTGCCTCAATGACTATCGACATGTGGCACTAACGCCTGTGGTGATGAAGTGCTTCGAGAGGTTGATCATGGCGCAAATCAACTCCTACCTCGACAAAAACCTGGACCCACTGCAGTTCGCTTACCGCCACAACAGATCAACGGTGGATGCGATCTCGCTGGCCCTCCACTCCGCTCTGGACCACTTGGACAACAAAAACTCATATGTCAGGCTGTTATTCATTGACTACTGCTCGGCATTTAACACAATCATCCCCTCCAAGCTGGTTACCAAACTCGCAGAACTGGGTGTCTGCGCATCCCTCTGCAATTGGATCCTCGACTTCCTCATTCACAGACCACAGTCTGTTCATATTGGTGGAAATGTGTCAGACTCGATAACAATCAGCACGGGAACACCTCATGCATGCTCAGCCCCCTGCTGTACTCACTCTATACTCATGACTGTGTAGCCGGTCATAGTGCGAGCTCCATCATCAAGTTCGCTGACGACACCACTGTTGTGGGACGTATCACTGATGGGGATGAGTCGGAGTACAGAAGAGAGATCGAGCGACTGTCCATATGGTGCCAGCACAATAACCTGGCCCTCAACACCAGCAAAACCAAGGAACTGATTGTGGACTTTGGAAGGAGTAGGATGGGGACCCACAGTCCTGTTTATATCAACGGGTCGATGGTTGAAAGGGTCAAGAGCTTCAAATTACTGGGCGTGCACATCTGTGAAGATCTTTCCTGGTCCAAGAACACAGATTCAATTATTAAGAAAGCTCATCAGCGCCTCTACTTCCTGAGAAGATTACGGAGAGTCAGTCTGTCAAGGACTCTCTCTAACTTCTACAGGTGCACAGTAGAGAGCTTGCTGAGTGGTTGCATCGTGGCTTGGTTCGGCAACTTGAGTGCCCTGGAGAGGAAATGACTACAAAAAGTAGTAAACACTGCCCAGTCCATCATCGGCTCTGACCTTCCTTCCATCGAGGGGATCTACCACAGTTGCTGCCTCAAAAAGGCTGGCAGCATCATCAAGGACCCACACCACCCTGGCCACACACTCATCTCCCTGCTACCTTCGGGTAGAAGTTACAGGAGCCTGAGAACTGCAATGATCCGGTTCAGGAATAGCTACTTCCCCACAGCCATCAGGCTATGAAACCTGGCTCAGACAAAACTCTGAACATTAATACCCCTCCATCTGTTATTTGCACTTTATTAATTTATTCATTAATGTGTGTATTTACGTATATAATTGTAGTCAATGCCTACTATGTTCTGTTGTGCTATGCAAAGAAATAATTTCATTGTCCTGTCAGGGACACATGACAATAAACTTTTTTGACTCTTTGACTCCTTTACTATGAACATTGACCATTCCTGTGCTCACTGGAACCTGGCTAGTATGGCGGTAGAGTGCTATTTCTATGTTCATAAATTGCTCAAAATAAAAAAGATCTGAACGTGGGCTATTTGTCTGCCATTACTTCCTTAGCCAAAACCATGAATGGCAAAGATAGGTTGAATTGAATGAGCCATTATCCTTGACATTATGAAACATGGACTGCCTGTCAATAGTGATCCAATTGTTTTTCTACAATAGTTTGCACTAGTGGGAGAGTCTAGGAACAAATAGCACAGCCTCAGACTAAAATAAAACACCTTCAAAAAGATGATGAGTAGAGTGGTGAATCTGTAGAATTAATTGCCTCAGACGGCTGTGGAAGTCAAGTTGTTAGGTATTTTTAAACCAGAGATTGACAGGTTCTTGATTAGTGTCAAAGGTTATGGGGAGAAGGCCGGTGAATGAGGTTTAGAGGAAACAATAATCAGCCACGATTGAATGGCAGAGTAGGCTTGTTGGGCCGAATAGCCTAAATCAACTCCTATGACATTAATTCATTAAATAGTTATTCTGGCAACCACACCTGAAATGGTCAATTAGGTGGTTGTCCTGAGATATCACATGGGACATGGCTTTGTCAATGCTCAACCCATACATAAATCCCCTCAATATTTATGTCATATTGGTCCATGATACCCCACTTGCATTTTCTTGGAATCAACTATCATGCATCTTTATTTTACAATGCATTGGTTGGCAGGTAATTCATTTTGTCTGTGATTAATTTTTTTTATGCCTTCAGACCAATCTGTGTCCACAGTTTACCATCCACTAAGTGTGTATTCTTCTACTGCCTAAATAGTAGAAATCTTGCTCCCTCTATATATTGTAGTTTCTTCATTAGCCAGATTAATCAGGACATCCACTGTGAAATTTTGGTTTGATGATCTTCAGTCAATGTTCTGGTTTTACTGAGATAACAGTGTGACTCACCTTGACATCCATGATACAGTTAACATGCAAATGGCAGATTTGAGATTCTGTATGCAGTAAGAATTGATAGAAACATAGATAGAAACATAGAAACATAGAAAATAGGTGCAGGAGGAGGCCATTCGGCCCTTCGAGCCAGCACCGCCATTCATTGTGATCATGGCGGATCGTCCCCAATCAATAACCCGTTCCTGCCTTCTCCACATATCCCTTGATTCCACTAGCCCCTAGATCTCTATCTAAATATCTCTTAAATCCATCCAGTGATTTGGCCTCCACTGCCCTCTGTGGTAGGGAATTCCACAAATTCACAACTCTCTGGGTAAAAAAAACGTTTTTTCTCACCTCAGTCTGAAGTGGCCTCCACTTTATTCTAAGACTGTGGCCCCTGGTTCTGGACTCGCCCAACATTGGAAACATTTTTCCTGCATCTAGCTTGTCCAGTCCTTTTATAATTTTATATGTTTCTATAAAATCCCCCCTCATCCTTCTAAACTGAAGTGAATACAAGCCTAGTCTTTTCAATCTTTCCTCATATGACAGTCCCGCCATCCCAGGGATCAATCACGTGAACCTACGCTGTACTGCCTCAATCACAAGAATGTCCTTCCTCAAATTAGGAGACCTAACTGAACACAATACTCCAGATGTGGTCTTACCAGAGCCCTACACAACTGCAGAGGAACCTCTTTGCTCCTATACTGAAATCCTCTTGTTATGAAAGACAATATTCCATTAGGTGAAGGCCAGCATTCCATGAAATATTAATTGAAATGGTACGAAATTCATGAAATATTGTTTATTTTCACAATTTCAGGGAGCTTTTTCCCAAAAGTTAATAAATGGGATACATACACAATCGTCCTCTCAATCTATATTGAGACCAAATAACTTAGAGCAGTATAGTGTTAAAGAAGGAACTGCAGATGCTGGAGAATTGAGGGTAAACAAAAGGCTGGAGAAACTCAGCGGGTGCATGCTGCTGCACCCGCTGAGTTTCTCCAGCCTTTTGTGTACCCTAGAGCAGTATAGAACAGGAACAGATCCTTCAGCCCACAATGTCAGTGTCGAACATGATGCCAAGACCAACTAATTGCCCGTGCATAATCCATATCCCTCAATTTGCAGCATATCTGTAGGCCTATCGAATGTCCCTAGGACATTGAGGGAAGTTAGTGTAGAAATAGCAGGAGCTATGACAGAAATATTTCAAATGTCATTAGAAACGGGAATAGTGCCGGAGGATTGGCGTACTGCGCATGTTGTTCCATTGTTTAAAAAGGTTTCAAAGAATAAACCTAGCAATTATAGACCTATTAATTTGACGTCAGTGGTGGGCAAATTAATGGAAAGGATACTTAGAGATAATATATATAAGCATCTGGATAAACAGGGTCTGATCAGGAACAGTCAACATGGATTTGTGCCTGGAAGGTCATGTTTGACAAACCTTCTTGAATTTTTTGAAGCGGTAAGTAGGGAAATTGATGAGGGTAAAGCAGTGGATGTTGTCTATATGGATTTCAGTAAGGCCTTTGACAAGGTTCCCCATGGAAGGTTGGTTAAGAAGGTTCAATCTTTGAGAGTTAATGGCGGAGTAGCAAGATGGATTCAACAGTGGCTGAATGGGAGATGTCAGAGAGTAATGGTGGATGGCTGTTTGTCAGGTTGGAAGCCGGTGACCAGTGGGGTGCCTCAGGGATCTGTGTTGGGTCCACTGTTGTTTGTCATGTACATCAATGATCTGGATGATGGGGTGGAAAATTGGATAAGTAAGTATGCAAATGATACTAAGATAGGTGGTGTTGTGGATAATGAAGTAGATTTTCAAAGTCTACAGAGAGATTTGGGCCATTTGGAAAAGTGGGCTGAAAGATGGCAGATGGAGTTTAATGCTGATAAGTGTGAAGTGCTACATCTTGGCAGGACAAATCAAAATAGGACATACATGGTAAATGGTAGGGAATTGAGGAATGCTTGGAACAGAGGGATCTAGGAATAACTATGCATAGTTCCCTGAAGGTGGAATCGCATGTAGATAGGGTGGTAAAGAAAGCCTTTGGTGTGCTGGCCTTTATAAATCAGAGCATTGAATATAGGAGTAGGGAAGTAATGTTAAAATTGTACAAGGCATTGGTAAGACCGATTCTGGTGAATGGTGTACAATTTTGGTCGCCTAGTTATAGGAAGGATGTCAATAAAATAGAGAGAGTACAGAGGAGATTTACTAGAATGTTGCCAGGGTTCCAGCAACTATGTTACAGAGAAAGGTTGAACAAGTTAGGTCTTTATTCTTTGGAGCACAGAAGGTTAAGGGGGGACTTGATTGTGGTCTTTAAAATGATGAAAGGGATAGACAGAGTTGACGTGGATACGTTTTTCCCATTGAGGGTAGGGAAGATTCAAACAAGAGGGCATGACATGAGAATTAAGGGACAGAGGTTTCGGGGTAACGTGAGGGCGAACTTCTTTACTCAGAGGGTGGTGGCTGTGTGGAATCAGCTTCCAGCAGAAGTGGTGGAGGCAGGATCGATTTTAACATTTAAGAGTAAAGTGGATAGGTATATGGACGTGAAGGGAATGGAGGGGTATGGTCTGAGTGCAGGTAGATGGGACTAGGGGAAAACAAATGGTCGGCACGGACTGGAAGGGCCGAGAGGGCCTGTTTCCGTGCTGTAAATGTTATATGGTTATATGGTTATATGGTCTCTTAAATAGTACCTATCTGATTTAGTTTAGTTTAGTTTAGTGACAAAAAATACTGAAGTATTTCAGCGGGTCAGGCAGCATCTCTGGAGAAAAGGAATAGGTGATCTTTTGAGTTGAAACTCTTTTAAACTGTTTAGTTTATTGTCACATGTACGGAGATACAGTGAAAGGCTTTTGTGTTGTGTGCTATCCAGTTGGTGGAAAGACTATATATGATTACAATCAAGCCGTCCACAGTGTACAGATACAGGATAATAATTAGGAAAAAATAAAGTCCAGTTAAGTCCAATTAAAGATAATCCGAGGGGCTCCAATAAGATAGATGGTTGGTCACGACTGCTCAGTAATTGGTGGTAGGATGCATCAGTTGCCTGATAACAGCTGGGAAGGAACTATACATGAATCTGCAGGTATGCATGTTTAAATTTCTGCACCTCTTGCCTAATAGGAAAGGGTTGAAAAGGAAGTGTCCTTTCGTGACTCGATGCAGTCAATAGAAGGGAGGTTGGTTTGTGTGAATTTTCTGGGCTGCATCCGCAATTCATAGAATCATAGAATCATAGAAAATAGGTGCAGGAGTAGGCCATTCGGCCCTTCGAGCCTGCACCGCCATTCAATATGATCATGGCTGATCATCCAACTCAGTATCCTGTACCTGCCTTCTCTCCATACCCTCTGATTCCTTTAGCCACAAGGGCCATATCTAACTCCCTCTTAAATATAGCCAATGAACTGGCCTCAACTACCTTCTGTGCCTGCCATTCTGAAAAGGACCTGTTTACTCCTACCCTTTGCTTCCTGTCTGCCAGCCAGTTCTCTAGCCACATGAATACTGAACCCCCAATACCGTGTGCTTTAAGGTTATATACTAATCTCTTATGTGGGACGTTGTCAAAAGCCTTCTGAAAGTCCAGATATAACACATCCACTGGTTCTCCCTTATCCGCTCTACTAGTTACATCCTCAAAAAATTCTATAAGATTTGTCAGACATGATTTACCTTTTGTAAATCCATGCTGACTTTGTCCAATGACTTCACCACTTTCCAAATGTACTGCTATCCCATCTTTAATAACTGACTAGCAGTTTCCCCATTACCGACCCATTAACTGGTCTGTAGGTCTTTTCTCTCTCCCTCCTTTTTTAAAAAGTGGGGTTACATTAGCTACCCTCCAATCCTCAGGAACTACTCCAGAATCTAAGGAGTTTTGAAAAATTATCACTAATGCATCCACTATTTCTGTGGCTACTTCCTTGAGAACTCTGGAATGCAAACTATCTGGCCCTGGGGATTTATCGGCCTTTAATCCATTCAATTTACCCAACACTACTTCCCGGCTAACCTGGATTTCACTCAGTTCCTCCACCTTATTTGACTCCCGGTCCCCTGCTATTTCCGGCAGATTATTTATGTCTTCCTTAGTGAAGACAGAACCAAAGTAGTTATTCAATAGGTCTGCCATGTCCTTGTTCCCCATGATCAATTCACCTGTTTCTGACTGCAAGGGGCCTATATTTGTTTTAACTAATCTCTTTCTCTTCACTTTTCTACAAAAACGTTTGCAGTCAGTTTTTATGTTCCCTGCCAGTTTTCTTTCATAATCTATTTTCCCTTTCCTAATTAAGCACTTTGTCCTCCTCTGCTGGACTCTTAATTTCTCCCAGTCCTCTGGTAGGCTGCTTTTTCTGGCAAATTTGTGTGCTTCATCTTTTGTTTTTATACTATACCTGATTTCCCTTGTTATCCATGGATGCACAATCATTGTACCCCATAATTTTATGGCTTTTAAAGAAAAATAATAGAAAGAAAGAGAGTGAAATAGGTGAAAAGAGTTGTGATAGTGAAAGAGCATGCCAAAAGGGAGAAGAAACCCTTGGTCAAAGAATTAGAGAAAGGGAGTTAAGAGATAGACCTTAAAAAAAAAAGGAAAAGGAAAAAAAAAGCCAGTTACTCTGTTATATATATTACGCAAAAGGAATGCACCAACTCCATAGTTTTTCATCCCCCCACCAAGGCACGAGGTACTCCTGCACCCTATCTTTGAAGCAATTCTATAAATGCAGACCACTTCTGAAAGAAGTGTTCTGATTTTCCTTCCTAATTATAGAAAGTGATAATGAACAACCTTGTCTATTACCCCTTGACAGTTGAAATTTCGTGGATAAAATATTATTAGTTAATATTCTGGCCGTTGGCTTATTATATATTAATTTAATCAATTGAATGAAATTTTCTCCCAGTTGAAATTTTTGCAAAATCTTAACCATATACTTCCATTCAACCTGATCGAATGCTTTCTCTGCATCCAGCGAAATAATTGTGAGATTTGGATATTTAGTTTGGTGTGAGTGCATTATATTAAGCAGATGTCCCAAATTATTAAATGGATGTCTCTTAGGGATAAACCCCATTTGATCCGGATGTATTAGTTTAATGGCGTACTTACTTAATCTTCTTGCTAATATTTTTGCTAATATTTTTTTATCTATATTTAACAACGCAATAGCTCTATAGGATCCAGGTTCTTCCTCATCTTTATCTTTCTTAAGTATTAATGTAATCATAGATTCTGCTAGCGTATCAGGTAATATTTGTTCTCTGAAAGTGTGTGCGTACATTTTCTGTAGACGAGGACTAAATATATCGTAAAAACATTTATAGAATTCATTACTATATCCGTCGGGACCTGGTGTTTTTCCATTTTTTAATGAGAATATTGTTTCTTCTATTTCCTTATTTGAGATTTGAGCTCCCAATTCCTCTTGTTCCTGTAATTCTAGCTTGGGAAGATTGCAATTATCCAGAAACTCAGTGATTGTGTTGGTGTCCGTTGTCGTTTTGGATGTATACAAATGCTTATAAAATTGCACAAATCTTTTATTAATTTCATTCGGTAATGTTAATACTTCCCCTTTGTCTGATTTAATCTTTGAAATCATGTGTTCCTTTTCTCATTTTTTTAATTGGCGTGCGAGAAGTTTATGAGGCTTCTTCCCAAATTCAAACTGTTCCTGTCTTGTAATTTGGAATAATCTTATAACTTTCTCTGATAGTAATTTATTTAATTTGAATGTTAGTATTAATATTTTATTGTGTTTATCCATGGACGGGTCTTTAGCATTATCTATATCCAATTGTCTAATTTGTTCCTCTAGCTGCCGCGTTCATTCTTATTTTTTTTATTCTGAAAGGCTTGGTATGAGATTATAACACCTCTAGTAAAAGCTTTGAAAGATTCCCAAAATAATGTAGGTGGTGTGTCAGGCGTATCATTTATTTCGAAAAAAAGATCCATTTGCTGCATATATAAAAAGATATATAAAAGATATATACTCCCTTGCGGGTCTTTTAAAATTTGGGTGTTATACCTCCAGAACGATGTATTCTTAGACATGCCTTCTATTTTAAAAAAAAATGTTAGGGGGGAATGATCTGAAATCGTATTTGTGTGGTATTTTGGGTTAAGAGTATACGGAATTAATTTTGCGTCTACCAGGAAATAATCTATACGTGAGTAAGTCGTGTACCGATGAATAAAACGAATATTCCTTGCCTGTCGGATTTGCAATCCTCCAAACATCGGTTATATTTGTATTTTTTATATATGTGTTTAAAAGTTCACTAGTTTTAGATTTCGTATTACCTAGCTGTTTTTGACTGGATTTATCTAAATAATGATCTAAGACACAGTTAAAGTCTCCCCCAATTATAACATTCTGGTAATTATATTCTGCAATTATATTCAAAATTTTATTTAAAAAATGAGGATTATCAAAGTTAGGCGCATATATATTTACCAAATATCTCCCATACTTATGTGATTGGGATTGCATGGATCTCACGGGTAACTATCAAATATCTCCCATACTTATCTGTTAAGTTATTTTTCTGTTTAAATGGTATACCTTTGCGAATCATGATGGACGTGCCTCTGGATTTTGACGTGTATGACGAATGAAAAGTTTGACCTATCCAGTTGGCCCTCATTCTAACTTGATCTTGAACTTTAAGATGCGTTTCTTGGAGGAAGATAACATCTGACAAATGCTTTCAGCTGTGCTAAAATCTTACTCCCTTTTAATACGTTCGTTAGCACCCCTAATATTCCAACTGCAAAATGAGATTCCTCCCGATTTATTTTGTTTAGTGTCTTGCAATTTGACTAGGTTTAGTACCTATGTATCTTGTGGTGCATCCATACCTCAGGTCTTTAAGCAATGGGGGAACAGTCAACCTACCAAGTTCAGTTTGTGGATTTCTTTTGCGATTATCCTTGAATAAAAAAATACACATGTGATTAATTGTGATAGTAAAAAAAAATAGTAAAAGTGAAAATACAGTGACCGAGCTTGTCGGCACTGTAATAAGTGGCCCACCTGTTGGTGGGAGAAAACATTGTATCAACTTCTGTTGTCGATGTTAATAAACAAATAGCTCCGTTCTCTCAATAAGTCATATCATATCCGTACTAGAACCGAGCTGATTCCAAATCAACTATATAATATCTAATTGCAGTACATATATCCATTTCACATGTATTCCCAAATATATCTAACTGTTTTATCAACAGAATGTTAAGCATCAGTTTTTACCTTGATAATTATCAGCTATTGGTTGAAGGGGCTACCTAGGGCAGGCTTCTGGATCTGAGCCAGGAGCCCGTCATCCCCCTCACAACCCGGTTATAAATCTGCTTAAAACTTATTAAGATATTAAGTTATAGATGATAGATTGTAAATCAGCTCCTTACTACCCATCTGGTTAATGTTCATTATAATTTCTATGATGGTATTCTATGTTTTAAGTGTTAAAAGTGTTATTTCTATAACATCAGGTTATTCATTTAAATTTTTTAAACCATGGTAATTGCTCTGTTCAGATTATATTGTAAAGCTCTGAAGTACAGGAAATAATCCTGAGATTGTAATCTTTGCGGTTCTTTTCCTTAACTCTCTTGCTGACTCCCTAAATTCTCCTTTCAGGATCTCCTTTCTTTACTCCCTATGTCATTGTTACCAATATGTACCATGACCTCAGGCTCCTCTCCCTCCCTTTTCAGGGTTAGGGTTTGGGTTAAGGTTAGGGTTAGGGGGGCTACATCCCACCCCAGGCAGATGTCCTTCTGGCATTGGAGGAGCTGCACGCCATATGAACAAGCACCAGGCAGCTTACCCCGAGGCATTTATGAGAGCACCCCAGAGGTGAAGACTGCACAGAGCTGGTCGGGGGGATGGGGGGGGGGGGGTCAGAGGAACAACTCCAGGACATCTTGGAGTCTGTAGGCTGGGCAATGTTCAGGGTCTCGGCAACGGACCTGAATGAATACGCGACAGTTGTTACAGACATCATAAAGAAATACGTGCAGGACTGCATCCCATCAAAAACCTTTGGAATGTTTCCTAACCAGAAGCCTCTGATGAACCATGAGATCCACATTCTTCTGAAAACCAAATTTTGGGCATTCAGGGCATTCAGATCTGGAGATATAGAGGTCAACACGAAGTCCAGATACGACCTTGGTAAGACCATCAAAAATGCCAAAAGGGTCCTGCTCCAAGGTGTAGGATGAAACAGATGTTCAGCAACTGTGGCAGGGTTTGAATGCCATCACCTCCTACAAGGCGATATCAGGAGGCAGCTCAAATGTCAGCCAAGCATCACTCCCCGACGAGCTCAGTGTGTTCTACGCACGCTTTGATAGGGAGAACACTGATATGCCCTCCCGAGCCCCCATTCACTGTGATGGTATTTCAGTCATAGAGGCCGATGTTAGACGATCCTTCAGGGGGGTAAATCCTCGGAAAGCTGATGCTATACCCGGTCATGTTCTAAAACATGTACAGACCAACTGGCTGGAGTTTTTACGGACATTTTCAACCTCTCACTTCTGTGGTCTGAGTTTCCCACCTGCTTTAAAAGAACACCAATAGTACTGGTGCCCAAGAAGAACAAGGTGATGTGCCTCAATGACTATCAACCCGTGGAACTAACATCAGTGGTGATGAAGTGCTTTGAGAGGTTGACTATGGCGCATATCAACTCCTACCTTGACAAAAACCTGGACCCACTGCAGTTCGCTTTCCGCCACAACAGATCAATGGTGGATGCCATCTCACTGGCTCTCCACTCCGCTCTGGACCACTTAGACAACAAAAACTCACATGTCAGGCTGTTAGTAATAGACTACAGCTTGGCGTTTAATATCATCGTCCCCTCCAAGCTGGTTACCAATCTCTAATCTGGGTCTCTGTGCATCGCTCTGCAATTGGATCCTCGACTTCCTCATCCACAGACCACAGCCTGTCCATATTGGTGGAAATATGTCAGCCTCGAATAACAATCAGCACGGGAGAACCTCAAGGCTGTGTGCTCAGCCCTCTGCTGTACTCACTCTATATTCATGACTGCATAGCCAGTCACAGTGCAAACTCCATCAATATGTTCACCGACGACACCACTGTTGTGGGACAAATCACTGATGGTGATGAGTCAGAGTATAGAAGTGACATCCACCGATTGAGCAAATGGTGCAGGCACAACAATCTGGCTCTCAACACTAGCAAAATCAAGGAACTGATTGTGGACATTGGAAGGGGTAGGATAGGGACCCACAATCCGGTTTATATCAACTGGTGGAGAGTGAACTTAAATGAAATTTAAAGCATATAGGTTGCTCATATACTTTACTCGTTGAGTCACACAAAATTAAACAACAAGTAGAGGCACTCTTAGAACAAAATAAATATTGTTCAGGGAGTATGAAATGATTCAACATGTAAATTAAAAAAAAAATGTTGCTTTCAGTTATCAGATGGTGGAGAGTGTCAAGAACTTCAAATTCCTGGGCTTGCATATTTCCGAAGATCTTTCCTGGTTCCAGCACAATGATGCAATTATAAAGAAGGCACGTCAGCGCCTCTACTTCCTGAGAAGATTACGGAAAGTTGGTATGTCAAGGAGGTCTCTCTTGAACTTCTACAGGTGCACAGTAGAGAGCACACTGACTGGTTGCATTGTGTCTTATCTCGGTAACTTGAATGTCCAGGAGTGGAAAAGATTGCAGAAAGTTGTGACCACTGCCCAGTCCATCATCTGCTCTGACCTCACCACAATCGAAGGGATCTATCGCAGTCGCTGCCTCAAAAGGCTGCCAACATCATCAATGACCCACGCCATCCTGGCCACACACTCATCTCTCCGTTGCCATTGGGAAGAAGGTACAGCAACTTGAAATCTGGAACATCCAGGTTCACTAACAGCTTCTTCCCCACAGCCATCAGGCTATTAAACTTGCCATTAAACAAACTCTGAACAATAGCAGCCTATTGCAATTTATCTGTTTATTTATTGTGTATATATATGGTCTAGGGTATATAAACACACTGAACTTTTATCTCCTGTTCTGTATTATGTTTACATATTCTGTTGTGCTGCAACAAGCAAGAATGTCACGGTCCTATCTAGGACACATGACAATCAAAACTCTCTTGATACTCTTGACGTTTGACTTTGTGCCACTTGCACCAATACTCCAAACCATTTAAGTTCTAGATGAACATTTGAATTATGAAGGCAGAGAAGGCTGGAAAATGTTTGAAAAGACACGATGGGCCATAGAGCCTGTTTCTGTGCATATGACAAAATCTGAGCTAAAGAATATTCCTGTTCTTTGTATTGTCTGAGCTTTCCAATAAATCTGATCAGGGTCGATCTGCCATGTTGTACCGTTCACTGCCCCAACAATAATGAGGATAGAAAATAACACCAAATCATTTAAGTGTCCATTACCTTTTCCCTTTATGCCCACAATACAGATCATTGCAATTGATTGTGTTTCTTGTGGTCACCCTAAAAGATTGCCTCTTTTGATGACTATGACTCTTTACAATCACATCTCCATTATCAATGTGGAATGTATTTTCTGTGTGAATTCCACACATATGAAATGATGTCTCCGTCCAAAGTGTAGTTAGTCAAATGGCACAATTCTTTAAAAAAAGTAATAACATTGAAGTAACTATTTTACTTCGGAGTCACGTGAGTGATTCCGTGAAGAACCCCGCCAGTCTGCATGCATGTCATTACGTCTGACGCATGGTGCAGTGACCGGCTGGGAGGAGCAGTACTTCTCCAGCTGTAAGTTTAAAAAGCCTCAGGTAAGTGTCAAACTTGTTGGAGGTGGTTTCTGCTCTTGTTAAATCTTGTTACAGGAGGACAAGTCCAAGCATAGAGAAATCATTAAGAGCAAGGCGAGCCGTTGCAAAACTAACCAAAGACCGTGGGAGTGCGGGTAGCGGGCAGCCGCCCTGCTCATCTACTGAGTCGCTAGTAACGAGACCAGCGACTACAGACTTGGTGTCTAAGGGCACCGTGGCTGTGCCGGACGGGTGTAAGACCACCAGAAAGTCTGTCCGGCCTATACTCGGACGAGTCCGGTCGGGAGGGTTTTCCCTTGAGAATGGATATCGTTGCACGGATATCCAGGATGGAGCTCCTATTGGAGAGGTTGCTCTATCAAGAGCGCCAGCCTCTTCAAGAGACCGTGCCAGCAGCAACTACAGTGCTGCCTAGTGTCTCCCTCTTGGAGGAGGAGAGCATAATGGGTCAGTACGATTCTGATGCCAAATCTGTGGGCTTCGCATTGGAGGCTGCCCCACGGGACGAAGGGCATGAACCAGAGGTCCCATTCCTGGCGGCGAGGTTTGCTGTTCCAATAAACTCTGGAGAGCCGCTGGGGGAAGAGCTGGCTGCCAGTATAAATTATTTGGCCTCGCACCAGCTTCAGGAGCTGGCCATAGATGCAACAGCCAAAAAGTATGAAACCCTGGCGAATTGTATCCTGCGTAAAGTACCGGCCATAAACCGTACCATCTGGGGCCATATGGGCGTAGGCATCAGGGCGCAGGAAATAAAACTGCAAAGGGTGCTGTAGCTGCTCGCATCGGACATTATGGCTTTCGGTAGGTCGGTGGATGGAGGGCACCTGACTGAAGTTCAGCAGGATGCCCTGGCTCTCATGTGCAATGTGCACTTTGAGATAAACTGCCTTAGGAAGAGTGCCATCCCCCTACCATTAACCTGAGGTTCGCTGCCCTGTGTAAGCCTAGTAACATCCACCTACCGAACCTACTGTTCTGGGAAGACCTCGCAAAGTGGGTGAAGGAGCTAGACGACGAGGCAAAAACCGTTGGGCTCATCAAGGCACCAGTGACCAGCAGAACCCTTCGGAGGCAGTACCCCTACAAGTAGCTTGCTGAAACCGTGTCCGGGCAAGGACCAAGCCGGCCATTCAATGTGCGCAGCTGGCGCACTCCAGCAGGAGCACGGGCAAACATACCTTTTCATTCCAGAACCAGGGGACAAGTGGGCCTGGTTCTTGTCCAAACATAATGAGTGAGAATTACCTACCAGTTGGGGGGAGGTTATACGGGTTTCTGAAAGAATGGTATAAAATAACATCAAGCGTGTTTATACTGCTGAGTATACAAGGGTTTCAAATTGAATTTATTCCCAACTTGTGTCCACCCATCCAGCACAAGCCAGAGTGTGCACTAATTTTCTCACAAAAAGAGAATTTGGAGATTCCTGCTGAAATTGCCAAATTAAAGGTGTAATTGAGAAGACAGTTTATCAAACTCATCAATTCGTATCCAATATGTTCCTAGACCAAAGAAAGATGGTGGGAGTCGGATTATTTTGGAGCTGACAGGACATAATCCGTTTGTGCAGTATAATTATTTAAAAATGGAAACATTTGCTACTGCCAAGCAATTGGTTTCCAGAGGGTATTATATGGCATGTATAAACCTTCAGGATGGGAGGCAGATGGAATATGCATGAGGCATTTGATCTCCAATCACATGGAATTAATTATTTAGAGCTTTTAGAAGCATTTTACGGGCTCAAGGCTTACTGTATCACTAAGCATCACTTACATGTTCAGCTTCAGTTTGACAACACCACGGCAGTGGCGTATGTTACTCACATGGGTGGAATCAAGTCGAAATCTTGTGATGGATTGGCTAACCTTATTTGGCACTGATGCATTAAAAAGAACATTTGGATTTCAGCTGTCTACTTGCCAGGCAGATTCAATATGGTGGCAGGCGCCAGGTCACGCAAATTCAATGACAACACAGAGTGGATGATGAATCATGATATATTTAATGAAATTGTTCTTCGGTATGGGATGCCAGATATCGATTTGTTTGCATCCAGACTCAATCACCAGGTACCGAAGTATGTTTCATGGGAACCAGATCCAGGGGCAGTCGCGGTGGATACCTTCTTGCTACACTGGGGCGGAATGTTTTTATATGCATTTCCTCCCTTCTGCCTCATCAGTCGGTGCTTGACCAAGATCAAGCAGGACACCTCTTCAGGAGTTTTGGTGGTACCCGACTGGCCTACACAGCCATGGTTCCCTCTCATTTCGGACATTATTACACAGCCTATTATGGTGGTTCCAAAAGGTCATAATCTATTGGTGCACCCTGTGAATGGAGATGAACACCCGTTGTATGATCATGTTAATTTGTTAATTTGCAGATTTTAAGAAGGCCATACCTGGGTCTGGGACTATCCAATTCGACCGTGGATGTCATTATATCGTCCTGGAGGGATAGTACGAAAAAGCAGTACATCTCTCATATCAGGAAATGGGAGGGGTTTTGTTTACATGGGAACATTACATACTACACAGCCTCCATCCCAGATGTGCTCGGATTTCTGTCCAACTTCAGTCTGTAGGATTTCATCCGTTAATATCCAGATTTATGAAGGGTGTTTTTAATTCCAATCCCCCCCAGGCCTAGGTACTCTGAAAGCTGGGATGGCTGAAACAAGTTCTGGGGTGTGCAGGAGTTAATACTGACAATTTTAAATCTCACTCCACCAGGGCGGCATCAACGTCAGCAGCGAGGGCAATGGATGTCCCTCTAGTCCATATCCTCGTGGCCGCAGGATGGTCAAATAAATTGACATTTCAGAGGTTTTATAATAAACTACTTATTGAACCCGAGGTGTTCGTCCATTCTGTTTTAATTTTTGTTTCATAGCTTCTCCCTGGGAGTGAGGAGACGGTATTGTGTTCTTGTGTTTATTTTGTGAATTAAAGCATTATCATGTTAATCAGTACCATGTTTGAATTGCTCATTATTCACTCCTCCTGAGTCAACTGATGCAGTGTGAGACGCTTGGATTTGGATCGGCGTGAAATCACTGACCTTTGAAATCTTCATGGAATCACTCACGTGACTCTGAAGTAAAATAGTTAGATTAAACGAGAACTTAACAGTTTGATCTTTAGTTTATGAGGAGTTACGATGAGCGATTATGTGCCCACTGCTCCCGGCCCTCAAAATGTTAAAGGTCAACTGGAAGGTCTGGTTTATAATCTTACTATGTTACTTCAGTTACTGTTATCTGTGATTTCACACTGCTGCTTTTAAGATTGACGCCCATGCGGACTGGCAGGGTTGTTCACGTAATCGCTCATAGTAACTCCTCATAAAATAAAGATCAATCTTCAAACTGGTAAGTTCTCAATTAATCTTACTATTATAGTTCACACCTAATATTACACAGGATACAACCATGGACCTTTTTTTCTTGATTTAATGTCCATGAACTGGAGAGATAATGTCTCATAGTCATTGTCATAAAGCGATATAGTGCTGAGAAAGGCCCTTCAGACCATCGACTCACGACAACCATCAAATACACGTTTCAATTAATTGTGCATTCATTCTAATTTCTATTTTCCCCACATTCTCATCAAGTCCCTCCAGATTCTATCACACATCTTCACACAAGTTAAATTTATTGTGCCCAATTAACCTACCAAATTGCATACCTTTAGGATGTGGGAGAAAGTAACAATGTTTTTTTTTAATTCCTCAATTGTTTTATCATATAGTAATATTCAATAATATGACAAAACAATTAGTCAACACAGTATGCAGGCCTTTATATCTGTATGCATTAACACAATCGATGTTCAGGAGATCTGGAAGCAAAACTATGGATTTTGTTAACCTTGCAACAAGTTTCCAATTTTCCTTTATTCATTGGCATTGCATTATGTAACATTGCATAAAATGAATGGAATTTCTAGGCCTGAATCTCTCCTCTATGCCAACCAAAATACAGGACAGAGAAATCTTGGAGCATTCTCCTTGTTCATAATCATAAACATAGCATAGCTAGATCAAACTTTGAAACTGTTCTCACCATTTCTTTCACCCAATCTAGTCTCCATTTAGGAGACAAATAGAATGGTTTTAAATAGCTCTCACCACCGACAGTATTTAGCTGTCCGCTAAGAAATATACCCTGCGAATATTACCTTTCATTGTATTGAGCCATAATTAAATTAACTTGGAAGCAGTTGAAACAAACAGCAGTGTACCTTTTGCAGATCTCGATTTCTTGCACAAAGCTATCAAATCTAGACATTTATCTGTCCAATTTTTGTTGATCAAATTGAACATAGAAAATCAATGACGTGGTAAAGTCTTTAAAATGTAACAAAAGTAAATGTAAATACCAACCAGGGATAAGGAAAAACAGAAAAATAGGAAGGTACATAAAAATATAAGAGAGGTCCTGGGTGCTAGGGAAAATATCCTCAGAATAAAAAGAGAATAGTTTTAATGTTGGTTTTTATTTTAGTTTTAGCACGGAAACAGGCCCTTTAGCCCACCGACCAGCGATCCCAGCACATTAACACCATCCTACACACACTAGGGACAATTTACAAATACAGCAAGCCAATTAAACTACATACCTGTAGGTCTGGAGCGTGGGAGGAAACCAAAGATCTCGGAGAAAACCCATGCTGTCACAGGGAGAACGTACAAACTCCACACAGACATCACACAAAGTCAGGATCGAACCCGGGTATGCTGGTATACACTGAAGACAGACACAGAATTCTGGAGTAACTCAGCGGGTCAGGCAGCATCTCTGGAGAAAAGGAATAGATGACATTTTGGGACAAACAGTCTGAAGAAGGGTTTCAACCCAAAACGTCACCTATTCCTTTTCTCCGTAGATAGGTTTATAATGAGCCAGTTGCTGTGCTAGTGGCAAAGTGAACCACTCAGTAAAATGAGAAGTTAACCATGGTTTATGGCTCTAACATTAAAAATATATATTTTTAGTGTCCCCAAGTGGGTAACCGCAATTCAATCAATCACAAGTTAGGGAGAATGTCAAGTCACCAGCCTCCTTTGCAATCTGTACTATCTTCAGTTATGATTTCCCAAAGAAAGCATGGGAGCTGCCGTCCTTGGGGAAACCCCCATTCATTACAGAGCTGGAGCTGCCGTCTGTGAGGGAATTCCTGTTCCAGCGCAGGTCCGCAGAAACAGCAAGCACAGTGAGCACAGTACCTGGAAACAAAGGGGAAGCCTCCATTGTGTCCGGAAACATGGCCGAGGGGCAGGACTTCAGGTCAGACTGAAGCACAGGGGACTTTGACCCCCTCTCCCTACTATCTTACTGGCCGACATACAGTCCCTTGAAAATAAAGTGGAGGACCTAAGGGCAAGACTGCTTTATCAAAGGGAGCTGAGGGAATGCTCTGTGTTCTCTTTTACAGAGACATGGCTCACCCCAGCTCCCCAGACCCAGCCTGAAGGGTTCTCCATCCACCGTATGGACCATACACTTGCGTCTGGGAAAGGGAGAGGAGGGGGCGTCTGCCTCATGGTCAACTCTGCATGGTGCTCAGACGTGGCAGTCCTGTCCAACTCCTGCTCTCCGCACCTGGAACATCTGGCGGTGAAGTGCCATCCCTTCTACCTACCAAGGGAATTCACCTCCATCATCATGACCGCGGTCTGCATTCCACCCCAGGCAGATATCCGTCTGGCACTGGAGGAGCTGCACGCCATGGTCAACAAACACCAGACGTCTTACCACGAGGCATTTACCACCATTGCTGGGGACTTCAATAAGGCCAACCTCAAGAAATCACTCCCTAACTTCCACCAACATGTCTCCTGCTGCACCAGAGGACCAAACACCCTCGACCACTGCTACACCACCATCAAGAATGCCTATCGTTCTATTCCTCGCCCTCACTTCGGTAAATCCGACCATACTGCGGTGCTGCATCTTCCTGCCTACAGGCAGCAATTGAAGAGCACACCCCCAGAAATGAGGACAGAACAGAGCTGGTCGGGGGGGGGGGGGGGGGGGGGGGCAGAGGAACAACTCCAGGACTGTTTGGAGTCTGTAGACTGAGCAATGTTCAAGGACTCAGCAACGGACGTGAAGGAATATGTCACAGTCATTACAGACTTCTTAAAGAAATGTGTGGAGGACTGCATCCCTACAAAACCTTTCCGAGTGTTTCCCAATCAGAAACCTTGGATGAACTTCGAGATCCGCACTCTTCTGAAGTCCAGACACCGGGCATTCATGTCCGATGATAAAGTAGCCTACAAGAAGTCCAGATACGACCTTGGTAAGGCTATCAAAAAGGCCAAAAGGGACTTCTGCTCCAAACTGTAGAATGAGACAGATGTTCGGCAGCTGTGGCGGGGTCTGAATGCAATCATCTCCTACAAGGTGAAACCAGAAGGCAGCTTGAATGTCGGCGAAACATTACTCTCTGACGAGCTCAATGCGTTTTACGCACGCTTTGATAGGGAGAATACTGATGTGCCTTTCCGAGCCCCCATTCACTGTGATGGTATTTCAGTCTCAGTCACAGAGGCCGACGTCAGGAAATCCTTCAGAGGGGTGAACCCTCGAAAAGCGCCTGGACCTGATGGTATACCCGGTCGTGTTCTAAAAACCTGTGCGGACCAACTGGCTGGAGTTTTTATGGATATTTTCAACCTCTCACTTCTGAGGTCTGAGGTCCCCACCTGCTTTAAAAGGGCATCAATTATACCAGTGCCCAAGAAGAATAAGGTGACGTGCCTCTATGACTATTGACCAGTGGCACTAATGCTTGTGGTGATGAAGTGCTTTGAGAGGTTGATCATGGAGCAAATCAACTCCTACCTCGACAAAAACCTGGACCCACTGCTGTTCGCTTACCGCCACGACAGATGAACGGTGGATGCGATCTCGCTGGCCCTCCACTCCGCTCTGGACAACTTGGACAACAAAAACTCATATGTCAGTCTGTTATTTATCGATTACAGCTTGGCATTTAACACAATCATCCCCTCCAAGCTGGTTATGAAACTCACAGAACTGGGTCTCTGCGCATCCCTCTGCAATTGGATCCTCGACTTCCTCATTCACAGACCAAAGTCTGTTCATATTGGTGGAAATGTGTCAGCCTCGATAACAATCAGCGCGGGAGCACCTCAAGGCTGTGTGCTCAGCCCTCTGCTGTACTCACTCTATATTCATGACTGCGTAGCCGCTCACAGTGCGAACTCCATCATCAAGTTCGCTGACGACACCACTGTTGTGGCACATATCACTGATGGGGATGAGTCATAGTATACACGAGAGATCGAGCAACTGTTCATATGGTGCCAGCACAATAACCTGGCCCTCAACACCAGCAAAACCAAGGAACTGATTGTAGACTTTGGGAGGAGAAGGATGGGGATCCACAGTCCCGTTTATATCAACAGGTCGATGGTTGAAAGGGTCAAGAGCTTCAAATTCCTGGGCGTGCACATCTCTGAAGATCTTTCCTTGACCGAGAACACTAATGCAGTCATCAAGAAAGCTCATCAGCGCCTCTACTTCTTGAGAAGATTACGGAGAGTTGGTTTGTCAAGGAGGACTCTCTCTAACTTCTTCAGGTGTACAGTAGAGAGCATGCTGACCGGGTTCATCGTGGCTTGGTTCGGCAACTTGAGTGCCCTGGAGAGGAAAAGACTACAAAAAGTAATAAACACTGCCCAGTCCATCATCGGCTCTGACCTTCCTTCCATCGAGGGTATTTATCGCAGTCGCTGCCTCAAAAAGGCTGGCAGTATCATCAAAGATCCACACCATCCTGGCCACACACTCATCTCCCTGCTATATTCAGGTAGAAGGTACAGGAGCCTGAAGACTGCAACAACCAGGTTCAGAAATAGCTACATCCCCACAGCCATCAGGCTATTAAGCCTGACTCGGACAAAACTCTGATTATTAATAACGCATTATTTGTTATTGGCACTTTATCAGTTTATCAGTTCATGTGTGCATATATTTATATTATGGTATATGGACACACTGATCTGTTTTGCATTAAATGCCTACTACGTTCTGTGTGCTGAAGCAAAGCAAGAATTGCATTGTCCTATCAGGGACACATGACAATAAACTCACTTGAACTTGAACTTGGATCTGTGAATTAATTCAGTTGTTGTTTGATATCATATATTCAAATATTAATTCCCACCCTGTTTCGACGAATGCAATCAACCCGGCGTGCACAATCAAATAAGATCAAATAGAACAAGTTGAACAACTGTTGGCTGTGCACGCCATACGCAAGAAGAAGAAGAGGGTTTTTTTCAATGTGCTTTGATAAATTAGACCTCGGCAAGTGTTTTCTTTTGATTAGTGACTTCAATTTCCCTCAGCATGGGAGCATTTGCTGTCTGTATTATGAGTCATACGACAAAAATGCTTCTTACATGCAATCACTTTTAACAATGCCTCCCAAGACATTATAAATACAGTTGTGCACTTAATTCATAGATTCTAAGCTCTGATAATTGACAGCAAAGTGCGAAGTAAGGCCAGTTTCTTTTAAATACAAATATAGTTAAACGCAAGATTTATTTTTCAAGCCTATCTAGGGAAACCCTCTGATTCACTTTAGTCAACAGATGGCAGTCTGTATTTGAATGATAGAATTGGACAGTGTGCAGATTAATTCTCTTCCATCTTTACTATGCAGCTGCTGCAGAACATAGGTAACTGTGCTGTGTTGGATTATGGCATCTCTCTGGATACATTTCCAAAAGAGAAAATTGCTTATGGTTTGGAAACATTTTTGACAATCTGCATTTACTTTGTGAGGCAATGTAGTATACATTTAGTCAATTTCAAAGATATAGCAAAATTACAATACTAAATATTATATTATGCTTATTGAGGCATATTTTCCATCATTTTAAAAACAATTCCTGTCTCCCTTCTTTAAATGTGTTCATAAAACCATCTACTTCTGGTGTTAAAGAAGGAACTGCAGATGCTGGAGAATCGAGGGTACACAAAAGGCTGGAGAAACTCAGCGGGTGCAGCAGCATCTAAGGAGCGAAGGAGATAGGTGACGTTTCGGGTCGAGACCCTTCCTCAGACTGGTTACGGATCAGGGAAACGAGAGATATAGACAGCGATGTGGAGAGATAAAGACAATGAATGAAAGATATGCAAAAAAGTATCAATGATAAAGGGAACAAGCCATTGTAAGCTGTTTGTAGTGTGAAAATGAGAAGCTAGTGCGACCTGGGTGGGGGAGAGAGGTAGAGAGAGAGGGAATGCCAGGGCCCGAGGGCTGAGGGAGAGTTGGTAAGGGGAGGGGACAGCAATTAACAGAATTGAGAACATTCAATGTTCAAGCCCAGAGGATGCAGACTCCCCAAGCGGAATATGAGGTGCTGTACCTCCAACCTGCGGTGTTGCTCACTCTGGCCGTGGAGGAGGCCCAGGACCGAGAGGTCGGATACGGAATGGGAGGGGGAGTTGAAGTGTTGAGCCACCGGGAGGTCGGCTTGGTTATTGCGGACCGAGCGGAGGTGTTCAGCAAAACGTTCGCCAAGCCTCCGCTTGGTCTCACCGATATAGATCATCTGGCATCTGGAGCAGCGGATGCAGTAGATGAGGTTGGAGGAGGTGCAGGTGAACCTCTGTCAGACCAGGAAGGACTGCTTGGGTCCCTGAAAGGAGTGGAGGGGGAGGTGAAGGGACAAGTGTAGCATTTCTTGCGGTTGCAAGGGAAAGTGCCCGGGGAAGGGGTAGAGCGGGAGGGAAGGGAAGAATTGACAAGGGAGTTGCGGAAGGCAGACAGGGGGGGGGGAGATGGGAAGATGTGGCAAGTGGAGGGGTCACGTTGGAGGTGGCGAAACTGGCGGTGGACTATGTGTTGTATTTGCCGGCTGGTGGGGTGAAAGGTGAGGACCAGGGGGACTCTGCCCTTGTTGCGAGTGGGGGAATGGGGAGAGAGGGCAGTGTTATGGGGTATGGAGGAGACCCTGGTGCAAGCCTCATCTATAGTGGGGGAGGGGAATCCCCGTTCTCTGAAGAATTAGGCCATTTGTGATGACCTGGTGTGGAACACCTCATCCTGGGAGCAGATGCGGCGTAGACGGAGGAATTGGGAATAGGGAATGGAGTCCTTACAGGAAGCAGGGTGGGAGGAAGAGTAGTCCAGGTAGCTGTGGGAGTCAGTTGGTTTGTAGTGGATGTCGGTCAGGAGTGTATCACCTGCAATAGAGATGGTGAGGTCAAGGAATGGTAGGGAAATGTCGGAAATGGTCCAAGTGTATTTGAGTGCCAGATGAAAGTTGGTAGTGAAATGGATGAAGTCAGTCAGTTGTGTGTGGGTGCAGGAGGTGACACCAAAACAGCCGTCGATGTAACGGAGCTAGAGGTCGGGGATGGGGCCCTGGTACGTCGAGAACAAGGATTGTTCGACGTACCCGACAAAGAGGCAAGCGTAGCTGGAGCTCATGCGTGTGCCCATAGCTATGCCTAGTGTTTGGAGGAAATGGGAGGAGTTAAAAGAGAAGTTATTGAGGGTAAGGACCAACTCCGCTAGGCAGAGGAGGGTGTCAGTGGACGGGTATGGGTTGCTCCTCTGGTCGAGGAAGAACCGGAGGGCTTTGAGACCGTCCTGGTGGGGGATGGAGGTGTAGAGTGACTGGACATCCATGGTAAAGATGAGAGGATGGGGGCCTGTAGAATGGAATGCGCGGAGCCGACGGAGAGTGTCTGAGGTGTCTTGAACATAGGTGGGGAGGGATTTAACAAAGGGGGATAGGATGGTGTCAAGGCATGTGTTCGGTGGGGCATGAACAGGCAGAGACAATGTGTCTGCCAGGGCAGTCAGGTTTGTGGATTTTGGGGAGAAGGTAAAATCGGGCCGTATGGGGCTCGGAAACGATGAGGTTGGAGGCTCGGGGGGTAGGGAGCCAGAGCAGATGAAGTCGGTTATGGTGCTCGAGGTGGTGGCCTGGTGTTCGTCAGTGGGGTCATGGTGCAGGGGTAAGTAGGAGGTGGTGTCCGAGAGTTGGCGCACGGCCTCCGCTTCTGGATCAACTTTATCTATATAATTAAAAGTCTAAACTTGACCACTTCCTGTTTGCACTGTATGTTAATTTTAGAAAAAACGCGACCACTTACAGCTGTGATTTTTGGCCACCTTACTCAGGGTCCCCCTCCAGCTGTCAGGGCCAGAGTATTTTTTTCCCATCGATGAAAAATAGAAGACTTATTAATGTGTGCCTCTTGCAACTGTGTGCCTTTCGCAACTGTAAAAATTATGAAAATGTCTAAAATCGATTGCCACCCTCTCTCCCTTCACTCTCACACAGCCTCTTACCTGTTTTCGGCAGAATTTCTGGCAATTTCCTGAGTTACTTAGCTGCCAGGCCTGAGTGACTGAGCTGCCAGCCCAAGAATCAATTCGGCCCACAATGTCCATACTAGCCCAGAAACCAGTCCTTTCGGCCCACAACACCCATGCTAGCACTCGAGAAAGCCCCCCCCCCCCCCCCCCCCCCCCACTGGCCAGCAATCTGGAATTGGTGGAGAGGTGGAATATTGTGTTGGGGGACCTGCCCTCCCATGTGAAGCTGGGACCCAATGGGTCCCATTTACTCTAGTGCCCAATAAATCTCTAACCACCCAATGTCCTTCCCTGCCTCTTTGCCAGCTGTTGTGATAAATCATGTTCTCTCTTTAGCTTTAGACCACATCTCTTTAAAGAACGACATCATCCAATTCTGAAAGAAAACGCTGACACAAATTTTCCAATGTACACATTTTGGGAGTGGGTTCCAAGTCTTATTTTTGATTCATGTACTGAACATATGCGTGGGTATGATGCGCTAATCATCCACAAATTGATAGAATTGTACTAACCTCTCCAGTCTACGCATCACTCCCCCTCCCCATCCACCTTCTCTGATAATAAAGGTCCACAAAAAGACCCTGGAAAATGCAGACCACTTTCCATATCTTGCAAATTTATTCATCTAAAAGGATCTTTGACGTGAATATTAATGTGCTAGTGTAGCCTTTGGCCATCTGAGAACAAGATGGGATGTCAGGACTGTCTTATGAAGAAAGACTGGATAGACTCGGTTTATACTCTCTGGAATTTAGGAGATTGAGAGGGGATCTTATAGAAACTTACAAAATTCTTAAGGGGTTGGACAGGCTAGATGCAGGAAGATTGTTCCCGATGTTGGGGAAGTCCAGGACAAGGGGTCACAGCTTAAGGATAAGGGGGAAATCCTTTAAGACCAAGATGAGAAAGACTTTTTTCACACAGAGAGTGGTGAGTCTCTGGAACTCTCTGCCACAGAGGGTAGTTGAGGCCAGTTCATTGGCTATATTTAAGAGTGAGTTGGATGTGGCCCTTGTGGCTAAGGGGATCAGAGGGTATGGAGAGAAGGCAGGTACGGGATACTGAGTTGGATGATCAGCCATGATCATATTAAATGGCGGTGCAGGCTCGAAGGGCTGAATGGCCTACTCCTGCACCTAATTTCTATGTTTCTATGTTTCTAAGAGTGTTTGAGAATCAAGACCACAAACTGACACTAAGCTCGTGGTATATCAGGCAACAGCAATTCCTATGCTTTTATAGGATACAGAGACACGGACTACCTAAAGTCTCACACTTTCAAGTACTTGAGAGATAACAACAGAGATGTTGTTGCATGAATGCTAATAATGCCTGGTGCAAACATTATTTGCTCTCTTGACTCCTTTGCTTTCTTTGTATTGTCCAACATCCATTCGATGAGACATTTCCTTCATCCAAACATTACAGACTAAATTTATCAGCTTCCGTAAAGAATCACTGTGTTCTTGCTCTGAAATCCCTCTGGCTTAGGATGACTGTTCAGAATTTGGTCTCTGCTATGACTCCAAACTAAGATATCGCCTCATTATCCTCAGAAACTGTCTAATTTTTCTCCCATACTCAACAGATGTTTCTACCTCTTATTTGCAGCATTTGCATTTCACCTATACAGCAATATCCTAATTGGCCTAATCCACCATTTAAAGTTTTCTGTCTCTACGTAGTACCAGGTCATCACTCATGATCTTACCAATGTAGTCATTCTTGGTCTCTCAATGCTTCCAGGTTATAACTCTTGTTTTGAAATGTAAGTATTTTCAAAGGCCTTACACTTCCTCTCATTTCCCCAATAACGAAATAATGGGAAGACAAGCAAAGAAGGCAACAAAGTGAAGGAATTTTATTTTCTATAAAGAAATTCTTGAACAAAACTATCTTGGCTTATCAAGAAATAAAAAATAATTCTCATGTACCTACCTGGAAACAGAATTACATGTACGGAATATGTTTTGGAGATAATTTGAGAGACATCAGAAACAATGTATGAATTTCAATTATAATTTTCCATACAATCTACTTTGATTGACACAAATTTAAAATACATTTAAAACCACCAGCAAGAGATGAATGAGTCTGTGCTTTTGGAGGCAGCATGGCTCTCAGTTAGCTGGGTTTTTTCCTTTCGATTAATGAACGTCCACTGTAACTTAAAAGTTGAGTCGATTTTTAAGAAGATGAAAACATTTCATCACTTCACTGAATATTTCAATAGACAATAGACGATAGACAATAGGTGCATAAGTAGGCTACTTGGCCCTTCGAGCCAGCACCGCCATTCAATGTGATCATTCCTGACAATTTGATCCTTCTGAACCTTCTGAATTTTGTAGTCGGCAGGGCAGTACTTTGCATATCGCCAACGGACAATTTTACATATTATCAAGCCAATTAACCTACAAACCTGTACATCTTTGAAGTGTGGGAGGAAGCCAAAGATCTCGGAAAAAACCCATGCAGATCACGGGGAGAACGTACAAAATCCATATAGATAGCACCCGGTGTCGGGATCGAACCCGGGACTCTGGCGCTGCATATTGATGCAAGGCAGAACTCTCCCACTGTGCCACTGTGACTCGTTTGATCATTACCTCACAAGATAGCAATTGTTTCATGCCTACTTAAATAATATTAATTCAGGTTATTTTATGTCGAACTTGCATTGTGCATTTATTTTATTTATGACACTGTCTGGAACATGTCACGTGGTGACCAACATGTATGATGTAAATAGTTAAGCAAGATAGATTCTTCATTCATCCTGTTGGCAATTAATCAGAGCCTTTATTGATTGAACTGTATTAGTTTAGGAGATACTTAAGTATCAATTTTTTGCCAATCAGGGTTATGTTTAATAATTTTGAGGTGTTTAGAGCTAAAGATTTATTTCAATGTTTCTGTCATTTGGAGTTCTTGTTTTCGAAATGGCATTCAAAATGTTTATTTTAAATAAAGTATTTTGAATTTTTCACTTTTAACCTCCAAAACATTGAGTGTATAAGATATCTCCCAAATAATAATTGAAACAACATATTACAATGACTTTATCAAGCTCTAGGGAAAGGCAATAAAAGTATGATAAATTTAAGGAACAACTGAATGTGCGGGTAAAGAAAATGCAATGAATGTGACGTTTAGAAATATCAACTCATTTGATTAAATACTATCTAAAATGCTTGGTGAAGTAAAGTGTATTATATTATGAGTAATAAACAGCATGGATAGGAAATTGGCTAAACAATATAAAACAGATAATACTGGTTAATACATTTTTCCTTGGATGGAAGTTATTAAAGTATAACGTTGTGACAGTTGCTTGTATTTACAATCTGAACTCAGATACATCGAGGTTTATCTGGTGTATCACCATAAAGTTACACTTTACTCATCTAGAGCCATGTAATTACATGGAAGAGGACAATTAGAAAAAAAATCCTTTGTGAACAGCCTAGGTTAATGAAACTGCTTCAGAAGATTATAGCACAGTACATTACATAACTATCCAGCCTTTTGAATCATTTGGGCTGTCAGAGTTACATAAAACTTATTGGGAATTGGGAATTCTTATATCAAACACTAGAAAGATTTGGCTTTACCGAAGAGTCAATTCAAGTTATTAAAGCAATTTACCAGCAACCTACTGCAAGAGTAAAGGTGAATGGGTCCTTAACTGAGAGATTTGTGTTTGGAAGAGGAACGAGACAGGGATGTTGTCTTAGCCCTACCCTGTTTGCTATATGATAGGGAACTGAGGGAAGTAACTACAAGAGAAAGAGAACATAAAATTGGCTTTTTCGCAGATTATGTAATGATGCATCTCACGGAAGTAAACGCCTCCTTTCCAAGAATGATGGGGATCATAGATAAATTTAATTTTTATGCAGGATAAAAAGTGAATATTTCAAAAACTCAAATCCTCCTATTTAATTGTCCTCCAGAAGAACTCAAACAACATTATAATATTAAATGGGATTCAAAATCAATCAAATACCTAGGGGTACATATAACAAAAAATATATCAATGTTGTATGGGGCCAATTATAATCACATCAACCAAAACATAAGAAAGGATATAGAAAGATGGTCCACCTACCCAATGGATTTTAGTAGTAAGATAAATGTGGTGAAAATGAATATTTTGTCAAGGCTATTGTACTTGTTTCAATCTCTGCCAATAAAGGTACCATTAAAACAATTCACGGAATGGGATAAATTAATATCTAGATTTATTTGGGGAGGAAAGAAGGCCAGTATTCGATACACTAAATTACAGTTGCCAAAGGACAAAGGTGGAATGGCACTTCCAAATTTTAGGATATATTTCTATGCAGCCCAACTTCGACCACTAATTAATTGGTGTGAGGACAGCTATATAGCTAGGTGGAAAGCGATTGAGACATATATCCCTGACTTCCACATCCAAACACTTTTGGGAGAAAAAGCGCTTCCTGGACATATCAGGAGTATAATCGATCTAATAACGATATTTACTTTAGAAACCTGGTTCATTCTTACCAGACAACTTAAACTGAATAAACGACAACAAGTTTTAAGATGGATAGCTTTGGATAATGAATTTAAACCAGGGATGTATGACTCAACATTTAAAGAGTGGATGAAGAAAAGAATGACTGCATTTTGTACTGTTATTGAAAATGGAGAACTAAGAGGTTTTCAAGATTTGAAGGATTTGCACTTCGGAACCAAGACTTGTTTAGAAACCTCTAACTGAGAGATTATTACAATAAAAAGGTAAAAAGGGAGGCACTAAAAGAAAAGAATCCAGTGATAGAAGTGGTAGTTAGTGCGTATCATCTAAAAACATTAAGGATTATTTCTAAACTTTATCATAGTTTAATGGAATGTCAAGCTAAAACTACATTTTATGTAATATTTAAGTGGGAAAAGGAATTGAACATTACAATCTCAGAAGAAGAATGGCATCATATGTGTGTAACACTACAGACATCCACCAATTCACAAAATTGGAGAGAATTTAATTGGAAAATTTTGATTTGTTTATTTATTACGCCTAACATAAAACGCAAGCAAATTCTAAGGCAGCAAACATGCTGGAGACAATGTGGTCAAACAGATGCACACCATGCACATATCTTCTTGAGTTGCCCAAAAATAGAACCATTTTGGGACAGAGTGAATTCAGAATTAATGGAGGTATTAGGACATATAGTCTGCAAGAAGTGCTCCATTTTATACCTGGGTAATATAACTACAGTGGTGCTGAAGGAAGACCATTACTTGGTTAAAATCCTACTCACAGCTGGCCATTACAAGAAACTGGCTCGCAGCGGACACACCCAGACTTAGACAATGGTTAGACATAGTACAGGAAATATTTGTCATGGAGAAAATGACATATTCTCTAAGAGTGAAAGAAGACAAGTTTAATAGAAAATGGGGGAAAATGGATTAGGTATAGAAATAAAGACATCAACACTGTATAATTTTATAGACAATAATGTCAGTTATTGGAAAATGTTTTAATATGAAAATAGTTCTGTATACTGCATCATTATTTGTAAACTGAACCCCCCGCTACACTGTTGTACGTTTCATTGTAATGTTGTATGTTTTGTTGTCATATTTGTGTTTTATTTGCGTATACATAAAAGCAATAGAAACTAAAGTGGAAAAAATAAAACATTCCCTTGGCTTTCAGTGGCTTCATTTTACTTCGGAGTCACGTGAGTGGCTACGTGAAGAAGCCCCACCAGGCGCATGAGCGCCACCATCGGTAAGTAGCAACCCGCAGAATGTTAAACCTTCCTTGCGAATATTTTGAACTCTGTAAGTCTGGCTCGGGAGCCAGCGAGAGTTAGCGGTATGGAGGGTGTTGCAAATGTAACTGCCGTAGTTGGAGCGTAACGCGCGGGGACCATGGTTACCGCTCACAGATCGGGTCGGGAGATAACGGCTGCGCTAATGCAGGCTCCGATACCGGCTGCTGTTTCTACCGGCAGCTCAACTGCCTCCATCATTTCCAGTGCTTCAGGGCACTAAGGCCACTCCACCAGGAAGGAAGGCCAAAATAAAGTCTCTCAGGCCCATCTTATCTGATGGGTCTGATGATGTGGAAGACTCCCCTCCTTTTAATATAAAAGGTATGGGGATGGCTCAACCAAATGGAAAAATGCTCCAAACTTAATGAGCCATGTAAAATTTCAATCAGAGAGGAATGCCCCTAGGATTCCCCACACAGCCTCTCGCAGAGGACCATACAGTGAAGAAGACTACAGCGCTTATGGATACCAGTGGGAATCACCCTCTCCAACACCTTGTTTAGGGCTGGAAGAGACCTCCCTAGAGCAAGACTCGGAAGAGCCAGGGGAGGAGGAGTCTGACATTGAAGTTGGTGTCAGTGCTATTGGGCACACACCAAAGCACATGAGCCATGCTCCAGGTGTCCCGGATGTAGCAAGGAACTTTGCTATTCTGGAAGGTACTGGTGAGGCCATGGAGGAAAACCTGGCGGCCAACATCAATTACATGGCCTCTCACCAGTTACAAGATACTATAATGGAACAAACAGCCACCCGATATATAACACCTGTGAATAGTGTGTCGCTCAAAGTGCCCACTGTGAACTCTGCTATCTGGGCACAAATGACTGCAACGATGCATGGACAAGATCCAGCAGGTCCTCAAATTGGTGGGGGCAGGCATCACGGCTTTTAGCAAAATGGTCGGAGGGGATATGCTGGCCCTGCTGTGTAATACATTTTCGAAGTGAATTGCATCCGGAAAATAGCCATAAAACCTACACTTTACAATTACATGAAGAACTCCGACTGCCCGCAGAGCGCGTCAATATTCTAAGCACCGGTGTGAAATCATAGGTAATAGTGACTGAAGTATAATAGTAAAAAAACAGAAGACTAGAACTACCAGATGACATTTATGAGGGTTGGGAGCAAAGGGCACGTTATCCCTCATCGCAACTCCTCATAAAATAAAGATTGAACTTCAAACTGGTAAGTTTTCATTTATTATTATTAATAAAGTAATAATAATAGTCCCACCTTTCACTCGGATGGAATCTATAATCAATAAAATAGAGTTGACAAATACCCTTTGTCTAGTAATGGGTTATTATAAATGTTTGAAATTCGTTCACTTGACGATGCTGCAAGCGTTAGGACTTGGTCCAATGGCACATAAGACCCTTGCTGCTGATGTTATAGCAGCCCTGATGGAATGATAACTAGACTCAGTATCTACTCCTACATAATCAAAGTCCATTTTATCCTCTGGAAGTGACCCGAACAGATACGTTCATATACGTTTTTGTGACTAACAACGTAGCCAGTTCAGAGCCTCAAAGACTCTCAGTGACCTTAACGTATGGTTATATATGTGTGTCCTCACTTTACCAAAGGTCCCTGGGTATGCCTTGAACTATTTTAAGATCTGACACCCCTTCTGCTCTGCTTAAGTGAATTATAAGCATAAATATTATATATTATTGTTTACAAACGTAACCATCTTGTTCCATCGCAACTATGTAGCGACTAAACCTGTTGCGCTAACTAGCGCTAGGAGGATAACCACCAATGAGATCCGGCGAAACTAAGGATGTAGCTGGACCACCCTGGTGAAATAGAGTTCACACAATGTTGACATCCCATACTGCATTGTACTTATCCTAGGAAACATTGTGTTAAATATATGCTTACCAACTTGATATCCAGAGTGAACCCGACAGAGCGGGTCTTGTTTGCTGCAGCCAATACAATGAGAAGTCACATTGGCACAGTTAATGGCCATACAACTTAATTATTGACAAAGATCATTTAAAATGAACTCCAAACATCAGTAATTTGTACCGTCTTCAATGCAACATGAACGTTCAACAAACGTTTTCCATCTCCTGGAAAAGAAAGTCCTGCTTTTTTGGTGCTATCGCAGCCCACTGAACATATACAATGACTGATGTGACAACTCAAGCCATAGAGCAGTCTATTGAATCTGCAGAACATAATTTGATTTTAACATGCAACAGCTGATTTCTCAAGCCATATAAGGTTATATTTCTCTAACCATATAAGGTTATATTATTATTCCCGACAACTGGAATCAAAGTTGCATAGGCCAATCACACAATAGGAACCTAAACGGCTCTTAATGACTTAATTTGAAGCCCCGAGAAATTAAGCAAATGGAGGAAGACACAAAGACCTTCCTTCTCCTTGTAGCGAGAATGTATCTTTCACCACTGTTATGCCACATATTTTGCAACCTGTGAATAAGCATGAAACAAACATATGTACATTCGGTGTAATTCAACTCCCATTCTGTGTTGTCATTGACCTATACGTGATGTTACACCAATGGCCAGTGAGATTATATAACCATTACAGAATTCTTTACTTGATTGCACCCACATGTAGTAACATATGCCACCATCATAACGTGTCAACATGAAGTTGAGCATGCAGATATGCATATCCGTTCAATTACTCTTAACCCACAAATGCGTAGGGTCTCTAGATATTTGACACCAATAACAGAAGAATTGGCAACTCATAAAAATCTCCTCCAGCTCCAGACCAGAGATGATATTAGCATCATTTTGCAACATAATGAAATATTTATTGATTAACCTACTGGAACAATGCTGAACAATGTCTATCCATAATTGCGACTTTGGCAGTTTCAGCTGATAATAGTAAAGTGTGTCAACCATGAACCACATGGTACTTCAGAGTTCTCCATTTAGGATGATTTCAATTGTCCCACTTGCACAGCTGAACCACATTCATGATATTGCCAATTGGTCTTAATGACTAGAGTGCTGTTTTATAACAACAAAGCTGTAACAGGCTTCTATTGCCTCCAATCTGTTGCCTAGGACGGCGTCATAAACCAATTAATAACTCAATGTAAATCATAATTAACTAATAGAGTGCATGGGACCTCTGGCCAGCTTTCATGCTACCAGCTTCAGTGAACCACTTACCATCATCCTGCAGGATTTGCCTGTTGAATAGGTCTTACCTGATGAACAGATTCGGCGGCTGGGTCTAATGTCCCCCTGATAGCGGTGTTCACTGCATATGTGGTGTGATGGCAAATTTTGTTGTCAGTAATGATCTCTGACACGTGACCGTCATCCCTTTGGGTATGTTCACAGCTATACCATCACTCTCCTCCTTCATGAGGAAGCCATTAAACAGCCCTACTACAAGGCGCTGCTGGCGCGGCCTCTCAAATTGGCCGACACTGCCATGGACCCGGCGTCAGCCTAAACCGACCCGTTGGCTTTAATGTGTTGGGGTATGCTCTCTGCAACATCTCCAACAAGTCTATTTGATAACAACTTTATTTTTAATTGAATAGAGGAGCCCAATTTCTCAAACATGGTTCAAGACTGAAAACAGTGGATTATACTATTATATTGCCTCATCACAGCAATGCCTCCACCAAATATCTCCAATGATACTGTAAATGGGCACCACTATGACTTCGGTTATTAACCAGCCATTTTTCATAATGAACAGGCCACACCTAATCAATCTGTCTGCTAATTTTAACTTGTCTAAAACCATTTAAACCATAATTCTGACCTGCCTCGAAAGACAAGTCTGCCCAAATTTTTGAACCCATCTTGAGGGCAACCCTGGTCAAAGTACTACGCCTACCTACACACAATTGTGGTCCAATACCAGCCTGCTTAGAATGCTAGTATTGTCCAATTTTGCATGGTTAGATGCCTCTAAATTGAATGTCTTGATGATTTGAATTGTTCAACCAAATGTAAATCTTATCCACTTGTAAATGGTTCCTTGCTGTAGAACTTCAGTATAAGAACAAACTGCCCCGGGAAGCTCACCTCTCCCATGAGGGAAACCTTATGCAGCCGTTCTACAGATGTTGCTGCCTACATTAAGCAGCCCTGCTACAAGGTGCTGCTAGCTTGGCTCTCCCATATGCCGGTGCTGCCATAGCCTCGGCCGTAATATAAAGCAGCCCTGGTACAAGATGCTGCTGATGTGACCTCTCCCATAGGCCAGCACTGCCATCACTGGTATCACATAAAGCAGCCCTGTGGAATATGTGCTGCTGACTCGGGCTCACCCATATGCCCGGCATTGCCATAGACTTGGCATCCAATAAAGCAGCCCTGTACAATAGGTACTGCTGGCTCGGGCTCATCCTTATGCCCGGCTTACCATCAAGCAGCCCTGTGCAATAGGTGCTGCTGACTCGGGCTCATCCATATGCCTGGCATTGCCATAGATTCGGCATCCCATAAAGCAGCCCTGTGGAATAGGTGCTGCAGGCTCAGGCTTACCTATATGCTCATCATTACCTAGAATCAACATCCCCTAAAGCAGCCCTGTGCAAAAAAGGTGCTGCTGGCTCAGGCTCACCCATATGCCCGGCACTGTCACAACACCTGTAGTTGGAGTGTATCTAGATGGACACTCCTTTCCACAAGGGCTCCATCCTGGTCAACCTAAAATGTTTTCCATATCCGGAGAGGAACCCTCCCGGCTTCAGGGCTGACCATATTGGTCGGTTGCCCCCCTATCCAATAACTACTGTGGTCTGGACACCGCATTGCTGCTGGGTTTCCCCCTCCCCGGGGTACCCTAGCGTCTGTGTGCCTTACCAAGGGGACCCCCCCACGGCACCCGGGCTGACCGCTCTCGTCAGCTTCAGCCCCATATCGTGGGCCACTGCAGTCTAAAGCCACACTTCTGCTAGAGTTCCCCTCCCCGGGAACCCAGCGTTAACATCACTGACCCTTTTTGTCGGTGACTGAACTCTGACATTCCCCAGCTACCTGCTTCCGCGGTAGGACCAGGGTCTCCCCACAGCCCGCAGCTGGTTCCCTCGTCGGCACCTGGCAGGAACCTCTGTGGAAGAAAAGATTCCTACAGGACATCAAAAAACAGGTAAGAAATACCACTTACCTGTAGTTTAAACTTACCTCTGGCAGGAGCGACGTGCCTGCCAGACCGGTGCTTCACTATGCTTGTGTCGTAAGATGCGCTCTGCGGGCAGTCGGGGTTCTTCACGTAGTCACTCACGTGACTCCGAAGTAAAATAGTAAAATTAAACGAGAACTTACTATTTTGAAGTTTGATCTTTATTTTATGAGGAGTTACGATGAGGGATTACGTGCCCTCAGCTCCCGGCCCTCATAATCGCAAAGATTATCTGGTAGTTCTAGTTTTCTGAGTCTTACTATATCACTTTGACTATAGTTTCTGTGTTTTCACACCACTGCTTTGAAGTATGACGCGCATGTGCCTAACGGGGCTTCTTCACATAATCCCTCATTGTAACTCCTCATAAAATAAAGATCGAACTTCAAACTGGTAAATTCTCATTTAATCTTACTATTATCCCCTATGTAAATTAATGGAATAATTAAATTACTTAATTAAGTCCTTAATGCTTGCTGTTTAGGCTTTGTACAATAGAATGCTTTATTTTGTGAAGCAGCACAACCTCAAGTCATGGTTGTGTCTCCTTCAGTTTCAGAGCAATGTTCATGAACCTTATCAGCATGAAACTCTAAAAAACAACATTCTTTCATTTCCACTGCTTTTAATTTATTTTTGTGCTGGTGGATTTAACAGCTATTTGCATGTTATTTACTTTCAGATTTGGTAAAGCCTGCATTGCACAATGTTACAGACCTGAAATTAAATTAATCCCTTAATAATATTTGCTCCAAAGTTAATTAGAAGTAAAATTAAAGAAACTCAGATCACCAAATATGTTCCGAAATATTTTCTTCCTCATAACTATAACTAGTTGGTGAGAAATAATGCCGCCGAACGGAGCAGTCATTGGCTGTGGCTGTAGAGGATAGATTCTGTCTGGGCTGCCAAGTGACCATCTAGAGGCTAGCAATAAGACGCACACCCAGGTCTGATCAACCTGTGGTGGGCCTGCCTCGACTGAGGGTGTCTTGTGATGAAAGGCCGAAACACCCAGTGACGTTGAGGTACACACCTGAAGATGTGTCTGATTGTTAGCAAAATTCACCTGGTGGTCATACCCAAGAATGTCAATTGAAGTGAAATCTTAGGGATTGTAACACCCAGTCCTACTAATCAATCATACCACTTTAACAATCTCGCACGGATATAGCCATAATTAATTGTTTAAGTGTGTAGACTTTGAGGATGACATCCATTCCTCCCCAACTTTTAAATCTATTTTTGTTTCCATGCGCAGCTGTAAAATATAGGGAATACATTTGTGATTAGGTTCTGAGAAATGGGTGGATTTTGTAGCATTTACTGGAGGGAAAATTTGTTTTTACTGCCATTGCTTGATTCTGAACATATTGCCTCGGTAGACAATTAGAAAGAGGTTCACCTACACTAAAACTTCTGCAACTTGTGGCAATAAGCAAATAACTTTCCTAACCAGCTGTTAAATGCACCCTTTATACATGAGCTGTGCAAGAATGTGTGTTTCTCCCCAATGGCTCTAATTGTTAAAGTAATGGTAATGCATTGTGCTTGTTAAAATGTTTCTAAACTTAGAAAATGCATCCAAACATAACGTAACAACAGAAGGTAGCAGATCAGTAGAAGCGTCAGAAATTCAAGGAATAATGCCAGACCTCATACTGCAGAATGTAAAATGCTTAATAAACATCGCTTTATTCCATAAACATTGCCATATGTTCCTGCTACACATAGATAGCTGTTAAATTTCCCCATACACTGCACAGAGCAGGTTTTCTTTAATCTAAAAGCAAAAGATCTGCATGGTTTTGAGCATCATTTTCAGTAATTTTATGACTATGGTCATAAAACTTTAGATAGAACAATTGTGTTTCGAGGTTGTGTTTGCAGAACAATGCTTCATTGAAGACAGCATTTAATGACTGTAGATTAAAGCATCCTGAATTCTATCCAGATGTAGCATTATGTCTTGTGCAGCTTTTACCGTGGAAGTCATTGCAACATACTGTAAATTTAGCAAGTCCCTACATTATCAAAAAGAGTCTTACAATGTTTAGTCTGTGATGTGCAATTATATGATTGCATTATTAGATGTGCAATAAACTCTTTGTGGAAAGTCTTAAAATCCTGTGATAGCACAACAGGAATGATATTGATTTAAAAGAGCACAGTAGCAGGAATCAGATTATTGATCCAACATCACAGATTTCTGCCCAGTCAAACTTAACCCTTGTCTATCCTCTGCTCTCTTGTTCTGTGGTCAAATTGTTGCATTGTATTCTTGCCTCTGAGTAATCATGGGACATAAAAATGCAATATGTCCTAGTTTTAGTTTTGTTGACTCAAAAAGTGTTGGGTTTATATCAACTTCAGATATCCTATGTTCATGAAGCAGTACATATTTTTGTCATTGGTAACCATATATAACCATATAACAATTACAGCACGGAGACAGGCCCTCTCGGCCCTTCCAGTCCGTGCCGACCATTTGTTTTCCCCTAGTCCCATCTACCTGCACTCAGACCATACCCCTCCATTCCCTTCACGTCCATATACCTATCTACTTTACTTTTAAATGTTAAAATCGATCCTGCCTCCACCACCTCTGCTGGAAGCTCATTCCACACAGCCACCACCCTCTGAGTAAAGAAGTTCCCCCTCACGTTACCCCTAAACTTCTGTCCCTTAATTCTCATGTCATGCCCTCTTGTTTGAATCTTCCCTACCCTCAATGGGAAAAGCTTATCCACGTCAACTCTGTCTATCCCTTTCATCATTTTAAAGACCTCAATCAAGTCACCCCTTAACCTTCTGCGCTCCAAAGAATAAAGACCTAACTTGTTCAACCTTTCTCTGTAACATAGTTGCTGGAACCCTGGCAACATTCTAGTAAATCTCCTCTGTACTCTTTCTATTTTGTTGACATCCTTCCTATAATTTGGCGACCAAAATTGTACACCATACTCCAGAATTGGTCTTACCAATGCCTTGTACAATTTTAACATTACTTCCCTACTCCTATATTCAATGCTCTGATTTATAAAGGCCAGCACACCAAAGGCTTTCTTTACCACCCTATCTACATGCGATTCCACCTTCAGGGAACTATGCACAGTTATTCCTAGATCCCTCTGTTCCACAGCATTCCTCAATTCCCTACCATTTACCATGTACGTCCTATTTTGATTTGTCCTGCCAAGATGTAGCACTTCACACTTATCAGCATTAAACTCCATCTGCCATCTTTCAGCCCACTTTTCCAAATGGCCCAAATCTCTCTGTAGACTTTGAGAATCTACTTCATTATCCACAATACCACCTATCTTAGTATCATCTGCATACTTACTTATCCAATTTTCCACCCCATCATCCAGATCATTGATGTACATGACAAACAACAGTGGACCCAACACAGATCCCTGAGGCACCCCACTGGTCACCGGCTTCCAACCTGACAAACAGCCATCCACCATTACTCTCTGACATCTCCCATTCAGCCACTGTTGAATCCATCTTGCTACTCCGCCATTAACACCCAAAGATTGAACCTTCTGAACCAACCTTCCATGGGGAACCTTGTCAAAGGCCTTACTGGCCTTACTAGGTAGTGTCAATAGATCAGAAACAGCTATATACACACATACCTTTTGTATTTCTACTCCCCCTACAAATCAGTTCCTGCACAGCCACCCTGCTATACCCAAACATTGATCCTCAGCTTTTAAATACTGAATGAACAAATTAAACCATCAAACACTAGTAATAGAAGCTGTGCCTCACCCATAGCATAAATACAAGACTGTAAAGCTTAAGGATTGGATTGGAGTCATGTTAGAGGGCACAGGGATACAAAACAATCCTGAAACATGTCTTCACTAATGTAATGGTTAGTAAACCCAGTCCCACGGTATAAGTTCATATCAAGAGCTCTTCCGAATTTAAGAAAAAAATCAAACTCGTGGTAAGCACGGAGAATGAATGTAGCGGGTACGTCGGTGCTCGGGGATAAACATAGAAACATAGAAATTAGGTGCAGGAGCAGGCCATTCGGCCCTTCGAGCCTGCACCGCCATTCAATATGATCATGGCTGATCAGCCAACTCAGTATCCTGTACCTGCCTTCTCTCCATACCCCCTGATCCCTTCAGCCACAAGGGCCACATCCAACTCCCCCTTAAATATGGCCAACAAACTGGCCTCAACTACCTTCTGTGGCAGAGAATTCCACAGATTCACCACTCTCTGTGTGAAAAACGATTTTCTCATCTCGGTCCTAAAAGACTTCCCCCTTATCCTTAAACAGTGACCCCTTGTCCTGGACTTCCCCAACATCGGGAATAATCTTCCTGCATCTAGCCTGTCCAACTCCTTAAGAAATTTGTAAGTCTCTATGAGATCACCCCTCAATCTTCTAAATTCCAGCGAGTACAAGCCAAGTCTATCCAGTCTTTCTTCATATGGAAGTCGTGCCATCCCAGGAATCAGTCTGGTGAACCTTCTCTGTACTCCCTCTATGGCAAGAAAGTCTTTCCTCAGATTAGGAGACCAAAACTGTACGCAATACTCCAGGTGTGGCCTCACCAAGACCCTGTACACCTGCAGTAGAACCTCCCTGCTCTTGGATGTCTCTTAGCAGCTCGTAACGCTAACGGCAGGTACATTGGAAGACTCGCTAATGGCTGGTAAGCACGGGAAGACTCGTGAAGATTTTTCAACACATTGAAAAATGTCCACAAGAGCCCTGAGTACCGACGAGTGGTCATTACCATAAATCTCCGAGTTCGAATCAGGGCAAACTCGGGAGAGCTCTTGGAATGAACTCGTACCATGGGACAGGGCTTTAAGGCCAATGTATTTCAACAAAAGCTATGACTTGAGATACAAAGTATCAGGTCTCATTTCATATAGGTAGAAAATTGACAGTTATTATTCCGATATCTGTTACTAAAACCCGTCTCACGGTGCGAGTTGACCGATGAGTGATCCTGAGTTTTCACTCGCGGTAATCACGCACAATTAACATTGCGGGAACGTCAGAGCTCACACGCGCAACTTAGCGACTCGTGGCGCTAACGGCAGGTACCTGTTAAACTTGTTAACTCTTGAAAAAATTCAAACATGTTTGAGGTTTTCCACTAGTCAAATTTACTGTTCAAGTTTAAAATTGAAACATTTAAACTCGTTATAATAACGCAGTGGCCCGTGCATTTACCTTAGTGACTCGTGAGTCTACCGTGGCACCGTCAATGGAAACTTTTCATTTCCCAGGAGGGAGTGGAGTTACCCGAGGCCAGACTCCAATAGTAGCATCATTTAAAGTGACAGCTGAAAGCGGGAGCAGGAACCTTCATTTGAATTTGAACTGAGGTTAAATGGATTGTCATCCATGATCATAAAAAATTGGATGTAGTGGGTTTATTTACGGGTGACTGTGGCTACCGATGATTGTGACTGTGATCCGGGAAGGGGGGGGGGGGGGGGGGGGGGACACTATTCACTTTCCCACAAGCATTTACCAAGATTGTCTAATATTTTGTTGACCTCATGTACATGCTTTCAATATTCATTTTACACCATGTATTGCGACTTTATCAAGACCCTTCTGGAAGTCCGTATTCAGGTTGTTAAGGTTTGCCCTCAGCATTCATTGCTTCCCTTTGTTGCTTAACCTCCAGCTTCCCTTATTTGGTTCTAATCTTGTTTTCACGGAATAATATGGAACTAGTTGTTCCTCCCAGCTAACATCAATTTTCAAAGAGAGGAAGCAATCAAATGTATACACGACCGGGATTAATCGTAGCGAATGGGGGCAGGCAGCATCCCAGGAGAAAAGGAACAGGCGATGTTTCAGGTTGATACCCTTCTTCAGACTAAGTCAGGGGAAAGGGAGAAGAGAGATCATTTTCCCCTGACCCTCAGACATCAGGAATCACATTGGATTAGACCTGGACCATCTCCGCTGCATGGTGGTACAGCAGTTAATGCTGCTGCCTCGTGGTCTCAGGTTCGATCCTGAGCTCAGCTGCAGTCCGTGTGGAGTTAGTGACCAAGAGACTTTGCATCAACTGCGGTTAGAAGCGTCTGCATTTTGAATTCCCACCAATAGCACAATTTTAAAACCATTTTAAACAACATAGTTTACAATACAGTAAAGGATTATGTTTAACCCAATCACTGGGCGCTAGTGTTGTACCATTACGAAAAAAAATAGTTAAAACATGCTGCGCCTCTGGTCAGTACAAATATCTCAGAAGTAAAGCAGCATTTATTTGAAAATGAAACATATTTATACAGATTATTCCTGAAATATTTGAGGTTTATTTATTTGTAGACTATTTCTGCTCAGGAAGATACGGCAGTAAAATGGCTCTGGCTAAAATCAACACTTCACTCATTAATAATAAGAGTCAAAGGCAAGTTACAGCAGATACTGAAAATCAGAAAAAGATAGAGAAAAATGCTTCACAACTGAGGCTGCACAAAGAGTGAGTCACGCACACACAGACACCGGTCAACGTTAATTAAATCTCAAAAGAACTGCAGCTGCTGGAAATCTGAAGTGAAAACAGAAAGGGCTGGAATCACTGAACAGGTCAGTGGAGAGAGAGAAACAGAGTACTCTTTCCCTTCTGCCTTCATTGCACAAACGTCCTTGCATGACATAAAGGGCTGTTGCATACAGCACTCGAATAAAAAACATTACCATCCTGGACTCCAATTGCCTGCTTGCAGCCATGTTTCCAAATGAGACGATTTAAACAAGGGAGGCTTATTATAGTGCAAAAAAACCAGAATGACACTAGAGTAACTCGGTAAAGTGGGAGACGAACTTGGAACATCGCAGAAATGACAAGTAAACGGCAAACTTAGTCATACCCGTGGGAACTCGGTTAAACTCTTGATCATACACTTGGAATCTCGTACACAACCATGAGTCTTTCACTCGGGGTACCTCATGGGTCAACTCGCACCGTGAGACAGGGCTTTAACCTCGCCTAATTGATTGGTTATATTAAAAATTGTTTCTATTTATTTGAATAATCCTGTGGAAACTAAGTGAACATATTAGAGCAAATGTCAACTTTGCATTTACGTCGAACAATGACAATAGACAATCGACAAGAGACAATAGGTGCAGGAGTAGGCCATTCGGCCCTTGAAGCCAGCACCGCCATTCAATGTGATCATGGCTGATCAGTACCCCATTCCTGCCTTCTCCCCATATCCCCTGACTCCGACATTTCTAAGAGCCCTATCTAGCTCTCTCTTGAAAGCATCCAGAGAACCGGCCACCACCGCCCTCTGAGGCAGAGAATTCCACAGACTCATCACTATCTGTGAGAAAAAAGTGTTTCCTCGTCTCCGTTCTAAATGGCTTCCTCCTTATTCTTAAACTGTGGCCCCTGGTTCTGGACTCCCCCAACATCGGGAACATGTTTCCTGCCTCTAGTATGTCCAAACCCTTAACAATCTTATATGTTTCAATGAGATCCCTTCTCATCCTTCTAAACTCCAGAGAGCACAAGCCCAGCTGCTCCATTCTCTCAGCGTATGACAGTCCCGCCATTCCGGGAATTAACCTTGTAAACCTACGCTGCACTCGCTCAATAGCAAAAATGTCCTTCCTCAAATTAGGGGACCAAAACTGCACACATTACTCTAGGTGTGGTCTCACTAGGGCTCTGTACAACTGCAGAAGGACCTCTTTGCTCCTATATTTGATTCCTCTTGTTATGAAGGCCAACATGCCATTCGCTTTCTTCACTGCCTGCTGTATCTGCATGCTTACTTTCATAGACAATCACAGTTCAATTATCTACTTTAAGACCATCTGATGTTTCTGTTGTTAAAATCAATAGAAAGGTAAATCAAACAAAGATGAGTAACCCTGAGAAAGATGTTGGTGACCCACTATTGCCATCTTTGAAGTTGTGCTACAGGCATTTTTGGAATAGTGCATCTTTTTTGCCCCGAGCAAATCATTGTCAGAGAACAGTCCCTTTGTTCTTGTGAATAAAAAAGACCCAGTCTTGAGGTGTGGAAAGGAACTGCAGATGCTGGTTATATCAAAGATAAAGTGCTGGAGTAACTCAGTGGGGTCAGGCAGCATCTCTGGAGAAAAAGGATAGGTGTCTGAAGAAGGGTCCTAATGCGAAAATTCACCCATTCTTTTTTTCTCCAGAGATGCTGCCTAACCTGCTAAGTTACCCTTAGTTCCTGTCCTGATAGGTACCTGCAAGAAATCTGAAGTTTCTATTGAAGCCATTAATCCAAGCATTTATATTTATCTGTTCAAACTTTTGTGAATGCCACAAGTGAGAAATTGGCCAAGCCATTAATATGGTGCTTCGTGCCCTTGAGAATTTTATTTTAAACCTTAGTGAAACATAAAACCCTGCAGACACAGGAAATCTGAAATATAAATAGAAATTGATGAATAAAAGTTCAACAATTCTGTTAGCATTGATGGAAAGAGAAACAGTTAGTATTTCAGGTCTGTGGCCATCAGAAATGAGAAAGAGAGAAATCATTTTAGTCTAGGTAGCAGAGATGATAGGGGAAGGGAATGGGTTGACAAAGGAAATGTGTCTTATATGATGAAAGCAGCTTAACTGCTCCTTCATTGTTCATTGATGCTGCAGTTTTGCACTGATGTCCTAAAGGAGAGGCCAGTTGGCCAAATCCTGTACTAATTTTCCATTCCTGGTTATGATTCTTGACAACTGAGTGTTTCATTCACCCAAGTGTCATTCCATATAAAGAAGAGACAATTCATTCCCTGAAGGAAGATGACAGATAATGATTAGCAGGAGTTTTCTTACTCATGTTTGACCAGGTGCCAGGAAATTACGTTGAGACCTGGAATAGTAAGATTAAACGAGAACTTACCAGTTTGAAGTTTGATCTTTATTTTATGAGGAGTCGAGTTGAGGGACTACGTGAATAGAAGCCCGTACAGCCGTTGGTGCGTCAATCTTCAAAGCAGCGGAATGAATTCACAGCTAACAATGACTGAAGTACAATGGTAAGATGATAAAACTAGAACTACCAGATGAGATCTATGAGGGTGGGAGCGGAGGGCACGTAGTCCCTCAACTCGACTCCTCATAAAATAAAGATCAAACTTCAAACTGGTAAGTTCTCGTTTAATCTTACTATTTTACTTCGGAGTCACGTGAGTGACTACGTGAAGACTTCAAAGCACTGTGAATTCACGCCGCAGACCGAAATCCGATGTTCACACTGCCTAGATTGACCCAAAAGTCGTTAACAATCAATCGTGCATCAGTAATACATTTGTTAAATGAATAACAGTTTATTTACAAACAAATCATAACAAACCCCTCTAACTCAGGGGGAAAATGTAACAGTACTCAAAACAGAATCAGCAAACACCCCGAGCTTTGAAATCGGCTTGTGATAAAACCTCTGAAAAGTTAGCTCACTGGACCATCCTGTGGCCGCGAGGATATGGTCTATTGGCACGTCCATCGCCCTTGCCGCGGAAGTTGATGCCGCCCTGGTGGAATGAGATTTAAATTTATCAGTATCAATTCCAGCACTTGCCAGGACCTGCTTTAGCCACCTTGAAATTGTTTGCACCGACACCTTACTGTGTGTTTTTTTGTGACTAATAAACAAAGCCGACTCTGTTCCTCTCAGAGGTTGAGTAATCTCAATGTAACGTGATAAATGCGAGACTACACACAAGCGATCATCTGCGGGGTATGCTGAAAACACAATCTTACATCCTGTCTTGCCTCTTCTATTATGTTTAAGCAAATCATAGACATAAAATATAATGGCATCTGCCGACACATGCATTCTATCCAGCCGTAGCTTTTGCAACGTTTGTACACGTTGAGCTGAAACCAACGCCATAAGCATGACCACCTTAATAGTTAATTTGGCTATAGATAGGCTTGTAACCGGAGCCCACTGGCGAAGAACCATAAGAACCTCACCCACATTCCAAATCCCGGCATACCTCCGGTTACAGTGTGATATACAATATTCTGCTGTAGGCAGAATTGCTCCCACTTCTTTATATAGGTGATATATTGCTGCTGTGTACTATCCCTGCAGGCCGACGTGAGAACATCCACAGTCCGATGAGACAGTCCTCTCCCCAGGTGTGGCCTCCTTAAAATCTGCAAATTAACAGATCAATACGATCATATAAAGGATGTTGATCCCCAGTGACTGGATTTACCAGTAGATTTTTATTCTTGGGAATAAGCATGTAAGGCTCCCTAGCCATTTGTAATACAACAGGAAACCATGCTTGTGTAGGCCAATCTGGCACTACCAATACCCCTGAAGCGGAGTCCTCCTTGATCTTTTGTAAACATCTGCTGATGAGACAGAATGGAGGAAAAACATACACAAACATTCCTCCCCAATGCAGCAAAAACGCATCCACTGCTACTGCCCCAGAATCTGGTTCCCATGAAACATATCTAGGTAACTGATGATTTAATCGAGATGCAAACAAGTCAATATCTGGCAATCCATACTGAACAATCATTTGGTTAAATACATCCTGATTTAACATACATTCAATGTTGTCATTAAACTGACATGACCTACTATCAGCTACCGTGTTGAACCTTCCTGGCAAATAAAGTGCTGAAAGCCAGATATTTTTGTCAATACACCAGCTCCAAATCTGGTTAGCCAGTCTATCACAAGACTGTGACTTAACTCCACCCATGTGGTTTACATATGCCACTGCCGTGGTGTTGTCAATCTGAATCTGCACATGCAGATCCCTCCTTGTAGAACAATAAGCTTTAAGCCCATACCAGGTGCCCAACAACTCTAAATAATTAATCCCTCTTAGTTGACGAAGCGATGTCTCATCCACATTCCATCTGCCTCCACAACTAGAAGACATATCTATTGCACCCGAACCCAGTGCACTTACATCAGTCTGTAATATCAATGACGGTGGTTCCACCAAAACCTTCCTAAAACTTGTTGAAACATTTGCTATCCACCATTGTATGTCAGCAATCGCCCCAGCTGACAACTGCATAGGCCTATCAAAATGGCCCTTTGTATTCTCAGTGCCTGTTCCTTTGATCGTTGTAATTGTTGATGATGCAGAGGACCATACTGCACAGCTGGAAATGCTGCCACCAACTTCCCAATTAACCTGGCTACTTGTCTAATCGAAGGCCTTTGTTCTCCAACGAGATTAACACAGTCCTCAATTAACTGATTCAATTTATCCCTGGGCAAAGTTACCAACATGTGATTGGAATTAATGGTAAATCCCAGATAATCAATAATTTGGACTGGTGATAATTTAGATTTATCTGGGTGAATCACAAATCCCATTTGTTCAAAAGTGATTTTAACAACTGAAACTGATGATTGAGTTTCAGCATGAGTCTTTCCAACAATCAGAATATCATCTAAGTAGGCCATTACCACATGCCCCTGAGCTCTAAGTAACGCTAACACAGGTTTTACCAATTTAGTAAATAATCTAGGAGCTGAAGTTAATCCATTCGGCAATGCCCTGAATTGCCACAGCTGAGTCATCCAAATAAATTTCAAATATCTTCTATCATCCTCATGAATAGACACTGAGTAATACGCATCCTTTAAATCAATAGTTGCCATATAACACCCTTTGGACACTAGATGTTTGGCCGTGATAAAGGTTTCCATTTTGAAATGCCTATAACAAACAAATTTGTTCAAGCTCGATAAATCCAAAATATTTCTACACCCCTCAGTCTTTTTAGATCTGGGAAATATATATTCAATTTTCACCCCTTCAATACTACTAAGTATGAACAAATCTAATGTCAACTGCTGCCATTGTTTGAGAAACAATTTTAACCTTCCCCCAATTTGAACAGGAACATCAATTAATTCATCGTCTGTTGATGTTTTCCTTACCTGCATCTTTCCTTGCGGACCTTGTTGTCCTCAACCTCTTGTGGAGAAAGGCACCTTCCCCTTCATGCTGGCAGCCTGCCAGTTCCGAAATTGAAGACCTGAACGGCTCGTTCCTTCTCCTGCATCCACATTAGTTCCTTTCCAATACGGAGAAAACCTTTTGCCCTGCTTACCAGCCGGCTTAATGAGGGCCATAGTTTTAACATCTTCATGACACTCTTTGACCCTTTTCACAAGGTTACCTCCAAACAACAGATTTTGTGGTGGTACACTGGTTGGTTTGCACAAACTTGCCAAATTCGAATTAAGCACTGGCCTAATAGTGGCCCTCCTGATGTTATTGAGTTCAAAAAACGTATTACACAGGAATCCCAGTCCGTCCTGGTGTGCTTCAACCACATTGCTTGGATCAATCACTTTCACTACAGCTGTAATACCTGCTGACAACAGTTTAAGCACTTTTTGGAACTTCATCTCCTGGGCCCTAGCAGGCATACCCATCTATGACCAAATTTGGTGATTAACCACCGGTACCCTCAGGAGATCACAATTAACAGGAGCTTTATAGTTTTTTGCTGCTTCTTCCATAGCTAGCTCCTGTAACTGGAGGGAGAGCATATACTGAATGGCTTCAGCCAATTCCCCATCAATCGCCTCTCCTGCCTCTCTAGGCTGAGCAAACTTCCCAGCAATGTTCGGAATTATCTCCAACCGAACTTCTTTACTGCTCTCCCCCAGCATAGAATCAGTGTCAGCAAACTGCACTGATGGAACATCCTCCTCACAGGCAGGATAGTTCTGCAGCCCTGAAACAGGTGCTGCTAGCACAAGCTCTCCATCAGCCTGGCTTGGATACCACTCCTCCTCACGGAGCTGGTCCCCGTCGAGCATTCTTTGCAATAAAATCTCGACTTTGGAGAGCCGTGAGCAAATAGATTCTCCTAAGGAGGGTATAACCTCCTGGCCCGACTCATCTACGGGCCTCACAGACTTGCCAGTGGCCTTCCGCCCTACTGGCAAGCCTTCACTGCCCCCCGGCAGTGGGTCCGCAACCACTGGCTGTGTAGCCAGCACCGGACCAGGTATACCAGACGGGCCTTCATCCACAACACTCTCCTGGTCACTCTCCTTTCTACCCCCGGAGCACCTCGCCGACACCTTCTTCACTTTCTGCAACATTCTCTAAGAACTCCCAACCGTCGCAGAAAATGACCTGTAGTAAAATTTTTAAAACCTTACCTCCGTTTTTCAACTTACCGCTCGGAGGAGCGCTGATGCTCCAACCGCCCGACTGCACCAGCGTCTGACGTCATGACGCACCAACGGCTGTACGGGCTTCTATTCACGTAGTCACTCACGTGACTCCGAAGTAAAATCAGTATTCATGGCTCACACGTTCATTCCTTTCTGCCAGAACACCAATGTGTCACTACCTTTGGTGGTTCTGTCCTGGTGGTGCAAGACATCCACAAGGAGTGCAGGAAAGAGTATGGAATGTTGGTTGTAAATTGTGATTCTTGGAGTACGAATCTGTCTGGTTCTTGCATGACTAGTCAGTCAATAGCTCTCCCAATTTAATCATTAGTTATCAAAAGTTTGCGAGAATTTTATGGTAAACCTTATTTAATTCTGAACCTGGTGTCTCAGTCAATGTTAATGCAAATACGATTTAATCTTATTGTAGTATGAAGAAATTGTTTTTATGCAACTGAAATATTTTTCTCATTTTTTAATAACAGTGGGACAGTTATGTCCTTTGTTAAAGAAGGAACTGCAGATGCTGGAGAATTGAGGGTACACAAAAGGCTGGAGAAACTCAGCGGGTGCAGCAGCATCTAAGGAGCGAAGGAGATAGGTGACGTTTCGGGTCGAGACCCTTCTTCAGACTGGTCAGGGATCAGGGAAACGAGAGATATAGACGGTGATGTGGAGAGATAAAGAACAATGAATGAAAGATATGCAAAAAAGTATCGATGATAAAGGGAACAAGCCATTGTAAGCTGTTTGTAGTGTGAAAATGAGAAGCTAGTGAGACTAGGGAGGGGGAGAGAGATAGAGAGAGAGGGAATGCCAGGGCTGAGGGAGAGGTGGGAAGGGGAAGAGACAGCAAGGGTTAACAGAATTGAGAAAATTCAATGTTCAAGCCCAGAGGATGCAGACTCCCCAAGTGGAATATGAGGTGCTGTTCCACCAACTTGCGGTGTAACAGCACCTCATAATCTGCTTGGGGAGTCTGCATCCTCTGGGCTTGAACATTGAATTTTCTCAATTCTGTTAACCCTTGCTGTCTCCTCCCCTTCCCACCTCTCCCTCAGCCCTCGGGCCCTGGCATTCCCTCTTTCTCTATCTCTCTCCCCCACCCTAGTCGCACTAGCTTCTCATTTTCACACTACAAACAGCTTACAATGGTTTGTTCCCTTTATCATCGATACTTTTTTACATATCTTTCATTCATTGTTCTTTATCTCTCCACATCACCATCTATATCTCTCGTTTCCCTGATCCATGACCAGTCTGAAGAAGGGTCTCGAACTGAAACGTCACCTATCTCCTTCGCTCCTTAGATGCTGCTGCACCCGCTGAGTTTCTCCAGCCTTTTGTGTACCCCCAGTTATGCCCTTTGCACTGGTTCAATTTACATATGAAATAGTTATTTTTAAAATAAGGTAAAATGCCACCACTGTGTGGAGCTCTTATACTACAATTGAGCTGTACCAGTGTATATTTAATGGTGAAAGGAGATCCAACTCGACAATAATGCAAGGTTAAATACACTGTTTAAATCATTATCAGAAATGAATTGTGGTTTTCCACCTGCCATGTAACATCATTATTGGAAGGTTTCTGTTATTTCTATCAGTTACTATATGTGTTTGCAAAATTATTTTAAATACTTGCTAATTTGTGTTGTAATGCTCCATCTAAATTAAAATTAATGGCTGCAGAATGGAACAAAAGAAAATTCAAAATGTTCTCTTGTTGAGTTTGATTCCTGTATTTACAAATAATGGAATTGAACCGCAAGGTTGTGCCCTTGATTGGAAAGGATATTCCATTTAATCTTAATGTAAGTACAGAATGCAATTTGATTCTTATTCAGTTGTACTTTAAATGACTGGTTCATTTAGTTTGAATTTGCCTGCTAACAAAAATATTTGTTTTACACATACATGGGAAGATTGGCCCCAGATTAAAGAGGAAGAAAATAAACTTGTTCTCATCAATATCTTTCACAACCTCAGGACATTCCAAAGTTCTTTATAATCTACTTTTAACTATAAAATCAAGTATTTTGATTAGCTAGATCCAATGAAACTATGCTTGGTTTACTACAGACCATATTTATTTATTATCTTTAAATAAATTACTTGAACTAATCTAGGATCTATACGTTAAAAAGTAAATATTACCTGTTTGTTTCCAAACTGGGCCAGACTTGATTTTAATCCAAGGATCTTCTTCTTCCTTCCCGACTGTTGGTCTTTGGAGAAGTTGCTGCCAAGTTACATGGTTTTGTTTACTATGTGATTTAAAATCAATTTTTCAGTATGTTCTGACTCCTCATGCCCTTACTGAGCCAGTCAGACACAAGAGAGCATAAAATCAATTACTCCTGATTGTTTCCATATGTGGGTCCCATGACTATGATTTCTCATGTGCATGTTTTAATATAAATGTTTAGTTATTTCTTATTACCACGTTGACAACTGGTTACTCTGCCCAATGTTAAGATCTTCAATGCCAGGGAAGATGTTTCAGGGTGGACCCATTGCTTCTGATCTCACACTCTCCAGTCACCTGATGTTTCCATGATTACAATTTGTTTCTTTAGACATTGGTCCCATCAAAGGCAGACATCTTCCTCTAAAAAGGAATGAGGCTTAGAATAAACTACGTCACAACTTCCCTTCATCTCATCAAGGTTTAGTTTCAGTCTGTACTTCACAGATTAATTACCACTAACAATTTTTCAAAACAATTCGTTATGCATAATTTTTCACAGCCCATTAAGTATCCTTTTGTATGGCTTGTTCAAATTAAAAACAGTCTAATCTTTTGTTCTGGGAAAGTTGTTTTTAATTATTTGCCGAGTCGCTTGTCTACTGTTCTATTTCACTAATCTACTACTTCACTACTACTTTGACCTTTCTACTGTCATGCTTAACTTACTAAGGATAGCTGTTAATGTATTGTATATTTATTTTATGCCGTTGTTGTTGCGAACAATGGACCTGCAAAGCTGCAGCAAGTAAGAAATTAATGTTTCTAGTTCATATTTGGTGCATATGACAAATAAACACTCTTGAATCTAAAATCTTGAATTTCCCTTCTCAAATAACATTATTAATGTAAGGCTGGCTTCAGTCTAAAGAACAGTCCTGACCCAAACTGTTGTCAGTTCATTTCCATCCACAAATGCCGTATGACACACGGAGATCCTCCAGCAATTTGTTTTTTGCTCAAGATTCTAGCATCAGTAGCATCTTGTGTGTTGGCTTATTTTTGAATCATGATTTGTAAAGGTTTAAGTGATATGATAATGGCAAAGTCATAGTTTTACACTATCAAATTGAAGTTTACTTTCTGTTGTAAAGATGGTGAGCAGTTTATATGTAGCAAGATGTGAAACATCAATGAGATAATAATCTGATAATCTCTTAGACGGGTTATTTTGTATTATAGTATTGAATAAACTTGTGAACAATTATAAAATTGTAATAATAATAAGGCATTTTGGGAAGCTTGATTGAGTTGGATAGGAATTAAACCTTACCTGTTGCACCTTAATTGGAAGGGGACCGAAATTCTGGCAGGCAGGTTTGCTAGTGCTACACGGGTGAGTTTAAACTAAAAAGTGGGGGGGTGGAGTCAACAACGCGGATGCATATCCGTGCAGCTAACGGGAAAGAGAGTGTACGTAAGGTCACGTTTAAACTAACATGGCAGGGGGATGGACCCAATGCAAGGAGATAGAGGGCCATAAAAGGAGAACAGAAGCAAAAGGTAGAAGGGAGATACAAAAAACTAACCTGAAAGCTTTGTGCATTAATGCGAGGAGCATTCGAAACAAGGTGAATTGAATGTGCAGTTAGTGGTTAAGGGATATGATATAATTGGATTTGCAGAGACAAAGCTCCAGGGTGACAAAGGCTGGGAGCTAAATATCAAGGGGTATTTGATATTCGGGAAGGATCGACAGAAAGGAAGAAGAGGTGGGGTTGCATTGCAGGTTAGAGAGTAGATTAGAAACATAGAAACAAAGAAAATAGGTACAGGAGTAGGCCATTTGGCACTTCGAGCCTGCAACTTCATTCAATATGATCATGGCTGATCATCCAACTCAGTATCCTGTACCTGCCTTCTCTCCATACCCCCTGATCCCTTTAGCCATAAGGGCCACATCTAACTCCTACTTAAATATAGCCAATGAACTGGCCTCAACTATCTTCTGTGGCAGAGAATTCCACAGATTCACCACTCTGTGTGAAAAATGTTTATATTATCTCGGTCCTAAAAGACTTCCGCCTTATCCATAAACTGTGATCCCTTGTTCTGGACTTTCCCAACATTGGGAACAATCTTCCTGCATCTAGTCTGTCCAACCCCTTAAGAATTTTGTAAGTTTCTATAAGATCCCCCCTCAATCTTCTAAATTCCTATGCTCCTATCCTTTTGCTATGAATGCAAACATACCATTCGCTTTCTTCACTGCCTGCTGCGCCTGCATGCCTACTTTCAATGACTGGTGTACCATGACACCCAGGTCTCGTTGCATCTCTCCTTTTCCTAATCGGCCACCATTCAGATTAGATTAGTTTTGAGTAGACAGATTAGTTTAATGCAATAGCAAGTAGACACTTGTCTCCTTTAGTATACAAGATAAGTATACAAACATAAAGCACACGGTATTGGGGGTTCAGTATTGATGTGGATAGAGAACTGGCTGGCAGACAGGAAGCAAAGGGTAGGAGTAAACGGGTCCTTTTCAGAATGGCAGGCAGTGACTAGCGGGGTACCGCAAGGCTCAGTGCTGGGACCCCAGCTATTTACAATATATATTAATGATTTGGACAACGGAATTGAATGCAACATCTCCAAGTTTGCAGATGACACTAAGCTGGGGGGTAGTGTTAGGTGTGAGGAGGATGCTAGGAGGCTGCAACGTGAATTGGATAGGCTGGGTGAGTGGGCAAATGCATGGCAGATGCAGTATAATGTGGATAAATGTGAGGTTATCCACTTTGGTGGCAAAAACAGGAGGGTAGACTATTATCTGAATGGTGGCCGATTAGGAAAAGGGAAGATGCACCGAGACCTGGGTGTCATGGTACACCAATCATTGAAAGTAGGCATGCAGGTGCAGCAGGCTGTGAAGAAAGCAAATGGTATGTTAGCATTCATAGCGAAAGGATTTGAGTATAGGAGCAGGGAGGTTCTACTTCAGTTGTACAGGGTCTTGGTGAGACCACACCTGGAGTATTGTGTACAGTTTTTGTCTCCAAATCTGAGAAAATACATTCTTGCCATAGAGGGGGTACAGAGAAGGTTCACCGGACTGATTCCTGGGATGTCAGGACTTTCATATGAGGAAAGACTGGATAGACTTGGTTTGTACTCGCTAGAATTTAGAAGACTGAGGGGGGATCTTATAGAAACTTACAAAAAAGGGTTGGATAGGCTAGATGCAGGAAGATTGTTCCCGATGTTTGGGAGGTCCAGAACAAGGGGTCACAGTCTAAGGATAAGGGGGAATTCCTTTAGGACTGAAATGAGGAAAACATTTTTCACGCAGAGAGTGGTGAGCCTCTGGAATTCTCTGCCACAGAAGGTAGTTGAGGCCAGTTCATTGGCTATATTTAAGAGTGAGTTAGATGTGGCCCTTGTGGCTAAAGGGATCATTGGGTATGGAGAGAAGGCAGGTACAGGATACTGAGGTGGATAATCAGCCCTGATCATATTGAATGGCGGTGCAGGCTCGAAGGGCCGATTGGCCTACTCCTGCACCTATTTTCAATGTTTCTATGAGACACATTAGCTTGGATGATGTAGAATCGGTATGGGTAGAACTGCGAAATTGCCAGGGGCAGAAAACGCTTGTTGGAGCTGTATCCAGATCACCAAACAGCAGTAGGGAGGTTGGGGATAGCATCAAGCAGGAAATTAGGGAAGCATGTAGCAAAGGTATAACATTATCACGGGTGACTTTATTCTACATATAGATTGGGCCAACAGTGCTGAGGAGCAGGATTTCCTGGAATATATACAGGATGAGTTTTTACACCAATGTGTAGAGGAACCGACTAGAGGGCAGGCCTTCCTAGACTGGGTATTGTGTAATGAGGAAGGATTAGTTAATTATCTTCATGTGCAAGGCCCTTTGGGCAACAGTGAATATAATATGGAGGAATTCGGCATTAGGATTGTTAGTGACATGGTTAATTCAGATAGGTTGATAGTGATAGGTTGAATAGACTTAATTTGTTTTCTCTGGAACGAGTTCAAAGCTAGATGGCTTGTGGCGTCAGCTGATAGACAGACCACTTACTGTCAAACCCTCGTCAATGGTTACGAGGGTTGTCACATGACGTCATGGGTTAAGGGGAGTGTCCTGCTACATAAGCATATCTCACCTTGAGATCACCCGAGTCAACAGGTAGCTGAGCTTGGGACAACACTCTTGCTCAGCTGCAACAGCAATGACATTATTATGTTAGAGGACCAAACTGGATTTCAAACCTATTTTCTCACTGAATAAAGAAACTTTTTATTCACCACATTTGGTGCTGCTACAGGCTATCAATTATAATCATGTTTGTCTTTCCGCGGACTGGTTGGCACACAACAAAAGCATTTCACTGAACCTTGGTACATGTGACAATAAACTAAACTAAACTAAATTAAATAGCTCAAAGTTTAATGGAGATGGGTGGGACATGTTTTTTTTCAAAGAGAGTGGTGAGGGCATGGAACACACTGCCAGGGGTGGTGTTGGAGACAGATACAATAATGATGGTGAAGATGTTTTTTGATAGGCATATGGTACTGCAGGAAATAGTGGGATATGGATCATGTACAGGCAGATGAGATCAGTTTAATTTGGCATCATGATCGACACAAACATTGTGGCTGAAGTTCCTGTGTGCGATGTTCTATGTTCCATGAAACTTACTGAAGTATGGTCATTATTTACAAAGTGCACCTCAAATGACATATTTGCTACTTCTCCAGCTCCATGTCCTACGATAAGCTTGAGCAGTATTCCATTTCTGGTAGGATTGAAACATATTGCCACAAATAAATTCTTGGATGCACTTAAATTTCACAAGATCTAAGCACAGTTCAATATTCTATTACTACAGGCAAATTAAATAAATATGTTTTGGTTGTTAAGGATGTTATTAAGCTGGAAAGGACACAAAAAATATTCTCCTGGATGTTATCCAGGATCCAAGCACTTGAGTTATGAGGTGCGTTTGCATAGTCTGGGCATTTTGCCCTGGACCTTAAAAGGCTGAGGAGTCACCTTTTAGAGGCATAAAAAATCATGACAGCATGGATAAAATGGAATGGTCACAATCTTTTTCCCAGAATAGAAATCCAGATTTAGAGGGCAGAGTTGTAATGTGTAAGTGGGAAGATTTAAAGTGAAATGGGGGATAATGTCTTCACATAGAGCGTGGTGTGTATCTGGAGTGAACTGCCAAAGATGCTGCAGACACATGTAAAATGCAATATTTAATGAACATTTAGACAGATACATAATCATAATCATACTTTATTAGCCAAGTATGTTTTGTAACATACAAGCAATTTTATTTGTCATAATGATAAAAAGCAACAGAAAACACAAAATACATTTAAACATAAACATCCACAACAGTGACTCCTCCACATTCCACACTGTGATGTAGGGCAAAGAAAATTCAATCTCTTACCTTCTTTGTCCTCCAGCAGTCGGAGGCCTCTAACCTTCCGTTGACGGAACAATCTTACTCCCGTAGTCGGCGGCGGGCCTCTTCGTCAGTGCAATCAGGCTCCTGCATCGGGGGGGGGCGGGGGGGGGGGGGTAAGCTCAGCTCCCCCGCGCCTGGCGATCTACCTCAAGTCGGGGCTAGTCAAACGCCGTGAGGTTTTGGAGCTTCCTGAATTGGTCTCTCCCGAGACTGTGAGCTCCTCGATGTTAAGGTTCGCAGGCCGCGGTTGGAGCGTCGATCCCAGGCAAGGAATCGGCTCTGATGGTAAATCCACGTCCCCGCGGTGGTTGTTCAAAGTCAGTCCCGAGCAAGGCCTCCAGCTCCACGATGTTAGGTCGCAGAGCAACCGGAGATACCACCCAAAAAAACAATCACATCTCCGGCATGGTAAGAGACGGAAAAAAAAGTTTCCCCCAACCCCCCCCTGCTTACCCCCCACATAAAACAAACGCTTTAAACATACTAAAAATAACAAAAATAAAAGATGAAAAAAGACTAAAAGGACAGACTAGGCTGCCATCGAAGCGCCGAAATAATGTGGAATTTACATGGAAAAGAAAACATTTGAGGGATTATCAGCCAAATACAAGCAAATGGGACTAGTTATAAAATCTGATATGCTTTACAATATTCTATGAACGAAACAGATACCGATAAATTTTGACTAATTGCCACTTGAAAGAATTAATAAATGGACATTGTTCAACTAGAAGACTTGATTTTACCACATCAACAAAGGAATTGCATTCCTCGACATGAGTGGATAAACTATTGAGGCTTTCTTCATTTACTTCAGTGCCAACAACAATATACCCTGACAACTGATGCAGAAATAAAATATCATAAAAACTACCTGATTTATTTTGTCTCTTTCAGACCACCTTTTGATGTTAATTACCTTATGACGCAAGTATCAGCCTCACACCCTGATCTGATGTAGCAAAGGCAAATACATTCCAAGGTAACATAAGATTAATCCTAATGTTGCCATGTATTTGCATTATCAAATTTCGATACAGAGGAAATTACGAAATAGAGAAAACTGGAATTTAACATATGATCCCAATTGTGCACATAAATTCTTTAAGTACCCCTTAATTATTTCCATCGCAATGATAGTTACTATCAGGTAATAGTTCTCCTTTTCCCTCAGCTATCAATCTAAATTCCTCATCTTACTCCATTTCAATGTTTGCTAACTCTCTCTAACGGATGTTATGGGGCAATCAGGTTAGATTGTTTCTTGATTTTAGATTGGACGGTATCTTGACGATTTAACATGATGTTGTTCTACGGAGCTACTTTAACCATTATATGTTGCACTATTTTCATGAAACTGTTGTTTCTGAGACAGTCATTTTCATGAACCCTTATTTGCAACTATATGCAAGAGCATGCAAACACATGTTCACACACTCGCTTGCACCCAGGTAGAAATCACAATCTTGCCACACATGCTGTTTAACTAAGATAATGATTTTATTTAAATATCAAATAATTTGCAGATCATTGTTTATTTTGCTTTTCTAGCTCCTAAAATAGTAAGATTAAACGAGAACTTACCAAGTTTGAAGTTTGATCTGTATTTTACGAGGAGTCGCGGTGAGGGATTTCGTGAAGAACCCGCCAGCACGCTTGCGCAGCATCCTTCAAAGCAGCGGTGTGGAATCACAGAACCAACCATGACTGAAAATAGTAAGATGAAAACCGTAGAACTACCTGTTTGACCTGATGATAGAGGGTGGGAGCGGTGGGCACGAAATCCCTCACCGCGACTCCTCGTAAAATACAGATCAAACTTCAAACTTGGTAAGTTCTCGTTTAATCTTACTATTTTACTTCGGAGTCACGTGAGTGACTTCGTGAAGATTTCAAAGCTCTGTGATTTCACGCCCTGAACAACGTCCATGCTTATCACACTGCCGCCATTCTGATGGAGTAAGACTGTTAATGGAGTTCAGTTGACAGCGGCTGAAAAATCAACACAATTTATTAATCAACTAAACAACAACCCCTAATTCAGGGCCAGACATTTACTGAGCGGTACCCAGGATAGCTTCTGCGAATGTCGCAGGAACGGCCAGAGACTTGTTATAGAACCGTTGAAAGGTTTTTCCCCCACTGGCCCAGCCCGCAGTGGCGAAAATGTGGTCCATGGGCACCTTCATGGCTCTCGCTGCAGCCCTGGTGGAATAAGACTTAAAAACGTTAGTAGCAACTCCTGTTTTAATAACTCTTTACCAAAGAATTTTATTTGACCAGGGTTGGCCACCATGGTGTCCAGTCACAGTTTTTGTAACATCTGGGCTCGTTGGGCTGTCGCCAGTGCCATGAGCATCACCACCTTAAGGGTGAGCTGTTTCAAATGGCAGCTCATCTATTGGAGCCCAGCTCCTCAGTAGGGTCAGCATGATCCCCACATCCCACGTTACTGTATATCTGGGTCGTGGAGGGATTGGTATTGAATACTCCCCTCATTAGTTTAGACACCAGGTGGTGGGAGCTGATACTTATATCCAGGTATGAATACAGCGTACTCCTGTCGCTGTTGATGGCACTGTAGCTGAGGCCTGCATCAAAAATGGAGGCCTGCTAGAACTCCAACACATCCAGTATTGTTGCCGAGTTGGAGGACTTGTTGTTCCGGGCACAGAAACCTCCCACTTTCTGATTTGAGTGAGATATTGTTTGCGGGTGGATTCCCGATACGATGCTGCAATAAGGTTCATGGCTCTTGACGAGATGCCTGCCCGGTTGAGCGGTCTTTTCAGAACCTGCAAGCCAACAAGTTTAATGACCATGGCAAGGATGACTGACCCCCCCCTGTAATGGAGTGAGTAATCAATTTGGGATATTTCCCAATCGCCATCCATGGTTGTTGTACATTTCTACAACCATCGGGTACCATGGTTGTGTAGGCCAGTCGGGAATGATCAATATGTCAGTTGCAGAGTCTAGTTTAATTTTCTGCAATACCCGACTGGTGAGGCAGCATGGGGGAAACGCGTAGCAACCCATTTCCCCCAATGGATAAAAATGCATCCAATGCTATTACCTCAGGGTCTGGTTCCCACAACACATACGTTGGTATTCGATGGTTCAGCCTGGACGCAAAAAGGTCAATATCTGGTGTCCCCAATTTGAGCTATATCTCCAAAATCTGGGGGTTCAACATCCACTCAATGTTGTCATTGAAGACACGTGACCTGGTGTCCGCCACTGAATTAAGCTTCCCAGGCAAATAGGTCGCAGTAATCCAAATATTTCTTTCAATGCACCAGTGCCAAATTGTATTAGCCAATTCATTGCAAACTAGCGACCTAATACTACCCATATGATTGATGTAAACCATTATTGTAGCATTATCTATTCGAAAGCGGACATGTAATCCCATGAATTAGTACAGAAGCCCGCAGTCCATGAAACACCCCCAGCATTTCTATATAGTTTATCCCATGTGACTCCAGGAATGTAGACTCATGAGAGTTCCATCTGCCACCACAACTGGACATCGTACCAGTTGCTCCCCAGCCTGGTGCACTTGCGTCAGTTAGTAGCACAACATCAGGGTTGCTCCATATAATAGGTCAATGACATTCTTTAATATTATCTACCCACCATTATAGCTTGTTTCTAGCTTCCGGTGGTAACCAAAGTGGCCGATCAAAGCAGCCAGCATTTGTTTTTTAAATGCTGTGATTTGTGACCTTTGTGAATTTCGGTAGTGTAGCGGTCCGAATCGTGCAGCTGGGAATGTAGTTACCAATTTAGAGTTACCAATACCAATAACTTTCGCTGTTTGCCACATGGTCGATACCCTGGCGCAAGCAAGATTGTGGCACTCTTCTGATATAGCAGTAGCTTTATTAGTGGGGATGATAAACTTCATTAAATTAGTGTCTAAAGGTGAACACCAAATCCATAACCCGTAGCGGGTGCAGTTTTTGATTTGTCTGGATGGATTACAATCCCAGTTTCTCAAGCAGAGCCTTGGTTGCAGCCACTCCTTTTCTTGCCAATTGGAGGGTCTGCCCCATTATAAGGATTTCATCCAACATGGCATCACTATAATCTTGTTGTCGGAGAAGAGCCAATACAGGTAAATACCAACTTGGTAAACAGCCTAAGCTGTGATGGTTCCATTAGGCAATGCACCCTTCCAGACAACTTCAGAATTCCCTGTGAGCCTCAGCGATGGGCACCGTATAGCATGCTTCTTTCAAACTGATACATGCCATAAAGTACCCTGAGTAAAGCATCCACCTAGCTGTTCCAAAAGCATCCATTTTGACATGGGTATATTGTACAAAAGTGTTCAACTCAGCTAAATCGATTATAACTCAATATGTCCATGCTTGGTTATGCCAATTACCACTTTTCCCTGCTCGCCATATAATTTCAGCATGCCCTGCCTCCACCTCTTTTCGGGATAGAGTAAATTCCTACGAGGCGACTGCTGGGTATGAGAATCTATAACTCCCACGAATTATATACCCTTGAACACTTTGTAAAATAAACTCATCTGTGGTTACAATTTTCCCCATATGTCCAAGGCCGCCCGCAATCGCCCACCTATTCGTACAGGAGGGATACTACGGCGTGAGAGGAGCCAGACCCCCTTACCTCCATAGTGAACGGCGGTTCCATACATACGGTGCTTCGGGTGGACGTTATGGAGGTCGGTAGAATCTTTGTGCCCTATCCGGCAGCCTTGGTTCACTGGTTGTATTAGGCTGTTGCCGGTGATATGGGTGAACTCTGACCGATGGAGTTTCATGAGGCCCACTGTTTTGGCCTCCTTTGTCCAGTCCCTTCACCTGTTTGTACAGGTCTCCAAGCAACTGATGCGGCGGTGGAGCGGTAATGGTCGGCACAACCCCGCGAATTTGGGGTTTAGTGTGGGCTATATGGAGCTCTTACGCAGGCAATATATCTCATACTGGGCGTTGCATAGGAGTGCTAGCGCATCATGCTATTTACTGGACACATTATCCCCGATCAGGGTTTTCCAGAACGCCGTTATGCCCGTGGAGAACCTTTCTCCAAGGTATTATTGAGAATCTGACTCCAGAGTTGGTGCATACGTAGGCAATCAATGGTGCCCGCCAATTCGTGGTGCAGGGTTCACCTGTCTGGGTAGAAACGGCAAACTTCACTCACCACATCCAGCATCGTCCTCATGCTCTGGTTCAGCGGTCACTGGCTGTCCCTGGTCGTCGTCAAACTCAGCAGCTGGGCAATCATTAATGCTTCTGGCTGGAGACGATGAGGAGCTGAGCGGAGTCTTTGCACGGCTAGTGGATGCCGTTCTTCTCGTTCTTGGTCCCGATGGAGATGTTGGACCATTTAAGAGCTCCAACCGCTCAATGCGACCGTCCCTGCTATATGCAGCGGACAAGCCGACTTCCCCAGGCCCTGCGAATTCACTGGGGCTTCCACCATCGGACCTCACCCCCTTAGGGTCTATGGTCCAATGGCAGGTCGTCGTGACCTACAGCCCAAGTAGGGTCATACGACTCCCGCACGGACTCTCCGCTAGTCTGTCTTCTCCCAGACTGTGGCGGCCCACCTGGCAGATAAGAAGGCAGGTGAGTTGACTCGGCGCCGGCCCCGGAACCTGGCTCCCCGGAGTCCGTGCAGGCTTACCTCCACACTTACACCATTACTTGGCGTGGAGGCGCATGGTCGGCCGCTCGCAGCGCTGAGCTGACCGACCGCTTCCTGCTGCCACCTCCGCCCTTGACCGCAGCCTGACGGGGTGTGTTGTCGGCGGTATCTGCTCCAGCAGGCCTACACGACGCAGCAGTGTTATGCCCGGGCTGCACGATGGCAGATATCCCTGGCTGCGGTACGCAATGCACTCTGCAGGGCTCCCCTGTCGTGCGGCTGTCCCCCGGCCCAGCCCCCTCGGGTCTACTGGAGCTCGGGGAGAGGTTGCCTGTAAAAGAAAAAACAAGACCCCTTGCCACGTACCTGTATCCCCCCTTATTCTCTTGGGGGACGGGGGGCTCGGAGTCTGGACCTGTTGCTTGCAGCTCCATAGTGGTAACCCATTCGGGTGAGTCGGCCCCTGTATTAGCGGGAGCGCCCGACTCTGCATTCCAGCCCCCACCGTTGCGATAAAGCTGCCGGCGTTCCGTGCAGCTCCGGGGACAAGGGCCGTCGGCTGGCCGCAGCTCAGCTCCGCGCCCGACTTCCTCATTCCTGCCCCCACCGTTGTGTTGAAGCTGCCGGCGTTCCGCGCAGCTCCGGGGACAAGGGCCGTCGGCTGGCCACAGCTCAGCTCAGCTCCGCGCCCGACTCTGCATTCCTGCCCCCACCGTTGCGGTAAAGCTGCCGGCGTTCCGTGCTGCTCCGGGGACAAGGGCCGTCGGCTGGCCGCAGCTCAGCTCCGTGCCCGACTTCCGCATTCCTGAAGCTGCCGGCGTTCCGAGCAGCTCCGGGGACAGGGCCGTCGGCTGGCCGCAGCACAACTCAGCTCCCCGACAGCGTCGTCCTGCGGCCCTTGTCCATGCTGTAAAGGAAGGTAATACTCACCTGCCGGTCTTGTGAAGGAGGCCGGTGGGGAGAGCGCACTCCCCCCCCCCCCAGCTGCCGCTGCAAATGCGCGCGACGATATGCTGCGCAAGCGTGCTGGCGGGTTCTTCACGAAGTCACTCACGTGACTCCGAAGTAAAATGTCAAGATAACACACGCAGTTCTCATAATGTGTTCATACACAAGCATATGAATGCTTCCAAATGAAACCATTCTTAACCAATCTCGCACTAAACCAAAATGGACAAACGCAAATCCATTCATGTTTGATGTGAGAACATTCAAAAAGATAAATTCAAGAAATAAATAAATAAATGATTATTCTGCAATCAAGAGCAGATGATGGAAAAATTTGCAACATTTATGTGAACACCTGCTTCTGTTGTCTGTGAAATTTATAGAAAAGTTACAATGATAAATTGAAACAATCACCATGGAAATATTTGTACTGAGTGTTTTTTTCTATTTAGGAGCAGAATTATCTCCTGTCTTCTGAGATTGCTGTAAAGATTTGAGAGGATAACAGTATAGATATCTATTTGGAAACTTAATGGTGATGCAATAGAAAGAAGACTGGGAATTTTCTAAACAATCAAATGTATAAAAATGAGATGAATCTTTAAATCAAAATGAATCTTTAATAGTAGATAAATATTTTTTATGATTGATTATTTTCGGAGAATTTAAAAATCAGTATTTATACTATCTGGAGATATTTCAAATGATATAAAATCACCGGTGTGAATTGATATCATCACTCAAAGTCATACATACCTCCATAGAGATATCAAGATATAGCAAGGAACTTTAAAGTTGATACTGAAAGGTACTAAAAATTACTGAAGAAGAGTTATAAATATTGGCAGAGGAGATTCAAATAGCTTGATAGATTGGCTGACAACCCTTTCTGCTATTATCTTGTGATCTTAGACTGTATCAATAAAAAATATACTACTTTGAAAGTTTTGTTCTAAAATAACAGACCATTCTAGACCATTCAATCAGATTATCAATATCCCTCCTGTGTTCTGATTCATTGTTACCTTTTCCTCATCCAACAATGGTGTTATCGTTGGTAAATTTAAAGATGGAATTTGGGCTGTGTCAGACTACATGGATATAGGGAGAGTAGAGCAGGAGAGAGAGCACAGTACCTTGAGATACACTTGTGCTGACGGATATCAAGGAAGAAGTATTGTTGCCAATTCATATTGATAGTTGACTGTTGACGAGGAGGTTGAGTATCCAATTGCAAAGTGACCAGCAGTGACTCAATTCTCTGAGTTGGATGATAAGTTTTTAGGGATAGGTATCCCTGTTGTGCATTCCTTGTTACAGATTTGCAGCCTGAAAAACACCCATCCATGATTATCTACAGCCTAACTGTGACCCAGCCAATTTTGCACCCAGTTTGCTCACATGCCCGGCATCCCTTGTGCATTAATCTTTCCATCATCACATTGCACCGTCAAAAACCTTACTAAGGACCATGTATACCACAGCTACTGGAGGAACTCAGCAGGTCAGGCAGCATTCGTGGAGTGAAATGGATAGACAATCTTTATAGTTGGAACCATTCTTAATTCTCAACCCAAAATGTTATCAGTCCATTTCCCTCCACAGATGCTGCCCAATGCACGGACTTCCTCTATCAGTTTGATATTTGCTTGATTCTAGAAGTCACATACTTTTTGTGTGAGTAATCCACACTTATTGTTCTACCCTCATTAATTTACTTTGTTACATCCTGAAGAAACTCAAATCAGATTTGTGAGACGTGAGCACCTTGTCATAATATCTTTCCTTTACAAATGAATAAAATTCCTGTTTCTCAGAATCTTCTTCAACAACTTTCCTACTACTGATATAAGGACCACCAGCCTGTAATTTTCAATGAGTGGATAACATTGAACTTGTTTCTTTGGAAGTGGTAAATACTAAGCAATTTTGTCATTTATTTGTGAAACCTATAATCACATTACAGCTCTCAAAAGCAAAGAAGAAAAACTGGGAATATCTTACACAGTCAATCATAACATTTATGACAAGCGATTAAAAAAAATTGCAGGAAGAGAAATCATAGTTATTTTTTCTAAGTATATTAGATAACCCACTTGTTTAAGAAATAGCTGCTTTTTGATTTTGACATCCATATGGAAAATGATATATCACAACAATAGTGATTTTAATCATAACTGTTCTTCTGACACTAAACAAAAGGCAAATGATTGGATATACAAAATACAATAAAGCATATGTTTAAAATTTCAAATAAAAATAGGAAATGTTGGTAATATTCAGCAAATCAGGCAGTATTTCTGAAGGCAGAAACAATGTTTAAATGTAAGGTCACTCTATCCTACAATAATTTGTATTTGTCCTCATCATTGTTGCTTTAGAAAAGTTCACAACTTGTTTCAAACTTATTTGGATAAGTATCTGCACATGTTTGTTTTAACATGCCTTTTTTCCCCACAATATTTCTAAATTTACATTATATGGGTAAGGTGGTGGGGGAAAATTGACATTTACCACTTTGGTGGAGGTTGTGACATAGTATATCTGCACAGCCAAAATAAAATAAACAAAGAAAGAGAGGTGAATAATATTCCAAATCAAATAAATAAAAGGAGGAAACAAAGAATAGAAGTGCTTTCATAACAACTTCAGCAACATTTCTGGACATTATGATAATCCATAATTGTTATTGTTTATTTAATGGATAGGAGAAATTAAGCAGCAATCAAAAACAATTACCCTCTGCTTAATAGTACACTTAACACTGTTGATTACAGGGCAACTTGCTGCATAAGTTTAATGAGTGAATAACAAACAAATGTCATGATTTGATGGAAATTATGGGTGAGGTTAAGAGAAAAATGCTCTTTTCATGAAGATAATAGCAGAATGGGGCAAATCTGCTCACAACTGCAAATAACAGCTCCTGGAGAATCTCCCACTTGTCAAAGGTTGGTGGAAAAACATGTACTTTAGTAATATCACATGGCATGCCTTCCATTTTTCAGCAAAATCTGATCTTAAATGTTTTTTCTGCACACCTTCAAACAGTAAAATGGAACATGAATTAAACAGATTTGGGTTGGATAGAAGGCAATATTATAATTAGATACAAGGTTGCGTCATGGTATACTATAGGTGACTTTAAGCTGTATGCAGCAGTTATTTTAATATGGGGCAGACAATTTGCCTAGGGGAATAACAAGTATGGTTGACTGACAGCTGAAAAGCACAGCGTTATTACATTGTTCTTTAAAAAATGTGTCACATATGGAAATATTTGCATTTCCTTTTTGTTATGCATTGATGAGTTTGTTTGCTAGCAATATTTTGCAGTGTAAGAATGTCAATAAAATGTTGCATCAGTTTGAATCAATCCACAATTTAATCTTTGCACCGACAAGATGAGCTCCATAGAAATGTTTATTATTATTCTTGAACATTACTGCAAATGTAGAATTTTTGTTTTTGTTATTTTTTTTAATGATTCGTAATACATTTCATGTAGGAAGAAATATGACCACATAGATCTTAATATAATTTATAATAAGGATTAGAAATAGCTGAAATAAGCCTCAATGGGGAAATCAGTTTGTACGTGCGGAGACAAGGTACGTTTTATGAATTTGTACATTATGTGTGGAGTCTTGTACAAAAAAAAGAAGTGTAAGATTTCAACATGAAATAGTACAGTACAGTCCATTTTCCCACAAAATCCATGCTGCACCTAATGTTGTTAACCCAATCTCCTCTACCTGCACATGATCCATATCCCTCTAACTTTGCAACTTACACCTCAAAGTTTGCACAACCCTTTTGCCCAGCCAAGATGCCACATTCAAACCGATCCCATTTACCTGCATTTAGCCCAATTCCTCTAAATCTTTCCTATCCAATTACTTTTTAAATGCTGTTATATTACCTGTCTCAACTACCTTCTCTGACAGCTCATTCCTTATACCCATCACCATCTGTGTGAAAAAGTTGCCCCTCAGATTTCAATTAAATCTTTTTCCTATTAATCTTAATACATTCTCTGGTTTTGATTACCCTCATCTTAGTAAATGAGTCTGTGCATTCACCCTGTCTACTCAACTCATTATTTTATGCTTCTCAATAAGATCATCCCTCATCCTTGTGCGCTCCAAGGAATAAAGTCCTAGCCTGCCCAACCTCTCCATATAGTTGGGCCTCTCAAGTCCTGGAAACATCCTTGTAAATCTTTTCTGCACTCCTTTCAGCTTAAAACATTGTCATTTCTACACTAGATAAAAGTTTCAGACTTTCTATCCTGTCTACGATTCTCATGATTTTGTATACTTCTATCAGGTCTCCCCTCAACCTCTGCCTTTCCAAAGAAAACAATCTCAGTTTGTCCAACCTTTACTTACAGCTCATAACTTCTAATTCAAGCAGCATTCTGGTAAATCTCTTCTGCACCCTCTCCAAAGCCTAAAGAAAGGTTATGATTGTGACACCTTATGATTCTCTGACATTTGACGATAAAGATGGAATCCCCTTTAAGGCACATTTGCTTCTGTATTAATTCCTAATGTACATTAGTCGTGTTGCCTCTCTGCACTGACACTAATGAGCTATTAGATATAATTGTAAATGGCTGATTTAACACTGATTCTAGCACATAAATTATGTGCTACTGCTCCCGACAATCATAACCAAGGAAGAGCGCTTCTTAAAAATATATTTACTAGTATGTGAAGCCAGGAGACCCACAATACATCAACACTGCATTATCCCTCTGACCGTCTTTCCCCATCTTCATCCTTTTGTCTTTTCCACTTTCTGTCCTCTCGGCCAAGATCAATCAGAGAGAGATTGCCATCAGTCGTTTTGAATTCAAAATTATCTTCATTGGTGAGCCATCTGCTGACGGTAAGAAGGAATCTGCAGTCTACCTGCTGATTTTCCAATTGCTTTTGCAAAATGTATTCTTCTTCAACTCAATTTGGTAACAGTTGGCCAATGCATAGGCATGGCTAACGGCCCACTTTTTCAGCTATGTTGAGTGAACAGTGCCTTGACATGCAGAATGGTTCATTCAAATATTTATTTTTCAAATCAGGATTACATCACATTCTTTTTAACCTTTTCATTGTCTCAACATTTTCTTGGAGGAATTCTTCATTGTGCACACTTAATGGTCCTATAATTTTCAATAAAGCTGGAACAGAAGTCGTTTTATTAATTAATTACATTTTGTGCTTGTTAAAATTATTATTTTTTGAATGAAACTGATTTTGATATTGGCCTTAGTCATGATATTTTGTTTTATCTGAAAAAAAAAGAAAAATATCTATGGAGTTCTAATTAATGCAAGCACATGATCATTTCAATGTCTTGTTTTTGTTTAATTCATGTGAACCATTAATTTTTAAGAATATTCCTGCATTTCCTTTTGAATTAATGTTGTTTTGAAAGCATTCAATGTGTTACTGTCATTCCTACCCAGTAGGACAAACCAGTCAATTTTGCTTGAGTTGTCTGACATCTTTGGAACTTTAATCCTCATGCAATATGCTGCCAGCTAAGGATTTTCTAATCAAATTATGTCTAAAACAATAATGCTGCTCATATGATCCATGGTTTTAAAGAAGTTGATGCAGACGTCTGTGCAGCTGACAGATGCCTGGACTGACATCTTCAACCTGAGACTGCCCAAGCAGTTGTCCCCACGTGCCTTAAAACCACCTCCATCGTGCCAGTGCCAAAACACTCCACTGCGGCGAGCCTCAACGACTTCCGCCCTGTTGGACTTACTCCCATCATCACCAAGTGCTTTGAGAGGCTGGTCCTGGAACAAGTCAAAGGCTGCCTACCTCCCACACTGGACCCCTATCAGTTTGCCTACTGCAAGAACAGGAGTACGGAGGATCAATCTCAACGGCACTCCACTCCGCCCTCTTCCACCTCGACAAAAGAGACACCTACGTGAGAAAGCTGTTCATCGACTATAGCTCAGCATTATCCCCTCAAAACTAATCACCAAACTCAGCGTCCTTGGCATCAACCCCTCCCTCTGCAACTGGTTACTGGACTTCCTAACTAACAGACCCCAGTCTGTTAGGTTGGACAACCTCTTCAACCCTCACCCTGAACACCGGCGTTCCACAGGGCTGTGTACTGAGCCCCCTCCTCTACTCCCTCTTCACCTACGACTGCACACCTGTACATGGTTCTAACACCATCATCAAGTATGCAGATTATACAATGGTGATTGGCCTCATCAGCGACAACGATGAGTCGGCCTATAGGGAGGATGTTCAGCTCCTAGCAGCATGGTGTGCTGACAACAACCTGGCCCTTGACTTCAAGAAGACCAAGGAGCTCATTGTGGACTATAGAAGGTCAAGGGGCTGCATGCACACCCCCATCCATATTATCGGACGGAGGTGGAACGTGTTTCCAGCTTCAGGTTTCTGGGGGTCAACACCTCTGATGACCTCTCTTGGACCCACAATACATCAACACTGGTCAAGAAGGCTCACCAGAGTCTCTTCTTCCTGAGGAGACTAAAGAAGGTCCATCTGTCTCCTCAGATTCTGGTGAACTTCTACCGCTGCACCATTGATAGCATCCTTACCAACAGTATCACAGTATGGTATGGCAACTGCTCTGTCTCCGACCGGAAAGCACTGCAGAGTGTGGTGAAAACCGCCCAATGCATCACCGGTTCCTCACTCCCCTCCATTGAGTCTGTCCAAAGCAAACAATGTCTGCGCAACATCGTCAATAACTGCTCTCACCCCAGCCACAGACTTTACCCTCCTCCCATCGGGAGGCGCTACAGGTCCCTCCATTGCCGAACAGCTTCTTCCCTGCAGCTGTACTGAGTTCTTTTCAAATTATATGTTAGTTGTAATTGTTGGAATGATAAACGTTTTCCCATTTCATACATATCTCCCATCATTTTAATTCCTATTCTTTGCCAATGGATTAAATGTTTTATCAATAATAGATGGTTTGAATGAGGGATTGTTAGCTATTGGAGAAAGAAGCGATAAATTCCTTAATTTCAAAGAATATGTACCTTCCACCACTACCCTTTGTCTTCTCTGAATAAGCCAGTACCCTTCATGGAGATGGCAGATGGAGTTTAGCCAAAGGAAGTGTGAGATGTTGCACTTTGGAAGATTGATAAGGTGAGAGTGCCCAGTTAATGACAAGACCCTTTTCATAATTGATGTGCAAAGGAATGAAGTTCATAGATCACTGAAGGATCACTGAAGTACACTACCCTTTGTCTTCTCTGAATAAGCCAGTTCTGAATCACAGAAACATAGAAAAATAGGTGCAGGAGGCCATTCAGCCCTTCGAGCCAGCACCGCCGTTCATTGTGATCATTGCTGATCGTCCCCAATCAATAACCCATGCCTGCCTTCTCCCCATATCCCTTGATTCCACTAGCCCCTAGAGCTCGATCTAACTCTCTATTAAATCCATCCAGTGATTTGGCTTCCACTGCCCTCTGTGGCAGGGAATTCCACAAATTCGCAACTCTCTGGGTGAAAATGTTTTATCTCATCTCAGTCTTAAATGGCCTCCCCTTTATTTTAAGACTGTGGCCCCTGGCTCTGGACTTGCCCAACATTGGGAACATTTTTCCTGCATCTAGCTTGCCCAGTCCTTTTATAATTTTATATGTTTCTATAAGATCCTCCCTCATCCTTCTAAACTCCAGTGAATGCAGGCCTAGTCTTTTAAATCTTTCCACATATGACAGTCCCGACAACACTGGGATCAATCTTGTGAACCTACGCTGCACTGCCTCAATCACAAGGTTGTCCTTCCTCAAATTAGGAGACGCAAACTGTACATAATACTCCAGATGTGGTCTTACCGGCGCCCTATATAACTGCAGAAGAACCTCTTTACTCCTACACTGAAAGCCTCTTGTTATGAAGGCCAACATTCCATTAGCTTTCTTCACTGCCTGCTGTACATGCACACCAACTTTCAGTGACTGGTGTACAAGGACACCCAGGTCTCGCTGCACCTCCCCCTTACCTAATCCATATGACGGCCATTGTGAATCTTGTCTATCTTAATCTTCTGGACCAGCTTACCATGAGGGATCTTATCAAAAGCCATACTATCGCAATAAAAGCCATAAGATAGAAATTCAGTGAATTTCTTGTGGGACGTGAAGAAAGGAATTATGAGGTCAAAAAGGGCTGAAATATCCTGGGCAGGAAAGATTAAAGAGAATTCAAAGACATTCCTTAAGTATATCAGAATCTAGAAATTGTCACCATGACATAGATCTCCTCCAACCATGAAGATGTATCCACACTTATGAAAGATATCTTGATAGGTATGTAAAATTACAAGAGACTCAGATAAGGTAGATGGAATCTTATTACCATGGTATCAAAATAAAAAGAAAGAAGGGTTAGCTGAAATTGGAAATTTCAAAGTTCATGCCATTTGTTTGCAGGCAGCCAAGCTTAATATGATTACTTATCTTCCAGTATGTGTGTGGCCTCACTTTGGTAGTGGAAAAGACGAAGGGCAGATGGGTTGGTATGGGAATGGGGAAGTAAAGTGGCCCAGCAACTAAGTGCTCCAACTCAACCTGGAGGATAAAGCAAAGTGTTCTGTTAAACAAATACCTCAGCTATGCTTGGTCTCGTCGACATAGAGGATCAAATGTAACAGATGAGTTTGGAGGCAGTGCATGTACATCTTTGTCGCATCTGGACAGACAGTTGAGCTCCCTGAGTGGAGGTGTAGGGGGAGGTGTAGAGATTGGTGTTGGATCTCCTGTTGATGCAGGGCAAAGTACTCCCTCTCCCTCTCCCCCTCCCCCTCCCCCTCCCCCTCCCCCTCCCCCTCCCCCTCCCTCTCCCTCTCCCCCTCCCCCTCCCCCTCCCTCTCCCTCTCCCTCTCCCCCTCCCTCTCCCTCTCCCTCTCTTGTAGCCTTATCAAATGGGATCTAATTTTTGTCCTGGTTCTCAGCAAGGTTACTGTGTGTGATTTGAATTGAAATCATATTTATCATTTTTTGTCTGTCTGACAGCAATTACCGAGTCAGTTACTGACACCAATTATCTGGTGGACCTAAGAGGAGGTGGACATGGGTAAGATTCTGTTGCAAATTAAACCATCAGCTGATCAGAGGATGTACTGTGCATTGTAGTGTTATCTTGTACCGTAAAACTTTGCAACGAAAATCTAGTAAAATAAGAAAAGAAAAGTCCAACCCAAATAACTTGCCCCCATGCCTCCGGCCTTCTCCACACCGTGCTGTCTTATGTTTTTTTTGATAGCTTCTTCTAAAGGTAATAGCATCTGCAGAATGGCAAGCTCTATTCTATGCAGCTAGTCTCTTTTCTAGTTACATCACAAATCAAAAAGAGGTGGATAATATCTACTTTGGTCAATATTCCAATTGAGCATGATAACAGAAAAAATAAACTTCATGGACAAGGATAAAAATTTAGTTGAAGAACATTGTGTTGCTGATGAGGCCATAGTCTGTTTGGGTGTTGAATTCAGTGTCAGCCTTGTGGCAGACATTATTATATGAGAATAAAATCACTTCCCCAACATGTGTGTTGGTGTCAACATTTATTAAAGGATGTATATGTATAGCTACATTAATATATGAACATTGCCTTTTTGAAATAATTCATATCTAGCAAAAAGGAACATGTCACAGAATATTGCATTTCAACAATCTGATCAAAAAAGTTATTTAACAAGGCATCCGGTAAAACAACATTCAGTGTTTTGTTTGTCTATTTATGATATTTTTGTGATGCAACAATGAATTTCTGAGAATGCATCACATCAAATATCATTGAGAAGAAAGTTTGTGCATTATTTTTGAAAAGAAAGGACTACTTTTAAAACACCTAATTGAAATTACCTGAAAATCATTTTGATGTAAAAGTGGAGATGAAACATATGAAAAGCAAAAAATCTTGGCAATTCTGAAGAATTTTGTGTGAGATCAAAATATTTAATAACTTTTGAGGAAAAGAGAACACTGGGTTGTATCCATGCAAACATTAGACACAAAAAAGAATTTACTGAAGCATGTGGCGCCATAATCTGCTTAACAAAAAAATACTTGAAATAAGCACCTTTGTGTCAAAGAGATATTGTACTTGAAAATTGATGATTCTTAAAAGGTCCGTGAGAAATTTCATCGTCAGTTAATTCTGAATAATTTATTTGACAAAATTAATGTGCAATCTTCTGAGAATTATGCGCAGGAAGGAACTGCAGATGCTGGTAGATGGAAAAGCTGGAGTAACTAAAGGGGTCAGGCAGAATCTCTGGAGAAAAGGAATAGGTGATGTTTTGGGTTGAGATCCTTCTTCAGACTGAGAGTCATGGGAAAAGGAAATGAGAGATATATACAGGGCTGCCAACTCTCACGCTTTGAGCGTGAGAAACATGCATTTCAACCAATTCTCATGCCCTCACGCTGATGACAGAATTCTCACGCTTTCTTCAGTACCTGCACTGTGTGTCTGCACAGTTTGTCTCTGTGCCACATGACAGCGATCTGTGCGGTCTGGGGAAGCGCGTCGCTTGACGGCTGTGAGTGACGTCGGCTCTCTTCTCTTCTCTCTTGGTCGCATGTGCAGCCGCCAGGTGTCAGCACCTCTGTGTCCCGGCTGCGACCGCTGCACTGCCGGTCGCCACTACAGCCTCCCTCCCTCCCTCCCTCCTGCCCTTCAACTCACACGGCAGCACCAGCGCCGCCAAGCAACGCTACACTGTGCCCGCCAGACTCCCCATTGGGTGGCCGGGCAGAGAGAGGGATGTGAGAGGGAGGGGAGAGAGAGAGAGAGAGGGAAAGAAAAAAAGGGATGGAGGCAAAGAGAGACAGGGGGAGGGAAAGTAGAAAGGGGATAGACATAGAAACATAGACAATAGGTGCAGGAGTAGGCCATTCGGCCCTTCGAGCCTGCACCGCCATTCAATATGATCATGGCTGATCATTCAACTCAGTATCCTGTACCTGCCTTCTCTCCATACCCCCTGATCCCTTCAGCCACAACGGCCACATCTCAGCCTACCTGCGTAAATATAGCCAATGAACTGGCCTCAACTACCTTCTGTGGCAGAGAATTCCAGAGGCTCACCACTCTAGTGTGAAAAAATATTTTTCTCACTTCGGTCCTCAAAGACTTCACCCTTATCCTTAAACTGTGACCCCTTGTTCTGGACTCCCCCAACATCGGGAACAATCTTCCTGCATCTAGCCTGTCCAACCCCTTAAGAATTTTGTAAGTTTCTATAAGATCACCCCTCAATCTTCTAAATTCTAGCGAGTACAAGCCAAGTCTATCCAGTCTTTCCTCATATGAAAGTCGTGACATCCCAGGAATCAGTCTGGCGAACTTTCTCTGTACCCCCTCTATGGCAAGAATGTCTTTCCTCAGATTTGGAGACCAAAACTGTACACAATACTCCAGGTGTGGTCTCACCAAAACCCTGTACAACTGCAGTAGAACCTCCCTACTCCTATACTCAAATACTTTTGCTATGAATGCTAACATACCATTCGCTTTCTTCACTGCCTGCTGTACCTGCATGCCTACTTTCAATGATTGGTGTACCATGGCACCCAGGTCTCGTTGCATCTCCCCTTTTCCTAATCGGCCATCATTCAGATAATAGTCTACCCTCCTGTTTTTGCCACCAAAGTGGATAACCTCACATTTATCCACATTATACTGCATCTGCCATGCATTTGCCCACTCACCAGGCTATCCAAGTCACCTTGCAGCCTCCTAGCATCCTCCTCACAGCTAACACTGCCCCCCAGCTTTGTGTCTTCTGCAAAATTGGAGATGTTGCATTCGATTCCCTCGTCCAAATCATTAATATATGTTGTAAATAGCTGGGGTCCCAGCACTGAGCCTTGCGGTAACCCACTAGTCACTGCCTGCCATTCTGAAAAGGATCCATTTACACCTACTCTTTGCTTCCTGTCTACCAGCCAGTTCTCTATCCACATCAATACTGAACCCCCAATATCGTGTGCTTCAAGTTTGTATACTAATCTCTTATGCGGGACCTTGTCGAAAGATTTATGAAAGTCTAGATATAACACATCCACTGGTTCTCCCTCATCCACACTACTAGTTACATCCTCGAAAAATTCTATGAGATTCGTCAGACATGATTTACCTTTCGTAAATCCATGCTGACATTGTCCAGTGATTTCACCACTGAACAAATGTGCTGCTATCCCATCTTTAATAACTGACTCTAGCATGAAGGAAGGGAAGGAGAAAGGGGAGAAAGAGGAAGGGTGACAAAAGAGAGGGAGGGGGAGGAAAGAGGGAGGAGGAGAGAGGGAGGGATGGGGGGAGGAAACAGGGAGGGATGGGGAGGAGGGAGGGAGGGAGGGGGAGGATGGAGGGAAGGAGGGTGAAGGAAAGGTGTGTATGTGTGTCTGTCAGTCTCCCTGTGTGTGTCTCCTTGCGTGTGTGTGTTGGTGTGTCTCCTTGTTTGTGTGTGTGTGTGTGCCTCCCTATGTGTCTCCTTGTGTGTGACTCCTTGTGTGTGTCTCCGTGTGTGTGTGTGTGTGTGTGTGTGTGTGTATGTGTCTCCCTGTGTCTGTGTCTCTCTGTTTGTGTGTGTGTGTGTGTGTCTCTCTGTTTGTGTGTGTGTCTCCCTGTGTGTGTGTGTGTGTGTGTGTGTGTGTGTGTGTGTCTGTATCTCCCTGTGTGTGTGTGTGTGTATCTCCCTGTGTGTGTGTGTGTGTCTCTGTGTTTGTGTGTGTATCTCCCTGTGTGTGCGTGTCTCTGTGTTTGTGTGTGTGTGTGTGTGCGTGTGTGTGTCTCTCTGTGTGTGCGTGTGTGTGTTTCCCCGTGTGTGTGTGTCTGTCTGTCTCCCTGTGTGTGTATGTCTTTCTCCCTTGTGTGTCTTCCTTTGTGTATGTGCCTCCCTGTGTGTCTGTTGTCACATCCTGGCCTTAGACAGGGCTGCCAACTCTCACGCTTTGAGCGTGAGAGTCACTCACTTCAGCCAATTCTCACGCTGATGGCAGAATTCTCATGCTGTCTTCAGTCCCTGCACAGTTTATCTCTTTGCGCCACATCACAGTGATCTGTGCATTCTGGGGAAGCACGTCAGTTGGCTGCTGTGAGTGACGTCGCGTCTCTTTTCTTCTCTTCTATCTTGGTTGGATGTGCAGCCGCTGACAACATGAAGCAGCCGGAGATAGTACTAACCAAGCGAATCGGTTGTAAAACATGGGGGCGACCACATTGAGGCCAAACATCTAGGACAGGGTTCGGCAACCTACGGCACATGGGCCGAATCCGGCCCCTAACCCGAAAACCCAACATTTTTTCAATTTGTTTTTGCGGGGTCTAGGCAGGCTAGCCGACCTGAGAACTGCAGAAGTCCCTGGGACGCAAGCTGATCTGGGAACGGCAGCCAGTCCCTGGGCACGTAGAATGCCAACTTGATCATTATGGACAAATTGGGCCAGCCATGTACATGTTGTAAAGCTCTGACTACGCAAATCTGAATGGGCTTAGAATTACCATTTAAGCAAAATTGTCCCCACTTTCCCCATTTTGATTCTTGAGATTAATATCCCTTTGCTCTGTTAACAGCATTAAAGTACTTATGACGTAGAGTCAGGAAAGGGAACATGTTTTTTTTTTTTTTAGTTTACTTTAATTTGTTAGTTGATTATTTGTTGACTGCCATAATTTCTGAAATGGTCTTAAAGTAACTTAACTGTTATAAAGCAGTATTAAGTGATTTTTGTCCAAACAATTTCCATAAAATGCAAATTGCATTAAATGTGCATAACTTGTATAAAATGTTTGCATTATCAGCAGGACTGCTGATAACTCTTATGCATTTCACATAATTCTCACGCTCTCACGCTGATCACAAAATTTCTCACGCTCAAAAATCTGCAGGTGCTGGAAGTTCAAAATAAAGCAAAAACCATGAGGGGAATATAAGGTGAATGCATAGTCTTTTTCCTGGAATATGCGACTCAAGCACTAGAGGGGAATGGTTTAAAGCAGGGCTGTCAAACTACCGGCCCGCCGGATGATTTTGGGGGAAAAAAAGTCGTTTAGTTTCTCCCATGCAGATGATGTGATAGGTGAGACACGGCGGTGGTCCCAGCATACTGTAAACTGCCCAAGCAATATATGAGGTACTTTTCCTCCAATTTAGGTTTGGCCTTACTCTGACAATGGAGGAGGCCCAGGACAGAAAGGTCAGTATGGGAATCGGAAGTGGTGCTAAAGTGCATTCGAAAGACCAAGTAGGCCAAGATGGGCTGAGTGAAGATGTTCAGTGAAACGATCACCCTGTCTGCACTCGTCTCACAGATATATGGAGTCCCCACGTGGAACAGTGGATACAGAAGTTGAGATTGGGGGATGTGCAAGTGAACCCCTCTCTCTCTGTCCCTCCCCCAGCTTAGTCATCATACTAGTTGTACTGTCATCCTGTTGAGTTTCTGCCTGTATAACTTGCTATCACCCACCCCACAGCCAACAATGGACCATTGTGGGCGCTACCTTTCCTTGATCATCGTTGTTTTTTGCATATCTTTCATTCCTTTGTTCTATTTGCTATCTATATCCTTTGTTTCCCTTTTCCCTGATTCTCAGTCTGAAGAAGGGTCTTGACCTGAAATCTCATGTATTCCTTTTGTCCAGTGATGCTGACTGAGTTACTCCAGCTTTTTGTGTCTATCTTTTGAGAATTATGTCCACTGTGAAGCACCTGAGGTTATGTGCAATGACGGAGGTCACATTCAATACTTGTTTCAATCATGTAAATAAAAAATGTCACAAGTAATCATGACAAATAAGGAGTGTCATATTTGGCAACTATTTTAACTGATCTAACTAGAATATAGTTAGTTTACCGCTGATGAACACTAATCTAAAGTAGTTACCAACCTATCATCATGAGTATCATTGATTTTGAAATTGGTTTTAACCATATAACCATATAACAATTACAGCACGGAAACAGGCCCTCTCGGCCCTTCCAGTCCGTGCCGACCATTTGTTTTCCCCTAGTCCCATCTACCTGCACTCAGACCATACCCATCCATTCCCTTCACGTCCATATACCTATCCACTTTAGTCTTAAATGTTAAAATCGATCCTGCCTCCACCAGTTCTGCTGGAAGCTCATTCCACACAGCCACCACCCTCTGAGTAAAAAGTTCCCCCTCACGTTACCACAAAACTTCTGTCCCTTAATTCTCATGTCATGCCCTCTTGTTTGAATCTTCCCTACCCTCAATGGGAAAAACGTATCCACGTCAACTCTGTCTATCCCTTTCATCATTTTAAAGACCTCAATCAAGTCCCCCCTTAACCTTCTGCGCTCCAAAGAATAAAGACCTAATTCTGCGCTTCAAAGAATAAAGACCTAAAGACCTAAATAAAGACCTAATAAAGACACTGTATATGTGACAATTGGTTTATAATTGTCCCATATACAGTGAAAAGTTTTGTTTTTCATTTGGAATACTGGTGAATTCTATCTTTAATATTTCTGGAAATGTAAATATTATTGTAGGCAGGGCTATAAAAGAAGTTTTAAAATTGGTCAAATTCGTAATGTAGTCATTTATAGCACAAATGCTAAAAAACATCAATTCTGTACTTCCTGAAGTTCAGCCACTGAAATATAAAGTAAATGAAGTGGTTAACAAGCAGCTAAAATCTTATGCTTCTGATTATTGTAAAAGTAGTGTGAATGTCAGTTCATATAATAGCCTAGCCAAAATAGTCCCTGGAAGGGATTTATGACAGTTTTATATGACAGCAATTGTTTAGCTTATTGGATAGTTCCTAATGCAAAATGTCATTGTACGCTGTATGTGCAAAACCTACTGTGTAGAATTATAAGTCAAGTCAAAGGCAAAACATTTTGGGTCAGCACCATGACATCCCATTTCACACTGTCAGTGGAAGTTACAGTAATGCTGGTATTTACTGCACAAGATTCAACCATGGTTCAATTATAGCTCGAACATAATTAACAAGTGATTGTCGCCAGCACTCTTCAAGTGGAAACTGTATAAATTAGTTGTTTAATTTAATGCAATGTCTTCAATAGATTTCTACCTCTCGTTTTATTTTACTTCTCTCTACGTTTTCCTAACTGAGGCATTTTGTTTGTAGCTGCCCCCGTTATTTATTCTTTTCTTGAATTACCAATGACATCAGTCTATGCCACTGTGTTCAAAGAAGCAAAAAAAAGGTGCTTAAAAAAATGAATAAGCATGACCTAAAATGAGCTTGTGATATCCACATGAGTTCACTTGAATTGGTTCAGCTGAATTCCTGAAGAAATAAAACAAAAAAAAAAATACATATGATCAGAAAGGAACATAAACAAACTTGCTGAGTTTCCCAGCACCTCTCTGATCATGTCTAATTTTTACAATATTGTTATCTATCAATTCACTAAATTCCAAAGTGCAACTAAAACAAATAGCGAGGGTCTACTTAAAGATAAAGGATGAGAAACATTAGGATGCTTTTTTTTTTGAAGAGACATAACATTGAACATATGGACTAGTTTAGTGTGAGGCGAGAGTATGTTCTTTCACACTCAAAGGCGTGCAGGTTAGTAAGTTAATTGGCTTTGGTAAACATTGTAAAATTGTTCCTAGTGTGTAGGATAGTGTTAGTATACAGGGTGACCACTGGTCGGCATGGATTCGGTGGGCTGAACGTCCTGTTTCCGTACTGTATCACTAAAGTCTAAAGTCTAAAGGTAGCATTGCAGCACATGATAAAAGCTTTTGGCTAAAATTCTGTGAAATTTTTCCTGATTCAGGAAAGGATCAAGCCAACCACTCAATGCAGATCTCCAAATACAGCAAATGCACTGTGTGAATCAAATCAAGTTACTTATTTAAGAGAAAAGTTTAGATAGCTATCTGATTATTGTAAAATGAAGCCAACCAATATCCTTTAAACACTTTGAAATACTTTTTTAAAAATATCTATGGAAATGCCACATACGCTTCTGGAAGTGGCGGCGCTGCCTGGCAGCTGCGGCTCACCTGCAGTCCGTCTGTTTTTTCTTTTCTTTTTGTCTTCTTGTGTTTGTTTTAATTAAAATTTTGGTTTATTAGGCTGTGCATGTGTGGGGGTGGGGGGGGGGGGGTGGGGGAGAAACAGGGTTTTAGTCTCTCCCTTCGGGGGGGCGCAACTTTTCTTGTCGTTTCCCCCGTCACCGTCTCCGTCTGTGCTGAGGCCTAATGGCGGAGCATGCGGCCTCGGAGCTATGGCTGCGTTCCAGCTTCCAGCGGCAGCGGCGGCACGGATTCAGAGTTGCGGTGCTCCAGCGGCGGCCCGGCTTCAGAGCTGCGGTGCTCCAGCAGCGGCACGGCTTCAGAGCTGCGGTGCTCCAGCGGCGGCGCGGCTTCAGAGCTGCGGTGCTCCAGCGGCGACCCGGCTTCAGAGCTGCAGTGCTCCAGCGGTGACCGGCTTCAGAGCTGCAGTGATCCAGCGGCAGGCCGGCTTCAGAGCTGCGGTGCTCCAGCAGTGCTCCAGCGACGACCTGCCTTCAGAGCTGCGGTTCTCCAGTGGTGGCATTCCAGCGGTGACCTGGCTTCAGAGCTGCAGGGCTCCAGCGTTCCAGCGGCGGACCCTGCTTCAGAGTGGTGGCGGCAGCCCGGCATTGGAGGCTCGGCCGCGGGCCTAGTGGACGATAACATCGGAGGCCTGGATCGCCTCAGCGCAGAGGGAGATCAAGGAGGGAAGAAGACAAAGACTTTAAGACTTTTGCCTTCCACCACAGTGAGTAGGTGCTTGGTGAACTCACTGTGGTAGATGTTAAATATGTGTTTATTGTGTGTTTTGTTTTTTATTATATGTTATGACTGCAAGGTAACGAAATTTTGTTCAGACCGAAAGGTCTGAATGACAATAAAGGATACTTTACTTTACTTTACCTTGAGAAATAAAATTAAAATAAATAATTAAATCTAATATTCCTTACTGTGCTTTTCTGTAATGTTTCTTCCTTGCTGTCTATTTTTAGATTTTACTAAACTAAGTGGGACCCGTTGGGTCACATGTTCACACGGGAGGGCTGGTCCCCCGATGCAATATTCCACCTCTCCACCAATTCCAATATTCTTGGCCAGTGGGGGGGGGGGATTTCTGGAGTGCTGGTATGGGTTCTTTGGGTGGCAGCTCAGTCCCTCAAGCCTGGTGTGCTGGCAGCTCACTCACGGCTGGTGGGCTGGCAGTTGACTCATGGCTATTCCTTGCAATTCCATTTCAAGCAGGGTGCAAGGCCAGCAAATTCAAATCCATTTTCCTACCATTTCAAGCAGGGTGCAAAGCCACCAATTTCAAGTGCAGATTCTTACCACTTCGAGCAGGGTGCATGGCCACCAAATTCAAGTGCAGTTTCCTACCACTTCAAGCAAGGTGCAAGGCCACCAAATTCAAGGGCAGTGTCCTACCACTTCACGCAGGGGCAAGGCCACCAAATTCACGTGCAGTATCATACCACTTTAATCAGGGTGCAAGGCCACCAAATTCAAGTGCAGTTTCATATCACTGCAAGCTGGATCCAAGGCCACCAAGTTTTTAGTGCAGTTTTATACCACTTTCAGCAGGGTGCAAGGCTACCAGATTCAAGTGCAGTTTCATACCATTTCAAGCAGGGTGCAAGGCCACCAAATTCAAATGCAGCTTCATACCATTTCATGCAGGGTGCAACACCACCACATTCAAATGCAGTTTCATACCATTTCATGCAGGGTGCAAGGTCACCACATTCAAATGCAGTTTCATACCATAACAAGCAGGATGAAACCACCATAAATCCACCATAAAACCACACAAAACACAAAACTCACAGTTCGGTAGACATTCGGGGTGGGAGATTGCAACCTTCATGTGGTCCACCCTGTTTCGACGGATGCAATCAACCTGCCGTGCACAAACAGAAGATCAAACAGAACAAGTTGTTTTACAACTTCAGGCTGTGCACACCATATGCAAGATGAATAAGAAGTGGACATTCAGTGTGTTCAGTTGATTCACAGCTCAGACAGAGCCATGACCATTCCCTCCCCCATCATGCAAACACTGAGCCACACTCCCACTTCCGGGTTTGATAACCCCTCCCCCTCCCACCGGAAAAGGTGTAGCCTTCATGGCGTGATTGACAGGAGAGAGATTCTCAACATTTCTTAAACATTAATAACACTTTAATATTTAATTTATTGGAAGAATCCTCTGCACCTGCTGAGCGGAGCGAGACTGAGTAAGATGGCCTAAAATCACAGCCGTAAGTGGTAGCATTTTATCTAAAATCAATATACTGTGCAAAGTGGAAGTTACCCAAAGCACCCAAGTCACCATTGGCAGTAGCGCCTTTTAACCTCAACCCAAAGTGCCCAAGCCACCACTTGCAGTACCGCCTTTTAACTTCAACCCAAAGCTCCCAAGCCACCATTTGGGGTAGCACCTTTTATCTTCAACCCACAGCACCCAAGCCACCATTGTCAGTAGCGCCTTTTAACTTCAACCCAAAGCACCCAAGCCACCATTTGCAGTAGTGCCTTTTAAATTCAGCCCAAAGCACCGATACTCCAACAGGCCTCACCGCCCCAGACCCAGCACAACAACAGGCCTCACCGCGGCACGGCTCCACGCCACCCTACACCGTTACCGTACCTGGCCCCGCCGGCCGCTGCCCAGGGACTAGCCACCCGATAGGGCTGGCTTACCTGGGGTACCTGCCAAATACACTTTTCTTGCCCTCACCAGCATGGACTCCGAAGATCCCTGGGTGCTGGCTGTCTGTCCGGCCCAGGGATTCAATCGCTGGTGAATCGGCTTCAGCCGGCCGGCAGGATGGCCGCCGCACCATCCTGAAACAAACGGCTGCCTGACTACAAAATGGCCGCCGCCGCGGCCGGATGAGAAGTAGGAACTTACCTGGCCGCCGTCCACATCGCCAACTTTCAGTTGGATGCTGGCCCTGCAGCCTGACTACCGGCAACAGCGCCACCGTCAGATCGGCTGCCATCACTGCAGCCTCACCGCCGACCACAGCGCCACCTTCCGGCCGGATGCCATCACTGCGGCCTCACCGCCGGCTACATCGCCACTTTCCTGCCGGATGCCGTCACTGCGGCCTCACCGCCGGCTACAGCGCCACCTTCCAGCCGGATGCATTCCCTGCAGCCTGATCACCGGCAACTGCGCCTCATTCAGACCGGAGGCTGTCACTGCAGCACTATCCTGCACTATGAACACTGGACAATTTGAAATTTGGACACTGATTGCACTGTGATTTGTCTTTTTATTGTTCATTTTTGTGTTCACTGCATTTACAAGCGCGGTTCAGAAATTAGTTTGTTTATTTTATTTTGTTTTTTCCCCCATCGTTGTTGGGGGCCGTATTTCACAGGACACTCTCCCTTAGCTGGTCAAGGAGATGCGACAGTGTCTCTTCTATCTGGCGGCTTCTGCATCCGTCTCCTCGCACCCCTCGGTACATCGGGATCTCACACGCAGAATGTCACTGCGCCCGTGGAGAGCTCCGTCCCGACCCACGCCAGGGGTGTCCCAGATGCCTTCCGTCCGGCGGCTTCTGCATCGGTCTCCTCGCACACCTCGGTACTTCGGGATCGCCCACACAGAGCGTCACTGCGCCCGTGGAGCCCTCTGTCCTGACCCATACCCGCGGTGTCCCCGACCTACATGCAGGAGCCTCCCTCGACCATGCTATTCCTTCCTGCAATTCTCGGGGGTTCCTGTGGCGTCAGCCTAAACACGGGCCTCTTATGCTCGAACCCTCGTCAGGAGATACGAGGGCGGGCACGTGACGTCATGGGCTAGAGGGAGTGTCCTGATACTTAAGGTCTCTTACCTCGAGACTTAAGGAGTCAACAGGTAGCTGAGCCCAAGAGTACAACCTCGCTCAGCTACAGCAACATTGTAATATGGTTAGCGCACTCACCTAACGTGTCACTACTGAATAAAGAACCGTTTGAACCGACCTGACGTCTCACCTTTATTCACCACGTATGGTGCCGCTACAATAGTGCCTTTTCACTTCAGCCCAAAGCACCCAAGCCACTATTTGCAGTAGTGTCTTTTCACTTCAGCCCAAAGCACCCAAGCCACCATTTGCAGTAGTGCCTTTTCACTTCAACCCAAAGCACCCAAACTACCATCTGCAGTAGCGCCTTTTAACTTCAAAGCACCCAAGCCACCATTTGCAGTAGCGCCTTTTAACTTCAACCCAAAGCACCCAAGCCATCATTTGCAGTAGCGCCTTTTAACGTCAACCAACAGCAACCAAGCCACTATTTGCAGTAGTGCCTTTTCACTTCAGCCCAAAGCACCCAAACCACCACTTGCAGTAGTGACTTTTCAGTTCAGCCCATAGCACCCAAGCCATCACTTGCAGTAGCGCCTTTTCACTTCAACCCAAAGCACCCAAGCCATCATTTGCAGTAGCGCCTTTTAACGTCAACCAACAGCAACCAAGCCACTATTTGCAGTAGTGCCTTTTCACTTCAGCCCAATGCACCAAAGGCACCATTTGCAGTAGCGCCTTTTCACTTCAGCCCAATGCACCAAAGCCACCATTTGCAGTAGCGCCTTTTCACTTAGGCCCAAAGCACCCAAGCCAACTTTTGAAGTAGTCCTTTTCACTTCAACCCAAAGCACCCAAGCCACCATTTGCAGTAGTGCCTTTTCACTTCAACCCAAAGCACCCAAGCCACCATTTGCAGTAGCGCCTTTTAACGTCAACCCCAAGAACCCAAGCCACCATTTGAAATAGTGCCTTTTAACTACAGCCCAAAGCACCCAAGCCACCATTTGCAGTAGTGCCTTTTAACTTCAGCCCAAAGCACCCAAGACACCATTTGCAGTAGTGCCTTTTAACTTCAACCCAAACCCCCCAAACAAACATTTGCTGGCAGTGCCTTTTTACTTCAAACCAACTATATTTTCATTTTCAAACCACATTAAGGGCACTCACAGTTGAGTAGACATGCGTGCTCAGCCCCCTGCTGTACTCACTCTATACTCATGACTGCGTAACCGGTCACAGTGCGAATTCCATCATCAAGTTCGCTGCTGACACCACCGTTGTGGGACACATCACTGATGGGGATGAGTCAGAGTATAGAAGAGAGATCGAGAAACTGTCCATATGGTTCCAGCACAATAACCTGGCCCTCAACACCAGCAAAACCAAGGAAATGATTGTGGACTTTGGAAGGAGTAGGATGGGGACCCGTTTATATCAATGGGTCAATGGTTGAAAGTGCTTCAAATTCCTGGGCGTGCTCATCTCTGAAGATCTTACCTGGTCCGAGAACACTAAAGCAATTATCAAGAAATCACATCAACGCCTCTACTTCCTGAGAAGATTACGGAGAGTCGGTTAGTCAAGGAGTACTCTCTAACTTCTACAGGTGCACAGTAGAGAGCATGCTGACCGGTTGCATCATGGCTTGGTTCAGCAACCTGAGCGCCCTGGAGAGGAAAAGACTTCAAAAAGTAGTAAACACTGCCCTGTCCATCATCGGCTCTGACCTTCCTTCCATCGAGGGGATTTATTGCAGTCGCTGCCACAAAAAGGCTGGCAGCATCATCAAAGATCCACACCATCCTGGCCATACTCTCATCTCCCTGCTACCTTCAAGTAGTAGGTACAGGAGCCTGAAGACTGCAACGACCAGGTTCAGGAATAGTTACTTCACCATAGCCATCAGGTTATTAAAACTGGCTCGGACAAAACTCTGATTATTAAGAACCCCTTATATGATATTTGCACTTTATCAGTTTATTTATTCATGTGTGTATGTATTTACATAATGATATATGGACTTACCGATCTGTTTTGTAGTAAATGCCCTATGTTCTGTGTGCTGAAGCAAAGCAAGAATTTTATTGTCCTATCAGGGACACATGACAATAAACTCACAAACTTGTTCAGTGCTATTCAGAGCTCAGATAGACGTGACCCTCTGGCTTTCTCCATCTTGCAGAGACTGAGTGAGGCACACCACTTCCAGGTTTTATAGTCCTTTCCCCTCCCTCCAGCAGGGGCAGCAGAGTGAATGGCAAATTAAAAAAAACATTAATATCTCTCTGATTTTTCATCGATGGGAAAAATCCTCTGGTCCAGGAAGGCGGAGGGGGGCTCTGAGCGAGCGGCCCAAAAATGACCGCCGTAGTTGGCGGCGTTCTCTCGGAAATCACACCACAGTGAGCCAAAAGCGGTCAAGATCAGACTTTTAGTAATATATAGATGTCCAATGAGAGAAACATTGGCTTGGAATGCTGTCCATGGCATCGCCTTCCTGAAAATAATACATGGCCTATATGTAGCATGGATCTGTCATTAATTGTGAGTTATGGATCTAAAAGAATGGAGCTTTATTCAATGACACATATCAAGAGCAGAATGTTTTCATGAATTCTGGACTCTTTAGTGTTGAAGGTAGGATCGCATGTGATCCAGGGAGAGCTAGCTGACTGGATAGAGAATTGGCTTCTTGGAAGGTATCAAAGAGTGATGGTGGAAGGTTGTATTTTTGGACTGGAGGCCTGTGGCTGGTGGTGTGCCTCAAGGATTGGTGCTGGGCCCAAAGCTGTTTGTGGTTTATATAAACAATTTGGTCTAAGATGTATAAGGTATTATTCGTAAGTTTGCAGATAACACTACAATGAGTGGTATGATAGAGAGCAAAGATGGTTATCAAAAATTCCAGCTGCACCTTGGGCAAGTGGATTGAGGAATGGTTAATGGAGTTTAATATGTGTTTCATGTGAGGTCACTTTGGGAAGTCAAACCAGGACAGGACAATCACAGTGAATGGTGGGACCCTGGATGTGTTGTAAAGCAGAGGGATGCAGCAAGTGGTGTCACAGCTGGATAGAATGGTGAAAAAGTATTTGGTACATTGACCTTCATCAGTCAGGGTATTGTGCATAGAAGTTGGGATGTTATGTTAATCTGGGCCAAATTAGGGAGACTAGGATCCTAAAATTGAGTAAAGGGTTCTGAGCTGCTAGGCCATTTGGTCAGTTTAAAAGTGCTTTCTGTAGAAATGGGACAAGCTGCAAAATGGTGCCAGTTTGACTACAGCCCAGATCTGAGCTGCCAGAAGACAATAGGAACATCTGCAGACCCTAACAATTAGGTGTAAAATGCATAGAATGGATTGGATGAATGCAAACCAGACGCACACATTGCAAATAATGTTGCAAAGCTTTACTTTGCTGGATGTTGATTGGATTAAGTATTGAGCCTTGTCTGGTTTTCTTACATATCAGGGCACATGTTGCAATGTTCGTTTCCTCTGAGAAAAACTGTTTGAATACATTGTATTAGCCACTGTATTAGTGGGTTAGGGAAATGTTTGTCATGTATGGTGTTAATCGATAGTTGTTATTGGACTGTAAAGAGACAACCCCCATGTGGTTTGACCCATCGAGGTCGGGGGACCTATAAAGGTCCGCTACCATAAGGTCTTGCGTCGATCTTCTGGGAGAGCGCTTAGGATTGCATGACCTTCTGAAGGCTCTCTGTTTGAGCCACCCTGCGGTTTTCGCATTGGTTTTTGGCACTTCGCTAGTCGGAGCGGATCAATCATTTGCGGGCTTGGGAAAGGGTCCAATCGAGATCATTAGATCAGTCTATCAAGCACGGGGGGGGGGGGGGGGGGGGGGGGGGGGTTAATTGCACTCCTTTGGGTTAGGGGCCCATAAAACAGGGTGTGGAGTGGCCCAAAGCTTGGTCTTAGTTGGCAGACTGCAGCTCCTTTAACGAGAGCCTGATGCGCTTCATTGGGCGAAAGGTGGCCCAATGTCCAGTTTTGGTAGCCAATTGGTAAGTTATTGAAACACAGGTCTGGTCTACGTATAGATCTATATTTTCCGGGAGCACTGATTGAAAGGGTGCATTCCGAGAATTGGCATTGATTGCCAGCACGAAGAGGCTAGGCGCTGAACCCTCAGTGCCCAGCAGAGAGGGGTGTCTGCGTGAAGATATCTGAGTCCCTCCCTGGAGGAATCGCGTAAAGGTACTGGGCTCAGTGGATAGAGTATAGACTGGCTGCGAATATTCTAGTCCATTCAAGATTTCATTGGGCAATTTAGATTGAATTCGAGAGCCCGCATATGTGGAAGGGTACACACCAAATCTAGGAGTCCGAGAATGAGTCTAGATTTGCAAAATCATATTTCCAAATACAGAATTTCACATTGAAGTTCTGCCCGTATGGTAGAATTCGAATTCTGTGTAGAGAGAACTTCGGAGTTTGTGCATGTTCGTGATCGATTCCGAATAGCGTCTGATCAACAGTGAATAGTAACCCTCTGATCAATTGTTGATTAGTACCTGATAGCGAAGAGTAACTGAGAGACGGGAACCTGATTTACTTGGTGAAAAGTAATCCGAATGCAAAGGGTACCCCTAATTCTGTAGAATTTACAGAGGAGGGATAGAGGTCCCCCTATAGAATTCCAGTCTTAGCATGAGGATAGTAACATTCGGGTGGAAAAGTAGTCATTTAAGTAGTACCCCTCAGCAAATCCACTAGGAAGGGGAAAATCTTCTCTATCAGAGGGAGGTTCATTGATTGATAACACCGTGATGCAGCATTGAGATTGAGAGTTTGTAAACTGTGTGCTAACGCGTTAAATCATTTAATGTAAATTGTAAAAATCTAGCATCGCCTTTTTGTATTGTTATTGGATCCGAATTGTGTAAATATTTTGTGTATGTAAATACATTTAGAGTGTATTAAGATTTAGAATGTTAAGATTTAAAGTGTGCTAAGTTCACAGATCAATATTTGTATTGCTGCTTGTGTGAGTGTTCAAGGATTTTTGGGTGTTAGATATTGAAGTAAAAGTGTGTTTCAATTAAATATTTGTAATTGTTTAGAACGTGGTATTGTAAGAATGTGAGTCATCGTGGTTTGATCAGGGTTTGTTCTCTTCCGATCGCTGTTTCGGGGGAGGAATCGTTCCGCTGACCGATTATGCCACGAGGAGGATTTATTAGAGTGTGATTTATCGGATGCTTGTAGTTTATATTGGGGTGTGTCTTTGGTTACTTGTAATCAGGGGAATATTTGTTTCTGATTATAGTTTTATTGGCATGGTTCGGATTTGTTTATCTGTGCGAACTTAAAGTAGTTTGAGTGGGAGAGATTATTGCTTGGAAGAGACTGTGATTAAGAGTTGGAGTCTCGGGTTGAGAAACCAGAGATTCTTTGTTTGAAAGTTTAGAGTTGAATGAAGTGATTGTGATCTAACTGATAAGAAATTTGGGAGAGCGATTGAATACGAGTGATGGATTGAATAACTGAATAGGAGTGATTGAGTGGGTGATTGAGTAAATTGTTAAGTATTTAACAATTGGTAAATTATATGGAAACAGTGAAGAAGGGAATGAGCTAATTGGAATATGGAGAAAATTCTTCACTAGAAGGAAAATAAATAAAGAGATTGTTCTGCTGTCTACTCTAAGAATGGCAGCATGTACAATAGGAATTAGAGGGAAACATGATGGAACTGCTCTTTCTCGAGACATTCTGGAACAGGGAAAGGAAGATAGTGGAAGCCAACAGCAGGAGCAGGAGACAATGCCATCTTCTAAAAGGGAAACTACTGAGATGGCTCTTAAAGGGGAGGTGCCGACTAAAACTTATTAAATTTGGTAAGAGTGCAGCAGTGTCTGTAGATCTCGAAGGGAGAGAGGCTCACAATACACCAGGGTGGGCAGAATTTTTCGGAATGGAGCCACAGCATTCCTCACAGCACTCTCATGTTTTCAGTTTGGAGACGCCAAGTGCAGCTTGCGAGTTGGGTTCTGTCCAAAGGAGGAGTCAATGACATCTTCGACCTCCAATTACATTAAAATCTAAAGTGGAAAAATCGGGGAGTCACCTTCTAGCTCCTATGATTGCTCCACCAGTGGGGGGTAGTATACGAGATCAAGGAGCTAGAAGGAAGGTTCTGCCGAAGTGGGTACCAAAATTAATTAGAAAAACGAGTAGAGGGAAAGTGGAGGAATCCTTCCTGAAGTACAGAGACAGAACAAGTAGCTTTTCTAAGGGTGAGGCAGCAGGAGGATACAGAGGGTTTGATCCTGACATTGATAGCATTATTATGTCCGAGCAATTTCCCAACGATGGGGGTATAGTATGGATACCCTGTAGGCAGTTCGTTTGTAGAAAGCTGCCTATTCCACCTTTGGTATTAAGTCCCGCAGTAGGTATAAATGACCCCCGGGCCACAGATGTTCACAGTCTAATGCAGCCTGGTCCAACGGCAGCTCAGAGACCTGTATTAAGAATTATGGAGGAAGACAAGGATGAGGAGGTCCTCAAAGCTTGGATAGACCTGCTGTTCCGAGAGCCGACTTTTCCTCGGTTTGTTTGGAGAGGGTATAAAGTTGTCAGACCTGATCAGTGCTACAACAGTGGGGAATTGGGACATTGTTGTCGATCATGTCCTGTGAGGAAGTACCGAGAAGGAAGGGGGCAAAGAAGAGGGCCACGGGGTTTCAGAAACCAGTGGATCCCGCGAGGTTAGCAGGACACTTGGGACCCCGAGGGAAGAGGCCGAGGACACTGGCAAGGAGATCAGGGGGCAGGGACATTTTGGCAATCAAACCCCTTCTGTTGGCCCTAACCTGCCAGTTAATACCACCTATGAAATCTGAAGGTGTCATCACATTGCCCCAAAACAGCAATAAAATCCAGAAAGAACATCACCCCTTTCCAAATCCTAGGAGGAGACACAAATAATCTAATTATAAGAGCCCTCAGTGAAGAAAGGACTATGGAAAGGGAAACATAGTAGCTGGTGTGAGAAAGAATGATACTAGGGAGAGAAGAACAAACTTATTGTGCAGGAGGTAAGGGTGTGGGGAAAGGAGCTATTATACTAACTTGTTAGTGAGTTTGTGCCTGCAGGACAGTATAATCGACAACATACTATCTGGGGAGTGAGGTAAAGAATATACAGATACCTTGAGAATGGGCAGAAGTCAGCAAAGGTAATGTAGCTCCCAGAAACAGGAATCAACAAGCAGGAGGAAATTATACTGTCCTGTCCCTTTAAGACAAATTTGGGAAGGCCAACCGATAGAGAAAGCTGCTCCTCTGTATCCCTACTGCCTTGATACTGACATCAGAGAAGAACAAGAAAACCTACCCTAGTGCACAACTTTAACATCATCTAGCATTTGACACCAGTGAAGGAAAGGAGAGTAACAAGACCAAGCTTTCCTAAAGAAACAACACAGACAACCTATGACGACTATTGGGGCAAGCTCCATTTTGAAGAACTGAATTTGAAAATACACATTTGTCTGTGGTTTGGGGTAAAACACCTACTTTGCATCTAAATTATGATTATTATAAATAAATTGTATGGTAATGAATTGGAGGGACTTTAAAGTTTGAGATTTGGAACTGACTTGCGAGATTTGGCTTAAGAATATTTGGAGTTTGATTATTAATTTGACACCAGTATAATCGAACTAGCGGAGTTCCGGAAGTGGCGGCGCTGCGTGGCAGCTGCGGCTCACCTGCAGTCCGTCTGTTTTTTTTCTTTTTTTTCGTCCTTTTGTGTGTCGGTTTTTAGTTAGAATTTTGGTTTTATTAGGCTGTGTTTGTGTGTGGGGGGGGGGGGGGGGGGGGGGAGGGTGGGAGAAACAAGGTTTTAGTCTCTCCCTTCGGGGGGATGCGACCTTTTATTGTCGTGTCCCCCGTCACCGTCTCCGTCTGTGCTGAGGCCTAATGGCGGAGCTGGTGGCCTCGGAGCTGTGGCGAGCGTTCAGAGCTCCAGTGTTCCAGCGGCGGCGGCGGCCCGGCTTCGGGGCTTCGGGGCTTCGGCGCTCCAGCAGTTGCTCCAGCGGTGCTCCAGCAGCGGCCCGGCATTGGCGCTCCGGCGGCTCTCCAGCGGTGCTCCAGCAGCGGCCCGGCTTCGGCGCTCCGGCGGCTCCGGCGGCTCTCCAGCGGGTGCTCCAGCGGCGGCCCGGCTTCGGCGCTCCGGCGGCTCCGGCGGCTCTCCAGCGGCTCTCCAGCAGGTGCTCCAGCAGCGGCCCGGCTTCGGAGCTCCGGCGGCTCCAGCAGTTGCTCCAGCGGTGCTCCAGCAGCGGCCCGGCTTCGGGGCTTCGGCGCTCCAGCGGCTCTCCAGCGGTGCTCCAGCAGCGGCCCGGCTGCGGCGCTCCAGCGGCTCTCCAGCGGTTGCTCCAGCGGCGGCCCGGCTTCAGAGCTCCGGCGGCTCCAGCGTTCCCGTGGTCGATCCTGGCTGGGGGCTGTGGTGGTGTTCCGGCGGCGGCGGCGGTGGCGGCCTGGCTTCGGAGGCTCGGCCGCGGGCCTGGTGGACGATGACATCGAAGGCCTGGATTGCCTCAGTACAGAGGGGGAACAAGTAGGGAAAATGACAAAGACTTTAAGACTTTTGCCTTCCACCACAGTGAGGAGGTGCTTGGTGAACTCACTGTGGTGGATGTTAAATTATGTGTTTATTGTGTGTTTTGTTTTAATTTATTACATGTTATGACTGCAAGGTAACAAATTTCGTTCAGACCGAAAGGTCTGAATGACAATAAAGGAATCTGAATCTGAATCTGAATCTGAATCTGAATATGAATTGATATTGTTATTGTCTCATCCCCAGACAGACAGCCAAAGATGGGAAGGATTATTCAGAGAACATCAGGAAGGATGGAACTTGGGAACATCTGGTAATATGGAAATTATTCAGCGAACGTGAGAGTTGGAATTGGAAATGGTCAGAAGATGAACTGTGAACAGCAGGATTTCCCTTTAAGAGACCAGACTAAAAATTACTCAGTGGTTAGGAAACTAATATAGGAGAGAACCTCTATGGACTGAGAGCTGAGCCAACATACTAAGGAAGAAGTACTGGAGGAAAAGTCCATTGGATTATAAGGAGAAACTTGAATGGGTGTGGACATATCAGAGTCGATGTATTTTGACCGATGGATCTAAATTTTTTAGCCCTTGATGGTAAAGCGGCTTCTATTATCAAGGTGGAAAGAAATTGTCCCTGGATTCGGCATTCTTAATTGGATTTATGATAGAATTGACAACATATGGAAATTGATTGTTTAAATTTGAACATCTGGGAATTCCACAAGAATTGGAATAGAATTGTGTTATCGGCCACAATGCTGTGGAATGTGAAGGATGAGATGGACACTGAAATTTAAAATAGTAAATTGAACTGGATTTGGTTGAATTGAAACATTTTTCATGGTTTGGTTTAAATTAGAAACATAGAAATTAGGTGCAGGAGTAGGCCATTCAGCCCTTCGAGCCTGCACCGCCATTCATATGATCATGGCTGATCATCCAATCAGTATCCCGTACCTGCCTTCTCTCCATACCCTCTGATCCCCTTAGCCACAAGGGCCACATCCAACTCACTCTTAAATATAGCCAATGAACTGGCCTCAACTACCCTCTGTGGCAGAGAGTTCCAGAGAGACTCACCACTCTCTGTGTGAAAAAAGTCTTTCTCATTCTCGGTCTTAAAGGATTTCCCCCCTTATCCTTAAGCTGTGACCCCTTGTCTGGACTTCCCCAACATCGGGAACAATCTTCCTGCATCTAGCCTGTCCAACCCCTTAAGAATTTTGTAAGTTTCTATAAGATCCCCTCTTAATCTCCTAAATTCCAGAGAGTATAAACCGAGTCTATCCAGTCTTTCTTCATAAGGACAGTCCTGACATCCCAGGAATCAGTCTGGTGAACCTTCTCTGCACTCCCTCTATGGCAATAATGTCCTTCCTCAGATTTGGAGGACCAAAACTGCACGCAATACTCCAGGTGTGGTCTCACCAAGACCCTGTACAACTGAAGTAGAACCTCCCTGCTCCTGTACTCAAATCCTTTTTGCTATGAAAGCTAACTACCATTCGCTTTTTTCACTGCCTGCTGCACCTGCATGCCTACTTTCAATGACTGGTGTACCATGACACCCAGGTCTCGCTGCATCTCCCCTTTTCCTAATCGGCCACCATTTAAATAATAGTCTGCTTTCCTGTTTTTGCCACCAAAGTGGATAACCTCACATTTATCCACATTATACTGCATCTGCCAAACATTTGCCCACTCACCCAGCCTATCCAAGTCACCTTGCAGTCTCCTAGCATCCTCCTCACAGCGAACACTGCCCCCCAGCTTAGTGTCATCCGCAAACTTGGAGATATTGCTTCAATTCCCTCATCCAGATCATTAATATATATTGTAAATAGCTGGGGGTCCAGCACTGAGCCCTGCGGTACCCCACTAGTTACTGCCTGCCATTGTGAAAAGGACCCGTTTACTCCTATCTTTTGCTTCTGTTTTCCAGCCAGTTCTCTATCCACATCCACATTAAATTAGAGTCACGCATGTAGGGAAATTTGTACTGAACCCTGCTGAAATTTATGTGGTTAACCATCATCAGATATACATATTATAATATTGTGTGAATATGGAGAGGGCTGATTAGTGTTGATCCTAGGATAGTATATTATAGAACAGAATAGTAATAGGAATACAGTGATAGAGCAGAATATAATAGAATAGGAATAGTAAAATGGAAAAGGGATAGTAGTGCAGAATTACAGTGAATGTATGGGAAAGCTTTAGTGCATGAGTGATAACTTGCTTTGTCCCAAGTTTTTCAGGAATTATAGGTATAGGTTTGACTATGGAAAGGGATGGAAGAATGGGTAACAGCACAGATGGAGGGAATTCAGGCCCGTGAAAACTCGGGAAGTTAAGACATCAGATGGAAATTGTGAAGTTACGCCCACGAAAACTCGGGAAGCTTGACAAGATTCTGGGAAGAAACATCATCATCTTGTTGTTGTTAATAGCTGGCGAATGTAATGGACACACTTATGTATATCTGGTTATCTGATTATCTGACTACTTGGTTATCATAAATGATAGTTTATCATATATGATAAAAGGAAGGAATGTTAATTCTGGCCAAATTGGAGAGGCTAGGACCCTAAAATTGAGTAAAGGCTTCCGGGCTGCTAAGCATTTGGTGTGTTTAATCCATTTAAAAGTGCTTTCTGTAAAAATGGGACAAGCAGCGGAATGGTGCCAGTTTGTCAAGAGCCAAGATCAGAGCTGCAGGAAGAGCATTGTAACATCTGCAGACCCTGAAATTAGGTGCAAAATGCATAGAATGGATTGGATGAATACAAACCAGACATACACATTGTAAATAACGTTGCAAAGCTTTAATTTGCTGGATGTTGATTGGATTAAGTATTGAGCCTTGTCTGGTTTTCTTTCATATCAGGGCACATGTTGCGATGCTCATTTCCTCTGAGAAACACTGGACAGCGTGACCTTCTGGAATGTCTCTGTTTGAGCGAGGCCAAGAGGCCTTGATCAGGCAGACACGAGGATCGAACCCGCAGTGGTTAGGTGCAGTAATTGGAACTGTAATTGTGTTTTGTCAAAATAAAGGTTAGATGCGCAAGTGCTTGAATCAGTGATTTTTTACTGAAACTAGACTGGGGGGAAGCTTAGACCGAGCAATTTACAGTTACATTACAGTTTTAAATGAGGATTGTCTTTTTTTAATCAGCATCTGCAGTTCCTTGTGTCTAGATGTTTATTTGTACAAGACATTGGTGAGGCTACATTTGGAATATTGTGTTCAGTTTTTGTCACCCAACTGTAGGAAGGATATTGGTAAGCTGGAAAGATTGCAGAGGAGGTAGTTGATGCAGGTACTATAACAGCATTTAAAGTCACTTGTACAGGAACATGGATAGGAAAGTTTAGAGGGATATGGGCCAAACACAGGCAGGTGGACTAGCATAGATGGAGCATCTTGATTGTCATATGCAAGTTGGTTTGAAGGGTTTGCTTCTTTGCTATATGACTCTATGACTGGAGCACCTTTGGCTGTCCTGACATCCAGTTTCAAGATAACTCTTTTAGATGCTCAAGTGACCCCTACGGAAATGGATCTATTTATCGTCTTCAGATGATTTGGCCAATTCTGATTTGAATCCATTGCAAAGCAGAAAAAAAAGACAGGTATATCTCGTGAGAGCAATCATATCTATACCATATATATGCTCTGCTGTGTCCTTTCTGAAGGTAAATGACTGAAAATTCCCAACTGAGGAAGCTGTCATCTTCAGATCCTCCAAAACATCACTGGTCTTGATTTTAAAATGAAATGCGTGACTCATCCAGGTAGAGGTAGCTGGGATCAAGCAAATCCCTTGATAAGTAAAAGGGAACAAAACGACTGTGGAAGTACAATTAATAAGGGCAAATCAGCAGGGCAAAATGCAGCTGTGAGATATCACTGGCAGAGATGACGGAAAATCCTAAGAGCCAAGAATACTAAACGGGTAGCTAGGGAGTTAATAAGTCCCTTTAAAAATCAGTGTGGTAAACTATATGTGGAAAGACAAGAAATGGGTGAAGTCCTAAATTATCAATTCCCACCAATATTTACCATAAAGAAGGACATCAAGATGAATTAATTCAAGGAAAGAAAAGTAACATTATAGAGCATAGCAACATATGGAGGAGGCGTTGGCAGTCTTGAAACATAAAAGTAGATCAATCTTAAGGTCCTTACTCGGTTTATGTGAGGATGTTATAGAAATCAAGCAGGAGATTGATGGAAAAAAAGACATAAAATGGTGGAGTAACTCAACAGATCAGTTGGCATCTCTGGAGAACATGGATAGGTGATATTTTGGGTTGGAACCCATCTTCGGACTGACTGTAGAGTGAAATAAATCTGGAAGAGAGGAGGGGCTGGTAAAGGTTGATATAGGTTAGGGGGTGGTGGGTTGATTGGTAGATGGACAGAGACTGGAGATGAAAATACAGGTGTGAGGTAAATTGATTGAACATCTGTGAATTGTGAAACCAGAGGAAGGAATGTAGGTGGAAGTGAAAGGGGAGGGGAGAAATAGGAGAGAGTCTAGGTGGGGTACAGGGAAGAGGAGGAGATGGTGAGGGGGGGGAGGGGGTGGGTTATGAGGGAAAAAGTGAGAGGGGGGAAAGCTTAGTAGTTACCTAAAATTAGAGAATCAATGCTTGGAAGTTATCCATGCAGAATATGAGGTGTTGTTCCTTCAGTATGAATGTGGCCTCACTTTGGTAATCATAATCATAATCATACTTTATTAGCCAAGTATATTTTGCAACATACGAGGAATTTGATATGCCATACAGTCATACCAATAAAAAACAACAGTACACATAAAATACGTCTTAACATAAACATCCACCACAGTGACTCCACCACATTCCGCACTGTGATGGAACGCGGAAATAAGTTCAATGGCTCTCTTCATGCGGAGAAATTCCTCCAGCAGTCGGGGGCCTCCAACCTTCCATTGACGGGACGCTCTTACCCCCGTAGTCGGCAGCGGGCCTCCTTGTTGTAGCGATGAAGCTCCTGCATCGGGGGGCGGGGGGGGGGGGGGGGGGGAATCTCAGCTCCCCATGCCAGGCAATCTACCTCTGGTCAGGGCTAGTCTAACGTCATGCGGCTTTGAAACTTCCCGACATCGGTCACAACCCGTGACTGTGATCACTTGATGTTGACGTTCGCAGGCCGTGGTTGGAGCATCAATCCCAAGGAAGGAATCGGCTCTGATGTTAAGTCCACACCGCATGGTGGGGCTCAAAGACAGTCCCAAGCAAGGTCTCCAGCTCCACAATGTTAGGCCACAGAGCAACCAGAGATACGATACGGAAAACAATCGCATCTGCGGCAAGGTAAGCGATTGAAAAAAAAATCCCCCCACCCACCCCCCACATAAAACAAACCAGAGAACATTACCACGTACTATTTAAACACACTAAAAATAACAAAAAAAAAATGGACGAAAAGGACAGACAGACTGTAGGCGAGGCTGCCACCCGAAGCACCACCTGGAGGCGAAGAATGGAGAAGAATGGGAAGAGGAGTTAAAATGGTTAACAACCACGAGATCTCACAGGTCTTGGCGGACCAAGTTATAATTGCTGGAGATGTTTGTTTCTTCACATCTTCTGTATCCACAGGTGAAGTACCAGAATGTTGGAAGATAGCTAATGTTGCGGCATTATTTAAGCAGGATACCAGAGAGAAGCCAAAAAATGATAAGCCTGGGTGGCAAACAGCAGTAGAAGGAAAGTTGTTTACATTTCACACCTCTTCTCTCATTATTACCTGACCTCAGCAGCCTTTTGTCTTTTCACTTGCCTTGCTCTGTCCTGCCCCATCTCTCTTCCAGCGTTCTCCCTCCTACAACAATGAGCCCGAAGAAGGGTCCTAAATTGAATGATTGCTTGATGTTAATTGAGTTTTGTTAATCCAGGGAATAAAGCAAAATGGTGATATTGTGGGTATGTAAAGTTTATCGTCGATTAGCAATGATCCTATTACATGGAGCAATAGGATTGAGGATTAACATTGCTTTTTCATGTTGCTTTGCAACTCTATAGTAATTAAATAAAAATGCAAAAGGTTCAGCTTCAATAAGTTAGTTTGTATTTTGAATTCTGCTGCATTTAATCTAAATAATTTGCAAATAATTTTCATGTATCATTATTTTATAATGCAGGCACTGCCTCTGCATTGCTCCTATTATTTTGTTATAAGAAAGCCAGACTTTAATCAGATTGGTTGATTTTAAAATTAACAGAGAAATTATAACTTTAGGCAAAGCACTCTCCATCCTTGAGTACAAAAACAAATTTGCTAATCATTTGTAGCCTAGCAACTTTAATTCTTTGGAGAAAAAAAACGTATAACTATTATCTTGTGACAAGAAATATTTCAATGAGATTTAGTTCTTGAGGGCAGTTTTGTGAGTTTGTCAGCCCCGATAGGGCCAGTTTGAGACTGAAATACACGGACTAGTCATGGAGAGAGCTGGGAATAATGCATGTGTATGGATGTAACGGAAGAAAGGAAATGGAGAGAAAGAAAATAAAAAGGACATTCATGGAACCGGCTAGAATTAACATACAGATTATTCTATTCTCATCATCGTTCTGAGAACTACAGCAAATTAAACGAAATATTGCCAAAAGCAATGTAAAGTAGAAGAAATTTTAAAAAATGCAAATAAGAAGCTTGACAGTAAAACACGTGATAGTGCACTAAATAAAATGAAAAATAATGTTGTACGTTTAGTGAACTTGAAAAACATAAATAGGTGGATTAAATAGGCATTGAAATATATCAGACAGGATCTTTTAATATCTAATGCCTTTTGTTCTGCATTTCACTCAATCAATCAAACAATCAGATTTATTCATCATATACACAATAAATGAACTTGCCAGCAGCGGTACAATAAAAAAGAACACACAATACACCATAAATATTTAACACAACATCCACCACAGCATTCTTCACTGTGGTGGAAGGCCAGGGCTGCCAACATTGGGTAAGAGTTGAGAGTGAGAAATTGCGAGGAAGCATAGCGACCGGGGGTGGGGTGGGGGGGGGGGGGGGGGGGGGGGGGGGGGGGGGGGGGGGGGGGGGGGGGGGGGGGGGGGGGGGGGGGGGGGGGGGGGGGGGGGGGGGGGGGGGGGGGGGGGGGGGGGGGGTGGGGGGGGGGGGGGGGGGGGGGGGGGGGGGGGGGGGGGGGGGGGGGGGGAGGGTATGGGAAGGGATGAAATTAAGAAATATATGTAAAAATATATGTGGAAACAGGCCCTCCCGCCCACCAAGTCCACAACGACCAGCAATCTATCATACACCAATTCCATCCATCACGCCAGGGACAATTTACAGAGCCATTTAACCTACAAACCTGCACTTCTTTCAGATATGGGAGAAACCGGAATATCCAGAGAAAACCCATGTGCTCAATATGACCCAGGGTCATATAGAGCTATATCTCTTTTAAATACGGATCAAAAAATATTAACAAAAATATTAGCACAAAGACTAAATAAAGTGATTAATAAACTAATTCATTCAGATCAAACAGGAATTATATCAAAACGATACTCTTCAAACAATCTAAGAAGATTATTTAATATTATATACTCGAAAAGAAACATTAATAAGGATTTATCAATTATAGCGTTGGATGCAGAGAAAGCTGTTGATCAGATTGAATGGTCTTATTTATTTTCGGTTATGGAATTTTTTCAACTGGGAGAGAAGTTTAATAACATGGGTTTTTTAAATTACTATATACCAGACCAACAGCTAGAATATTAATAAACCAAGTGTTAACAACGATAAATGTAATTTTATTCCGAGGCTGCAGACAAGGTTGCCCTTTATCTCCACTACTGTTTGCACTTGCAATAGAACCACTAGCAAAATCTGTAAGATCACACCTGAAATATTGGGTATGAAACTAAAGAAACTGAAAATAAAATCTCTTTGTAGGCAGATGATGTATTACTTTATATCACAAAACCAGAAATTAGTATCCCTAACTTGTTAGATTTAATAAACTCAATTTGGATCGTTTTCAGGATATAGAATTAATTGGAATAAAAGTGAACATGCAAATAATGGGAAATAACTTACATGTATTACAACAATATCCTTTTAAGATTGCAAATGAAAAAATTAAATATCTTGGAATTTATGTAACAAAAAGCTATGATTCTTTATTTAAATCTAATTTTCTACCCTTATTGAATAAATTATTTAAGAATATTTCAATATTGGAGAACATTACCTATTTCAATGCTAGGTAAGATTAATGCGATAAAAATAATTTTTCTTCCACAATTGCTATATCTGTTTCAAATGATCCCGATATATCTTCCCAAAATTTTTTTTAAGAAAGTAGACTCTATGGTTACCAATTTTATTTGGGATTATAAGAATCATTAGAATATTAAAAAGCATCTATGTTAAATCAAAAATAAAATGTGGTTTTGCATTGCCTAATTTTTATGTTTTATTATTGGGCAGTTAATATAAAAAAAATATGAATTTCTTCTGGTTGGAGAACTTAGATAAACAACCAAATTGGTTAAAAATGGAAAAAAGAAGACTGTTTACCTTTTGAAATTAGCTCGATTTTATTTGCTAATACTACAATACATAAGAAAACTTATAGAGGAAACCCAATAATAGAAAGCGGAATACGTATTTGGAAACAATAAAAAAAAACATTAAAATTACAGAATACACCACTAGCTCTTCCAATTGTAAACAATATTTCTTTTAAACCTTCATGGATAAAGGTTTCTTAAAATGGAAGAACTATGGAATAAATAAGATTTACTACTGTTATAAATAAAAAAATTTTGAAGTACAAATAAGATAGACTGTAAATTTTACATATATTAGGAATGAATGTGATGATAATATTTTCTTTTTATAACCATATAACATATAACCATATAACAATTACAGCACGGAAACAGGCCCTCTCGGCCCCTCCAGTCCGTGCCGACCATTTGTTTTCCCCTAGTCCCATCTACCTGCACTCAGACCATACCCATCCATTCCCTTCACGTCCATATACCTATCCACTTTACTCTTAAATGTTAAAATCGATCCTGCCTCCACCACTTCTGCTGGAAGCTCATTCCACACAGCCACCACCCTCTGAGTAAAGAAGTTCCCCCTCACGTTACCCCTAAACTTCCATCCTTAATTCGATGTCATGCCCTCTTGTTTGAATATCTTCCCTACCCTTAATGGGAAAAGCTTATCCACGTCAACTCTGTCTATCCCTTTCATCATTTTAAGGACCTCAATCAAGTCCCCCTTAACCTTCTGCTCTCCAAAGAATAAAGACCTAACGTGTTCAACCTTTCTCTGTAATCATAGTTGCTGGAACCCTGGCAACATTCTAGTAAATCTCCTCTGTACTCTCTCCATTTTGTTGACATCCTTCCTATAACTAGGCGACCAAAATTGTACACCATACTCCAGAATTGGTCTTACCAATGCCTTGTACAATTTTAACATTACTTCCCTACTCCTATATTCAATGCTCTGATTTATAAAGGCCAGCACACCAAAGGCTTTCTTTACCACCCTATCTACATGCGATTCCATTTTTGTATTGCTTTGATTTGATATTTATTCTTAATATGTAATTACTTCTAATAAAAATATTTTACAAAAAAAAGAAAACCCATGTGGTAGTAACGCAGCCACTCTACCGCTGCGCCACCGTGCCACCCCATTAAATTATTTTTTGTGTAATATATTTATTATGGTGTCACGTGAATAAAGAAGAACATATGATTCTGATTTCTGCTCTTCGGATAACACACACGTCCAGTCATTGTGTTTTATGGCTGGTTTTCAACCTCTTCAGGCTGAAGGTCTCGACTCGAAACATCACCCATTCTTTCTCCTGCTGAGTTTTTCTAGTTTTTAGTGTCTCTCTTCAGTTTAAACCAACATCTGCAATTCCTTCCGACACTATTTGTTAAGCAAAACTGGTCCTATTCTCATTATATAATTTTGTGATCAGCGTGAGAGCATGAGAATTTTGTGAAATGCATGAGAGTTTGCAGCCCTGCTAATAATGCAAACATTTTATTCAAGTTCCAGTTGTTTGGACAAAAATCACTTATTACTGCTTTATAACAGTTAAGTTAATTTAAGACCATTTCAGAAATTATGGCAGTCAACAAAAAATCAACTAACAAATTAAAGCAAACTAAAAAAAAAACATGTTCCTTTCCTGACTCTACCTCATAAGTACTTTAACGCTGTTAACAGAGCAAAAGGATATTAATCTCGAGAATCAAAATGGCGAAAGTGAGGGCAATTTTGCTTAAATGGTAATTCTAAGCCCATTCAGATCTGCATAGTCAGAGTTATACAACATGTACATGGCTGGCCCAATTTGTCCATAATGATCAAGTTGGCATTCTAGAAACATAGATAGAAACATAGAAAATAGGTGCAGGAGGAGGCCATTCGGCCCTTCGAGCCAGCACCATTCATTGTGATCATGGCTGATCGTCCGCTATCAGTAACCCGTGCCTGCCTTCTCCCCATATCCCTTGGCTCCACTAGCCCCTAGAGCTCTATTCAACGCTCTCTTAAATACATCCAGTGATTTGGCCTCCACTGCCCTCTGTGGCAGGGAATTCCATAAATTCACAACTCTCTGGGTAAAAAAGTTTTTCAAACCTCAGTCTTAAATGACCTCCCCTTTATTCTAAGTGTGGCCCCTGGTTCTGGACTCACCCAACTTTGGGAACATTTTTCCTGCATCTTGCTTGTCCAGTCCTTTTATAATTTTATATGTTTCTATAAGATCCCCCGTCATCCTTCTAAACTTCAGTGAATACAAGCTTAGTCTTTTCAATCTTTCCTCATATGACAGTTCCGCCGTCCCAGGGATCAATCTCGTGACCCTACGCTGCACTGCCTCAATCACAAGGATGTCCTTCCTCAAATTAGGAGACCAAAATTGTACACAATACTCCAGATGTGGTCTCACCAGAGCCCTATACCACTGCAGAAGAACCTCTTTACTCCTATACTGAAATCCTCTTGTTATAAAGCCCAACATTCCATTAGCTTTCTTTACTGCCTGCTGTACCTGCATGACAACTTTCAGTGACCGGTGTACAAGGACAACCAGGTCTCACTGTACCTCCCCCTTACCTGACCTAACCCCATTGAGATAATAATCTGCCCCCTTGCTTTTGCCGCCAAAGTGGATAACCTCACATTTATCTATATTATACTGCATCTGCCACACATCTGACCACACACTCAACCTGTCCAGGTCCCCCTGCAACCTCCTAACATCCTCTTCACAGTTCACACTGCCACCCAGCTTTGTGTCATCTGCAAACTTGCTAGTATTGCTCCTAATTCCCTCTTCCAAATCATTAATATATATGGTAAACAGTTGTGGCCTCAACACCGAGCCTTGCGGCACTCCACTCGCCACTGCCTGCCATTCTGAAAAGGACACATTCACTCCTACTCTTTCCTTCCGGTCTGCCAACCAATTTTCTATCCATGTCAACACCCTATGCCCAATAACAATGTGCTCTAATTTTAGTCACCAGTCTCCCGTGCGGAGACTGGTGACTAAAACCATATCAAAGGCTTTCTGAAAGTCTACATCCACTGGCACCACTTTATCCATTTGTCACATCTTCAAAACATTCCAGAAGATTAATCAAGCATTATTTCCCTTCATAAATCCATGTTGACTTGGACTAATCCTTTTACTGCTGTCCAAATGCTCCATTATTATCTCTTTAATAATTGACTCCAGCAACTTTCCCACCACCGAAGTTTCCCACCACCACCTGGTCTGTAATTCACCGTTTTCTCTCTCGCTCCTTTCTTAAAAAGTGGGATAACATTAGCTATCCTCCAATCCACAGGAACTGATCCTGAATCTATTGAACATTGGAAAATGATCACCAATGCATCCACTATTTCTAGAGCCACCTCCCTGAGGACCCTGGGATGCAGACCATCAGGCCCAGGGGATTTATCATTCTTCAGTCCCATGAGCCTACCCAATACTATTTCTCGCCTAATGAAAATTTCTTTCAGTTCCTCTACCCCCTTAGATCCTCTGTCCTCCAGTACATCTGGGAGATTGTTTGTGTCCTCATTAGTGAAGACAGATCCGAGGTACCTATTCAACTCTTCTGCCATTTCCTTGTTGCCCGTAATAATTTCACCCGTGTCTGCCTTTAAGGGACCCACATTTGACTTTGCTACTCTTTTTCCCTTAACATATCTAAAGAAGCTTTTACTGTCCTTCTTTATATTCCTGGTCAGCTTCCCGTATTGCCCGTTTTGTTTCCTTCTGTTGTCCTATGAAAGTTTCCCAATCATCTGGCTTCCGGCTACTCTTTGCTGTGTTATACATCTTTTCTTTTAGTTTTATTCTATCCCTGACTTCTCTTCTCAACCAGTTGCCTCCTACTCCCCTTAGAATAGTAAGATTAAACGAGAACTTACCAGTTTGAAGTTTGATCTTTATTTTATGAGGAGTCGAGTTGAGGGACTACGTGAATAGAAGCCCGTACAGCCGTTGGTGCGTCAATCTTCAAAGCAGCGGAATGAATTCACAGCTAACAATGACCGAAGTATAACGGTAAGATGATAAAACTAGAACTACAAGATTAAATCTATGAGGGTGGGAGCGGAGGGCACGTAGTCCCTCAAATCGACTCCTCATAAAATAAAGATCAAACTTCAAACTGGTAAGTTCTCGTTTAATCTTACTATTTTACTTCGGAGTCACGTGAGTGACTACGTGAAGACTTCAAAGCACTGTGAATTCACGCCGCAGACTCATATCCGACGTTCACACTGCCTGGATTGACTCAAAAGTCGTTAACAATCAATCATGCATCAGTAATACATTTGTTAAATGAAATAACAGTTTATTTACAAACAAATCATAACAAACCCCTCTAACTCAGGGGAAAATGTAACAGTACTGACACCAGAATCAGCAAACACCCCGAGCCTTGAAATCGGCTTGTGATAAACCTCTGAAAAGTTAGCTCACTGGACCATCCTGCGGCCGCGACGACCTTGAAATCGTTTGCACCGACACCTTACTGTGTGGTTTTTTGTGACTTATAAACAAAGCCAACTCTGTTCCTCTCAGAGGTTTAGTAATCTCAATGTAACGAGATAAATGTGAGACTATACAGAAGCGATCATCTGCGGGGTATGCGGAAAACACAATCTTACATCCTGTCATGCCTCTTTTATTATGTTTAAGCAAATCATAGACATAAAATATAATGGCATCAGCCAACACATGCATTCTATCTAGCCGTAGCTTTTGCAATGTTTGTACACGTTGGGCTGAAACCAACACCATAAGCATGACCACCTTCATAGTTAATTTGGCTATAGATAGGCTTGTAACCGGAGCCCACTGGCGAAGAACCATAAGAACCTCACTCACATTCCAAATCCCGGCATACCTGGGTTTAGGAGGATTAGAATTGAAAACTCCCTTCATGAATCGTGAACTAACGGATGTGTCCCTACTGTATGCAATTCTGCATTCATAGGTAAATAAGAAGACAGAGCACTTCTGGCTGACAAACTCCAATACATCCGTGATCCCTGCAATGTGATATACAATATCCTGCTGTAGGCAGAATTGCTCCCACTTCCTTATATAGGTGATATATTGCTGCTGTGTACTATCCCTGCAGGCCGACGTGAGAACATCCACCGTCCGATGAGACAGTCCTCTCCCCAGGTATGGCCTCCTTAAAATCTGCAAATTAACAGATCAATACGATCCTATAAAGGATGTTGATCCCCAGTGACTGGATTTACCAGTAGATTTTTATTCTTGGGCATAAGCATGTAAGGCTCCCTAGCCATTTGTAATACAACGGGAAACCATGCTCGTGTAGGCCAATCTGGCACTACCTATACCCCTGAAGCGGAGTCCTCCTTGATCTTTTGCAAACATCTGCTGATGAGACAGAATGAAGGAAATACATACACAAACATTCCTCCCCCCAATGCAGCGAAAATGCATCCACTGCTACTGCCCCAGGACCTGGTTACCATGAAACATATCTAGGTAACTGATGATTTAATCGAGATGCAAACAAGTCAATATCTGGCAATGCATACTGATCAATCATTGTGGTTAAATACATCCTGATTTAACATCCATTCAATGTTGTCATTAAACTGACGTGACCTCTTCCTGGCAAATAAAGTGCTGAAAGCCAGATATTTTGGTCAATACACCAGCTCCAAATCTGGTTAGCCAGTCTATCACAAGACTGTGACTTAACTCCACCCATGTGGTTTACATATGCCACTGCTGTGGTGTTGTCAATCTGACCTGCACATGCAGATCCCTCCTTGTAGAACAATAAGCTTTGAGCCCATACCAGGTGCCCAACAACTCTAAATAATTAATATCCTCTTAATTGAGGAAGCGATGTCTCATCCACATTCCATCTGCCTCCACAACTAGAAGACATATCTGTTGCACCCCAACCCAGTGTACTTACATCAGTCTGTAATATCAGTGACGGTGATTCCACCAAAACCTTCCTTAAATTTTTTGAAACATGTACTATCCACCATTGTATGTCAGCAATCGCCCAGCTGACAACTGCATAGGCCTATCAAAATGGCCCCTTTGTATTCTCAGTGCCTGTTCCTTTGATGGTTGTAATTGTTGATAATGCAGAGGACCATACTGCACAGCTGGAAAAGCTGCAACAACTTCCCAATAAAACTGGCTACTTGTCTAATCGAAGGCCGTTGTTCTCCAACGAGATTAACACAGTCCTCAATTAACTGATTCAATTTATCCCTGGGCAAAGTTACCAACATGTGATTGGAATTAATGGTAAATCCCAGATAATCAATAATTTGGACTGGTGATAATTTAGATTTATCTGGGTGAATAACAAATCCCATTTGTTCAAAAGTGATTTTAACAACTGAAACTGATGATTGAGTTTCAGCATGAGTCTTTCCAACAATCAGAATATCATCTAAATAGGCCATTACCACATGCCCCTGAGCTCTAAGTAATGCTAACACAGGTTTTACCAATTTAGTAAATAATCTAGGAGCTGAAGTTAATCCATTCGGCAATGTCCTGAATTGCCACAGCTCAGTCATCCAAATAAATTTCAAATATCTTCTATCATCCCCATGAATAGACACTGGTTAATACGCATTCTTTAAATCAATGGTTGCCATATAATACCCTTTGGACACTAGATGTTTGCCCGTGGTAAAGTTCTCCATTTTGAAATGCCTATAACAAACAAATTTGTTCAAATTCGATAAATCCAGAATAATTCTACATCTCCCAGTCTTTTTAGATCTGGGAAATATACTTGACAGAAATTGTTGACTTTGATAGACAGAAGGCTCAATTACCCCTTCTTATGTAACGACTGAATCTCTGCTTGAATAAGCACATTTTCCTCATCTGAAAAATAAGTTTACAACTAGGAAAATGTTGATTAGGTAGACTGTCATAGTAAAATCCAATTTTTCTCCCCTTCAATACACTAAGTATGAACAAATCTGATGTCAACTGCTGCCATTGTTTGAGAACAATTTTAACCTTCCCCAATTTGAACAGGAACATCAGTTAATTCATCGTCTGTCAAATGTTATATTCCTTACCAGCATCTTTCCTTGCGGCCTTGTTGTCCTCGACTTCTTGTAGAGAACCTTTTTTTTTCCTTGCGTCCAGCTGGCTTAATGAGGGCCATGGTTATAACAACCTCATAACAGTCTTTGACCCTTTTTGCAAGGTTACCACCAAACAACAGATTTCGTGGTGGTACACTGGTCGGTTTGCACAACTCGCCAAATTCGGGTTAGCACTGGCCTAATAGCGGCCCTCCCGATATTATTAATTTCAAAATGCATTACAAAGGAGTCCCAGTTCATCCTGGTGTGCTTCAACCATATCATTTGTATCAATAACTTTCACCACAGCTGTAATACCTGCTTACAACAGTTTAAGCACTTTTTAAAACTTCATCTCCTGGGCCCTAGCAGGCAAACCCATCTATGCAAATTTGATGATTAACCACTGGTACCTTCAGGAGATCACAATTAACAGGAGCTTTATAGTTTTTTTGCTACTTCATCCATAGCTAGCTCCTGTAACTGGTGGGAGAGCATATACTGAATGGCTTTGGCCAATTCTACATCAATCGCCTTTCCTGCCTCTCTACACTCAGCAAACTTCCCAGCAATGTTCGGAATTACCTCCAACCGAACACCTTTACTGCTCTCCCCCAGCATAGAAAACAGTGTCAGCAAACAGCCCTGACAGAACATCGTCCTCACAGGCAGGATAGTTCTGCAGCCCTGAAACAGGTGCTGCTAGCACAAGATCTCCATCAGCCTGGCTTGGGCACCACTCCTCCTCAAGGAGCTGGAACATCCTCCTCACAGGAAGGATAGTTCTGCAGCCCTGAAACAGGTGCTGCTAGCACAAGCTCTCCATCAACCTGGCTTGGGCACCACTCCTCCTCACGGAGCTGGCCCCTGTCGAGCATTCTTTTGTAATAGAATCTCGACGTGGGGAGAGCCGTGAGCAAACGGACTCTCCTATGGAGGGTATAACCTCCAGGCCCGACTCATCTCCGGGCCACAGAGACTTGCCAGTGGCCTTCCACCCTACTGTGCAAGCCTCCACTGCCCCCCGACAGTGGGTCCGCAACCACTGGCTGTGTAGCCAGCACCGGACCAGGTGTTACCAGACGGGCCTCCATCCTCAACACCCTCTGGTCACTCTCCTTTCTACCCCGGAGCGCCTCGCTGACACCTTCTTCACTTTCTGCAAACATATCTACCAAAACTCCCAACCGTCGCAGAAATGACCTGTGGTAAAATTTTTCAACAAACCTTACCTCCGTTTAAACTTGTTAACAAAGAACTGCAGATGCTGGAGAATCGAGGGTGAAGTCTGAAGAAGGGTCTCGACCCGAAACGTCGCCCATCTCCTTCGCTCCTTAGATGCTGCTGCACCCGCTGAATTCTCCAGCTTTTCGTGTAACCCGTTTAAACTTACCGCTCGGAGGAGCGCTGCTGCTCCAACTGGCCGACTGCACCAGCGTCTGACGTCATGACGCACCAACGGCTGTACGGGCTTCTATTCACGTAGTCACTCACGTGACTCCGAAGTAAAATCTTTCTTCCTTTTTGGAATGAAATGATCCTGCGTCTTCCGGATTATGCCCAGAAATTCCTGCCATTGCTGTTCCACTGTCATTCCTGTTAGGACCCCTTTGCAGTCTACTTTGGCCAGCTCCCCTCTCATGCCTTCATAGGCCCCTTTGTTCAACTGCATCACTGCCACTTCCGATTTAACGTTCTCCTTCTCAAATTGCAGATTGAAACTAATCATATTATGATCACTACCTCCAAGCAGTTCCTTATCATATCTGGTTCATTGGACAACACTAAATCCAGTTCTCTTATATCTGGTTCATTGGACAACACTAAATCCAGAATTGCCTTTTCTCTGGTTGGCTCCATTTCAAGCTGCTCTAAGAATCTATCTCAGAGGCATTCTACAAATTCTTTTTCTTGGGGTCCTGAACCAACCTGATTTTCCCAGTCTACCAGCATTTTGAAACCCCCATCACCACAGTGGCATTACCTTTGTTACAAGCCAGTTTGAACTCCTGCTGCAACTTACACCCTGCATCCGGGCTACTATTTGGGGGTCTGTAAATAACACCAATTAGTGTCTTCTTGCCTTTACAATTCCTCAACTCAATCCACAGTGACTCTGCCTCATCAGTCCCTATGTCTTCCCTCGCAAGGGTCTGAATTCCATCCCTCGCCAGCAGAGCTACCCCCCTTCATCTGCCCACCTGCCTGTCCTTTCTGTCGGATGTATAACCCAGAATATTAAGTTCCCAGTCCCGATCCTGTTGCAGCCACATCTCAATAATCCCCACAATATCATATCTACCAACACCTAACTTAGCCTCAAGCTCATCTACTTTACTTCTTATACTTCGCTCATTCATATACAATACTTTTAATTCCTTACGCATCTTACCGTTCACATCGATCCCTATTACACATGGACATACTCTCCTATCTCTTTGTGATCTTCCTTTCCCGTTAATTCTGGGGTCATTAACCATCCCTTTATTCTCTTTCCCTTTAACTCCATCCTTGACTATCCCATTTGACACCCCACCTCCTTATTCAGTTCAAAACCACCTGTGTAGCAGTGGCAAACCTGCCTGCCAGAATGTTGGTCCCCCACCTGTTAAGATGCAATCTGTCCCTTTTGTACAGTTCCCCCTTACTCCAAAACAAATCCCAGTGATCTAAGAATCTAAATCCCTGCGCCAGTTACTCAACCACACATTCAGGTCCCGTATCTCCCTGTTCCTGCTCACGCCGGCACGAGGAACTGGAAGCAAACTGGAGATAACAACCCTGGAGGTCCTGCTTTTCAGCATTTTTCTGAGCTCCCTAAAGTCATGCTGCAGAATATTCTTTTAAAAAAAATATTTTTTAATTAGAAGTAATGTACAATAGTATAAACCAAAAATAACATAATACATTTCATGTACCACTTCTTGTTTTAAACTTTAATAATAGAAAATTAGCAGAAGGAAGAAAAAGAGAAATAGAGAAAGTTAGATAAGATAGTGATATTAATAGTACGTGAAAAAGTGGAAAGAAAGAGCCCATAAAGATGTAGAGCACGAGGAAGAGTAAAAGAAAGAAAATAAAAAATAAAAAAAAGGAAAATATAAAGAAAATAAGATAAAAGGGAAGTGCCTGCTTCATATCTTTACACACCCCTCACCAGGTCCTTAGTTTATTTCCAGTTATGTTGCACCTTATGCTTGTAATAAGTCGATAAATGGAGACCAAATCTTTAAGAAATTGTCTGATTTGCCTGCCAGGATGAATCTCATGTCTTCGAGGTGTAACATTTCTGACATATTTGAAATCCACATTTTTAACGTTGGTGTGGGTGCATTTTTCGAAAATTTAAGTATACGTATTTTTGCTGTTTTTAAGCCATAATTAAGGAAACTCTTTTGGAACGAAGTCAGCTCAAAGCCAACATCCCTTGTTCCAAAAATAATCAATTCTGTGTTAGGTTTCAATTTTATTTCAAATAATTTCGTAAACATTTCAAAAATTAAATTCCAAAATGTTTGGATTTTTATGCAAAAACAAAGGAATGTGCTACAGTTGAGATAAACATTTATCACAAATGGGGGAAACATTTGGAAAGATTTTATTTAGTTTTGTTTTCAAATAATATAATCTATGTAGAATTTTGAATTGGATTAAGATATGTCTTACATTGATCGAGCATTTATGCACATAATATGCAAGTATTTATCCCAACTCTTTCGAGATTTTTATAGATAGTTCTTGTTCCCAATCTCTTCTAATTCTATCAGATGATGGTATTTCTATATTTAGGATGATACTATACAAGTATGATATTAAGTTAGTTGAGTCCGCCTTTCTGTTCATAGCTTCATCTAATGGGTCTGGAGTCAACGTTTGGTATTCTTGTGTATGTTTTTTCAAATAATCACAGATTTGAAGATATTTAAAATATTGATTACTTCTCAGGTTGTATTTGAATTGTAGTTGTTGGAATGATTAAAAAATTCCCGTTTCATACATGTCTCCAACCTTTTTAATTCCTATAATTTCGCAATGGGTAAATGATTTATCAATAATAGATGGTTTAAATGACAGATTATTAACTATAGGAGAGAGAAGCGATAGGTTTCTTAATTTGAGAGTTAATTTTATTTGTTTCCAAATTCTAATAGTACTATGAATAATTGGATTTTTCTTGTATATTGTATTATTCAGTTTTATTGGTGAGAGAAGGATCGCTCCTATATTAAAAGGGGAACAATCCTCTCTCTCCATTACTATCCAATCCACCCATTGGACAGAATTGTCCAACAGGTGAATTACATTTTTGATAATTACTGCCCAAAAGTAATACCAAAAATTGGGGAGTGTTAGTCCACCAAATTCTTTAGGTTTACACAAGTGTCTTCTTTGAATTCTATGGAATTTATAGTCCCACATAAAATTTGTGATATCAGAATCCAGTTTTTTGCAAAACTTTTTAAGTAAGTATATTGGTATTGATTGAACTGAATATAAAATTTGTGGTAAGATGATCATTTTTATGGCATTTATTCTGCCTATTAAAGACATCGGAAGTGTTTTCCAAAATTTAATCAAGGCATTTAATTTAGTAAGTAAGGGCATATAATTTGCGTTAAATAAATATTTATATTTTCTGGTAATTTCGATTCCCAAGTATTTTAATTTTTCTGTAGCAATTTTAAAAGGGAATTTTAAAAGGTGTGTCGAATCTTGAGGTTTTATCGTCATAATTTCACTTTTATTCCAATTATTCTATATCCTGAAAAGGATCTGAATTCCTCTATTAGATTTAGTATAATTGGTATACTGATTTGGTTTTGTAATATACAATAGTACATCATCTGCGCATAGTGATATTTTATTATTTGAGTATTTTGTATTATAACCATGGATATTCGGATGTATTCTTATGATTTCAGCTAAGGGTTCTATTACAAGAGCAAATAGCAGGGGTGATAGTGCACAACCCTCTCTATTGCCCCTGGGTAGTTGGAATTTCAGAGACAGCATATTATTAGTTAATATTCTATCCGTCGGCTTGTCATATAATAGTTTTACCCATGAAATAAAGTTCTCTTCCATTTGAAATGTTTGCAATACTTTGAAAAGGTAATCCCAATTCCACTTGATCGAATGCTTTTTCTGCGTCCAATGAAATAATTGATAGGTCTTGCTCCAGTTTTCTATGAGTGCATTATATTAAACAGACGTCTCAAATTATTGAATGAGTATCTCTTGGGTATAAACCCCGTTTGATCCGCATTTATTAATTTGCTAACATATTTACTCAATCTTCTTGCTAAAGTTTTCGCTAATATTTTTTGATCTGTATTTAACAGTGTGATGGCTCTATATGAGCTAGGGTCTTATAAATCTTTATCTTTTTTAGGTATAAATGTAATTGTTGATTCCGCTAATGTTTCTGGTAATGTTTGTTCTCTGAAAGCGTAAGTGTACAGTTTTTGTAACCTTGGTGAGATTATCTCGTAAAATCTTTTATAAAATTCATTACTAAATCCATCCGGTCCTGGTGTTTTAACATTCTTCAGTGAATTTATTGTCTCTTCTATTTCCTTAATTGAGACCTGACCTCCTAATTCCTCTTGTTCCAGCAGATTAAGTTTCGGGAGGTTACAGTTGTCCAAAAAATGTATAACTTTAGTACTATCTGCTGATGTTTTAGATGTATATAAATTTTGATTAAATTTAGCAAATCTTTTATTGATATCATTGGGTAATGTTAACAATTCACCTTTATCTGATTACAAATTTAAAATCGTATGATCTTTTTCCCGTTTTTTCAATTGACGTGCAAAAAGTTTATGTGGTTTATCGCCAAATTTAAAGTTTTCCTGTTTTGTAATTTGAAATATTCTTATAACTTTTGCAGATAATATTCTGTTTAATTTATATTTCAGTATTGTGATTTTATTGTGTTTATCTATGGTTGGCTCTTTAGCATTATCTAGATCCAGTTATCTAATTCGTTCTTTTAACTGCATTTGTTCATTCTTATTATTTTTATTTTGAAAAGCTTGGTATGAAATTATGGGTCCTCTGATAAATGCCTTAAAAAATTCCCATAGTAAAGAGGGTGAAATACCTGGGGTGTCGTTAGTCTCAAAAATAAGTTCCATCTGTTGTTTTAGATATATACCACCTTGCGGGTCATTTAGAATTTGAGGATTAAACCTCCAAAACAATTTTTTATTAGGCATTCCTTTTAGTTTTAAGAAAAAAAATAACGGGGAGTGATCAGAGATAATGCTATTATGATATTAAGGATTCTTTGTGTAAGGAATTACTTTCGTATCCACTAAAAAATAGTCGATACATGAATAAGTTTTATATACCATTGAGTAAAACAAATATTCCCTTCCAACTGGGTTAGCGATCCTCCAAACATCTGTTATATTTGTGTTTTTTATGTATGTATTTAGGAGTTCACTAGTTTTAGATTTTATGTTATGCCTCTTTTGTTGTGCAGATTTGTCCAAGTAAGGATCTAAAATGCAATTGAAGTCTCCCCCAATCATCACATTTTGATAATTAAACTCTGAGATTATATTCAGGATTTTATTAAAAAATTGGGGATTATCAAAATTAGGCGCATATATATTTACCATAGTGATTGGGGTAGAGTGGATCTCTCTGGTAACTATGAGATATCTCCCATCTTTATCTGTTATGATATTCTTTGATTTAAATGGTATACCTTTACGAATAATAATTGCCGTGCCTCTTGATTTAGAGATATATGAAGAATGATATGTTTGACCTATCCAATTTGCCTTCAATCTGGTCTGGGCTTGCAGTTTCAGATGTGTTTCTTGTAAGAGGATTGTCTGAATTAAGTGATTTCAATTGTGCGAAGATCTTACCCCTTTTAATTGGTTCATTAGCACCCCTTATGTTCCAGCTGCAAAACGCGATTCCTCCAATTTCCTTTTGCTTATCGTCTTGCATTTTAAATTACTTTGATACCTTTAAGTCATATGGTGCAACAAGATACCTCAGGACTCTAGGTGTTGGGTGGGCATTCACGGCTATTAGGTTCTGTTGGTACATCCCTTTTAAAATTGTCCTTAAGAAAAAAGACAAAGAAGTGTGAAGTGGTGTGAAAATAAACAAAGTGATATTACAGTGTCTAAAAATAATGACACTGTAAAAAAATAGCCACTGCAAAAAAATGGTGGTACTTACGTGTTTAGCGACTTCCGTTGATGTTAATATATATTTAGCTCAGCTCACTTGACCAACCTTGCAAAATGGAAGAGGGGCCAATTCAAAACCGAGTGATATATAGCAAAATTACAATTTGTATATCTAATTAAATCTTCAGATTGTCTACCATTTACTATGTACTAACAGTTTTTACGTTTACTTCACATTCAGATCCCGGTCTCTTGTAATAGTAAGCTGCTGGTTGGAAGGGGTTAACCAGAATCAGACTCATGGCTATATGCCAAGTGTCTGAATCTCCTCCACTCCACTCAGGCATAACTGGGGCATAATTTCTTATATGGGTTAGTTTATTAGTGTGTTAATAATATATTTCATTATATTTAGCTCATTGTCCTACATCTGGACATTCATAAATGATTTGAAATAAATCCCCCCCTTCCCCTCCCCGGAGGAGTTAATCATTATTAAATTATACCGTTATACCAATTCGCATTTGATTGCTATTGCTATGTTAATTCAATAGCTTGTGTTAGTATAGGATTAAAATTATAAAATACTTTAATTCATAAAATGTTATTTTCAAGTCCGTTTGTATTGATTTCTCCATTCAACCACACCCTTGTTTTTCAGTCTTTTATTCGAAATGGAAAAAAAATGTCCTTGAGTTAGCATTCGAAAGAAGATAAGGTCTCCAGACATCGCCTCGTGGAAAGCTCCACCATCTTGATCTTTCAAAAAGTCATATTTTCTCAGCTTCCCCTCTGCCGATATCTACAGAAAAAAAAACCGTGTTCTGATAGTCGTGGTGATTTACTTAACAATTTATCTCTTTTATGATTTCTTGAGCATGTTTGTATGGTTCTTCTGGGTCAGTAAACGCACGTTCCATATCCTTGTAAGTGATCCTCATTTTTGCAAGGTACATTATGCCGTATATTACATTTTGAACTCCTTTCAGGATCTGTCTTATCTTTGAAAACAAATCTCGTTTTTGTAGCTACTTCATCGGGATAATCTCTAACAAATCTAAGGTTATCCTCTTCAAACATCATATTCGTTCCGTATAGGATTTTTTTCATAATATCTTCCAAAGCAGAAATGTCATGAAATTTCACTATGACCTGTCTTGGAGGGGCACCTGGCCTTGATTGAGCTCTTTGCACCTGATGTGCCACATCTATTTTCAGTTTGACAGGCAGGTTGAATACTTGTTTAAGGAAGTTGGCAGCAAACTCCCGAGGATACTTTCCCTCCGAAGCTCCAACTATTTTTAAATTCTGCCATCTTGAACGTGCTTCCAAATCAAGGCATTTATCAGTCATTTTGGCCAGTTGACCCAAGACACGCTCGTGATCTTTTCTCATTCTCTTCATATCTTCAGACATTTCTATCAACAATGTTTCCATATATTTCATAGCAGTGTTATATGCTGTAGTAGTATGGAGAATAGAATCAAACTTCTCCTTGCAATCTTTTCCACCCGTTTAATTTTTGCAGTTAAATCCTCTTCAACATTATCAATGCGTTTACTTAAAATATTGATTGTATCAATAATTTGCTGATTCCCACGGTTCATGTTATTAGTCATACTTTCATTCAATGCAGAAATCTCATCATGTAGCATAACAGCATAATCTTTCTTTAATGATTCTCTTACCGACTGCTTCATTTCTTCCATCTCTTTCTCCTTTGTAGCAATTCCAGAGGCTGATTCTTCGGAACTTTCTGATGTTTGCCGAGTTTTAGCCAGTTCTTTGAAAAGGAGTCTTGTGATGGGTCTTTGAGGACTTTGGGGAGGAATCCTTTTTTCATTTAAAAATACCTTTATCCTCAGTTATTTTTGCGGTGATTTCTGATGAGGTCACCAGCGCAATGTCAAGCAGCTCCGGTAAGTATTTTTAAATCGGTCCCGTCTTCCAAAACAGCTTTATAAGCGAATTCTCGCATTTTTCGGAAGCGGAGCTAAACGCTGCACCTTTTCAGTGCCCATAGTGCCACCGGATGTCACGCTGCAGAATATTCTCCTTCTTTCCGATATTGTTTGTGCCGACATGCACTACCACCTCCGGCTGTTCACCTTCGCCCTTGAGGATTTTCTGCACTCTGTCCGTGACATCCTGGATCCTGGCACCAGGAAGGCAGCACACCATCCTCAAATCCCATCTGTTGCCACAGAAACGCCTGTCCGTACCGCTCACAATGGAGTCTCCAACTACAATGGCGTTGCCTGATGTTGGCCTCTTTGGTTTTGGCTCAACAGCCCTTTTTGCTTCGCAAGCCAGTCCGCCGCTCAGTGTTTTAACATCTTCTGTCCCGACAGCTTCTAAGTGGGTGCATTCCAAGTTTCTCTCCCTTTCTCACCAGCACCAACTTTTTCTCTTCCAGTACCTTAGGTGTAACAATCTCACTGTAGGACTTGTCGAGGAACAACTCAGTTTCCGGGATGAACCTGAGGTCATCAACTTGCTTCTCCAGTTCCCCAACACGGTCCTTCAGGAGCTGTACCTGGATGCACTTCTCACACTTGTAGCAGCCAGAGGCACCAGCAGTGTCCTTGACCTCCCACATACTGCAAGCATCGCACTGAATCAGCTTGCTTGACATCTCCTTCTTTCCTCTCCCTCTCCAGCGTTTTGCGTAGCCTCCTCTCCTAAAACTCTAGAGCCAAAGACTCGCACTTTACTCACAGGGCCGCTCCCTCACTGCCACTCCCTAAGAGCCGTCCTGCTTATATTGACTGATAAATTGCCTAATTTACCAATTTACAAACCAAATTCCTCAGTTTTCAACTGTTTCCCCCCTCTGACTCACTTCTAACTCTCTTCCCACTCGGGCTAGTCAATCAGTGTTTTCTCCTGCTTCTCTTTGTTGCTGTTGCTTCCAACTTCATGGGAGTCTGATTGCCCAAGGACTGCTTGCCCTGGGACTGGCTGCCGTTCCAAGATCAGCGCATGTCCCAGGGACTGGCTGTAGTTCTCAGGTTGGCTCACCTGCCCCGACCCCGCAAAAATGAATTGAAAAAAAAAAAGTGTTTTTTCGGGTTACGGGCTGGATTCATCCCGTGTGCCGTAGGTTGCCGAACCCTGTCCTAGATGTTTGGACTCATTGTGGTCCCCCACATGTTTTACAACCAATTCACCTGGTTAGTTCTAACTCTGGCTGCTTCATACTGTCGGCGGCTACACATCCAACCAAGGAAGAAGATAAGAGAAGGGATGCGACATCACTCACAGCTGCCAACTGACTCGCTTCCCCAGACTGCACAGATTGCTGTGATGTGGTGCAAAGAGACAAACTGTGCAGGGACTAAAGACAGCATGATAATTCTGTCATCAGCATGAGAATTGGCTGAAATGCATGAATCTCACGTTCAAAACGTGAGAGTTGGCAGCCCTGTCTAAGGACAGAATGTGACAACAGCCACACAGGGAGACACATACACAAAGGAAGACACACACACACACACACACACACACACAGGGAGAGAGACACACGCACACATGGAGACAGGCAGACACACACACGGGGAGATATACACACACACACACACATAGGGAGAGAGACACACGCACACATGGAGACAGGCAGACACACACATGGGGAGATAACATATAACATATAACAATTACAGCACGGAAACAGGCCCTCTCGGCCCTTCCAGTCCGTGCCGCCATTTGTTTTCCCCTAGTCCCATCTACCTGCACTCAGACCATACCCCTCCATTCCCTTCACGTCCATATACCTATCCACTTTACTCTTAAATGTTAAAATCGATCCTGCCTCCACCACTTCTGCTGGAAGCTCATTCCACACAGCCACCACCCTCTGAGTAAAGAAATTCCCCCTCACGTTACCCCGAAACTTCTGTCCCTTAATTCTCATGTCATGCCCTCTTGTTTGAATCTTCCCTACCCTCAATGGAAAAAACGTATCCACGTTAACTCTGTCTATCCCTTTCATCATTTTAAAGACCTCAATCAAGTCCCCCCATAACCTTCTGCGCTCCAAAGAATAAAGACCTAACTTGTTCAACCTTTCTCTGTAACATAGTTGCTAGAACCCTGGCAACATTCTAGTAAATCTCCTCTGTACTCTCTCTATTTTGTTGACATCCTTCCTATAACTAGGCGACCAAAGTTGTACACCATACTCCAGAATTGGTCTTACCAATGAGCCTTGTACAATTTTAAAATTACTTCCCTACTCCTATATTCATGCTCTGATTTATAAAGGCCAGCACACCAAAGGCTTTATTTTACCACCCTATCTACATGCGATTCCACCTTCAGGGAACTATGCACAGTTATTCCTAGATCCCTCTGTTCCACAGCATTCCTCAATTCCCTACCATTTACCATGTACGTCCTATTTTGATTTGCCCTGCCATGATGTAGCACTTCACACTTAACAGCATTAAACTCCATCTGCCATCTTTCAGCCCACTTTTCCAAATGGCCCAAATCTCTCTGTAGACTTTGAAAATCGATTTCATTATCCACAACACCACCTATCTTAGTATCATCTGCATACTTACTTATCCAATTTTCCACCCCATCATCCAGATCATTGATGTACATGACAAACAACATTGGACCCAACACAGATCCCTGAGGCACCCCACTGGTCACCGGCTTCCAACCTGACACACAGCCATCCACCATTACTCTCTGACATCTCCCATTCAGCCACTGTTGAATCCATCTTGCTACTCCGCCATTAACACCCATAGATTGAACCTTCTTAACCAACCTTCAATGGGGAACCTTGTCAAAGGCCTTACTGAAATCCATATAGACAACCTCCACTGCTTTACCCTCATCAATTTCCCTAGTTACCGCTTCAAAAAATTCAAGAAGGTTTGTTAAACATGACCTTCCAGGCACAAATCCTGGAAGGTCATGTTCCAGGATGAGCTGGATATATACACACACACACACACAGGGAGAGAGACACACGCACACATGGAGACAGGCAGACACACACACGGGGAGATGTACACACACACACACACACAGGGAGAGAGACACACGCACACATGGAGACAGGCAGACACACACACGGGGAGATATACACACACACACACACACACACACACACACACACACACACACACAGGGGGAAACACACACACACACAGGGAGACACACACACAGGGAGACACACACAGGGAAACACACACACAGACACACACACACACAGGGATACACACACAGACATGCACACACACACACAGGGATACACACACACACACACAGGGAGACACACACAGACACGCACACACACACAGGGAGACACACATACAAGGAGACGCATACACACACAGGGAAACATACACACACAAGGAGACACACACAGGGAGACAGACACACAAGCACACACACACACACACCCCTTTCCTTCCCCCTCTCTCCCTCCATCCTCCCCTTCCTCCCTCCTGAGACCATCCCTCCCTCTTTCCTCCCCCCCCCAACCCTCTCTCTCCCCAGCCGCCCAATGGGGAGTCTGGCGGGCATGGTGTTGTGTGGATTGGCGGCGCTGGCGCTGCCGTGTGAGGGACGGAGGTAGGGAGGGAGGGAGTGAGGCCTCGCCGGCAGCACAGCGCTTGCAGCCGGCGCACAGAGGTGCTGACACCTGGCGGCTACACATCCGACCAAGAGAGAAGAGACGCAATGTCACTCACAGCCATCAACCGACGCGCTTCTCCAGACCGCACAGATCACTGTCACGTGACACAAAGAGACAAACTGTGCAGCAAAGATCGTATAGGTCCACTATAGGATCCTTGCTGTGCAGGGACTGAAGACAGCATGAGAATTCTGTCATCAGCGAGAAGGCGTGAGAATTTGCTGAAATGAGTGAGTCTCACACTCAAAGCGTGAGAGTTGGCAGCCCTGTGGAAGGCACAAAGTATAGTCAGTCGGTGCTTCCTACTGGAGACCGCGGCTTCAGGATGAAGTAGGTCGCAGGCCGGCGGTCGGAGCTCTTCTCCAGGGATTCCCTGCGAGGGATCCCGCTCCGGACAGTAAATAAGTAAGTCCCCGCCGCACCTGCGGCTAGAAGCTCCGCAGACCGCGGCTTCAAGATGTTGAAGGCCGTGGGCCAGTGGGTCGAAGCTCTTCTCCCATGGGGGTCCCCAAAGAGGGATCCTAGGCTTTGGACACCGTGCCCGTGGCCAGAAACTCCGCAGTCCACACCTTGAAGGTGATGTAGGCCGTGAGCCGGCGGGTCGGAGATCTTCTTCTCCGGGAAAGGCCGCACCAATCCTGGGTGTTAGGCTGCAAGGGAGGCGACATGGAAAAAGCCACCTCTCCGTGGAGGAGGCGACCAAAAGCGGTTTCCCCTTTATCTCCACCCCCCCCCCCCCCCATCCCCCCAACACCACCCCCCACACAAGACACACTGAGAGACATTAACAGACACATTTGGACATACTTAAAAAAAACTAACACACTGCTGAGTTCCTTGATGAAATCTTGCTGCTGGAGATCAGCATTCCTTCTCTGTTGAATCCTGTGCCACATAGATATCACCAGCACACATCGAACGACAGATGGCTGGTCTACGTGTGCACTCAGATAATTTCCTACATTTCATAGGTGATTGCCTTTATCTGACATTCTTTATCTGTGTGATTTTCTTTGATGTGGAGGTGGGTATGAAGCCACATTGATCATAGAATCATAGATTAGGTACATTATAGAAGGCGGCCGTTTGGCGCAATTGGATCATGCCAGCTTTCTATTCAAGCAATTACCTATTTCTGAACCCTGCTCCACAGTCTTACAAACATTTCCTCACCTTATATGGGTCCAATTTCCTCTTAAAGGCTACAAACCTCCACAACATATACAGGCAATACATACCAGATTCCCGCACATGACTGGATAAAGCTTTTCTTCGTGTAATGGTTAATTCTCTTCCCCTTTATTTTATACCTGCACCCTTTGGTCCTCATCATCTCCACCAATTGGACAAACCTCCCACTATCCACTCGGTTCAGATACCTCATTGTTTAAATGCTGTGGTCAGATCTCTCCTCAATTTTCACTTCTCATTTTCTCAAATCTTCTCAATTTCCTAAACCTTCTCAGGAACTAGAGATGCTGGTGTGCATTTGTGCCCAATGTGTCGAAGTCGCTTGACCAGGATTAATAGCTGGTGATATTTATTCTTAAGAACTTGAAGCTATCAACCATTTCTACTTTGGCACCATCAATGTGTACAATCATCAGTGATGCTGCCTAATTTTACCTTGCAGATATCTGTAATATTCGGGCCTTGCCATAGTCAGCAGGTGTTCCTGTGGCTATGTTGGGACCCATGTTTGTCCCGGTATTGTCTCTTTGCATTCCTGGTGGCTTTGCGAAAATTGTAACAAGCTTCTTGTCCCACTTGGGGTCGTTTGACTTGTATACAGTGGTTTAGGCCTTCACCTGGAAATGGACTTCATGCTTCACACATGGTTTCTCAGATTGTCGTCATCATCACAGAGTTTTCCATTCACTTACTGATGAAATCAATCATGGAGTGACGTACTCATTGAGGTCAGTCACAGATTCCCTGAATATGGACCAATCCACTGACTCAAAGTAGTTGCCTTGGATGTCATCCCATTCTGCAGATCAGCACTGAACAACCTTCTGTACTGGATCATGCAAAGTGATGTCCGGAAAGTGAGATGCTTTTAAAAGTGTGATGGCAAGTGTTCAAGGCATACATATACCTATTAGATTGAAGGACAAGGCAAGTGGGAGTATGGAGCTTAGTATGATGAGAAACATTCATAAGTTCATAATTTCATAAGGGATAGGAGCAAAATTAGGTCATTCAGCCCATCATGTCTACTCCACTATTAAAAAAACTGGCTGATTTATCTTTCCCTCTCAACCCCATTCACTTGCCTTCTCCCCTTAACCCGTTACAACCCCTGACAACTGAGGTTCTAGTCAGGAAAAAGGAGGCATGGGACAGGTATGGGCAGCTGGGATCAAATTTATTCCCGGAGGAGTTTGGGGGACTGGGGAGCATATTTAGGAATGAAAACAGGACGGCAAAAGGGTGTCAGGAGATAGCTATGGCAGATAATTTTAAGGAGAATCCAGAGATTCACCTTAAAATTAAGGGAAAGACGAAAACTAGAGAGAGAATCAGGCCCCTCAGAAGGCTTTTCTGACATTGGTCTTAATTAGTCAGGTAAGAGGCGGGGTGACCAAAATTGAACACAATGCTCTAAGGATGGCCTCACCAATATCTTCAACAACTTTAACATAATGTCACTAGTACAGTATATTGACGAAGTAGGGACATTATTTTAAAGTTGTTGACAATATTGGTGAGGCCACCTTTAGGGTACAGTATTCAATTTTGGTCACCCTGCTATAGGAGAGATGTAGTTAAGTTGGAAAGGATACAGAGAAAATGAACAAGGATGTGGCCAAGTCTCAAGGGCCTGAGATATAGGTTGGGCCAGCTAGGTCTTTATTCAATGTAATGCTGGAGGTTTATAGAGGTGTATAACATTATGAGGGGAATAAATGATGAATAGGATGAAGGTCCAAACTCTATTTCACAAGATAAGGGAATCACAAACAGAGGGCATAAGTTTAATGTGAGAGGGTTTAATGTGATGATACAAAAGTGGGTGGTTTTGCAGGTAGTGATGATGGTTGTGAAAGATTGCAGCAGGATCTGGATCGATTGGCCAGGTAGGCTGAGGAATGGTTGATGGAATTTAATACAGAGAAGTGTGAGGTGTTGCTTTTTGGGACATCTAACAAGTGAATGGTAGGCCTCTGGGAAGTGTTATAGAGCGGAGGGATCAAGGAGTATAGGTGCAAGGTTCCTTGAAGTCATGTTGCAGTTGTATAAGACATTGGTGACCGCATTTGGAATATTGTGTTCAGTTCTGGGAACCATGTTATAGGAAACATATTGTCAAGCTTGAAAGGGTTCAGAGAAGATTTACGAGGATGTTGCCAGGATTAGAGAATGTGAGCTATAGGGAGAGGTTGAGTAGGCTGGGTCTCTATTTCTTGAAGCGGCGGAGGATGAGGGGTGATCTTATAGAGGTGTACAAAATCATGAGAGGAATAGATCAAGTGGATGCACAGAGTTTCTTGCCCAGAGTAGGGGAATTGAGTACCAGAGGACATAAGTTCAAGGTGAAGGGGAAAAGATTTAATAGGAATCTGAGTGGCGACTTTTTCACACAAAGGGTGGTGGGTGTACGGAACAAGCTGCCAGATGAGTTAGTTGAGGCTGGGCTATCCTAACATTTAAGAAACAGTGAGATAGGTACATGGATAGGACAGGTTTGGAGGGATATGGACCAAGTGCAGGCAGGTGGGACTAGTGTAGGTGGGACATGTTAGCCAGTGTGGGTAAGTTGGGCCAGAGGTCCTGTTTCCACACTGCATCACTCTATGACTCTATGAATCTATGAGGGGAAAGATTTAATAGGAGCCTGAAAGCCATATTTTCACACAGTGCGTGGTGGATATATGGAACGGTCTGCCTCATGAAGTTGTTTTGGTAGAAACAATAACAACATTTAACAGACATTTGGGTAGGTACATAGATAGTAACGTTTTTGAGGCATGTGGGCTAAATATGAATAAATGGGACTAGTTTAGATGGGGCATCTTGGTCCGCATGGACGAGTGGGCCAAAGGGCCTGGTTTTGTGCTGTATGACTATGAATATGACTAACTTTTTCTAGTTTTTATAATGTCATGGGCCTGAGAGCTTTCGCTCTGTTTCTATCTGCACAGTTTATATCTGTCATGCTGAGTATTTCCAGCATTATCTGTTTTCATTCCAGTTGGAAAAAAAAAATCTTCCTGGGAGAATATTCAGATGTCTTCCACTATTTGACTTTGTGAGTAGTGACTCATAATATTTTTCCCCTGGTTTCCCCTCTGATGTTCAGCCAGAGGTCTGTAAACAGACTATGTGTTTATTGAGTGAATTATTTGAAGTTTATTAACTTACTTTTCGGCAAGATAACTGAAAATAACTTGAAGGAAGCATACATTGGAAAAATTATAAACTTTGTTTTTGTTATTTAAATAAATCTTTACAAATCTGCAAAGTGGAGAACTAACTCCATGGTTGGAAGGCGGGGTTTGTGGTGGGGGGAGGTGATGTGTGGGCGGGGGGAGGTACGGCCTCACTCAACGGCTTGTGGCAATGGCCCCGGCCTCACTCAACGGCTTCCACCCGCAGTCACTCTGTGGCTCCCGGTTACACGCACCCCACGGCTCCTGGCCAAGCTCACTCCACTGCTCCCGGCCGCATTCACTCACCGGCTGTCGGCCACACTCATCGTCTCCTGGCCGCCCGCATGCACCTGCCGGATGCTGGCCGCCCGCACTCACTGGCTGCCGGCCGCCTGCACTCACTCACTGGCTGCTGGCCATTCGCCCTCACTCACTCAATGGCTGTCGGCCCCCCTCACTTACTCACTCAATGGCTGCCGGTCGGCCTCACTCACTCACTGCCAGCCGCACTCACTCAGCAGCTGCCGGCTCATCGCGATGGCAGACTCAGCTCTCCACACTCTGCTCACTCCGCACCTTCAACTTTATTCTCCCCACCGCCGGTGACTGACAGTGGGTGCCGGAAGGGGCAGGTTTTATGATATTTAAACCATCATAACTTTTGTAATATTCCACGGATTGGAACAAAACTTGCAGCACAGGAGAATGACTAGTAAGGTGGCAAAAAATCATAGCGCTATTGCGTACCGTTTTCACGCAAATTTAAAAAGAACGCAAACAGGAAGAGGACGTGAGAGTTTTAGAGATAGATAGATAGATAGATAGATAGATAGATAGATAGATAGATAGATAGATAGATAGATAGATAGATAGATAGATAGATAGATAGATAGATAGATAGATAGATAGATAGAATGAACAAGCTAAACATCTAAAGAGATAGCTTTCTTAAAAAATATCAGAATGGATAGGCTTTGTTTTAAGTTGATGTTGTGAGACATTTAATCAGACAACTGCTGCATGTGGAAAATATTTCGAATAATCAGCTTTTTTTTTAAATGATTCTCGCTACATGATATGACAGAAAACTATTTTAAAAAATCACCTGGTCAGATTCCATTAATGCAGAGAGAAACAGCTAAAAAATGAACAAATATATACATTTAAGGTTAAAAATTAAATATTAAATCATGCAAAGAGTAATGTGTATAATGCAAAGAGTAATGTGTATAATACAATAATAGAGATCAAAATTATATTCTGTAAAATTAATGAATTTTACAGTTGAGAAGAAATTGTTCGATTATAATGACTAAATATATCAGCAAAGAAAAAAGCTATAATTCCACCCAAGAATGGAATATCACATGTCGGCAAGATTAATTTCTTCTTATTGTGTTTTGCGGTTATGTCCGGTATTTTTGGCACAGTTTTCTTTCCTTTAGAAATTTCACATTAAATTTATGCATAGTTTGTTTTTGTGTGTTCAATAAATTCAGCAATATTTGCATGCTAATTCATTCTATAATTTTGTTCCTTGTTTTTGATTAATTAAGGAGCGCCAGGTGATGGTAAGTGACTGGAGTCCTCACATAAGGGTGTCATTCACAACTTCCTGAACTAAAAGGTTGAAAATAGAGAAATGGACAGAAGTGAAATGACTTACCACTAGTGAGGCAGGCTCTTGATGAAATTTGCAAAAGTATCCTGTGTCAAACTGACAAAGTAGAATTAATTGTCGATGTGTTTTAATCCTGGAAACAATGTTGATCAACTTATGGAAATGGTAAGTCGTTTGGGTGGTGGTGGAATGGGGGAGGTGGTGACGGAAGGTGAGATTTGGTGGAGATAGTGCAGAAGGGGAGTATTATGCTCTATGTTAGTATGGTCTTCAACAATCAACAGTAAATGATAATAATGAAGGAAATAAAATTTACAAAGATTTATAATGCAGTAAAATCAATGCCAGAATTGTTGCAGAGAAAATAATTCCCCTTGATGATTTCCTTGGGGCCATGTTTCAGCACAGTGTTCACTTCCTGAATACCTTTGTGTAGCCTGGAGCCCAAACCTACCAATAATCATTCTGGGATGTTGTTAAAATTAGTACAGTAGAGGGGAAGGTTATTGACATGAGATGAGCTTTCTTTAAGTCGTGAACCTTTGGAATTATCTCCCTCAGAAGACTATGGGTGCTCAGTTATTGTGTTCATGAGAAATAGAATTTGATAGATTTCTGGACTTTGAGCAACTCAAGGAATGCAAGATTAGTGCTCCAAATCGGTGCTGTGGTAGAGGATCACCCATGACCTGCATGAATGTTGGAGCAGGTCGAGAAAGCCTACTCCTGTTCCTATTTCTAATATTTGCACTCTACCTAATTCAGAAATTGCAAAATGCTGTAGAAAAAATAAGTTACTCTACCTTCCAGCTTATTCTGACTTGTCCAATAGCTAAGAATAACTAATAGGAATTACAGATGAAGAGTGAAGCAAATATTGCTGAATTTATTAAACACACAAAAACAAACTATGCATAAATTTAATGTGATAAGAGTGGTCTCCATGTAGTCGAGGCTTCAACTACGTCATGGAGTATTTTTCAAGATGTTAAAACTTGACCAAGACTAAAAATAGATTGCCGTGGGAAAAATCAATATTGTTTTAGTTGTAGGTCCAGTCGAAGCTGGTCATAGTAGATTGTGATGCTAGTCGTAGGTAGTCGAAGATGTTCGAAGGTGGACGAAGGTAATAGCTCTGGGGTGAAAAAAAGGTCAGTAGAAAAAAAAGGCAATTTAAACAGCAGAACGTCACCTCTTTCACTCCAAGGCATGTTCATTCATAGCTGAAGAGTTTTAAGGAGAGGAGACTTGTGTTTTAGAGATGGCACCAAAAAGGCAGCAGTGCAGGGGGAGGGCACAACCTGAAAAAAACCTGCCATGCAGGTGTTGCCCACCCAGGAGGAGGAGTGGCAGGAGGTGATGCCACAGGAGGTGATAGTGCAAGAGGAGGTAGCCCTGCATGGGAGACGCCTAGAGGAGGAGACTGGAGTGGTAGTAAATGTCCCCACCACCACCCCATTCTTCACAGCCTCTTTTGAAGGCAGCAAAGCAGCCCTTTCTCCTGTGTCTGACACAGCATCAGAGGCAGATGCCCCATTCATGGTGAGGGAGGGCTGGAGGAAGGTTATGCCATACACCTTCACCAGGCAGCAAGAGGGGGACCTTGAGGAATGGTTCCAGCAGAATGCCATCCTGTACGAAAAGGAAAAAGAGGGATACAGGGATAAGAATGGCATGCTTGCCATCCACTGTCCCACATGTGTGCTTTAAGTTCCATCTTTTGTCAAAGCCCAGTGCTACTCTCTTCCAGTCATCTGGTGTACTGGGACAGCCCCTCACATCATCTCCATTCATCCATTGAGACCTCTTCTTGTGCTTCCTCTTCACCCTTGCTCTTCCCCTTCTGCCTTTCTTAAAAGGTTGTTGAAGCAAAAGGGCTACTGCAAACAGTAGTTGTATTTTTACTAACATCCTCCACACTAGTTCCTTCCTTGCTTGCATGGTTCAGAATGATTAAAAAAAAACTGGGAGGCATTTTTTAGTGAGAAAGAAATGCAGACATAACATCATTTTATCAGGTGATCATTTGAGCTGCAGGTACTCGTTACTGGTCGTTGTTGGTTTTCGGCGTGGTCCTCTGAGGTGGAAGGGAGTCGTGCTCATTCACTGACCAATTTGCCAGAGACCATCCTCGAGTAAAACATACACGGTCAAAGCCAGTCTTCAACATAGTCGAAGGAGGTCGAAGGAGGTCTTCTTCATAGTTGAGGGAGGTCTTCAACATAGTCGTAGGAGGTCGTACACATAGTCGAGGAAGATCGTATGAGGTCATAGGTCACCGCAACCTTGATTTTTTAGTCGCTTAAGGTCGGCTGAGGTCGTGGTAGAGGTCTCCTAAGTGGGACAGGCCCTTTATGCTATTTCACATTCTGTTGACTTCAGATAAGGTCTCCAGACGAAGAGAAAACCTGCATATGAGTAAATTGTGATTATTACATTTTGCTTTGATTTTCCAATATTTCATGTTTACCAACAAAAGTATCAATGTTATACTTTTCTAAGATGCTACCTAGACTTCTTGTTTTATGTAATGAAATCTTTAAATTGTTGGAGACATCAAATCCAGCACACTCGGGATAAATCTTGTGGTCTGGAGTAATCCATAATATCTCATTATGCAAGCATTGTGAATTATTTCCACAAGTTTTGAAAAGCTATAAACAAAAACTTTATTTTAATTTTACAAAGAAAAGTTATTTTGTCAGCCCAGCTGTTTTGCCAGATTAACATTTTAATCATATTTTTGATGCAATTTGCATAATCATCATTCTATTGCTAACGTCATAAAAGATGAATTGGCTCTACATTGCAAAACTCTCTGGCAAAAAATACCTACATTTAAATATGTATTGTTGAACCATTTTCTGGTTCACTGCTTCAATTCCAGCTTCCATCGACGTCAGAACATTTACAAAATGGAGGTTTCATTTTATCCCAGATAAGAGCCTTTCATAAATTCATGGCAATTGTTCCAGTTTGTTTTTGATAAATGGTATTGATACCGGGTGGCGGCGTCAGCGATGGTAGGGTCGCCAACGGTCTGTCTGTCTTTTCGTCTTTTTTGTTATTTTTAGTGTGTTTTTAAAAGTTTGTGTTAATGTTCTCTGTTATTTTTTATGTGGGCGGTGTGGGAGGGGGTCGGGGAATCAATCTCTTACCTTGCTGGAGATGCAATTGTTTTAAGATCGTATATCCGGTCGCTCTGCGGCCTAACATCATGAGGCGGGCGGCCTTGCTCGAGACTGACTTTGAGGCCCACCACAAGGCCGTAGACTTACCATCGGAACCTGTGATCTCTTGCCGGGGATCGATGCTCCAACCACGGCCTGCAGATTTCAACATCGAGGAGCTCGCAGTCTCGGGTAGACACTGATGTTGGGAAGCCCTAGTTGCAGGGGGTTCGACCAGCCCCGACCCAGGGTCCGATCGCCTGGCGCGGGGAGCTGAGAACCCCCCCAATGCGGGAGCTTGATCGCCCCCGACGTGGAGGGCCCGACCACCAGCTACGGGATCCAAAATCGTCCCATCAACAGAAGGCTAGAGGCCCCTGACCGTGGGAGAACAAAAAAGAGAAGAGATTGAACTTTTTTTTGCCTTTCATCACAGTGAGGAATGTGGAGGAGTCACTGTGGTGGATGTTTATGTTAAAATGCATTTTGTGTGTCTTATTGCTTTTTATAGGTATGACTATGGCAAATCAAATTCCTCATATGTTGCAAAACATACTCAATAACTTCTCTTTTGACTCCTCCCATTTCCTCCAAATACAAGGCGTAGCTATGGGTACACGCATCGGACCCAGCTATGCCTGCCTCTTTGTCGGGTATGTGGAACAATCCTTATTCTCGGTGTACCAGGGCCCCATCCACGACCTCTACCTCCGTTACATCGACGACTGCTTTGGTGTCACCTCCTGCACCCACACACAACTGAATGACTTCATCCGTTTCACCACCAACTTCCATGCAGCACTCAAATACACCTGGACCATTTCCGACAATTCCCTACCATTCCTTGACCTCACCATCTCCATTGCAGGGGATACACACCTGACGGACATCCATTATAAACCCACTGACTCCCATGGCTACCTGGACCACTCTTCCTCCCACCCTGCTTCCTGTAAGGACTCCATCCCCTATTCCTAATTCCTCCGTCTACGCCGCAACTGCTCCCAGGATGAGGTGTTCCACACCAGGTCATCACAAATGTCCTCATTCTTCAGAGAACGGGGATTCCCCTCCACCACTATAGATGAGGCTCGCACCAGGGTCTCCTCCATACCCCGCAACACTGCCCTCTATCCCCATTCCCCCACTCGCAACAAGGGCAGAGTCCCCCTGGTCCTCACCTTTCACCCCACCAGCCGGCACATACAACACAGTCCCCTGCCAGTTTTGCCACCTCCAACGTGAACCCCACCACTCGCCACATCTTCCCATCTCCCCCCGTCCGCAAAGACCTCTCCCTCCGCAACTCCCTTGTCAATTCTACCCTTCCCTCCCGCTCCACCCCTTCTCCGGGCACTTTCCCTTGCAAACTTGTCCCTTTACCTCCCCCCTCCACTCCTTTAAGGGACCCAAGCAGTCGTTCCAGGTCAGACAGAGGTTCACCTGCACCTCCTCCAACCTCATCTACTGCATCCACTGCTCTAGATGCCAGTTGATCTATATCAATGAGACCAAGTGTAGGCTTGGCGATCGTATCGCCGAACACCTCCGCTTGGTCCACAATAACCAACCCGACCTCCCAGTGGCTCAGCACTTCAACTCCCCCTCCCATTCCATATCCAACCTCTCTGTCCTGGGCCTCCTCCACGGCCAGAGTGAGCAACACCACAAATTGGAGGAACAGCACCTCATATTCCGCTTGTGGAGTCTGCATCCTCTTGGCTTGAACATTGAATATTTTCAATTCTGTTAACCCTTGCTGTCTCTTCCCCTTCCCACCTCTCCCTCAGCCCTTGGGCTCCTCCTCCTCCTTTTTCCTTTCTTCTCCCCGCCCCCCCCCCCCCCCCCCCCCCCCACCTCCCATCAGTTTGAAGAAGGGTTTCGGCCTGAAAACGTTGCCTATCTCCTTTGCTCCTTAGATGCTGCTGCACCCCCTGAGTTTCTCCAGCTTTTTGTGTACCCTTGGCTAATAAGGTATGATTATCATTATGATATTGCTAGAACAAAAGTGGAAAACCAAGCACACTATGGCTGATGTATTTCACGGAAATGTGGTTTGTCAACCATCATTCCAATTTGGTTACTGAAGGACCTGCTTGCAGTCTGAGATATGTCAATGCCATCACTCTGCCATGTTGTAGGAAAACTCCTGCATATCTCACAATGGCCTCGACTTCACAAGAATGTATTTTCAATGTTCATTCAGTGACACAGACCATTTTGTTCACCCTACTCTCTCCATCAACTGAAGTGATGCCTCTCTTTCTTTACAGCTTCCCTCTCTTCAACACTCTCCCTTCCTCAGACTTGATCACTATTTGGTATTAAGCCATATCTGAGAGCAGCTCCTCGTAACTTAGCTGAAGGAAAATTGAAAACCACGGACTTCCGGTGGCGCTATGGAGGGCTAGAGGATAACGCCAGCCAGCTCCGCGAAAATAAACGGGAAAAAACGGGGGATTAACGGACCTACCTGCTGCCTGCTGCCTGCTGCCTGCCGTCTCTGCACCGATTGTTGTGAGTGACGTCATCAGGCGCGCGACTAGTTATGTCTACAACACGCAGCCCAACCGAAAAATCGAAAATTCGATCAACCAGGCAGAGACCGGCAGAAGGCCTGACTAAAGCCTCGGACTCAGGTAGGACCTCATCCCAGGAAGATGTATCGAAAAGAACAGCGAAAAAAACTGAAAGTTAAGAACTTAAAACTTTATTTCTCGTGAAATTGCTGGTTTAAAGGAGGAAATAAACCAGATGAATACTCAAATGAAAGAATTACAATGGAAATTAATTCCAATATTAATACCAAGGCTAAGAAAATATCGGAAGATCTGAAGAAAGAAATCACATAAATGATGAGTGAAATGTCAAAGGAGATGAATGATAAGATCGAAAAGGTCAAAACCGATTTTGAAAAAAGGCTGAATCCTGTGGAGAAGGTACTGGACCAACAGACGGCTGGTGTAAAAAGCCTTGAAGAACTAGCTGACATAAGTGCTGGGACTACAGCAAAGCTGGTTACAGGAAATGAACGTCTAACAGATTTACTGACCAAAATAACCGAGAAATGTACTGAGCTAGAAGGTCGCCAGAGAAGACAAAACCTAAGAATCGCGGGTATTCCCGAAGGACGAGAGAAAGATGAAGATCCTCGAGAATTTACTGCGAACCTACTGCAACATGTTTTATCTCTGGAACAAAAGCCTTTATTAAGCCGAGCACATAGAGTGAGGAGACGTCAGACAAGACTAAATGCCCCCCCAAGACAAATGATTATAAAGGTACAATATGACTACGTTTTGGAGGAGATAATGTGAAAAATTTCGAGAAACAGAAACATGGTATTTGAAGGACAAAGGATCAGTATCTACCGAGACTACCCAGCAGAAGTTTCCAGGAAACGAAAAGCATTTAATGAGTCTAAAAATCTTCTGAGGGGAGTGGAAAATTTGAAATATGGCCTGTGAGTTACTTTTAATAACAAGGAATATTTCTTCTCCAATCCTGCGGAAGCACTGGACTTTGCCCGGCAGATCAAGACCTGAGAAGGCCCTATCATCGAATATACTGACTTTTATGGACTTTACAAGAATCTACAAGACTCTGTAAGACTTCATAAGACTACGCAGGACTGGATGGAACTGGATAACGCTTGATGGAAGTTGGAGAAAGATGTGGATCGGAAAACCTCACATGAATAAAAATAATTAGTATAATCATATTACTAATATAAATAACTAATACATATTAAAGTCACACCGTGGTATCTTTATTAATCACTAATTTTACTAATAATATATAACTAATAAATAGCAAAATTATAGCATATTACTTTTATTAATTAAAATTAATTATTATTACTAATAACTAATGTTTATCTATGTTGGAATGATTAGAGTCAAATATAGAGCTGGATTTCATTTGGAGATTTTTCTTTTTCACCAGTAATTTTCATTTTTATTTCCGGTTTTTCTTTCGTCTTATGTTTTTTTTTCCTTTTTCTTTTCTATTAATTAGATTTTCAAATGTTTTAAATATATGCATTTTTATATTTTCAATTATTAAAATTTGAATTTTTTTTTTCTTTTTTTTTCCTCTTTCTTTTTTTAATGTAATACCCCCGGTAAAATATTATTATGGAATAATAATTCCAAAAACCAGGGAGCTGGTTAAGTTACTAACATCAACGACGGAAGTCAGTAGATGGTTAGCCATGCTAGTATGGCTAGCACTAACTACAATAATACTAGATGTAGTTTTTTCTTTCTTTGTGCACAATACTAACTTCTTAATCTATTCTTCTTTTCTTTCATGAACTATTATTGTTTTTTTTCAGTTTGAATGGAGTTATACATTGGATCAAAGGGGATATACACGTGAGAGGTATTCACTTAAAATTCATCTATTCGGTGTTCGGGTGTAAGGTCAGGTCTGTCGGGCTGAACCATCGGCTCTATTACAGACCCCCATAGACAAAAGATGCAAGACTTAAAAATGAATATGGGGAATGACATTTTGTAGTTGGAATGTTAAAGGTATTAATGAACCAATTAAGAGAGGTAAAGTATTAGCACATTTAAAGCAATTAAAGCTGATGTAATTTTTATTCAAGAAACCCACTTAAAAAAAGATGCTGAGCATAGGTTGAAAGCTAAATGGATAGATAAAACGTATCACTCTTCTTTTATGCATAAATCAAGAGGCGTAGCAATATTATTTCGCAAAGGCATTTTATTTAAATATACATCAACTATAACTGATAACGATGGCAGATAAATTATTGTGATAGGAGAATTAAATGCACAAAAAATGATTTTTGTTAATGTATATGGACCAAACTTTGATAGTCCATTGTTTTTCAAGAAAATATTTAACAATATCCCGGAATTAACACAATATAATCTAATAATTGGAGGAGATTTAAACTGTACACTAGATCCTTACTTAGACAGATCTACAAGACAAAGGAAAAATAAATCACATTCTAGTGACTTATAAAATGCATAAATGGAAACTACTAATATTAAAGATGTTTGGAGAGTAGAAAATTCTACTGGACGAGAATATTCCTTTTACTCGTCGGTACATAAAACCTACTCAAGAATAGATTATTTTTTGGTCGATGCCAAACTTATTTCACTCACTTATAATTCTAAATATCACAATATTATAATTTCAGACCACGCACCTTTAACATTTAAGTTTAAAATAAATGGTAAAACAGAAAAATGGGGACAGTGGAGATTTAACCCACAAATTTAAAAAAAACAAAATAACTCAGGAATATATTACAGAACAGATTAAGATTTTCTTCGAAACAAATGATAAACCGGAAATATCTTGTTCCTTATTATGGGAAACATTTAAAGCATATCTCCGGAGAATCATGATTTCCTCCCAAGCATTTTATAATAAAAAGAATCGAAAGGATCAACAAGAACTTGAAAAGGAGATTAAACAATTAGATATAGAGAATGCAGCGAATCCATCTATAATATTACATAATAAAATTGCAGCATTGAAATATAAATTAAATAAATATATACAGATCAAGTTGTAAAACTTTATCAACATACTAAACAATTACAGTTTGAATTCGGAGATAAACCTCAAAAATTATTGGCTCGCCAACTAAGGAAGATGGAGGCAGGAAAAAGAATCCATAGGATTAAATCACATAATGGCGAACTGTTAATACAACCTAAAGATATTAACGAGAGATTTATGCAATACTATAAAAATGTATACACTGCTAAAACAACAGAAAATAAGATAGGAATAGAAGCATTTTTTAAAAAATGTAACCTGAAGGGACTGGACTCACAAAATAGAGAATCATGAAACGCTGAAATTTCAATAAAAGAAGTCCAAGAATCTATTAGATCATTAAAAAATGGTAAAACAACGGGACCAGATGGTATTGGCTCGGAATTCTATAAAACATTTTATGATCAGATTGTACCACGTCTGAAATCATTATATGAAGATGTATATACACAGCAGAAATTACCAGAAACGTTAAATGAATCTATTATAACACTTATACCTAAAATAAACAAAGACCTGGATGAACCAGGATCATTTAGAGCTATAGCCCTTTTAAATACTGATCAAAAGATATTAACCAAAATATTAGCACAAAGGCTAAGCACAGTTATTAATGAATTAATTCACCCTGATCAAACAGGATTTATACCAAAATGATATTCCTCATATAACTTGAGACGGTTATTTAATATAATATATTCGAAAAGGGGTATTAAAAAAGATCTAGTAATTATTTCGTTAGATGCAGAGAAAGCCTTCGATCAGGTGGAATGGTCTTATTTGTTTTCGGTTATGGAAACTTTCAAATTGGGAGAGAAGTTCATTACTTGGATTAAATTATTATATACAAACCCGACAGCTAGAATTATAACAAATCAAATGTTATCAACTAAATTCAATTTATCTCGAGGCTGTAGACAAGGTTGCCCTTTATCCCCCCCCCCTACTGTTTGCACTTGTAATAGAACCGTTAGCTCAGAGGGCAAGATTACATCCGGAAATATATGGATATTATACCAGAGATACTAAAAATAAAATCTCCTTATACGCGGATGATGTATTACTTTACAACACAAAACCAGAAATTAGTATACAAAATTTGTTAAAATTAATAATTGAATTCGGATCTTTTTCAGGATATAGTATCAATTGGAATAAAAGTGAACATGCCAATAATGGTAAATAACTTACACATATTACAACAATTTCCTTTTAAGATAACAAATGAAAAAATTAAATATCTTGGAATTTACGTAACCAAAAGATTTGATTCTTTATTTAAATCTAACTTCCCCACCATTATTGAATAAATTAAATAAGAATATGTTATATTGGAAAACTCTACCTATTTCAATGTTAGGTAAAATTAATATAATAAAAATGATTTTTCTTCCACAATTATTATATCTTTTCCAATTAATTCCGATATATCTTCCTAAAAATTTCTTTCAGAAGGTGGACTCCCTAGTTACTAACTTTATTTGGGATTATAAGAGCCATAGAATAAATAAAAAACATTTATGTAAATTAAAAATAAACGGAGGTTTAGCACTACCAAATGTTATGTTTTATTATTGGGCAGTTAATATTAAAAATATGAATTTTTGGTTAGAAGAGACAGATAATCAACCAATTTGGTTAAATATGGAAAAAGAAGATTGTTCTCCTTTTGAAATTAGTTCAATAATATTCGCTAATATTAATTTAGCTAAGAAAATCTATAGTGAAAATCCGATAATAGAAAGTGGAATATGTATTTGGAAACAAATCAAGAAAACATTAAAACTGAAATCTATACCACTAGCCCTTACCATTGTAAATAATGTTATATTTAAACCTTCAATGATGGATAAAGGCTTTTTACAATGGACAAACAAGGGAATTATTAAGATGGGTGATCTCTATAAGGAAAACTCTTTCCTTTCATTTCAAGAATTACAACAAATTTATGGACTACATTCTAAAGACTATTTTAGATATTTACAAATCAGAGACTATGTAAAAGCAAACACACAGGAACTTAGAGGAAATAGAAAGATAGAAATTTTAGATGAATGTCTAAATAAACATCCGAACACAGAAAAAATGATTTCATATATATATATAACACCTTATTGGAAAATGATGTCCCATCAACAGAAATATATAGACAATCTTGGGAAAACGAATTAGGTCAAATTATCAGACCAGAAGTATGGGACGAAAGTTTACAACATATACACCATCGTTTGTTAAATGCTAAACACTCTCTTATACAGTTTACATAGACTACATTATTCAAAATCCAAACTACATAACATCTTTCCAAAAGTTTCTCCCATATGTGATAAATGTCATCATTTAGAAGCTAATTTGACACACTCATTTACAAATTGTGTAAAAATTACAAAATTCTGGATAGAAATATTTAGGATAATTTTGAATGTTGTCAATATAACTCTGACCCCTGATTCAAAGTTAATAATATTAGGAATACTGGAAACAGACCAATTAATAACAACGAATCAAAGAACCTTTATTGATTATGATTTAATAATTGGGAAAAAATTAATACTAAAAATCTGGAAAGGTCCTACATCCCCCACAATCAAATTGTGGAATACAGAAATGTCGGAGACACTCCGTCTGGAGAGATTGAGGTTGTCCTAATGGACAGGCTGGATCTCTTCAGAGGGATATGGTCTTCATATATTGAATATTTACAGGGTCAATGTGGCTCAGTGTGAGGGCTTGACTGAGGCCTGAATAATAGAATAGATGAAGAATTATACATGATAAATCATGCTTATATCTCCAATGACGGATTATTGATTAATACTCCATTCACTTCCTTATTTTTTACATTATTTTTCTCTATTTTTTTCCTACTTTATAAAAAATTAAAAAAAAGTGTATAGAAGCATAAAGTCTTAAATCTTAATATGAATATTAATAATATTATGATTGTATCTAATAATGTCTTTTTTTAATTAATATGTTTCTACAATAAAAAATATTGAACAAAAACAAAACAAAAACAAAAAAAAACCAAAGAAATTGAAAACCACTTCATTCACCCAGCTCAGTAGTGCCATGTGTTGGCAGAGTGGTCATTTCTACATTTGTGTGGCCCTGCTGTTCAGAAATAGTTGTGGAGCAATGCTGACGAATTAACATAATATACTTAAATGCTTACATTTCTCAAAGAAATAAGCTTGATAGGCTTTGCTACATACTACGATCCAAAACTTCCAATATATGATGGCTGTATGCAGTTAACAGCAAATATAGGTGTTATTTTAATATTTTAATTAATCTACTATTGATTTATCACATTGGTACAGCTATTAGAGTAGCTGTCCCACAGCTCCCGTGACCCAGGATTAATATGACCTCCAGTGCTGTCTATGTGGAAAGGTGTATATTCTTCCTATGATTGCACAGGTTTCTTCCATTGGGTTATTTTTCTCACATATCGCAAGGAAGTGAGGGGTGATAGACAGATTTACCACTATAAATTGCCGTGATATGTAAGTATTGGTGTAGACTGGGACAGTTGATGGAAATGTAGGTAAAATAAAATAGGATTAGTGTAACTAGTGTAAAAATGGATGTTTGATAATTAACATGGAGTCAGTGGGCCATGATCACATTGAATGGCAGTGTTGGTTCAAAGGGCCAAATGGCCTACTCCTGCACCCATTGTCTATGTATCTATGATATTGACTGCCCATACCACATGATTCTATGATTTTATTCCAAGGGCAGCTACAGCAAATAAACAAATTTAGTATTTTAACCAATAACTTTATTGGAGCTAGAAAAGATACAGGAATAATGTATATAAAATGAGATCTTAGTTTGATATTCATTACGATGAGAGCACATCTTCTCTTGGAATGGAAAAGCTTTTATCAGGCTGAATTCAGTGAGCCTAAGGGATCATTATGTGAATCTATATAAATAAAAGTCTCATCTTGACCACTTCCTGTCTATGCTGTTAATTGATTTTAGAAAAACACTACCCTATATCGCTAAGATTTGTGGCCATCTTACTCAGTCCGCCTCCACTGCAGCAGCCCCAAGGATTTTTACGATTGCTGAAAAATAAAAGTTATGAATGTTTAAAAAATCTTGATTGTTTAAACTTGGATTGACTTGAAGTCGATTGACTTGAAATTGATTGACTTGTAAATGGTGTTAAAAAAGGAACTGCAGATGCTGGATAATCGAGGGTACACAAAAGGCTGGAGAAACTCAGCGGGTGCAGCAGCATCTAAGGAGCGAAGGAGATAGGCGACGTTTCGGGTCGAGACCCTTCTTCAGACTGGTCAGGGATCAGGGAAACGAGAGATATAGACAGTGATGTGGAGAGATAAAGAACAATGAATGGATTGACTTGACTTGAAATGGATTGACTTGACTTGATGTGTTTGCGAGGAATAAATGGTTTCTCAGCCCCCACTGTGTTTGCAAAGAATAAATGATTTCTTAGCCCCCACTGTATTTGCAAGGAATAAATGATTTCTAAACCCACACTCTTTCATCCAAAGGTCCCGCTCATTCCGTAACTTAGGCTGAGTGGACAGGTCACACTGATGTGTAACTTCCGTTAAGTGCAGAGGTGACGCTGATCGCATAACTTCCGCTAAGTGCAGAGGTCATGATGATTGCGGAAATGCCGCTGACTGTGGAGAGGCCACGCTCAGCCGTGTCAGTACATTCAAGAAAGTTTACTGTCCTATATAAGGTGTGTGTGTGTGAGTCTCTCTGTGAGTGTGTGAGTCTGTGTCAGGCACGTGCCGTGAATAATTACTCAAAGTAGGCAGTCAGTCGGCTTTTTTAAAAAAAATTAAAATGTGCATGCACAGATTGTTCTCTCCTTAAAAATAAAAACAGTAACAATTCAATTTGCCCAAGGCTTCCTAGTCTCCTTTATTCTTAATTACTGAATGGGTGGGGGGTGAAGGGTGATGGCAGGTGGAGAGATGGTGGGAAAAATGGGAGCACAGGGAAAAGTTGAATCAGTTGTCATCTAATTGAATGACAACACTTGTTCAAGAGTCCAATTGGGGGGAGAGTTCCTTTCACAGCGTGTGGGGAGTCTGGTCAGGGGTTAAAGTTGCAGCGAGTATTGAGAAGGAGGGGATCAATGCCGGTAACTCATTCACTCACCGCTGATGCGGCACTCCGGACGTGGAGCCACCGCATTGTAGCCGGGGATAGAAGCAGCTCGTGTGGCTGCGAGCGGCCGCCGGGACCCGACAGCAGAACTGGCCACCACTTCAGCACCTTCTGTCGGCCCGCTCACCTCTGGCAGTGCTCTCCGCCTGAACACCTCTCACCTGCCACTCGCTGGCTTCATCCATGTCAGTCGCTTCCCGCAAATCCTTAAATTCCCTCAGCCGAGTAACCTCAATCGCGCTGTCCGAATTTAAGGATTTGCGGGAAGCGGCTGATGAGTGAGGCCAGCGAGCGGCAGGAGATAGGTTTTTAAATGGAGAGCTGCCAGAGGTGAGTGGGGGATGCCAAAAGGCGCTGAGGTGGCAGCCGGTTCCGCTGTCCGCCCAAGCGGCCGTTCGCAGCAACCCGAGCTGCTTCCCTCGCCGGCCACAATGCGGTGGCTCTGACCCCCTCCTTCACAACATTCATGCCCTCCCCGCAACTTTACCCCGGGTCAGAGTCCCCAAACGCTGTGAAATGAGCTCTCCCCCCTGGGAAATACGGTATTTAAAAACATAAAGCACCAAGAAATGTACTTACCACATTATCGGTACACAAACTCCATTCTCTTTCCTAAGATACACTAAGATTTGACTTGAAATGGATTGACTTGACTTGAAATGGATTGACTTGAATTTACTTGAAATGGATTGACTTGACTTGATTTGACTTGAAATGGATTAGCTTGATCTGAAATGGATTGGCTTGACCTGAAATGGATTGACTTGACTTGAAATGGATTGACTTGAAGTGGATTGACTTGACTTGACTTGAAATTGATTGAATTGCCTTGAGTTGAAATTGTTTGCCTTGATTTGACTTGAAATGGATTGACTTGACTTGAAGTGGATTGACTTGTCTTGAAATAGATTGACTTTACCTGAAATGGATTGACTTGACTTGACTTGACTTGAAATGAATTGACTTGACTTGAAATGGATTGACCACTTGAAATGGATTTGACTTCTTGATTTGATTTGAAATGGATTGACTTGACTTTACTTGAAATTATTGACTTGAAATGGATTGACTTGACTTGAAATATATTGACTTGAAATGGATTGAAACGGATTGTTTGCCCTGCACTCACTGTGCTTGACTTGACTTGAACCACAACACCCACGCTAGTGCTCCAGAATATTTCCTGACCATGGGTGCTGTCTGTATGGAGTTTGTATGTTCTCCCTGTGACAGTGTGGGTTTTCTCTGGGTGCTCCGGTTTCATCATACACTCCAATTATCCAGGTTTGTAGGTAAATTGGCTTGATAAAATTGTAAATTGTCCCTGGTGTGTGCAAAATATTGTTGGTGTGCAGGGATCGCTGGTCGGCGTGGACTCGTAGAGGCCCTCAGGGCCGGGTTCTGTTCTGTATCTCTAAACAAATCTAACGTAGATAGGCCAAATGGCTGAAACTGATTGATTGGTGACATCGGACTTAACAAAGATTGCATTGCTTCAATTAATTATTTCAAAAGGTATGCAGGTATTTCATCCATTCTTTTATTCCACAAACATAATTGGAGTTGTTTCCATGAGTGAACAGAATCAAATTGCTAGGCCTACCATTTGCAGGAGTAAAGCATTGACAACTGCGGCAACAGCCGGTATGAGTACTGGCATGCTTTCCAAAAGGACACTTGCCCCTAAATGCATTGACACCATCACAGCTATCCCAGCCGTCAAACCTTATCAATGTAGTAGTTTTTATTTTAATTGGAAACAAAATAAAATAATAACAAATATCAATCAATAATATTTAAAGGAATTTAACAATGTATAAAATCACAGGAAATACTTAAAACATTTATAAATGAACAGAATAATTTTTTTAATAATTTGAAAAAAAAATCTTCTCGTTTCTTTCCCACAATCTCTATTGGAAGCAATAGAATCCCGGACTCTGTGCCAATTAAACTTTTTCAAAGAAAGTAAAGATACCTCAGCATTTGCACTGAGGAAACTTTTTCAAGTCCAGAATCATTGCAAGATGACATGAACGGCTCTAATGTGGAGCATGGTAAAACCCATGCTGAGCATTATTGTTGGGAAAGGTTGGGACTTATAGCTAAATATTATTTACATATATACATTCAGTCAATTAATAATATCTATAATGAAGTGAAAGTTAATATGACTGCAAACTTTACTTTTACATTAAAAATAATTTATTCCAATATTCTTGATGGTAAGTCAATATGCCATTTAAATGAAGAACTGAAGAGGACAGAGGTCAGAAGAACTGAAATCTGGCATAAATATAAATTTTATTTAATTCACAGATTTTTCTAGAATAGAGTTCCTCAAATAATTTTGTTAATATGCGGATACGTCAAATGCTTTATTAGGCATTAGTTTTAACTTGGAGGCTGATAGCAGTAGCATATATTAGCTAATGAGGGAAAGAGAGGCATCGAACCAAATTATGTATACATGAAATAAGACTGCACTAGATTGTAAACTACTCCTTTCCATGTCTTGTTTGTGTCCCATAAACCACAGAAAGTTTACATAACTTTGAGAACGAGAGATAAAATGGGAATGAGGGACTATATCTTTCCAAGTTACAATTTAATATGTCTAATTTAAAAAGTACTTAATAAACGTTTATATTTTATTCAAATTTATCATGCTTTGCACACTTTACTGCAGAGCGTAGCATGCCTTGGCATCATCATTATTTTGGCAAGGGCAGTAGCATCAAAATTCTCAGCCAGGAATTGACTGTGGACCAGATGGACCTGAAAAATCTATTTCAATTAAATATAAGAATATTCATAGTTTTCTTTATTTCAGATTTTTTTCTTCATTATATTTTCGAGACAGCAACGTACTGCAATAAATATTATTTTAAATCACTTCATTAAAGTGGTAAAACACAAAGATTTGGCAGTCAAATAAATGAGGAAATATTGGAGTTGATTATCAAGAGGTTATGTCAATAGGTAGATTAATAGACATATTTAAAGAGAAAAAGAGGAACATTAAGGACAGAACAAGTTAGTAAAGTCTTGGTAACTGAAGGCACATCTGTCATAGGGGATCTTTAATTAGTGGATGAATAAGCAGTCACGGTGGCAAGCAATTTAAATATCTCGGAGGCTTTAGAAGTAGAATAAGTGCACAGTAGTGCAGTGATAGTATTGCTGCCTTGCAGCACCTGGGATCCGGGTTAGATCCTGACTCTGGGTGCCATCTGTACATAGTTTGCACGTTAGTTCTGTGACCATGTGGGATTTCTCCAGCTGCTCCGGTTTCCTCTCATGTTCCAAAGACGAGCAGGTTTCTAGGTTAATCGACATCTGTAAAATTGCCCCATGTGTGTAGTGTACAGGCAATCTCGTGGGCCGAAGGGTCTGTTATCATGCTGTATATCCAAACTAAGAGCTGCCATGAATGGTCATGAAGAAGTAAAAGATGGCCAGTGGAGCTTTGTATGACAGATTTGCAGTAGGCAAGATTATGACCATGACAATGAAAGAGTAGTCTAATGCTGAGAAATTAAAATCTGTGTTGTGGCAAATTAAGCAGTATATCTCCCTCCCATGATCAAACACTTATTTTAGATCAATGGGGACCTGCATGATGTGATCACTTTTCAATTTTCAGGAGTCAATACAATTCTTACTTGCAGCAGTATAACCAGTCCTTACGTGGAGATCGGAGAAGCAGCCATCAATCAGAAGCAGGGAGAAGAGATTATTGGCTGAAATCCGTGGGAAAGAAGGTCAGAGAGGGAAAAAACAGTTTTAAAACTGAGGAATTTGATTGTAAATTGGCGAATTAGGCAATTTATCAGCCAATATAAGCAGGATTGCACTAGGGGAGCGGCCTTGTGAGGGAAGTACCTTGAGAGAAAAGTGTGTCATTTGGCTCGAGAGTCGAGAGAAAAGTGTGAGTCTTTGGCATGAGATTTTACCTACCGGCGGGTCTTCTAAGTCCTGAAAACTCCAATGAGCCAATCAAAATGGCCGGTCAGCGAAGGATATGGCCTTCGACTGCCTGTGAGTAAATAGCGACCCCACTCCACTGGCTTTGACCAAATGGCAACCTATTTTTAGTCAAGGCCGTTTTTGATTTTGTTGAAACAATTGAAGCAACCTAGATGAAGCCTCGACCAGGCGGAAACCACTTTCGACCATTAGGGAGAGTGACCAAAACCTCCAGAGACTTCATGGAAACCTTGGGTCGTGGGCAAGGTCACCAGAGGTTTTTGTTCAGGTTTCCGTAGTGTGACAGAGGCATACGGATTTTTCCTATCGATGAAACATAAGAGAGATATTTTTATTTTTAATTTTTTTAAACATATATTTTTATTAGAGTATATAGACAGTGACTTAGCAAAACATGTTATGATAGTAATATTTCATGTACAACGGTCATACATTATTAATATTGTCAAGTAAATCATTTTGACTAATAATTTTTTTTTAAAGAGAGAAAAACAGAAATAAAAATAAAATAAAAATCAACATCAAAAAAGAAAATCATAAAGAATGGAATAATTTACTATTAATACATCATAGGAGATAAGATCAAGAAATATAAAATATAACTTTTCATCTAATCCTGAGTCCAAGTTTCAGTTAGGACTTCGGGTGGTGCTATGGAGTAGGCAGACTCGCGCCATTTAGCTCCGAAAAACTGAAGAAAAAAACGGGGAAAAAATCGGGACTTACCTGCTCAACATCGCAACCGACTGACTGCAGCAAGCCTGTGACGTCATCAGGCACACGACGAAATCGACGGTATGTTTCCACAACGTAACCCCTCCCCCCCCCCCCTCCCCAAAATGAGAAAAAACCGTAGGTTCAGGGAAGTAGGCCCAACCTAATCCTCGGCCTCAGGTTTAACACAGCGTCCCAAGAAGAGATCTCAAGGAAAAAAAAGTCAAATTGGAAGAACTAAGAAGTTTTCTCGCCTTAGAAGTTTTCAAAAATAATGGCAGAATTTAAAAAACTCAAAAATGACTTTAAAGATGAGTTGAAAAACTTTTAAAAAAGAAATTAAAGAAGAAATTGAAGAAGAAATTAAGAAAGATAATATTGTTGCTATCGTACAGGAACAACTGGATTCCTGGAAGAAGATCATGGAAGAAAATCTAAATAAAAAGATTGATGAGGTAAATGTTAAACTGAATCTGATGGAATCCGTATTTAATTCGAAGCTGAACCCCATCTCTCAGGCACTAGAATAACAACAACAATCCGTAATCGAACTAGAGGGAATCGCTGAAACATGCTCTGAAACTACAAGCAAGCTTCTCTCCGAGAACAAGCGTTTATCGGACTTATTGCATAAAATAACCGAAAAATGCATTGACTTGGAGCGACGACAGAGATGCCAGAATCTAAGAATTATTGGAAGAGAGGGGAACCGTGACCCCCGTGAATTTGCTGCAGATCTACTGAAGAAAGTTTTAAATCTGGATCAAGCACCTTTACTTGCTCGGGCGCACAGAGCACTGAGACGCCGTCCAGGGGCGGACGCCCCACCAAGACAACTGATAGTGAAGGTGCAATATGACCATGTCTTGGATGACATGATGAAGAAAATTGTTCGCAGCAGAAATCTTGATTTTGATTGAGACAAGATCAGCATATTTTGAGACTACCCGGCGGAGGTTGCCAAGAAAAGAGCATTGTTTACAGACACAAGAAGCATACTTAAGAACATAAATAACATGATATATGGACTGATGTGCCCTGCAACATTGAGAATCACCTACGACCACAAAGGATACTTCTTTACTAACCACACAGAGGCTTTTAAATTTGCAAAGAAGATTAAGACCACTGAAAAGATTGAAACTATCGAGGGCGAGAGTGAAAAAGAGGACAATGAGGTTTAATGCTTAAAACTATATATATACGCGATGATATTGGATTCAGTACTTTACTGAGATGAAACAGAACTTTAAATTACTATACTTAAGGATTGTTATAAATTTAGAATGAAATTGATCATCGTTATATAATATTTTATATTATAGTACTAATTATTACTAACCATTATTAATCATAATAATTAATCATCATCAATTATAGTTAATTGAATTAATTCAGAATTAGTTAAAAGGATGAACCATAAGAAGATTAAAAATAGAAGATGAAGGTTTTTAATAGTAAGATTAAACAAGAACTTAACCAGTTCGAAGTTTGATCGTTATTTTATGAAGAGTTATCATGAGGGATTACGTGAATAACCCGCCTCACGCTGGCAACGTCATACTTCAAAGCAGCGGCATGAAAACACAGAACACCAAAAGCCGGACTAACATAGTAAGGCTTCATAAAAAGACTTAGAACTACCATTTGATCATTTATTTTATGAGGGCGGGAGTGGAGGGCACGTAATCCCTCATCGTAACTCCTCATAAAATAACGATCAAATTTCGAACTGGTAAGTTCTTGTTTAAATCTTACTATTTTACTTCGGAGTCACGTGGAGTGACTACGTGAAGATTTTAAAGCTTTCTGTGTTTTTTTATGTCGTAGAATTAATCCGTACGACAGTCCGGTTAAAGTAAACACATACATGAGAAAGCAGACTAATGTTAGATCATTTCACAATTAACTTTTTTAATGGTTTAAAGACCATATAATAACCCTCCTTATATCTGAGGGAAATGATTACAAGCGATAAAAGATAGAAGTGACCTACACCTCTGATTATAGCAATTAATAGTAAACAAAGCAGGTGATAATAGTGCTCCCAACACCGCGTGTCCAAAGCTTGTCATAGTGTGAACAGGTTTATTGTAGAACTTTGAAAAAGTTTCTTCTTCTTTACTCCACCCTGCGACTTTTAAAATATGCTCGAGAGGTACGTCCCGCCCCTTCGCCGCGGACGTAGCTGCCGCCCTGGTGAGAGAGATTTGAACACATCAGTGTCTACTCCCGCTAAAACCAACACCTGTTTCAACCATTTTGAGATAGTATTGAACTGAAGCTTTTGTGTGTGGTTTTTTGTGCGTAACCATTAACGTTTTTTTCATTTCCTCGAAGGGTGTCAGTAACTTTAATATATTGGTTCAAATGTTAAACCACACACAAAGTAGGATCAATATGATAAAGCTTGAAAGGTTACCTTTGTTCCAGATCTCCCTGGTCTGCTTTGTTTGATCAACTCGTAAACATAGAACACAACATTATCTGTAGTCACATTGCATACAGTCTAAACGCAACATTGTAAAGTTTGCACTCTTTGACTGAGACCAGTGACATTAACATAATTAATTTCAATGTCAATCTTTCCAATGTCAACCCTTCAATTGTAGTCCATTGTCTAAGTAGCGTAAGTACAATGCTCACATCCCAAATCTCTGTGTAATCTTGGTTTTGGGTGGATTAATATTAAAGATTCCTTTCATGAATCTAGATATTAATGGATGCGACCCAATTGATCTCTGATCAGTCATAAGTCCTAAATAGGACGACAAGGCACTGCGTGCAGTGTTAATGGCACTGTAACTTAAATGTTGCTCAAAATGCAAAATTGGCCAGGAATTCCAAAACATTTGCAATTTACAGTATCATAAGAAATATTTGACTGTGTGCAAAAGTCTTCCCATTTCTTAATATGTGTCATATATTGCTTTTGTGTGCTATTGCGCCATGATGCAACCATAACTTCCATAGTTTTGTCCGACAATCCCAGCTCCTGTATGGTCTGGTCAAAACCTGCAGATTAATAAATATCATATATGCATACAATGGGTAAATTTCTTTAGTTACCGGATTAGTCAAGATATCACTACAGTTAGGAATCGACATATATGGTTCTTTAATCATATTCAGCATTACTGGGAACCAAGGTTGAGTTGGCCAATTTGGAACTACCAACAATCCAGAAGCAGAATCTTGTTCTATCTTCTTCAGGCATCTCTGAATCAAAGCAAATGGTGGAAAAGCATAAAAGAACATCTTTCCCCAGTGTAATGAAAAAGCATCTACTGCTACTGCATCTGGATCGTGTTCCCAAGACCATAAGTAGGCAATTTGATGATTAAGCCTAGATGCAAACAAATCTATTTCTGGCAACCCAAATTGGTTTACAATATTCTTAAATATTGCTGGCTTAAGCATCCATTCCGTATTATCTTTAAAAATCCTGGACCTTTCATCTGCTACCACATTGTCCTTACCCGGAATGTAGCTTGCTGAAATCCATATTTGGCGACCAATACACCATTGCCATATCTCATTGACCAGACAATCACATGGTAATGATCTAACTCCCCCCATGTGATTAATGTATGCAACAGCCGTTTTATTGTCTAACTGTATTAACACATGTAACCTTGTTTAGCACAACAATTATGCTTTAAGTCCATAAAAAGCACCCAATAACTCCAAATAGTTAATACCATAAGCTTGAAGAAAACGCTTGTTCTTGAGCTTTCCATCTACCTCCACAACTGGAGGACGAATCTGTAGCCCCCCATCCGAGAGCAATAGCATCCGTTTGTAAAACCATTTCAGGTTGTTTAATCATGATATTCTTAGCAGCTTGTGGAACATTTTCAACCCACCATTGTAATTCCAAACAAATCGGCTTCATTTTTGTTAATTGCATAGGCCTGTCAAAGTGACCTGCCTTCTCTTTAAGAAGCCCTTATTTTGGCCCTTTGAAGATTTTGATAATGTAATTAGGACCCAAATTCCACTGCCGGAAATGCTGCTACCAGTTTCCCAATGGTTTTCGCCACTTCTCGGATGGAGGGATAAGGGTTTGTGAATGAGGTAATTACAAGTCATCAAGATGTCAGTGGCCTTCTCTGTTGGCAAAGTAACTAACATAGTCACTGAGTTTAATTACAAACCCCAAAAAGTTAATTGTTTGTGCTGGCTGCAGCTGGGACTTAATTGGATGAATCAAGAACCCTAGCTTTTAAAACAAAGCTTTAGTAACTGAAACTGAGTGCTCAGTCTGACTCTTGAGTATCACTAAAAGATCAGAATATCATCCAGATAAGCCATAACAATGTGTTTCTGTGCTCTTAATTGGCTAAAACTGGTTTCAACGGTTTTGTAAAGAGTCTAGGAGCCGAACTCAATCCATTTGGTAAAGCTTTAAACTGCCATAAATTGTCCCAGCCAATTAAATTTTAAATACCTCCTGAAGAATTGGAAGATTGCTACAGAATAATTAGGCATCCTTCAAATCAATCTTAGCCATATAACACCCTGCTGAGATAAGATATTTTACAGTACTGAATGTCTCCATCTTAAAATGTTTGTATTCTACAAACTTATTTAGATCTGTAAGGTCCAGAATAATTTTACTGCAACCACCATCTTTTTTATCTCTTCGAAATATATTAGAGACAAATTGATGCTTATGTTCATAAGTCTTTTCAATTATACGCCTTTTCCAGATAATTTGTCAATTTCCACATTAATCTCCATTCCTTCCTCTGCAGAAAACACATAAGCATAAGCAGGTCTATTCTGTACAGGAGGATTAACCCCTCTTTAAAAAATATAAATGGCTCCCGAAACTGCTTGTAATACATAATCGATCAGAAGTAAAGTTAAGCCACGCAATTATAAAATTTTTGCAATCTCCCTCCAACAGGAGAGTCATCCACAATTTCTTTAAGGAATAATAGTCTTTAATACCTCTCCGTATGATCGTGGTGGTCTCCTTCTTCCCGAATACAGGGAATCAACTCGCCTGCACAGCACGATAGTATTTTCGTGACAAACTTCTGCTTCTATAACGAAAAATCGAAACCCCTTTCGGGTCGAAAAAACCCTTCTTTGTCAAAGACAAAAGGTTTAAACATTGCAAAATATTTAGCTTCTTCATCCAACTCTTTCTGCTCAGTTTTCGGCAGATTTTCTCCAAACAAATACCCAGGAGCTTGAACTCCACTTTCTTGACACAGGCTTGCAAACCTAGGGTGAAATATGGGCCGAATTGCCATTTTCCTCATACAATTAATTTCATAGAATGAATTACACAATAAGCCCAAAGATCCTTTTGAATCTTTTCCATTTCCAGATTCTCCATTTGCCTGCCCTAGGCCGTAATGGCAGCAAAATTAATTTGAGCACCTTTTGAAACTTCACTTCTTGGGCTCTCATACTTGGAGGTCATAGACGTCCATATCATCGGATTCACCGTAGGCACTTCAATGAGGCACAATTTCTTGGAGCTTTATATAATTCCTGATGTTTCATTCATCACACAGAATTGTGAAGTTGGTGAGATACCATATAATTTATGTTATTGCAGATAGGTTTTCTTCCAAGCCTCACCACTTCCTTCAGGTAATAGCAAAATCTTGTGCTATCCCAGCACATTAGGCCTTTTCTTTTTACTTTGTGGTGTGCTTTCAAAAGCCATATAGCCACCAGCCGGTCTGCCTTCTGCAGCCCTAAATTAATTGGGATATCAATCCCATGAGACTTCTTCCAGCCCAAATCCTGGGTCCGGAGTATCATATTCCCAACTTGGCCCACAGCCATCCATAATTCATCATATTCAAACCCCTCAGGATTTTTTTGGGATAAGATCATCTGGGTACTGTGACCCTTGTCTCATCATTGTTTGGAGAACTTTCTCCATATGCTCCATTTTTAGGCCACATAGTTTTATTGTCTGGAGGTCTTTCAGTATCAGATAGTCATCAGAAACCACGTTGGCCTCTCAGATTTCTTTTTGCATTTTTTTAGGAACATTTATCCTCGTGGTTATTATTCTGGAGAATCTGGAAACTCACTATCGGGTAAATCGGCGGCCAACGGTATCGAACCGGTCCGCACTAACTTGCGTCCCGAAATTTTACTTTCACCCCCGGGAAGATCTTTTATACCCCGCGAAAACTTCTTTCCCGATTTCTCCATTTTCTTAATAATCAGTGCTCAATCAGCACGTTAACGTGGCTCTAAATTTTACTTTTGGTTTCGTTTGCTGAGCCACCCAGCGTAACCTAAAAAAAAAACGCCCCGGTCCTAACTGCACTTACCTGCGGGCCGTTCCGACCACTGCCGAGGAGCTGCTCCTTACTGCAGCTCCTCCTTCCGCCGTCAGCGTTGACGTCATGCCGTTGCCAGCGTGAGCGGGTTCTTCACGTAGTCACATCACGTGACTCCGAAGTAAAATCCTAGATATTTTGATTCTATTTGACTAATCATGGACTTATACTTTGGTCATATGAAACTAATATTTTATTTACTTTGAGATTAATAATTATATCCATTATCCCCCCCCCCCCCCCCCCCCCCCACGTAATAATGATTTTTTCTTTATTGAATTTGAAAATTTTCCTTCAAAGAACGAAAGGAGCTAGTAACATTTTTTTTTACCAAACGCTACGGAATTCTTTAGATTGCCGAGCCACACTAGGGTGGCTATCATAACTACACTAACTATAGATGTATTATTTATTCTTTCTTTTCACACATCACTAATAAAAATAATCACTTATCTTTTCTATTTATAGTAATATTATAATCATATAATAATCTTTATTTTGAATGGAATTATAATTGTTATTTAAGGAGTATGACCGAGAAGAAAACCTACAAGATCTAAAATTCATCTATCTGAGGTCCAGTGTAAGGTCTATGGTTTAACGTGCTTAATCATCTGCTCCATTATAGATCACCCTAATCATAATATGCAAGACGTAAAAGTGAAACTGGGGTTGAAGGAATTACATTCTGCAGTTGGAATGTTAAGGGAATTAATCAATGAACCCATTAAGAGAGGCAAAGTATTATGCTCACCTAAAATTGCTTCAAGTCACAAACAGACATAATTTTCCTCCAAGAGACTCACCTTAAAAAAAGGAGCGCAATAACAGATTGAAAACAAAATAGATTGCCCAAACGTATCATTCCTCATTCACACATAAAATTCTAGAGGGGTTGCAATTCTAATCCGTAAAGGTAATACCTTTTAAAACATCTATCAACTACAGAAGATACTGATGGTAGATATATCATAGTAGTAGGCGAATTATACTCAAAGAAAGTGACTCTCCTTAATATATATGGACCAAATATTGATAGTCCACTGTTTTTCAAGAGAATACTTAATATTATTCCGGAATGCACACAAAATAATTTAATAATTGGTGGAGATTTAAATTGTACACTGGATTCATATTTAGATAGATCATCAACTCAAAGAAAATCAAAATCTCTGTCAAGTGAATTGTTAAACTCATATATAAACAACACGAATATTAAGGATATCTGGAGAATTGAAAACCCATCCTGAAGAGAATACTCATTTTACTCATCTGTGCATAAAACTCCCAGAAACTTTAAATGAATGTACAATAATACTTATACCTAAAACTGATAAGGATCTAGAAGACCCGGCTGCATATAGAGCAATAGCTCTATTAAATACTGATCAGAAAATATTAACTAAAATCCTATCTTATAGATTGAGCTTAGTAATTAACTAATTAATACACTCTGATCAAACAGGTTTTATCCCAAAACGTCACTCATTTTATAATCTTAGGCGATTGTTTAATATTATATATTTAAACAAATAGAATTGCCCTAATGCAGACCTAGCAACACTTATATCGCTAGAATGCTGTAAAAAGCCTACGATCAAGTAGGATGTCCATATTTATTTTTCAGTAATTGAAAATTTCAATTGGGAGAGAAGTACTGTGCATGGGTTAAATTATTATACTCAGCTAGATACTAAACAAATCAAATGTTATCAACTAAATTTAATCTTTTCCATAGGTTGTAGAATACAAGGATGTTTGTTATCTCCATTATTATTCGCATTTAGCAATTTGAACCACTCGCAGAAAATGTCAGATCTAATCCAGAAAATACATGGGTGCAATACTAGGGGGGGGGGAGATACAATGAATAAAAATTTCTCTATATGCAGATGATGATACTTATATGATATTACAACAAAGCCAGAACTTAGTAGTCCAAATTTATTAAATCTAATAACTCAATTCGGTCAGAACGCAGATATAGAATTAATTGGAATAAAAGCGAAATCAAGTCAATAACGGATCACAATTTAACATATACTACAACAATCACCTATTAACATAGTTGAACAAAAATTTAAATATCCAGGAATTTATGTAACTGAGGGGTATATAGTTCTTTATTTAAATCAAATTTCCCACCTTTACCGAATAACTAAATAAGAATATTTCAATACTGGGAAAACACTTCCTATTTCAATGTTCGGTAGAATTAATGCTAAAAAAAAAATGATGTTTCTGCCGCAATTACTGTACTTATTTCAGTCAAACCAATATAAATATATGTTTTTTTTATTCTGAGTAGCAGGTAGATGTGGACTAGGGGAAAAAACAAATGGTCATCCAAACGGACTGGAAGGCCGAGAGGGCCAGTTTCCGTGCTGTAAATTGATTAAATGGTTATATGTAAATATTATCCAAAATCTTTTTTAAAAAAAAAGTAGACTCTTACTGTTACAAGTTTCATCTGGATTACATGAATCAAACATTAGAATAAATCAAACATTTTAATAGCAAAATTATAACGAGAGATAAAATTGGACCATTAGAGAGACAGAATGGACACTATCTGCAGAGCCAAAAGAGATGGGGGAGATATTGAACAATTATTTTAATCTTCGGTATTCACCACGTAGAGAAGGATATTGAACTATGTGAAGAAAGTAAGAAAAAAAGTAGAGTAGCTAAGGAAACCTATGAGATTCCACAGAGGAGTAAGTTAATGACACTTTTGAAAAATATAAAAGTGGATAAATCTCCACGCGTCCTGATACGATATTCCCTAGGACATTGAGGGAAGTAGTGTAGAAATAGCAGTGAGCTATGACAGAAATATTTTCCAATGTCATTAGCACGGGAATAGTGTCGGAGGATTGGCGTACTGCGCATGTTGTTCCATGTTTAAAAAGGGTTCAAAGAATAAACCTAGCAATTATAGACCTGTTAGTTTGATGAAGTCATGGGTGGGGAAAATTAATGGAAAGGATACTTAGAGATAATAAAAATAAGCATCATGGACAAACAGGGTGCCTGATCAGGAACAGCCAACATGGATTTGTGCCTGGCAAGGTCATGTTTGACAAACCTTCTAGACTAATAAAAACACCGTTACTAGGAAATTGATGAGGGAAAGCAGTGGATAGTTGTCTATATGGAATTTCAGTATAAGGCCTCTGACAAGGTTCCCATGGAAGGTTGGGTTAAGAAGGTTCAATCTAAGGGGTGTTAATGGTGGAGTAAGCAAGATGGATTCACCTGTGGCTGAATGGGAGATGTGAGAGAGTAATGGTGAATGGCTGTTTGTCAGGTTGGAAGCTGGTGACCAGTGGGGTGCCTCAAGGATCTGTGTTAAAGGGTCCACTGTTGTTTGTCATGTACATCAAATGATCTGGATGATGGGGTGGAAAATTGGATAATATAGTATGCAGATGAATACTAAGATAGGTGGTGTTGTGGATAATGAAGTAGAATTTTCAAAGTCTACAGAGAGATTTGGGCCATATGGAAAAACTGGGTCAGAAAGATGGCAGATGGAGTTTAATGCTGATAAGTGTGGAAGTGCTACATCTTGGCATGGACAAATCAAAATAGGACGTACATGGTAAATGGTAGGGAATTGGGAATGTTTGTTGGAACAGAGAGATCTAGGAATAACTGTGCATAGTTCCCTGAAGGTGGAATCGCATGTAGATGGGGTGGTAAAGAAAGCCTTTGGTGTGAGGCTGGCCTTTATAACATCAGAGCATTGAATATAGTAGCAGGGAAGTAATGTTAAAATTGTACAAGGCATGGTGAGACCAATTCTGGAGTAAAACAAAAAAAAACATGGTGCTACAATTTTGGTCACCTAATTATAGGAAGGATTGTCAACAAAATAGAGAGAGTACAGAGGAGAAATACTAAGAATGTTGCCTGGGATCCAGCAACTATGTTACAGAGAAAGGTTTGAACAAGATAGGTCTTTATTCTTTTGGAGCACAGAATGTTAATGTGGGGACTTGATTGAGGTATTGTAAAATGATGAAAGGGATAGACAGAGTTTTGACGTGGATAAGGCTTTTCCCATTAAGGGTAGGGAAGATTCACACAAGAGGGCATGACATGCGAATTAAGGGACGGAGGTTTAATAGGGGTAATGTGAGGGGGAACTTCTTTACTCAGAGGGTGGTGGCTGTGTGGAATGAGCTTCCAGCAGAAGTGGTGGAGGCAGGATCGATTATTAAACATTTAAAAGTAAAGTGGATAGGTATATGGACGGGAAGGGAATGTAGGGGTATGGTCTGAGTGCAGATAGATGGGACTAGGGGAAAACAAATGGTCGGCACGGACTGGAAGAGCCGAGAGGGCCTGTTTCCGTGCTGTAATTGTTATATGGTTATATGGTTAAAAAACATTTATGTAAATTAAAGATTAATGGCGGTTTAGCACTACCAATTGTTTTGTTTTATTTTTGGTCTGTTTATATTATGATTTTTTGGCTGGAAGAAATGGATCAACAACCAGATTGGTTAAGGATGGAAAAGGAGGATTGTCTACCTTTTGAAATCAGTTCGATTATATTTGCACCGACAAAATTGCACAAAAAAACCTATAGGGAAAACCCTATAATATATAGTGGTACACGAATCTGGAAACAACTTAAAAAGGCTTTAAAACTGGATAATATACCACTCTGTCTCCCTATTGTAAGCAATCCCTTATTCAAACCTTCCATGCTGGATAAAGGCTTTATACAATGGAAAAACTATGGAATCAAAAAGATGGAACACCTTTATAAGAAAGGCACTTTAATTTCAGGAACTGCAGCAGATTTATGGATTACACTCAAATAATTTATTTCTATATCTACAACTCAGAGATTATGTTAAATCAAATACACAAGATTATAGGAATAAGGAACCAGAAATCCTTGATGAATGTCTGAATAAGCATCCTAATACAGAAAAATTAACAACTTATATTTACAATACCCTTTTAGATAGCGAGATACCATCGACGGAATCATATAGACATACATGGGAAAATGAAATAAATCAATCCATAACGAAAGATATATGGGACAAAAGTTTACAATATATACATCAATGCTCGCTAAACTCCAGACATGCTTTAATACAATTTAAAGTATTACATAGATTACATTACTCCAAAGTTAAATCTTTCCACAGATATCCTCTACCTGCGATAAATGGCAACATCCAGAGACTAATTTAACACATACTTTTGCAAATTGTATAAAAATTTAGAATTTCTGGATTGAGATTCAATCTAGGAGCCGTTGGAAGAGGAGGAGGGGGAGGAGCGACACCCGACCGGTAAGTATAAACAATCTAGCGCGGGGCAATGTTTTTTCCAGAGGCCCACAGGAGCCGTAGGAAAGAAGAGGAGGAGGGGTAGGAGCGACACCCGACCGGTAAGGATAAAAATCTAGCGCGGGGCTTGTTTTTCCATATGAGGCCCACAGTAGCCGTTGGAAGAAGAGGAGGAGGGGGAGGAGCGACACCCGACCGGTAAGGATAAAAATCCAGCGTGGGCTTGTTTTTACCAAATCCATAAACATTCCATTTGGAGAAGTGGGTTTTTTTTGAGGAAGCCGCTGATTGGTGGAAGAGGACCCGAGGAAGCAGCTGATTGGTGCAACCCGGGTTTTACAAATTTAACATTTCTGCCTTCTGGAGTGAGGGATTCTGGGAGTTAAGGATTCATATTTTAGTAGTAAAGTTTTAAAGGATAAGTTTTTGGTTTTTTTAATATTTAATACAGTGTAAATTGAGAGTAAAGGTATGGCAGTAGAGATGGCCCCGTGGTTTGTTCAGCCTGCAACATGTGGGAGATCAGGGAGATGGTCGGTGTCCCTGGTGACTACATTTGGCAGGAAGTGTGTCCAGCCTGCAGCTCCTGGCAGAAAACCGCATTGAACGATTGGAACTGCGGCTGGTAATCACATACTGGAGCATCCACGATGCGTAGAAAGGTCGTGATATAGCACGTACAGTGAGTTGGACCCACACCGCAGGTGGGCAAAAGGTAAAGGACAAGAAGGGAGACGGGTGGCCAATAGCCAGCAAAGTGTCAGTAGGCAAGTAGTGCAGGAGTCCCCTGCGGTCATTTCAACCCTCCTAAACAGGTATAACCATTTTGGATACTGTTGAGGGAGATGGCTGCAACATTTGGGGAATGCAGCAGCAGCCAGGTTACATGTCACCATGGGTGGCTCTGCAGCACATGAGGGGGGAAAAAAGAGGGAAGGGCGAATAGTAATAGGGGATTCAATTGTCAGGGGAATAGATAGGCGTTTCTGCGGCCGCAACACGAGACACCCTCCAGGATGGTATGTTGCCTCCCTGGTGCAAAGGTCAGGGATATCACTGAACGGCTGCAGAACATTCTGGAGGGGGAGGTTGAACAGCCAGTTGTCGTGGTGCATGTTGGCACCAACGGATATAGGTAAAAAAAGGGATGAGGTCCTACAAGGTGAATTTAGGGAGCTAGGAGATAAAACTAAAAAAGAAGGACCTCAAAGGTAGTAATCTCCGTATTACTCCCGTACCACGGTCCAGTCAGATTATAATAGGAGGAAAATGGACAAATGAATATGTGGCTTGAAAATGGTGCCAAGGGGGAGGATTCAAAAAATAGGGCACTGTTACCAGTTACAGGGGTAGGAGTGGGGGACCGGTACAAACAGGACTGTTTGCACCTGAATTGGCAATGGAACCAATGTTCATCTTGGGGGAGTAGTATCAAGTGCTGTCGGGGAGGAATTTAAACTAATGTGGCATGGGGATGGGTTACAAGAGCATAGATGCAGGAGGGTGTAAAATGAGGGTAGATAGCATTAGGTAGCAAGGAGTGAAAAGTAAAAGTGGCAGGCAGACAAAACCATGGCAAAAATCAAAAGGGCCACTTTTCAGCAAAATTGTATTAGGGGTAAGTGCGTTGTAAAGACAAGCCTGAAGGCTTTGTGTCTCAATGCAAGGAGTATTCGTAATAAGGAGTACGAGTTGAAACGTGCAGATAGATAATAATGCTTATGAAAAAGTTGGATCACGTAGACATGGCACCAGGTGACGTAGGCTTGAGCTGACCAACCATGGAAATTCAATATACATTAGGGAAAGAGAGAAAGGAAAAGGATGTGTGTGCGTTGCTGTAGAGAGGCGATAAACGCAATGGAAATTAAGGACATAGCATGGAGGAAGAGGAATCGGTAAGGTTAAGAGGCTACAAAACACTAAGGGGCAGAAAACGCTGGTGGTGTTTGTATAGTCCACCTAACAGGACAGAGAAAGTTGTATGGTAATCAAACAGTAAATAAGAAAAGCGTAGTCGACAAAGGCAAAACAGTTAAATAAATGGTGACTTCAATCTACCTATAGATTGGTTAATCAAATTGGCAGTGGTGTGAGGAAGAGGATTTTTTGAATGTAAGCGGTAAAGTTATCAAAAACAACATGTAAGGAACCAACGATAGAGCAGCTATTTTAGACTGGGTTTTGAGTAATGAGGCAAGGGTAATATCCGTCTAGTTTAATCTTTCCCCCTGGGCAAGATTGTCCCAACATATGTGTTGAGTTCTTCATTATGATGGAGAGTGCCATTAGTAAATTCCAGAAACAATGGTTCTGGAACTAAAGAAGGTAACTTTGAGGTATTAGACGTGACTATGGCCAAGATTTGACTGGCAATTAATTTCTAAAAGGTTGACGGTGGATATACAATGGAATACATATAAAGACTGCATGGAAGAACTACAAAAAATTAACATCCCAGTATTTGGCAGAAAGAAACATCGTGGAAGGTAGTGCATCCTGGACAAACACGTAAATCAGGATATAACACAGCAAAGGATGATGCGTACAAAGGTAGCCTAGAAAAAGCCAGTACAAACCATTATGGACGGTGCTAAATTCGAACGCATCAGCAAGAAGGACAAAGGGCATAATATGAAATGAAAAATAGATATTAAAGAACATCTTGCTATGGACATAAAAACTGAGCAAAAGATTTTATAGATATGTGAAGAGAGAGTAGTTTAAGTTAAAAACAAATGAAGGTCCCATGCAGACAGAAACAGGTGAGGTTGATCATGGGGAACAAGGCATAAGCTTACCAATTTAAAACTACTTTGGTTCCGTCTTCACAAAGGAATACAAAAATAATCTGCCTGAAGAAGCCAGTGGACTGTGGGACAAAGGTGGGAATAGATTGGAAAACCAGACAGTCTGAAGGTGGTAGTTGGTGTAAATTGAATGGATAGAAGGCCTAACAATCCCCAGGGCCAGATAGGCTTGCATCCCAGAGTCTAAATTAAGTAGCACAGAAATAGTGGATGCATAAGTGATAAACTTTCAAAACTCTTTAGATTCCTGAGTAGTTCCTGAGGAATTTGTCTGTGCTAGCAAATGTAAACCCCGAACGTATTAAAAAAGGGGAGGGTGAGAGAAAACGGGAATTACATGACCAGTTATAACTAACAACGTAGGGGGAAACAGCAGAGACAGTAATTAAAGATTGGAAAGCAGCACATATTGAAAGGGGAGAAAAATCATAGGACAAAGTCAGCATGCTTTACAAAAGGTAAATCATTCAGACGAAACTAGATTGAAATTTTCGAGATGTAACAAGTAGCGTGGATAAGGGAGAACCAGTATGTGGTAATCTGGACTTCCAGAAGGCTTCGACAAGGTTCCCACATAAGAGATAAGAATACAAAACTTAAAGCATCCGGTATTATGGTATCAGTATTGAATGTGAAATAGAAACAGCTGCAAACCATGAACAACAGAGTAGGATAAACGGGTCCATTTCACAAAGGCAAGCAGTAACAAGTGGGTACCGCAGGTCCAGTGCTGTGCCCCCAGCTATTTATAATATATATAAATGAACTGGAAGAGGGAAAATGAATGCACTATCTCCAAGAAAGCGGATACACTAACCTGGGGGTCAGTGGTCGCTGTTGAAGGAGGATGCTAGGATACTGCAATGTGACTTGGATAGTCAGGTTGAGGTGGGCAAATGTATGGCATATGCAGTATAATGTGGATAAATGTGAGGTTCACCACTTGGTGGCAAAAACAGGAAAGCAGAACTATTATATAAAATGGTAGGCCGATTAGGAAAAAGGTAGAAGCAGCGAGACCTGTGTCCATTGTAAACACCTTCACTTGAAAGTTAGTGGCATGCAGGATCACAGTCGTGGGGAAAAGCGAATTTTAAAGTTAGCTATCATAGCAAAAGGGATTTGAGTACAGAGCAGGTGAGGGTTCTACTTCAGTTGTACATTGACTTGTTTGAGACCACACCTGGATTAAATGCGTACAGATTTTGGGTCTCCAAATTTGAGGAAGACATTATTCCAATAGAGGTATGCAGAGAAGGTTATCACCAGACTGATTCCAGTGAAGACATGCCAGACTTATGAAGAAAGACAGGATAGACTTGGATTAAACTCTCTGAAATTTAGGAGATTGATCTGGTACATATAGAAACATACAAAAAATCCTAAGGGGTTTGGACGGCTAGATGCAGGAAATAAATGTAACCCGATGTTGGGGAAGAGCCAGGACAAGGGTCAACAGCTTAAGGATAAAAGGGGAAATCCAATTAAGATCCCGTTCTATGAAAAGAACTTTATTCAACACAGAATTGGTGAGACCTCAGGAACTCTCAGCCACAGAGGGAAGATAGAGGCAGTCAATGGCTAAAATTAAGAGTTAGTTGATGTGGCCCTTGAGGCTAAGGAACAAGGGAAATAAGGAGAGAGAGCAGGAACGGGAAACTGAGATGGATGATAAGCCATTATCATATGACTTTCTGAGCATGCACCGCAGTGCAGAATGGTGCCTACTCCTGCACCTAATTTCTAAGTTTCATATGTTTCTAAGAGATTTTTAAAATAACTACTGAATTATAATGACTAAAACAGATCCGACCCAAAAATTAATCATACCTGGAACATCCAGAAACAACAGTTATAAACCTCTACAATAAGTCAAATAAAATTCCTATATTACAGTATAAGAATTTGGGAATAAATTAAAATAACATTTATTGTGAAAGTCCCAGGTTCACCCACCCCACAAATAAAATGTGGATTACGGAAATGGCGAGACCCTACTCCTGTAAATAATCAGATTTGCCCAAATGTGACAAACAAGAAGTTTACATAAGAATAAATAGACCTCTTTCATGATTACTATAAACAGGGAAATGGTTCGTCAGAAACCCAACAGAATCAGGAGTGATAAATTAAATGTTTTTAAATGATTATGTGCCATTCTCTCCTGCTGCCCCTGCTTGTGTTATGTGGAGTGACTTTCAAATCCGGAGTGGACCCAAATAGGACCCAACAGGTCCCTATTAGTCTGGTATTATCCATAAATAAATGTCCCCCCATCACACCATCCCCCTTCACACCCTCCACGTTCACCAGGAGCCTAACATGCACCACAAAGATAGTTTCCACACCACCGAGCACCTGAGTCGCCTCCCCAGCTTCATTCCACCCCCCCCTTCTCCCACCCCCATCGTCTCCCCCCCTTTATTTATTTTTTATTATATTTTACCCCCCCCCCCTCCCCCCGCCTAGTCCCCTCCCCCCACCTCGCCGGCCACCCCCCCTTCCCCCCTCCTCCACGTCCCTCCTCCCCCCTCCACCCCCTCCTCCCCACTCCATCCTCCCCCCCCCCACCCCCTCCTCCACCCCCACCCCTTCCTCCTTCCCCCCTCTCCCCTCGTCTCTCCTCATCCCCTACCCACTCCTCCTCCCCCGCTCCCTCCTCCCGCCACCCCACCACATCCCCCCCCCATGCACCCCCCCAACAGGTCCCAAAAGTCTAGTATTCTTTAAAAGTGTCCCCCCTTCACCACCCCCCCACTTCTCCACCCCAACTTGGCTCCCCCATTGTCTCCCACCCTTGCTCTCCCCCTTAACTCTTCCCACCTTGTCACTTTCCCCTGTCTCCCCCCTTCTTCCCCCTCTTCTCCTCCTCCCCTCCCTCCTCCCCTCCTCACCACCCCCCCAATCCCCCCTCCCCCCCCTCCCCCCTCCCCCTCCCCCTCCCCCCAAAACCCCCTCCCTCCCTCCCCCCTCCCCCCCTCCCCCCTTATTGGATTCCGGAGCCCCCACCCCTTCCCCCCTTCCCACCCACCCTCCCTCCTCTTTCCAACCTCCACCCCCTCCCCCCCTTCTCCCCCCACCTTTCTCCCCCCCACAGGTTCCCAAATAGTCTATATTCATAAAAGATTCCCCCCTACTCCCCCCCCCTCCCTCCCCCCCCCCTCCCCCCCCCCCCTCCTCCCCACCCACCTCCCCCCCATACTCCCCCCCCTTCTCCCCCCCCTTCCCCCCCCCCCATTGCACCCCCCCCCCACACCCCCCCTTCCCCCCCTCTCCCCCCCCTTCTCCCCCCCTTCTCGCCCCCCCATCTCCCCCCTCTCTCCCCCCTTCACCCCCCTTCTCTCTTCTCCCCCCCCCCTTCTCCGCCCCCCCCCCTTCTTCCCCCCTTCTCCCCCCTTCACCCCACTCACCCCCCTTCTTCCCCCCTCCCCCCCCTCCCCCCTTCTCCCTTCCCCCCCATCTCTCCAACCCCCCCACCCTCCCCCCCCCCACCCCCCCCTCCCTTCTCTCCCCCCTTCTCCCCCCCCCTTCTCCCCCCCCTTCTCCCCCGCCCTTCCTCCCCCCCCCCTTCCTCCCCCCTTCTTTTCCCCCTACCCCCCCTCCCCCCCTCTACCTCCCTCCCCCCTTTCTCCCCCCCAGCTCCCCCCCCCTCCCCCCCCCCTCGCCCCTACCCCCCTCCCTCCCACCCCCTCCCCCCACCCCTTCTCCCCCCCTTTCGCCCCCCCCCCCTTCCCCCCCCCCTTCCCCCCCCCCCTTTTCCCCCCCCCCTCCTCCCCTCCCCCCCCCTTCTCCCCCCTTCCCCCATATTCCCCCCCCCATTGAATGGTCCCGCCCCCCCCTTCCCCCCCCCCTTCCCCCCCCCCCTACCCCCCCCCGCTTTTCCCCCCCCCCCTTCCCCGCCCCCCCCTTCCACCCCCCCTCCTCCCCCCCCCCCTTACCCTTCTCCCTCCCCCCCCCTTCCACCCCCTTCCCCCCCTTCCCCCCCTTACTCTTCTCCCCCCCCTCTCCCCCCCTCTCCTCCCCCGCTACTCCCCCCTCTCCTCCCCCCCTTCTCCCCCCCCTTCTCTCCTCTCCCCAGCTTCTCCCCCCCCCAACAACCCCTCCGACTTGCCCATCCCCGGCGCCCCATCTCCACCCCCCCTCCCACCCATTCCCCCCCCATCACCCCCCCCCTTCCACCCCCCATCTCCCCCCCTCATCCCCCCCCTTCTCACCCCCCCATCTCCCTTCTCCCCCCTTCCCCCCCTCCCCCTCTTCCCCCACCCCCCTCCCCCCCCCTCCCCCCCCTACCCCCCATCTCCCTCCCCCCCCTTCACCTCCCCCCACGCTCCCCCCCCCTTCACTCGGCCCCACCCTTCTCTCCCCCCATACACCCCCCCTCCTCCCCCCCCCTCCCCCCCCCTCCTCCCTCGCCCACCCCCTCCACCTCCCCCCCCCTCCTCCTCCTCCCCCTCCTCCTCCTTCCCCCCCCTTCTCCCCCCCTCCACCTCCCCCCCTTCTCCCCCCCCCCCCCCCATCCCCCCCCTTTCCCCCCCCGCCTTCTCCCCCCCCCCTTCTCCCCGCCCCTTCCCCCCTCCCTTCCCCCCCCTTCCCCCCCCCCCTACCCCCCCCCCTTCCCCCCCCCCCGTCCCCCTCCTTTCCCCCCACTTATCGCCGCCCCCTTCCCCCCCCCCTTCTCCCCCGCCCATCCCCCCCTTCTCGCCGCCCCCTATTCCTCCCCCCCCCCTTCTCCCCCCGCCCTTCTCCCCCCTCCTACTCCCCCCCCCTTCTCCCCCCCCTTCTCCCTCCCCATCTCACACCCCACATTCTCCCACCTCCCCCCTTCTCCACCTCCCCCCTTCTCCCCCCTTCACCCCCCCTCCCCCTTCACCCCCCTCCCCCGCTTCTCCCCCCTCCTTCCTCCTCTTCATCCCCCCCCATCGCACTGCCACCCCCCCCCCTTCTCCTCCCCACCCCTCTTCTCCCTCTCCCCCCCTCTCTCCTCCCCCCCCCTTCACCCTTCCCCCCGTCTTCTCCCTCCCCCCTCTTCACCCTCCACCCCCCATGTCTCCCTCCCCCCCTTCTCCCACCCCTCCCCTTCACCCTCCACCCCCCTTCACCCTCCCCCCCCCTTCTCTGCCTCCCCCCAACCAGGTCCCTATTAGTCTAGTACTTCTTAATAGTGTCCCCCCCATCTCCTCCCCATCCCCCTCTCATCCCCCTCCACCCCCCCCCCCCGCCTTCCTCTGGATGGTTGGATCCAGCCTAGAATTTCCAAACGAGTGCCCACGAGTTTGAAGCCGAAGATATAGTTCTTAACACGCGTATTAGGTCTCCGAAGGGACACACCCTTTAGAAGAAGACTGTAAAGCAAGAATTCTAGGGTGGTTATCTCTAATTGCTTCCATACCAAGTGCAAGTGAGAACCAGGAACAGGGAGATAGGGGATCCTTAATGTTTATCCTAGGGAGACAGGTGCATAAGCAAAGATTTAGATAATAGACCACTGGAATCTCTTCCAGGGGTAGGGTTTCACCTGTACGAAAAGATGAGTGGTTACACCGTAACTGAAGGGAGACCGAATTTCTGGCAGCAGGTTTTGCTAGGACAACCATGTGTGGTTTAAAGAACAAGAGATAAGAAGTAAAGTCAGGGCCAATTGAGAGCGGTGGCCGATGGGGACGTGAAAACGGTGGTCACAAAGTGCTGTATATGTAATGAGCTCCTTATAAGAAATAAAGTGGACGAGCTTGAGATTCAGTTAGAAAATAGCAAGTATGATGTATGTTGTGAATAACAGCGACAAGCTTGCAAGAGGCCAGGGCTGGTAACTGAATAATTCAAGATAATACCTCCTATCAAAAATACAGACAGATGGGCATATGAGGTGGGGTAGCTCTGTTGGTGAGGAATAAAATTAGTCCCTAGCAAGTGTTGACATTGAAACAGGAGATGTGGAGTCAGTAGTATAGAACTAAAGGCATTAGATAGGGTAAAATTACCCTAAAGAACTTATCAACAGGCTCTCAGCAGTAGTCCTATATAGAGGGTGTAAGTTAATCAAGATTTACAAATGTTATTGTTGCAAAGAAAATGCTACAGAATATTATGGGAGATTTCAACATGCAGGTAGACTGGGAAAAATCATGGATAGAACTGGAACCCCAAGAAAGGGAGGTTATGTTGGAGTGCCTCATTATGGATATCAAAGAGTTAGCATGAACAGAACCTCCCAAGGATAAGGCAATTCCTGAATATTTATAGAGTTGTGTAAAGAACCTGATTTGATAAGGGAACTTGAGGTAAAGGATCCAATAGGAGATAGTGACCATAATATGAAAGTTTTATTAATCTTCAATTTGAAGAGGGGAAGGGTAAATCGGAGGTGTCCCTGTACAATTAAACCAAAGGGGTACAGTGAAGGCTACCCGCAGGGCGGCCGGGAGGGATAGCCGAAAGGTCGGGCCCAGCGGGGTCGGGGAGGTTGAGAGTGACTGCCAAAGTTGACTGTAAAGATACCCTAGCAGGTATGACAGTAGTAACAACAAAGTGGCCGTGAAATTCTGGTAATAAAAACAGAATTAGCAGGATCATTCATACCAAAGAAGGAAGAAAGATGTCCAAGGTGAATAAGGTTCGACGTGGTTGTGACAAGGGAACTCTGACAGTATAAAAACAAAAGAGAAGAAAACACAACCTACAAAGAAATACGCGAAGCAATAGTATAGGTCCCTTTTCAAGTAGCAACAAAAGATAAACTAAAAAGTCAATACAGAGAAAAAAGATGAGGTACGAAGTAAAAGCCATCCAAGAATATAAAGGAGGGATAGTAAAAGCAACTTAGGGTGTTACTAGGACAAAATGAGTTTACGCGCAAAATTGGAGGGACCCTTGAAGACAGAAAAAGGTGAATTTATAATGGGAAAAGGAAATGGCAGATGAGTTGAACAGGTATACATTAGGATCCTTACATTAAGGAAGACACAACCAATCTTCCAGTATGTACTAGTGTCCATCGGATCAGGGGTGTAATGGATTCACATTAGTCAGGACAAGGGTTGGGTAGACAGGTTGGACATAATTCGTTATAAGTGGTTGAGTGGGAAGACACACGGGGGATGTGGACCAAATGTGAAGGTGCTGGAGGGCCTACACAGCGGTCTGATTGGCACACAGATGCTTATGTGTACTCACAGTCAAACTCTGGTAGCTTAGGACGATATCCTCCGCCGTTATTATAGACACCGTTTTTTGATGGGCGACATCACCGTCGACCTACTCCGTGCTGTGCTTGGTGTAGAGCCACCAAACCATATCCCACCGTTGGTTTGGTGAGTAGCTCTGCCAGTCCCAGGTGATCTCCCTCATTCCAGAGTATAAACGATGGCGCAGGAAAGGATGTTCCATCCCGCTGGTGATAGGAGAAAAGACTCAATTCACGGCGGTGAATACTTGGCAGGAGAGTAGATCGATCTGTGCCCGCCGAGATATTTAAACCCTAGCTAACTATTACATTAAGACCATCGATTGGAAACAAAATTTGGATGCAAGCCCGAACTATATCCCTCCACATTTGCTGCCTAACCTATTTTGATTACTCAAGCCACCTCGTAATTTCTCAAATTCCAGCATAAGCACTCCTAATTTCTAACATCATTCCTTATCATTGAAAAATTCCAATCCAGACAAACTCTGGAGAATCAACCACATTTTTCCCAAATGTTTTGAGATTGAGCAGAACTCTACGCCAAAATTTAGGTCAGTCCTAATCAACGTGTTAAAAATTAGCACATGAATTCCCTCACGTTCTAAATAAGTGCACATCAATATTCCCTCCTCACCATCTTATCTATCTCTTCTGCCACTTTCATAGACTCAGACATGAACCAATGCCTGACATACAATATTCCCTTGGGTCATCTTACAATCAAATGAAACGATCTGTCAAACACCAAATAAATGGACGGGAAGTATGTTAATAGTGTACAAACTATAGGCATATGATTCACAGTTAGAGAAGGTTTGTCACTGTAACCAAACCTGGTAATATATTACTGAAGTATCTCTAAAAATACCTTAAATTGATTAATAAGCACTATATGTTCAACAAATTAAGTGTCAACAGCAAACACATGCTGTTATGAGGAAAATTTGTTACCCAACATAGAAATTAATAAGAATGATGCGAGGGTTGACCTGTTAAACGATGTGTAATACTACAAGAATCAACCTGAGCATAGGTATAGTATTAGGCATTAGCATGTTGTAGACGTGTGTTAATTTGAACAGACATATAAGCCAAAGAAGAACCTAGCATTATACAATGAAACTGCCGGTCATGTCACAATCACTAGTTTCACATCACCACTGCATTCCTTGTTTAGAATGGAACAACTTTCAAGGATTACCTGGAGAATGATCTCCTAGACACGCTAGCAAAAATAAATTAATCATTGGAGTAATCAAATATTTACAGGGTCGTCATATAAATAAACCATTCTAAAAGACGTAAAGATTAGAAGGAAAAAATCAGTATGATGATGATAGGTATAGGGTTGCAAGTACTTCTGTAAGGTGGATTATAATGATGAACATTCTGGAACATGTCCCCACTGAGTTGACAGCAATCCTTTACCAGAAGTTTTAAAATCCCGTCTCAGTTATGTGGTAAAATGAATTCAATCAATTTGGTGATGCATCATCTACAAGCATGAAGAAAGGAAATCTACTCAATAAGCTGTTAAAAACCCAACCTGTTTGCAATTTAACCTTTAGGAATATTAAAGGATGATACCTATCCAACTGTGCCAACCAAATCTGTAGATATGACGAAAAAAAATGTTAGAGTCAGTTTAATATTAAATCATGTTTCACAATTCTTTGTTATTAAAACCATCTGCATAGATAACTAACAATAGAATCAGAATAATGTCAAGTGAGATCAGCAAAACAAAATCCTTAGATTATAGTCCCCTATAACGAAAAATAAGAAAATACATTCAAAATGGTGCTCCTACTGGGCCTGTTCCCACTTAGGCGAACTTTTATGTGAC